>CM051238.1:110310715-110910715 GCA_027917425.1 Gastrophryne carolinensis | reverse complement strand
GCTTATCTCCTCCGCTCGACCCCACACGTGGGGCAATGCGGCTATCCGGCATGGTGATCCGGATTTGGGATGCCCCTGTCCCAAAGTTCCCCTTTGGCCATTTATCTCCCGTTACGGTCCCTTCTCCCTTCACTATGGGGGGGTTCTTATACTGTGTGCATGTGTGTTTTAACGTTAGTGCTGATTAAAGAGTGCTGGCAGTCTCAGGCTCAGCGCCACGGGTAGCGCTCATGCGGCCTGGACTGCTAGGGCTGTGATATGTGTGGCATGTTTCCCCCTCCCCCCCCCCCCCCCACTGACTCCGAGGGCGTCGGCGTGGCTTGAGCTGGTTGTTTTGCAGCTCGGCCCCGCCGCACTTCCTCCTTCTAATCAAGGAGTCAGGTGCGGGGGACTCGGCTGCAGGTTGCTGTCTGGCTGGCTGCTGCTGCTCTTCGTACAGGTAAACGGTCCCCACCTCGCGTGTGGGGCCGTCCTTTTTACTTTCAGTTTGCTTCAGCATGTTTATAAAATTGTATGTTGGCTGGCTTCAGTTTAACTCTTAAGCCACTCTGGGGCTTTGCTATTGTTATTTATTATGCCTTTTTCTGTATTGAATGACTATGCTGCCTTTTCTTCTGGGGGTCTGACTGTTGTCTCTTTCCCCCCACAGATCCTGGGATCCCCTCACTGCAGTGGCTCTCCCGGTTCTGTTTTACCTGGCTAGCCTTAGTACTCTAAATTGGGTTTTGTCCTAAGGTTTAAAAAAAAAAAAATTTAATCCTCCCTTTCCCGGGACATTAATTATAAAGGGGCATACCGGGTGGCTTAGTGCGTAAAACCCTGGGTTGTTGCGAATACCATAAATTCACCATATGGAGGCTTCCGACAATACCGAAAACGGCTCTTCAGGGCCATCCAGGCTGTGTGGGGGCTGTGGGGTTCCGCTCCCAGGCGATGTCATATTATGCATTCCATGTGCAAAGCAAAACATTGCGCGCCAGTCTGTCGCTCCGGCTTCTGGCTCCTCGCAACTTCCGTCATCTCCTACCCCCCTCCCTTATTCCGTTCCCCATGTGACATTGTCAAGGGTGGGGATTCGCAAGCCGAGGTGTGTGCACAATTGGCCAACCTCGAGAAAATAATTTCCGCCAAAGTAGCTCAGAAGGCTACAGCGAAGCGGAAACACCTTTCTCCAGCAGCACCTGCTTCGGAGGATGAGACGTGTGAAATAGTGGATTGGTCCGATTGCCCCCCTGATGAGGAGGGGGTACTCTTTGAGGAGTCGGATGAGCCTGCAGATCAGCTAGGGATTGACGCTGCTGGCGATCAGGCTACGTGTCCTTTGACACCCCTTCCATTCTGGCTCAAATGTTTGAAATTTTGAATTTGGATCCGCCTGAGGCAGTCGCCCTGCCAAAGGGTGAGTTATTTGATGTTCCCCAGATGCGTTTGGTCTTTCCCAGGCAACAACACTTTGTGAGGGTTGTCCTTAAGGAATGGGAACAACCCATGCGACTGGCTGGAATTCCTCCTAGTTGGGATAAACACTATCCCTTTCCGGAGGATTTGGTGAAGTTCCCCCTGACGTAGATACCCCTGTGTTAGGGCTGTCTAGCACGGCTGTGGTACAATCTTCTGAGACCACTGCCATTAAGGATAGTGAGGATCGTCGAATTGATCAATTTGCTCGCCATGGTATTATCAGTGCCGGATCGACACTGCGGCCAGTGTGTGCTCCGGCGCTTCTTCTGTTGGCAGTTAGGTCCATGATTAGGGATCTGTACGCAGGTCTTGATCCCGCTTGTGATGAATTTTGTACTCTTAAACGGTGTGAGTCGTTTATTTCCTTTGTCTTGACCGCTCAGGACGATGCTCTGGCAATGAGTAGCAGGACAGCGGCTCTGCTGGTGGCAATTCGTCGGTCAGTGTGGCTGCGCCAGTGGACGGTGGACTTTGTCTCTAAAAAGGTGCTTACAGCGATCCCTTTTTTGGGTTTGCGCCTGTTTGGTGATAAAATAGATTCAGTGGCAAAAGGTGGTAAATTACCTCAACGCAAGAGGCCTCGTCGCCACTTTCGAGGTGCGAGTGCCTTTAATCCTTCCTTTCGGGGAGTCAGAGCGGGTAGGGGGGCTTCCTTTCCCGCTACCAGAGGTACAGGTTGGACCCGGGGGAGGGGCCGTGGCCGTCCCGGTCAGTCCTGGGGCGCCAAGCCCAAACCTGCTGGTAAGCCCGCTCAGCAATGAGGGGCTGCCCTCACCCGTGCAGGTGGGGGGGACGATTGCGACACTTTTCCCTGGTCTGGGACCAGGAGGTTCCGGACAGATGGATCCAGGAGGTGGTGTCGTCCGGTTACAAGCTGGAGTTCGAGTCTGGCCCTCCTTCACGGTTCTTTCGGTCTCGGGTGCCCACCGATCCTTTGGCCGCACAGGGGCTCCTGGTGTCGGTAAGGAATCTTTTGGAAATGGCGGTCATCCGACCGGTGCCGCGCTTAGAGGTGGGCCTTGGTTTCTACTCCAATCTTTTCGCAGTTGTGTCGTACCTTATTTGGACGACCTTCTCATCATGGCTCCGTCCCTCAATCAATCAGAGACAGACACCAGGATGGTGGTCTCCACACTGGAAAACTTTGGTTGGGTGATCAACTTTCCCAAGTCCTCCCTCGCTCCGGCCAGGGTGGTGTTCTTTCTGGGAATGCAGTTGGACTCTTGTCAACACAGGGTGTTTCTCCCTCAGTCCAAAATTTATCTGATTCAGGAGTTGGCTCGGGTCCTTCTTTCCAATCCTCGGCCGTCCATCTGTCTGGGGATGGGGCTGGTAGGTTTGATGGTTGCCTCGTTCGAGGCAGTGCCTTTCGCTCAATTTCACATGAGGACGCTGCAGCTTCATCTGTTGGCGTCCTGGGACCTGCGACCACGGTCGTTGGATCGGCCCTTCCAGTTGTCCTCCCGGGTCCGGCAGTCCCTCCAGTGGTTGGTCTCGACCAATCTCTCGAGGGGCAGGTCTTTCCTGACTCCTCTTTGGGAAATTGTCACCACGGACGCCAGTCTTTCGGGATGGGGGGGATTCTGGAAGGATCTTCAGTTCCAGGGGCAGTGGGGGCCTCAAGAGGCCCACTTACCCATTAATATTCTGGAACTGAGAGCCATCCGTCTGGTTCTGGCTCTTCTGACTCAACATGTTCTGGGCCTTCCGGTCCAGGTCCGTTCAGACAATCGAACAGCGGTTGCTTACATCAATCATCAGGGAGGGACTCGCAGTCTGGGTACTCTCAGAGAGGTATCCCTGATCCTGACCTGGGCGGAGGCCAATGTACCTTGTCTCTCGGTGGTTTACATCCCAGGGGTGGAGAACCAGGAAGCGGACCTGCTGAGCAGGGGCTCTTCCCGTCTGGGAGAATGGGCTCTCCATCCTCAGGTTTTTCGGTCACTGTGTCTCCGATGGGGGACACCGGAGGTGGACCTGTTTGCCTCTCGGCACAATTGCAGGCTGTCGTGTCGCTCTCCCAGGATCCTCTGGCTCTGGCAGTGGACGCCATGTCCCTGAGCTGGGGGGATCTGGGGTTTCTGTACCTGCTTCCCCCGATACCCATGCTAGGCAGGGTGGTACGGAAGCTGGCTCTGAAAAAGGTGTCCGCCATTCTCGTGGCCCCAAGGTGGCCATCGTTCGGCTGGCAGTGGACCAGCTCGTTCTGCCTCTTCGGCCCGATCTGCTCACTCAGGGTCAGCTGTGTTACCCCAATTTACCAACGCTGGGTTTGACGGCTTGGCTGCTGAAACCTCCATCTTGAAGGAGGAGGGTCTTTCTGACTCGGTTGTCAAGACTCTGATCAGTGCCCGGAAGAGGTCTTCTTCTATTATCTACTATAGGACTTGGAAAGCCTTGGAGTTTTTGCTATCAGGGCTGGACTCTGGTCTTCAGCTGAGTACTTTGAAGGGGCAAGTTTCTGCCTTATCTATCTTTTTTCAGAAGTGTTTTGCGCTTCATCCTTTAGTTAAAACTTTTTTCCAGGGGGTGGCGCATGTGCGGCCTCCCAGGAAACCTTTACTCCCTGTTTGGGACTTGAATTTGGTTCTTTCCGCTATTCAGGCTCCTCCCTTTGAGCCTTTGCAAGATATTGCTTTGTCTACCCTGACTCAGAAGATTGTCTTCTTGGTAGCTATCACTTCGGTTCGGCGTGTCTCGGAGTTGGCGGCCTTGTCTATTCAGGCGCCCTACTTTGAGAGGCATCAGGATAAAGTGGTTTTTCGGTTCAAACCGGACTTTCTTCCTAATGTTGTTTCTGCTTTTCATTTGAATCAGGATATTGTTTTTCCCTCCTTGTGTCCGAAGCCTAAGAATGACCAGGAGAGGGTTTTTGCATTGTTTGGATGTAGTACGCTGTGTTAAGTACTATTTGATTGTTACTTCTCCTTTTCGTAAAACTGATGCCTTTTTTGTTGTGCCCTGTGGGCCTAGGAAGGGTTTGGCGCCGCCCAAATCTTCCATTAGCAAATGGATACGTCGGGCCGTTATTGTGGCCTATTCTGCTAAGGGGAAAGTTCCCCCTTTTCGTATCACTGCTCATTCTACTCGCGCCGTTGGAGCGTCTTGGGCTTTTCAGCACCAAGCTTCTGTTGAACAAGTTTGTAAGGCTGCTACTTGGTCTTCTGTTCATACTTTTTCTAAGTTTTACAAGGTTGATGTGCGGGCCTCAGTGGATGCTGTGTTTGGCCGCAAAGTTCTGCAGACTGCAGTCATTTAAGTTATGCTTCACTTTGCCTTCAGATACCCATCCCTTGTGGACACTGCTTTTGGATGTCTCAATCGTAAGAATTAAAGGGGAAGCTGTGTGTGGCACACTGAGAATAATACCATTTTGTGAGTACTCACCTGAAAAATGTATATTGTCAGTGTGCCACACACCCCGCTGCACCCACCCTTTTCGGTATCCCGGTTCCTTTATATGGTGAAGCTTTTTCTTTATTTTGAGGCTACCATTGGATTTCCTGGTACCTTGTCTTTCTGCTTTTTAAATCACTGGTGTTAAGTGGGAGGTCCCAGGTATATATAGGCCGGAAGGGGGCTCGTTTTCAAGACTTCTCTCTGCAACGTCGCCACCTGGCGGTGGAGTAACCCGATCGTAAGAATTAAAAGGGAAGCGGGGTGTGTGGCACACTGACAATATCCATTTTTCAGGTGAGTACTCACAAAATGGTATTTTCCCACTCTCCTCTCAGTAAGTGTGATGCATCTGAGGCAAGATGGCGGCGCCCATATCCTAAAGTCCTGAACAGAGTTGCAGCCCAGTGGGGGAAAGAATAATAAGTAAATTACTAAAAAATTAAAATATATTAATTTTAGATGCTGGGGAATCGTTTTATAAGGGTTTGGGCTACAAATCATCGCCCTAAGAGATGGCTTACAGATCACATTTGTAATTTAATGAAAACATTGGTTAAGAATAAGTTGAGGTAAGTAGTCAAATTGTAATATAATCACCTAATCAATAATTCCAACCTTGTAATGAGTATTATAAGAGGGGGAAAAAAATTAAACAATAAAGACAAAAACAAACCTTAATGTATCACTCTCTTGCAGGTGAGTGGGGCTATTACAGCCTGCGGCCCTGTTGGACTGTTCCTACCCGTCCTCCTTGTGATGTGCCTCCCAGCCTGGGCTACGCTGGTCGGGTGAAGGTAGGCAGCACCAAGCGTGCTTAACGGAGCCATGCTCCACCGCAGTCCCCCACCAAAGGGTAGGTGGTTTAGGCCTTATGGTGAGCCTCTAGGGGATGCCCCTCCCGCACTATTGCCCCATGCCCCGTGTAGCGGTGGGCCCTGTACAAGGGCCGCCATCCTCCCTCATTCCCCCCTGTAGCCTGGGGGGAAAGAAAGGGGGGGGGGGGTGTATGTGTGTAGTGGTCTTAGTGTATGTTTTACACGTTATGGCCTTAGTCTTGCCCCGGACTAGTATTCCTGGGGTCAGAGCCGCGCTGTTTGTTCTTTACTGTGTTATTGTCGCCGCCGCCGCGCACACTTTTTCCTTTACTGGACAATGTGTCTTCATTGGCAAATCATCTTTTCTAAGTGTACCATTCACTTCGCTCCTCATGACAGTTTGTAACTACCTCAGAGCTTTGCGCTCTTCGGGGGGGCGGAGACCTAGGTTGTCGCGCTCCGCGTCACTGCCTGCTCTGGCCCGCCCTTCGAGGTTCGCTTGGCGCCATTTTGATGCTGGTCGCACGCACGCCTGGTAGCGGTCCTCCTCCTCCCTTGGTCTGTAAGTGCCCTCGCGGGCGATTTTCATGATCCTTGTTTACTGCGCATGGTTCTGACACCCTTTATTCCCATTATGTCTTTCAGACTGGTGAACACCATTGGCTTCTCCCGGCCTGGTGTAAAATTATAGCGGGCCTTGTAATATTCTCCCACTTCCATAGCGGGTCTTTGGGGCATCCAGGGTTACTTATAGTGTAAACCCCTACTGGCATATTGTGCCTTGAATAATCACCATATGGAGGCATCTCAGAATTATGTGACCGGGGGTCCCTCTGGGGCAAGACCGGTGGTGTATAGCGTGTGGACAACCCCATGCTGATGCTGACAGGACACGGTCTGCGTACCCTGTGCCGAGCAAGCCCTGGCCCTGCAATCTGGTCGGCCAGTGGCTACACCTAGCTTCAATTCACGTATCTCCCCAGGCTTAAATCTCTCTCCTGCTGAGTCGCCTACAAGTGGGGAATTGCAGCCTGCCGGCCCTTCCAGACTGCCTACGGCTGAACAGATTATTGCTAGGTTGTCAGAGCGAATGGGCCCTGGTAGAAAGCGGCACCTGTCGCCCCATGTTTCTGTATGCTCTATGAGAACTGAGGGGTTTGCTACTCCGTGTGACTATACCCCTTCTGATGAAGGGGAGTTGTTGTCTGACTCAGGCTCTTCTGATGAGAGGCCTAGGAGTCATGACGATTCTGGCCCAGAATACTGGGGCCAGTGTGACACTGACGACCTGTTGATTAAGGTATTTAAGGCACTGTCTATCTCTCCCCCCGGTCAGTTCCCCAAGCCTAGAGGGGAGCGTTTCCATACTGCGACTGCACGTTTGGAATTTTTAGAGCAGGATCATTTCCATGCCCTTGTGCTCAAGGAATGGGAATGCCCCAGTAAACTTCCAGGGGACTGGGATAGGAAATACCCTTTTCCCCCTGAGGTGGTTAATTGCTGGTCATCACCCCCCGTGGTGGATGCGCCAATCATAGGGGTCCCTAAACCCCCCCCCCCCCCCTTTATTACAACCCCTGCTTATAGTACCCTTCGGGATGCTGAGGACCGGCGCATTGAGCTGCTGGCCTTCCATGCCTTTTCTTGTGCCGGGACGGCGCTGCACCCGGTCTGTACCGCAGCCATTACTGCAGTGGCCGCTAGAACCCTCATCAAAAAATTGCTCGATCATCACCCCGAGGATCTCCCTTGGGAGGTGTTTAATACACTCTCCAATTGTGATGTATTTGTGAAATTTATTCTATTAGCGCTAGATGACGCGATTAGAATGTGTGCAAGAACTTCCGCCCTTGCGGTGGCTATTCGTCTTTTGGTCTGGCTGCGACAGTGAGGTGCTGATGATGCTACTAAAAAGACTCTTACTGGGCTCTCCTTTAGAGGGCAACGCCTATTTGGGGCCCGTCTAGACCTGTTCGGTAAAAATGGCAAATGACCCCTTCGCAGACGGCCGTTTCGGCCCCCTCGAGGCAGGGGCACCCCTCCTCCCCCCCTACCTTAGTGTTAAACAGGAACCAGGGGTGTCTTTCCGGATTTTTCGTGCAGACTCCTGCCCCACGAGCAGCAGACAACGCTCTGGCCCCTCTGGCGGGGCTAAGCCCAAATCTTCCACCAAACCCCCTCAAGCATGATGGGGCGCCCTCGCCTGGCTGGGTGAGGGGGATGGCTGCAGCACCTTGCTCTTACCAGGAGGCATCTCGCCTCATTCTGGTGGATTCAGGAGGTTGTGTCCTCCAGATACAGGATAGCATTTGCTGCATGGCCTTCCCCAGTTTTTATCAGGTCCCAGGTACTCCTGGTCCCTGCCCCTGTTCAGTTGCTGGCACAGGCCATGCTAGGCCTGCAAGGTCTGAGGGTCTCTTGCAGATTGCCCGTAATAGGCAGAGGCAAGGGCCGCTATACCACCTTCCACAGCCCCCCAAAGGATGGGTCGGGTGGCCCATTCTGGATTCACAGCAATTCTCTAATTACAGGCAGTTTCCTGCATGGAAACTCTTGAGTTGGGCAATCAGCACCTTGCGCCCAGTGGGCGTCTTGCCGTCTGGGGAACTCTTCAATGCTTATGTTTATATTCCTGTGCCCTCAGATCTCTGAGGCTCTCCAGGTTCGTGTTGGAAGTCCAACACTGTTAATTGTGGCCCTGTTATCTGGCCTCTCTTCAACCCCCAGAGTGTTCACTCAGGTGCTGTCGATGGTGATGTCTCCGATGAGACCAAGGGACGTCCGCGCGATGTCTACCCGGACTCCCTTCCTCACTTCCCTGTCTCTGCTTCAGGAAAGTTGGATACCCGGCTGGTGTGCCATTGGGAGTCATTTGGATGGGTGTTCAATCACCTTGAGTCCTCGCTGTTCCCTAAAGTGGTAACTCCATTTATAGGAATGATTCTGTATCAGGTTCAACCAGATTCTCCCCCTCTCAGCAATTGGGTGGGCATTCTGGTCTCATGGGCCCAGTCCCTCACTACTGCCCCGGTTTCTTAACACCAGGCAGGGCTGCAACTGGTGGGCCGTTGTTAACTTGCTCGGCAGGATCCCGAGTAGCTAAAGAGGTCCCTTATGCTCAGTTCCCCTTGAGCCCGTCTGCGACTTCTATTGGTAACATAGGACAGGGATCAAGCACCCCTGGAGCAGGGCCTGTGGGCCTTCCCACCTGTATGACGGTTTTCTCTTGAAAGTGCATGAACTCGAGGTACCTGTCTGGGGGCAGTTCCCCCTTGCCCCTTTCTGGAAATGGCCATCATGGATGCCAACCTTTCAGGTTGAAGGGGGTGGATTCTTCCGAACCCCCCTGCGATTCTGATGTTGGTGGGGCCCTTAGAGTGTCCTTACGCCTATTGAAGTCTAAACAGTGAACGTTTTTCAGTTGGCTCTTCTCGCTTGACTGCTCCCCTTCTGGATTTGCCAGGCTGGGGGTGCTCGGTCCGTTGGACGACAGACGTACTACATTAACCATTGGAAGGGGCCTGGAGCTGGCGGACCTTCCAGGGAGTGTCTATGTTCCCTTCTGGGCGGAGACAATGCTCCCTGCATGTTAGTGATATTAGCTCCGGCGAAGCCCCTCTGCGACAGAATGTGCTAATCCCCATGTCGTTATGGAGTCCAACCGGTCGTGGATCTGTTGGGTTCCATCACCTCCACAGGCTATCGGCCTTGTTTCCCTGTCCCAGGATCCTATGTCAGTGGTCCGGATGCCTTTAGTACCTTCTTGACAGGACGTTTGGTTCTGTATGTCCTTCCCTATGCTAGGCAGGGTTATGCGGAAGATGACTCTGGTAAGGAGACCAGTGATTCTGGTGGCCCCCAGTTGACCTAGTATAGTGTGGTTGCAGACATGGTACTGTGGTCAGTAGTTCTGCACCTTGCCAGGAGTGCCAGTTGATCACTCAGGGCCCCCTTTACGTCACTATAATTCATGGTCCCTGGCCTAGTCGATCGGCTTAGCGAAGTAGCTAGCACCGCCGACAATCTCTGGTTCTTAGCGCCACAGCGCAATTTTTCAGTTCGTCGCTGTGGAAAGATTTTTGGCTTTGCGAAGTGCCGAGAACCGCCAATAACTCCGCTTCTTCTTAGGGGCTCAGCGCTCTTTCTCGGGCCGAGGCCATGGAATGATTTTCGGCTTAGCGAAGTGCTGCGTACCACCGCCGGTTCTTCTCCGCTGCCCGGGCGGACACTCAGCGCTTACCCGGCCGGATGCTGGGATTGCTGACCGGCAGGGGGATGCTCCGAGCCACCGCATGGACACCCTCATGCGGACCTAAACCAATAGGTAGGTTAATTTGATTGTATTTTTATGATTATTGTGTTTATTAATAATGTTATTAATATTAATACAGTTTTATTATATAATCTATATGTTCTTAGTATACAGTACGTCCTGCTCCAGATAGATTACTTACATTTGGGTTATCCTCCGCCAGATGGCGCTGCACTGCAGAGACATGCAAAACAGGCTCCTCACGGCCCCTTAAATACCCGGGGACCTCCCACAAATCCCCAGATTTCTCTGCAGTGCTTACTGCGAAGACATGAAATTATCACTCTGTCGCAGGTGAGCGGGGCTATTAAAGCCTGCGGCCCTGTTGGACTATTCCCACCCGTCCTTGATGTGATGGGCTGCGCTGGTCGGCTGAAGGTAGGCAGCACCATGTGTGCTTGAGGAGCGCTGCTCCACCGCAGTCCCCCACCAAAGGGTAGGCGGTATAGGCTGGATGGTGAGCCTTTATGGGATGCCTCTCCCGCACTATTGTCCCATGCCCCGGTAGCAAGGGGCCACCATCCTCCCTCATTCTCCCCGTAGCCTTCGGGAGGAAAAGAAGGGGGGGGTGTGGTTGAGCATGTACCGTGATTCGTGTATATTGCCTGTTGGCATGTGTGTTGGGACTTGTATATGTGTGTCAACCGCCGTGCTTACTTGCCTTTACTATTGCAAACGCCGCCGCCGTGCGCGCCCCTTCCTTCATTTGGATGCCCCGCGCAGAGCGGCGGCGTTGCCTCAGACGCTCCTGCGTACTCATTGGCTGTTTGTGGACTTCACGCTCTTCGGGGGGGTCGGGCCTGGCGCGCCCTGCGTCACGGCTCGTTCTGGCCCGCCCTTCGAGGTTCTTTTTGGCGCCTTTCCCTGTACAGTTGCGCGCGCGTGTAACGGTCCCCCCTCCCGCAGTCTGTAAGTGCCCTCGCGGGCAACTTTGATACTCATTATTTTACTGTGTATGACTCTGACACCCCTTCTTCTCATTGTGTCTTTCAGACCGGTGAATCCAGTGGCTTCTCCTGGCCCGGTGTAATTGTAGTTGGGCCTAGTATAAGTACTCCCACTTCCCTAGCGGGTCTTTGGGGCATCCAGGGTTGCTTTATAGCGTCAATTCCTACCGGCATATTGTGCCTAATAATCACCATATGGAGCATCCCAGGATATTGGGACCGGGGTTCCTTCGGGACAAGCCCGGCTGTGTGTAGCTTGTGGGGTCTCACCTGTCAGTGGTGACAGCGCACGGGTCTGTGTCCCTTGCGCACAGCAGGCGCTAACGTCGCAACCCGCCCCTCCGGTGGCTGGGCCTGCACCTCGTCTCACTTCACTTACTCCCCCAAGCTTGAGTCTTACCCCCATTGAATTACATACAAGCGGGGATTCTCAACCTGATGTGTCTGCTAGACTGGCCAGTGTTGAAAGATTGATCGCTAATACCGTAGCGCGTAAGGCCTCCGCTAAAAACTACTGATGCCACTCCGTCTCCTATGGAATCTGAGGAGTTGTTGCATCTGTATGGCTACGCCCCATCAGACAAAGGGGAGCTGTTTTATGACTCAGGGTCATCTGATGAGAGACTCGGGGGTCATGACGATTCTGGCTCTGACCCCTGGACCCCGGATGATACTGACAGATTACTGGTCCAAATATTTGAGGTTTTGTCTATCTCTCCCCCGGTTGCAGCTCCCAGGCAAAGGGGGGAGCTTTTTCGTACTGCTAAAGCTTGTTTGGAATTTCCTGAGCAAACCCATTTCAATAACCTCGTGCTTAAGGAGTGGGAACGTCCCAGTAGACTTCTCAGCATACCTAAGGGTTGGGACAGGAAGTATCCTTTTCCTGCTGACATGGTCAAGTGCTGGTCATCGCCCCCTGAGGTCGATGCCCCTATTCTAGGGTTGTCTAACACCTCTATTATGCACTCCCCTGACACTACTACGCTGCGGGATACTGAGGACCGGCGCATTGACCAATTAGCGTGCCATGCATTTGCGTTTGTGGGGGCGGCGCTGCGCCCGGTTTGCGCTTCGGCCATCACGTCTGTGGCACTCAGGACCCTGATCAGAAGTGTACTTGACGGGTCTGATGAAGGGCAACCTGATACGTGTAGTGCCCTGTCTAACTGTGATATGTTTGTGAACTTTATCCTATCTGCCTTGGATGATGCCATTAGGATGTGTGCCAGATCCTCTGCCTTGGCGGTAGCTATACGCCGCGTGGTCTGGCTGCGCCAGTGGGCTGCTGACAATGCTGCTAAGAGAGCCCTTACTGGGCTTCCATTTAAGGGGCTACGCCTGTTTGGGGACCGCCTAGACCTTTTTGCTAAAGCAGGCAAGTTACCCCAGCGCAGGCGGCAGTCTCGGCCCTTTCGGGGCCAGGGGCCCCCTTCACTCCCCTACCGTGGTGCTAAGCAGGGCAAAGGGATGTTCTTCGCGGGGGCTCGTACAGATTCCTGGCACAGGAACAGAGGTCGACATCCCAGCACCTCCTTGGGGTCTAAACCAAAACCCTCTCTCAAGCCTCCCCCAGGCATGATTGGGCGCCCTCACCCATCAGGGTGGGGGGACGGCTACAGCACTTTGCACACATCTGGAGGCATCACGTCTCAGACAGGTGGATTCAGTAGGTAGTGTCCTCTGGTTACAAGATAGAGTTTGCTGTGCGCCCCCCCCCCTAAGATTCGTCAAGTCCAGGATTCCCCAGGACTCTGCCACAGCTCGAGTCTTGATGCAGGCCGTGCAAGGCCTTCTGGATATGGGGGTAATTTGCAGTGTCCCCTTAAGAGAAAGAGGCAAGGGGTACTATTCCAACCTTTTCACAGTTCCCAAAAAAGATGGGACAGTCAGGCCCATTCTGGATTTAAAGATCCTCAACAAATTTGTCAGAAACGGGCATTTTTGCATGGAAATGCGCTCGGCCATTGGCTCCCTGCGCCCAGGGGATCTCATGACGTTGGTGGACATCAAAGATGCTTACCTTCACATCCCTGTGTTCCCTGGACACCAGAGGTTTCTCAGATTTGCGTTGGAAGATCAACATTACCAATTTGTGGCCCTGCCCTTTGGTCTCACCTCAGCTCCCAGAGTGTTCACCAAGGTGCTGGCAGGGGTGATGTCTCTGGTGAGGTCAAGGGGCATACGCTTGCTACCCTACCTGGACGACATACTCATCACCTCTCGGTCTCTGCATCAGGCAGAGTTGGACACGCAGCTGGTGGTGTCCACCCTGGAGTCCTTCGACTGGGTGATCAATCACCCCAACTCCTCCCTGTCCCCTTCCTCGGTGACCCCATTCCTGGGAATGATTCTGGATACGATTCAGTCAAGGATATTCCTTCCTCAGCAGAAGGTGGAAGCTCTAACTACGTAGGTGAGTTTCCTGCTATGGTGCCCCAGCCCTCACTCAGGCAGGGAATGCAGTTGGTGGGCCTGATGGTGGTGTGCTTCGAGGCGATGCCCTTTGCTCAGTTCCATTTGAGGCATCTACAACTTCACCTTCTGTCAGTATGGGACAAAGATCCTACGTCCTTGATCGGGATCTGTGTGCTTCCCCCCTTGGTCAGACGGTCTCTTTCGTGGTGGCTGGACCACAGGAACTTGCTGGGGGGCAGGTCCTTTCTGGCCCCCTCCTGGGAGATGGTCACCACGGATGCCAGTCTGTCAGGATGGGGGGGATTCTGGAAGTCCCTGCGGTTCCAGGGGAGGTGGGGCCCTCAGGAGGCCCACTTACCCATCAACATTCTGGAACTGCGGGCGATCAGGTTGGTACTGGAGCAGTTGACCAATCACCTGAGAGGTCTGTCTGTGCAGGTGCACTCAGACAACAGGACGGCGGTTGCCTACATCAACCATCAGGGAGGGACCCGGAGCAGGGGGGCCCTCCAGGAGGTGTCGCTGATTCTGACATGGGCAGAGGCCAATGTTCAATGCATTTCGGCTGTGTACATCCCGGGGGCAGAGAATCTATTGGCAGACTCTCTGAGCAGGGGGACCTCTCGTCAGGGAGAGTGGTCCCTCTGCAACAGGGTATTCCAGTCTCTGTGTCACCGTTGGGGTCTACCGGATGTGGATCTGTTTGCATCCCGTCACAATCACAAGCTCCAGGCTTTTGTCTCCCTGTCTCAGGATCTTCTGGCCTTGGCCACAGATGCTCTGTCCATGTCATGGCAGGATTTTCGCCTCCCATATGTCTTTCCTCCATTCCCCCTGCTGGGCAGGGTACTGCGCAAGATTGCTCTGGAAAGGGTGCCAGTGATTCTGGTGGCCCCCAGGTGGCCAAGAAGAGTGTGGTTCGCAGACGTGGTGCAGATGGCAGTAGATCAGTACGTCCTGCCGGCAGTACCAGATCTGCTCACTCAGGGCTCCCTACGCCATCCCAATTTACAAACTCTTTGTACGGCTTTGACGGCCTGGCTGTTGAAACCTCCATCTTGATGGAGAAGGGCTTGTCTGCCTCTGTGGTTGAGACCATGGTGAAGGCTAGGAAGAAGTCTTCATCTTCCATCGATTATAGGGTTTGGCGTGCTTACATTAACTGGTGTGAGTCTAGGTCTCTTCCCTGTCGGGTGTTCTCAGTTCCCAGGGTTCTAGAGTTCTTACAGCAAGGCTTGGAGTCTGGTCTCCAACTCAGTACTTTGAAGGGTCAGGTTTCTGCCCTGTCTGTCTTCTTTCAGAAGTATTTTGCTCAACATTCCTTGGTCAGGACTTTCTTTCAGGGGGTTACTCATGTGCGTCCCCCACGAAAACCTATGGTCCCTGTTTGGGATTTGAATTTGGTCTTGTCTGCCTTGCAGGGTGCTCCCTTTGAGCCTATTCAGGATGCTGCTCTGGCTGTACTTACCCTCAAGGTTGTCTTTCTGGTGGCTATTACTTCAGTCAGGCGTGTGTCTGAGCTGGCGGCTCTGTCTATCCAGCCTCCATACTTTGAGAGACACCAGGATAAGGTGGTGTTCCGCTTAAGCCGGATTTCCTGCCTAAGGTGGTGTCTGCTTTTCATTTGAACCAGGATATTGTTCTTCCTTCCTTGTGCCCTAATCCTAGTAATGCTAGTTTGCACTCCTTGGATGTTGTCAGGTGTCTGAAGTATTACCTAGTAGTCACTGCGTCCTTCAGGAAGACTGATGCTCTTTTTGTGGTCCCTTCTGGTCCTAGGAAGGGTTTGGCTCCTGCCAAGTCTACTATCAGCAAATGGATCCGTCAGGCTGTGGTTCAGGCCTATTCGGCTAAGGGGAAGCGTCCTCCCTTCTGCCTTACTGCTCATTCTACTCGTGCTATTGGTGCCTCTTGGGCTTTCCAGCACCAGGCTTCTGTTGAACAAGTTTGCAAGGCAGCTACTTGGTCTTCTTTTCATACCTTTTCAAAGTTTTACAAGGTTGACGTTAAGGACTCAGCTGAGGCTGTTTTTGGCCGCAAGGTTTTACAGGCGGCAGTGGTTTAAACTGCCTGCTGTTACCTTTCTTATTGGGGATCCCACCCTACTTAATGGACACTGCTATTGGACGTCCCAAGTGTAAGTAATCTATCTGGAGCAGGACGTACTGTATACTAAGAATAATACAATTCTGTGAAGTACTCACCTGTAGAATTGGTATTATAAGTATACAGTACGCCTTGCTCCACCCCACCCTGTTGTTGCATCATTCTGGATCCCCTGTATGGTGATTATCATCATTGTTATAGTTACCAGTTTTTGTTTTGGGTGGTTAAATTCTCCCGGTTTCTTGTTCACTGATTTTCAGTGCTGGGGATTTGTGGGAGATCCCCGGGTATTTGAGGGGCCGGGAGGAGCTTGTTTTGCATGTCTCTGCAGTGCAGCGCCATCTGGCGGAGGATAACCCAAGTGTAAGTAATCTATCTGGAGCAGAACGTACTGTATACTTATACCAATTCTACAGGTGAGTACTTCACGGAATTGTATTTTTCTGCTAGCTATTACCTCAGACAGGTGGGTAAGCGAACTACAAGCTTTATCCGTCAAGAAACCATATTGGGGGCGTGGCCTGCTAATGGCGGAGTAGGAAGCCAGAGTGTGAGGCTCCCTGTTCAAAACCTGTTGGACTGCACCTACAGCAGAGCGGCACCTTTCAGAACCACCTCAAACTATGTCCAAGAGGCGAAGGACCAGGAGCACCGCGAAGCCCGGCCACCAGAACCACATTCTCACATACTTTGGCCCCACGGAACCGGAGGACCCCCGACCGCCGCCACCACCAGCAATGGCGCGCACTGGCGGGAAAGCGGGTGAGATGGAGGAGCGGCTGCTCCCCGTCCCTGTGGCGCCTGACTCGCCTCTTACCTGTCGCCGGGCGGGAGAAGAGAAGGAGGCAACATCCCCCCGACCGTCGGAGCTGAGGACGGGGGAGCAGCGTCAGGCGATGCCGGAGGATGTGAGGGGCGATGCAGCCACAAGCAAGATGGTGCCGTCCTCGCTGCACCAGGGAGACGCACCCGCGGTTATACAGCAGGGACCCGGCGCTGTGGAGGCCAGTCCGTGGATATCGGGGCAGGAACGGGTGACTGGCCCAGCGGGAGTGGAGGAGCCGCAGGCCCACCTGAAGCGCACTGGAGAAGCGGTGAGTCACCCCGGAGGGGGAGAGGAGAGGCTGCATGACACCTGCAGAACGCTGGTAATAGCAGCCCAGGTCCATAGAGACGCAGGGGGGCCCACGCCTATAGCACCAGAGGGGGGGGGGGGCAGTGAGAGCCCACACAGCCTGCCATGAAGCCCTGCAAACTGAGAATTATCCGTTAAAGGGACAGCGCATTGGAATGCACTCCCCAGACCATGGATTGCCCGGAGGAAAGGGGGATACAAGTGCCCCGGCGAACCGGGAATCTGGCGATGACTGGGGATGGGAGTCCTTGTCCCCGCCCGGGCCCAGCAGCCCCATAGCCCCAGACCGCCCTGCCGAGACGGGATACCCCACGACACACGATATTTCCCGAGGCCTCAGATATCCGGCGGACATGCAGGCAGGATGGGGACAGAGGCCTGTGTTCTCACCGGGACCCCACAGCTCCATGGCCTTGGTATACTCTGGGATGACAGGACGCCCTGCCCCGGATGACCGATCATAGTCGGCGATGCACTCTGATACAGCTGCCCTTGATACACCCTTATCTTATACATTGATTTCGGCTATAGCAGGCTCAGTAAAACACAATATCACTGAGGCCCTCAAAACACTGCCATCGAGATCCGACTTTGAATCTTACATAACCAGAATGGAAGATGCGTTCCGCAGAGAAATTACATCCATGCAGAATTCTATGGCGGACTTATCTGACAGAGTAGATACTAACGCGGCCGCGCAAACACAGCTCCAAACTAGAGTGGAGGCATTAGAACGTGAACAAGAAACCACACGTAGGATGCTCTCTAACTTTCAAGTGCAGCAAGACGACTTGGAAAATAGAAATCGTCGGAACAATATAAGATTGAGGGGCATCCCCGAGACAGTGGCCCCAGCAGATCTGAGATTCATAGCACGTGAACTGTTTAACAAATTACTAGAGCGCCCACCAGAAGAAGAGATCGAGATTGACCGAATTCATCGAGCCCTGGGGCCTGTGAGCCCTGACCCCAACAGACCGAGAGATGTTATCTGTAGGATACATTTCTATCAAATTAAAGAGGCGCTAATGAGAGCGGCTTGGAACAAAGGCCCCAGCGACCTAAACGGAGCCCGGGTCACGCTGCTGTCGGACTTATCACGCAGAACCCTCCAAATGCGGCGAGTGCTGAAACCTTTGCTTGATCTAATACAACAGGGGGCGACCTACAGATGGGGACACCCCTTCCAGCTACTGATACGAAAAGATCGGAGAACCTACGTATTGAAGACACAAGAACAGCTGGGGGGTCTGTTTGAGTTCCTGGGAGCAGCCCCCATTGTCATCCCGAATTGGTTAGACATGGAACTTGATGGAGGGCTGGCTCCCCTTCCACAGCGTCCTAGGAGACGGGAAAGAGAACGTCGTAGACCAGCGCAGAGGCCTGGCCCTCGTAGAAGAGGCCCTGATCCCATCAACGGTGAACAAAATGACAGACCACGCGAGTAGAAGACACGCTGTCTAGCCGACGGTTAGATAATGTTATATCTCTGTTCCTGATTGTCCTTTGCTTCTCCTTTTCTTTTTTCTTTCTCTTTTCTCTTTTTTCCTTTTTATTTTTCTCTTTTCTTTATAGTGTTTATTAGTGGGCAGAAGACACAAGGCGTTTGAATTATGACTAGATAATGCAATGTTTATGTGACTACTTGCTCCCTCATTGCTCTGCTGTGTGGTGATCCTTGATCTACATTGAGCTGGTGTGGACCTTGGGGGACCGGCTCGCCCGCCTCATGTGTGTTGGACTCGGACGCCTGGTGCCGAGTGGGTGGGCGGCAGCTTTGCGGGAACTCACCCCCGGACCTGGGACCTGGCCTGATCTGCCTCTGTGGTCTGGATCTGCCGGGCTGCCGTGTGGCCGCGGGGGGGGGGGGCCTCCCCCCCGGCCGCGTGTTGCCTGACTGGCCGCCCCCCCCCCCCCCCCCCCCCCCCCGCCTGGTGCCCGGGTCCCCCCTGGCATGTGAGAGTCCTCAACCAAGTTATATGACCCGCGACCACGGAGGAGAACTACCTGGGACAATGTGAAACAATAGATGGCTGGAGTCCCCTCCCGCAGATGGTCTGACTATGCAAACTGGGCGAGGACGGATACCCCCCCAGGCTATTACCGGGGCTTCGCCCCAAGAGGCCACTCTCGTTGACGCCTCGATGAGGCGCTCTCCCGGGATGGGAAGGATTGGGGGACTGGGGCCCACGTACATAGTGTCTTGCCCATGGTAACGTCCGGGACTCTCCTCCCAGCTGAAATATGAGGTAACAGCCCATATACATTGGGCCCGGGCTTGGGCTTAAAACGGGGGGGCCCTCGGGTTGGGGATGGGGGGGGGCGGGCTGGGGTCCGGGGTTAAGGAGAACTCTGGAGAGAGGGAGCAGAGGATGTGCGTTAGTTCCTGATATTAACTCTGTCCCAGTGACGATTAGATAATGTTATGCCTGTGTTTCTACTTGCTCTTTTATTCCTTTTTCATTTTTCTTTCTCTCTTTCTCTTTCGTAATGCTTTTCAGTGGACAGAAAGTACAGGTCGTTTAAATTTGAATTGTGATTAGAGAATACAATGTTTATGTGATCACTCGCTCCTTCTTTACCTTGCTATATAGTACTCTCTAGCGTATGCTACACTACTTCTGCCCGGGAGGGACTGACTCACCCACTTTATTAGATTTGGGTGCCCAGTGCCGGGTGGACGAGCGGCAGCATGGCGGGACTTACCTCCGGGCCTGGGGTTGGGCCCGCCCTGCCCCTTCGGCCTGGACCTACCGGGCCGCAGTGCGGACCACGGGGGAGGGGGCACCCCCCACGGGGAGACCCGTTTCCCAGTCGAATGGAGCTTGGCCGGTTGGCCGCCCCCCCGCCTGATGCCTGGACACCCCCTATCATGCAGGGGCCCTCAACTGAATTAACTGTAGCCCATACAGGTCGGACCTGGATTTAGCGTTGGAAAGAGGGGGCCCGCGGGCTGGGGGCGGGTGGGGCGGGTCAGGACCCAAGGTAGGGGGGAGCTTTGGAGGGAGGGAGCAGAGGGTATGCTTTGGTTCCTGATAATAATTCATGACATGAGGCCTTATTTCTGTCCTTTCTCTATGGTTCTGTTTATATGTTGTTGCCGCTCATCAGTTAAGTGTTATAGGGGGGGAAGCGGGGAGCCCCTAAGTTACATACATATAGATTGAAAGTTGTTTATAATCGTTATTGCTTTTATAATTGTGACTGATTTTGTCTCCTGTTCGCCTGGCATCCATTTCCCCCGGAGACCCTAGTGTTCCTTTTGGGGAGAGCTACTGGAGACTCGCCCCTTGAGGACACTGGGCTAGACTAACCTATATTAGGCTAATCGTTTTCTTGACCCTAATTGACCCAATTACCTTTTGGGTCTCTCCAGAATCTGTCCCTTCTCTTTCTTTTCCCCTCTCTGACCTGCACCCCCCCCTTTTTTTTTTTCTTTTCCCTACTTATCCGCTCATATCTTACCCCTCGCCCCCTTGGGAGTCTTTGCCCCGGTTCTTGCTCGCCCGGGTGGGGAGGGCAGCGGTCGTCCACTTATAGCTGGACTAGGTGGATCGGCGTTGTCCGGGATCGGGATGGAGGCGGGGCGGGACGGCGGGCCGTCGGGGGCGGCCATGAGGGTCACGTCTCTGAATTGCAGAGGCCTTAACGTCCCTGAAAAAAGATCGGCCACAATATCGGAACTTCGGAGATTAAAAGCCAAAATCGTTTTCTTGCAAGAAACACATTTTATAGGAAAGTCTGCCCCCAGGTTGTCTCCTAGGTATTACCCTCAGTGGTACCTGAGCTCCTCGCCGGACTCCAAGACTAAAGGAGTGGCGATACTAATAGCCAGGGGGATCCCATTTCAGATGACGGAGGTCTCGATCGACACAGAAGGCAGATATATCATGGTAAAGGGCACACTATATGGAGAATTGTACACTATGGCATCCCTTTACGCCCACAAATAGTGGACAAATAGATTTCCTCCTGCGTTTCTTAGCTAAACTGGCGGATTTCCATGAAGGGAAAATCCTCCTAGGAGGAGATCTGAATATCGCCTCGACCCACTCATATACTCCTCGACTGGGAAGTCCTCCGTTTCGAACACCGGAATACGGAAAGTGAAACAGGCCCTACACAAATTGCAGCTGTGTGATCCCTGGAGGATCCATAATCCAAAAGGTAGAGACTATTCCCACTTCTCGTCAGTGTACTTGACATAGGCAAGGATAGATTATGTGTTAACCTCACATAGTGTCAGGAACCGCTTACCTGATCCCCGTTCCAGCGACGTCTCCAGGCGACCAGCTGCTGCTGTCACTGTGCGGCGGCCGCGCCGAGCAGCGTCGTTGGTGCGGCCGGGGCGGAGGGTCTGCCTACAGCCACACCACCTTGAATGCGCCCGATCTCGTCTGATCACTAGTGCCGTGCACCCGGCGTATAAGATGACCCCCCCACTTGTAAGCATGTTTTTCAGGGGCAGAAAGTCGTCTTATACGCCGACAAATACGGTATGTACTTTCAGCACATGCCATGAGCTTTTGAGCCTACGGCACCCGGTATTCCCAGGTGGTCTCCCATCCAAGTACCGACCAGGCCCGACCCTGCTTAGCTTCCGAGATCAGACGAGATCGGGCGCATTCAAGGTGGTGTGGCTGTAGGCAGACCCTCCGCCCCGGCCGCACCAACGACGCTGCTCGGCACGGCCGCCGCACAGTGACAGCAGCAGCTGGCCGCCTGGAGACGTCGCTGGAACAGGGATCAGGTAAGCGGTTCCTGACACATAGCCTCTTACCCAGAGTAGTCGAAACAGCCATTGATTTGGCTTCTCTATCTGATCATAGCCCGGTGTGGATTTCACTGACCACCAGAGAGGAGGGAAGGAGGGCATGGACATGGCGGCTAAATGAGAGCCTGCTGAAAGACCCAATAAGCTACGCAAGTGGCCCTAAAGGACTACTTTGAATTAAATTGTACAGGGGATGTGACACCAATGACTATCTGGCAAGCGCACAAAACGGTTGTGAGAGGAACACTTATACAACACGCGTCTAGGCTGAAAAAAGCCCACACTACACAAAGGGATCAAATGATCTCCCAGATTCAAACCCTAGAAAGGAAACATAAAGAAACCCAGGCACGAGAGGCCTTACAGACGCTGACAAGATGCAGGGAGCAACTAAGCTCGCTGCTTCTGAGAAAAGCGGCATACACCATAAAGAGATGCAGACGATATTACTACGAATGGGGAAACAAGAGCGGTGCTCTACTTGCCAGAGCGCTCAAGAAGCAACAATCCCTAAACGTCATCGAGGCAATCCTGGATCGGAAACAACAGAAGTGGCACAAAATGGCTGACATCGCTAGGGTCTTCCGCGAATATTATAGCGAGCTTTATAACCTGCGCCAGCAAAAGGAAGGGGATCCCCCAGGGAACCTGGCCAAGATACAGCAATACATCGCAACCTCGGGCATGCCGAAATTGGATCCTGAAGCGATAGCTAGACTGGGAGAACCAATTTCAGGAACCGAACTGAATAGAGCGATACGGACCACTCCAAACGGTAAATCCCCTGGGCCTGATGGACTAACTATAGCTTACTACAAAAAGTTTGAGGGGATCCTGCATAAGCACCTCCTTAGAGCTCTTAACACCACGGACCAGGGGGAAGCGGTGGTGGCATTCCCGAAAGAAGCGCTGGAGGCACACGTCACAGTGATTCACAAATCCGGGAAGGACCCATTGAGCTGTAAAAGCTATCGCCCCATATCTGAACTATACAATATACTGAATGTTGATCTAAAACTGTTTACAAAAATACTTGCGACCCGAATGGCTATCTATTTACCTGGATTCGTTGAAGAGGATCAGTGTGGATTCATCCCTGGCAGGGAAGCCAGGGACAACACGATTAGAACCCTAAATCTCATACACCGGTCACGAACAGATAACTCCCCAATGATGCTGTTGTCCACGGATGCCGAGAAAGCGTTCGACCGAGTGAACTGGACATAACGCTTTTGAGGTACTGAAATATATTGGTCTTCATGGGAGAGCGCTGGAGCACATACTGAGAATATACTCTGAACCGCACGCGAGAGTGAGAGTAAATGGCCACCTCTCCCAGCCCTTTCGGATTTCGAATGGGACCAGACAGGGGTGTCCGTTATCCCCCCTCATCTTCGCCCTAGCGGTGGAACCTTTCCTAAGACACATAAGAACTTGAACCTAAGAGGGATTCGGGTGGGAGAGGTGGAACATAAAATCGCGGCGTACGCGGACGATCTCCTATTCTTCATCTCCAACCCTGTTGTAGGACTCCCAAACCTTATGAAGGAATTTGACATCTTTGGAAGTATCTCGGACTTTAAGATCAACTTTGACAAGTCTGAAGCACTCAATGTCGGACTGCCAGAAACAGTGGTATCCCCCATCAAGTCCTCTTTCCCCTTCAGATGGTCCACACCTGCGCTGACTTATTTGGGTACAAAAATCCCGAAGGATATAGAGGATGTTTTCAGGTATAACTTTACTCCTATGCTTAATAAGATTAAAGCAGATCTGGCAGGATGGGATTCCCTAACGCTCACGTGGCTGGGTAGGATGAGCGCCATAAAGATGACGATACTCCCGAGAATCTTATACCTGTTCCAAACCCTCCCATGTCATATACCAACCAGCTATTTTAAGAACCTCAATTCCCTGATTCTGAAATTCATTTGGAGCAACAAGAAACCAAGAACCCGCTTTGGCTTATTACAACTGCCGAGGGCAAGAGGAGGCCTGGCAGTCCCGAACCTGAAGAGGTACTGGCAGGCGGCGCATCTGCAGAGGATAGTGGATTGGGGGAGAAATGTGAAAGGGAAAAAGTGGGTGGATGTGGAAGATAGCTGTACAGACGTCCTGCTAAGAGAGATACCATGGGCAACGGAGACCTCAAACCAATGGAGCGGGTCTAACCTACTGATAAAGGCCACCCTCAGTGTTTGGGACGAGACCAGGAGGAACAAAGAGATCTCACCCTGGCCATCACCTCTGATCCCAGTAATTGGGAACCCGGAATTACCCACTGGTCAGAGGCCGCAGGCCAGAGGGGGATGGAGAGACTTAGGAGCGGTTCGAGGGAGAGACCTAGTGAGGCAACTGGAATGGTGCAGCATCGAGGAGCTTAGGACTCGCTGGGACTGCCTGCACTTGGACCCCTGGCAGCTGCTTCTCTTCCAACATTTCCTACAACGAATGGGACCAAAACAGTCTCTGGGACGGGACCTCACACAGTTCCACACACGAATCCCTGGCCACGCAGGGAGATCCACCAACAAGGGTGATATCTCAGATATACCGAATCCTGGGAGGGGAGAGCGAGACACTGCCCCCCTTTTGCGGGGACTGCGAGAGGGACCTGGGAAGGGAATTCACGAGAGAAGAATGGGAAAAGATATTTCTGCTCTCCCAGAAATCTTCGATCTCATCCCAGGTACAAGAAACGAACTATAAGTACTTATCTAGATGGTACTACACTCCCAAGCGACTGTCCACGATGTTTCCGAGCTCCTCGCCTCTGTGCTGGAGATGTAAGACAGAAGAAGGTACGCTATTACATATCCTGTGGACATGCCCCAAAATCACAATCTTTTGGAGGAAAATCGCAACGACGATGAGTAAGATTATAGGATCACAGGTCCCATGCTGCCCGGCCCTCATGTTGCTGCACCACACAAGTGATAGTGTAGCGGCTTATAAAAAATCGATGCTGAGACATCTTCTGAATGCCGCTAAAACGATAATCCCCAGATACTGGAAGACGGAATATGTCCCAACAGAAGAAGATTGTGCCCGAGAAGTAGATAGAATAGGAGAAATGGAGGAGCTGACGGCTACAGTCCAGGACAACGAAGAGAGGACCCGCTTGCTATGGACGCCGTGGTACGTGTTCCGGTCCCCGGCGGCTCGCCCTGCCTCCTCCTCGGCCCCTACGGGCCCGTCGACTAGCGGTGACTCGGCCTGATAGGCATGGGACCCCGACGCCACCGTTGCCGGAACTTTCCCGGGCGTGGGGGGACGCGGGGGCGGAGGGCCCCTTACTTTCCCTGCCCCTTGCCCCCTCCTTGTACCCGCACCTTACTTGCTTCCCCCCTTCTTTCTATCCCCCATACACTCTTCCCCTCAATGGGCTAGATGATATCAATGACACGCGATCAACTATCCCCTGACACATTGAGCTCTCGGAGCTGAAATTCAGCAACTTCATTCCATTAGGTGAAGGTCGCTTATGATATATAGATATAATCCAAATTGAAATGTAGACCCGGCACATTGGCCTCATCATTACACGAACAGAGGACAAATCAGTCGGGGGGGGGCAGGGTCCTCTGGGGAGCTGCCCCTGGCGCCCCTCGGGGAGCCTGGACCCTCCGACTCACTACTGAGGCAGAAGGTCGCCTTAGAGAACGCCAAACATCCGGACACGGGGGATAACCTTATGGGTAACATCCAGCCCTAATTACTGTTCACATGTACCTATTGTACTTACCTTATACTGTTTCGCTTTCTTCTGTAATACCTGACTGCTTTGTATTGAAAAACTAAATAAAGAATGAAAAAAAAAAAAAAAAAAAAAAAAAAGAAACCATATTGTGCACTACTATCAGACAAAGTTATACTTAGCCAAAGTCACTATTTTTGGTAGAAATAATGGATGGGTCTAACAATGCCAAATGGAGCAAGCAAGGAAGAAGATCTTTCACTGCTTGATGTTAAGAGCCTTGATCATTTATTTGGACAGATCAAGAGAGTGGCACACTCTTTATAACTTTTAGAGGAAAAAAAGAAAGTCTCAGCAGCTTCCAAGTCCACTATAGCCTAATGGATAAAACAGACTATTGCACAAGCATATTCTACTAGGGGGGTATCGCCCCCAGAAGTCTCTGCCCATTCTACAAGAGCTATGGCTAAGTCATGGGCAGAAAGGACTGGTGCATCTATAGAGGAGATCTGCAAAGCAGCAATGTGGTCTTTACCCAATACCAAACATTATAGACTTGATTTACTATCTGCAAAACATCAGGCCTTCGGTAGAAGGGTACTACTTGCAGCTTCCCACCCATAAGGTATAATTACTTGCCTAATCCTCTCCATGTGGTCAAGCTGTTGACTTGGAAAAACCACCTTTAGACTTACCGGTAATGGATTTTTTCCAAGTCATCCTTCAGCTTGACTGACCACATTAAAGAGATTGGACTCCACCCCCTGGGAGGAAACACAGATTGAACAGAGTTTAAGAGCCCCACCCCTTCCTCTCCTCCTCAGTTCTTTGTGTTTCCTCCCTAGGAAACTGTTGGACAGAGTGCTGTTAGACTTCGGCCATGTTTGTTATTTTAGTTTATATTTTTTTACTACCTCCAGAGTACTGGAGTAACCCGCTGTACCAGACCCACACTGGATACCAGGGGAGTCCCTACTAAGGTTTGAATGCAACCAGGGCTTTTTCCCATTATAGTTTACTACACTTTAGTTTAACACACTAGCTGTGTGGTATGCCTTTAAAAAAGCCTGCTTCGTTTAGTGCAGGTCATGCTGCATATTTAGCTTTGTGTTGGATAGGCATTTCAGTATTTTTTATTATTGTATGTGGTGTTTACTGGCACTATTGTTTATTGGAAAATTTATATTAGCTGACTTGGAACAATGCATGTGCCTCTGTGACGTAAGAGCCAATATGGAGTATTATTTGTTCAAGAGCTGAAATTGTTTGTCAACCAGCTTTTTTCTAAAGTGATGTAGCAAGCTCCTACAGTTTTTGTCACTCACCCATTCTACAAGAGCTATGGCTAAGTCATGGGCAGAAAGGACTGGTGCATCTATAGAGGAGATCTGCAAAGCAGCAATGTGGTCTTTCCCCAATACCAAACATTATAGACTTGATTTACTATCTGCAAAACATCAGGCCTTCGGTAGAAGGGTACTACTTGCAGCTTCCCACCCATAAGGTATAATTACTTGCCTAATCCTCTCCATGTGGTCAAGCTGTTGACTTGGAAAAACCACCTTTAGACTTACCGGTAATGGATTTTTTCCAAGTCATCCTTCATATTTAGGTCATGCTGCATATTTAGCTTTGTGTTGGATAGGCATTTCAGTATTTTTTATTATTGTATGTGGTGTTTACTGGCACTATTGTTTATTGGAAAATTTATATTAGCTGACTTGGAACAATGCATGTGCCTCTGTGACGTAAGAGCCAATATGGAGCATTCTTTGTTCAAGAGCTGTAATTGTTTGTCAACCAGCTTTTTTCTAAAGTGATGTAGCAAGCTCCTACAGTTTTTGTCACTCACTTGCTGCTCCAATTCTTGGAGTCAGCCTAGCCACCTCAGCCTTGATAAATTCTACTTCACAATTAAAATGGTCTACAACTTTAATTAAGGATTCACTAATCATGTCCACTCTGATTTCCAAATTAATACTTTTCACTGTTCCAAAATATCTTTCTGCTCTATTTCTTTGATTCTCAAAGTCATACTGCAGGCATGCCATTGCAATGTTTACACCACTGTTTCAAGCTACATTTGGCACTGTCCTAAACTGTTTCTATTTTTAAATTGAAGCAGAAATGGCTATATGGGTTTACAGGTTCAGCCAATAACTTTTTTCCATCCTGTCCTTCAATCAGCAGCGTGGGACAAGACTTTTGGTCCCTCCCTCCACTGCCTCCTCCAGTGTCCTCACCGATTAGGAATAAAAACTTTTTACCGGCACCATGATCCAGGAGAAGCCACACGATCCACAGCCAGCTCGCATCAATGTCATTGATGCATTGGTGCACACTGACTGCAGAGAGTAGCAGCTTGTGTAGCGCTGTTATATGGGTAGCAAGAATCCTGCATGCTGTTTGTTTTTGGAGATGGGGGATCTGCCACGCTACCTGTTTTAGGGGTGACTGGAAGAATTCTGGCTAATCGAGCAGACCATTTTGGTTCTGAATATTTTTTTTTCCTCAAAAATCCTATGTGCATCTTATGGGCAGGTACATCTTATGGGCAGGTACATCTTATATGGCTTAAAAATGTACCGGGCTCATACTCCTTCACTGATCAACAGGTGACTGGCTAGCACCATTCTTGCTTCACTCCCAGCTGCCAGCGCTGGTTAAACCAAAGATTGTGGTGGCCAGCGCTGCAATATCCCAAGGATCAGCGTGGGAGTACGGGCCAGGTAAGTATTTTTTTAATTTAATCTGGCCCTGTTTTAGCACTAGGAGAGGGAGGCAGGATGGAGGAGATATAAAAAGTATGCAGTATAGTTAAACTGTCCCTTTAATTCCTGTTTCTCTGTATTGTTTTGGCGAGTGGATTGCCCACTAACGTCATTAACCTGGCATTGTACAACCAATGCTTTAAACTGGTTCCCTATAGATTCACCTGCACATGACTGAAAAGTAGCAAAGGCATGTTTCTTAATAAATGTTGGTACATTTCACGTTTGGCAAACTATAGAAACACTACCACTAATACTACACAACTTAACACAATGCACAACTATACTTTTCCAGCAGCACATTGAACATTGCACACTACAGCTGCTTATCCAAAAATCACACAGCTTCTTTAACCATGAAAAACACATACCAACTGAACCAATTTCCTGATTTAAACACGCTCATGGTGAGCAGATATTCTTAATCTAAATCCTGCTAACACTCAAATTGCCATATTAACTCTCAATTCAACAAAGCTACCACTAATTACACACACACCTGAAGATTCAGCTATAACTAAATACCTTAATAAACATTCATGCCCATTAAATAGTATTAAAAACTTTCATACTCAATGGATTGCGCTTCACTGATTAGCCAGCGTCATGGAAATGTGGACCAACGTCATGGAAATGTGGATTCATCGTCTGTGGATTGCAAGACAGCATTTACCAAAAGTCATGAAGGAAATCTATAAAATTCTTTAGGGTACATCATTGTATATAATATCTACACAATGTCCCTGATTGGGTGGCATAATTTAGTATCTGCTTTGGTTTCAAGGTGCTCGGTGAAAAATGGTAAAACCATGGACCATGAGAATATGCTCTTTATCTACAAGGGAAGTACCGTATTTTTCGCCCTATAGGACGCACTTATTTTTCCCCAAAAGTGGGGGGAAAATGTCCCTGCCCCTTATCGGGCGAATGTAATGTATCGGGCGTTGCCTGTCACTCTGCAAGAGGCCAGGTGAAGACAGAGGAGTGGCGGGCTCTGTCCCGGCCCCGCCACTGCAATCGCTGTCTTCTCAGGCAGCAATAGCAGCGGCAGGGCCAGAGACAGTGCCCGCCACTCCTCCATCTGCTGCCTCTTCTGCCTGGGGCACATGCGAGCACCCGGGTCCGTGCAGAAGGTGGGTGTGGCCTGCACTGACTGTGCAGGCCACGCCCACCAGTTGCCCTGACCTGGGTGTTCGTCCGTGCCCAGGAAGAAGCAGCAGATGGAGGAGTGGCAGGCGCTGTCTCTGGCCCCGCCGCTGCTATTGCTGCCTGAAAAGACAGTGATCGCAGCTTCTTACGCCCAGCTCCGTGAATCGGGTGGGCGTGGCCTACACTGACGCGGCACAGGCCACGCCCACCCGATTCATGGAGCCGGCTGCTCAGCGGAGCGATGTCAGCAGACAGGTGAGTTATTTTTTTTTTTCTACTTATGCCGACCTGCCTATACTAATGGGGGGAAGGGGGATGTCACACAGCCTATACTAATGGGGGGTGGGGGATGCCACACAGCCTATACTAATGGGGGGAGGGGGATGCCACACAGCCTATACTAATGGGGGGAGAGGGATGCCACACAGCCTATACTAATGGGGGGAGGGGGATACCACACAGCCTATACTAATGGGGAGAGAGAGATGCCACACAGCCTATACTAATGGGGGGAGGGGGTGCCACACAGCCAATGGGAATGGGGGGAGAGGGATGCCACACTGTCAATGGGAATGGGGGGAGGGAGATGCCGCACAGCCAATGGGAATGGGGGGAGAGGGCTGCCACACAGCCGATGATAATGGGGGGAGGGGGATGCCACACTGCCAATGGGAATGGGGGGAGGGGGATGCCGCACAGCCTATGATAATGGGGAGAGGGGGATGCCACACTGCCAATGGGAATGGGGGGAGAGGGATGCCACACAGCCTATGATAATCGGGGGAGGGGGATGCCACACTGCCAATGGGAATGGGGGGAGAGGGATGCCACTCAGCCTATGATAATGGGGGGAGGCGGATGCCACACTGCCTATGGGAATGGGGGGGGCACACTGCATATATGGGGAATAGGAGGGGGAATGCCACACTGCTTATTATAATGGGGTGCACACTGCCTATATGAGAATGGGAGGGGGGATGCCACACTGGGTATACGGGGAATGGGATGGGGGCATGCTACACAGTCTATGGATTGGGAATGGGGGCATCCCACACGGCCTATGGGATAGGGGAATGCCACACTGTCTGTAATGGTGCGTTTTTGGTTTTAAAATATTTTTTTCTTATTTTCCTTCCCCAAATCCTAGGTGCGTCTTATGGGCAGGCACGTCTTATGTGGCAAAAAAATACGGTATCTACATAAAGCTGTGAAACTACTCTGAGGGAGAGAAAGGCCTTGATTCACAGCCTCTTTTACCTGAACTTTCACATGACAAAACATGTTTGTGTATTTTCTGAGAGAATTTTCAGCCATTTTTGAGGTTCTTGTGTCTTTTTCTCTTGCGTATGTGCATTTTCGTTAAGCGTTTTTTTTTTATCGTATTTTTGTAGAAAAGATTTTGAGTTCACGCGAATAATTCATTATTGGTATCGGATTGCGCATGATTCCGTGCCTTGATTGTTGATTAGAACACGACCAATAAAACAAGTGTGTTTACGCCCAACTTACGGGGTCTTTTTTCATTGTGAAAGTGTGCCGTCGTGTTGTGAGTTGCAGTGTTATGGAGGTGGACTACGTGGAGGAATATGAGGATCTGCAGCTACACAGCATTCTATGCATCTGTCTGTTGGATTTCAGGTTGCATTGCAAACATTTGGATATCGGCCGCATGCATGAAGTTGAGCTATTTGAGCTCACCCGACTGAACCGCATTTCCCTCGAGAAACTGTATAGTGAGCTGCGGCCATGGTTGGCTCCCACCACATGCAAGGGGCATGCAATTGCAGGCATGACCAAATTGGTTTGTTGCCTTCAGTTTCTAGCGAACGGCTCATCCAGAGTCTGGGTGCCCTCTCCGTGGGCACGTCCCAGCCTGCGATGAGCCGCACACTAAACAAGTTCCTGGATTGCATGGCTACCATGTTTCAAAAATACATCTGTTTCCCTGACAACATGGTAGCCTGGAATGCGTTGAAGTTGTGATTTTATGACATCACCGATATGCCTAACGTCATGGGTGTGATGCTTCCAGCTGCTGATGAGCATCTATACAGGTATTTTTTTTTTCTCTTGCCATCCTTCCTTATTTCCAAAATATGTTTGTATTTGTATGTTTATTGGCACATTTATAGTAATGTTTCCTTACATTGTCTATTATAATGTAGACCTAAATTTACTATAAAACCTACTTTGTATTTGTACTCATATTTTTGTTCTCTCCGCCCAATATAAAATAATAAGGCTCCCTTAACAATTTGAAAGAATACTATCAATTTTTTTTTTTTTTTATTTATTTATTTTTGTTCTTTATTTTGCAATTACAGGAACCATAAGATGGGACATTCAATCAGTGTGCAAAGTGTTGTTGGTCTCGACCTTAGGTTTCTGAGCGTCATGGCTGGTTTCCTGGTTCCACTCACGATGCCTATATGCTTCAGAATTCCAGTCTCTATGGGCGTTTTGAGTCTAGCGAATTGTCTGGTGGTTGGCTACTTGGTAAGTGTTTTGATTACTTGGATTTTCCATGTGTAACTGTTATAAATTTATAAGTCCCCTGCCTCCACCTATGATGTTCTTCCCCCTCTGATTGAATGATATTGAATGTAAGTGAAGTATTTAGAGTAACTTTTTAATTTTTTTTTAAGGGGTTTTGGGATACCCCCTACATTCGGGCACATCGGAAGACCCAGGCAGTTGTTGAGAGGGCATTTGGTTTGCTGAAGAGCCATTTCCGGTGTCTGGATCATACGGGGGGGGGGGGGGGTCTCTGGTACCAGCCAGCAAAAGTCATAAAAATCATTGTTGCATGCATGATTTTCCATAACTTTGCCATCATGCAGAAGGTGCCCCAATATCTGGATGTCTCCCCCTCTCCAGCAATTGTTGACATACCAGAAAATATGTATGTGGGAACCCAGAGTGCCTCTGGTCAGTCTGTCAGGGAGCACCTTATTTTGTCTCATTTCAGTTAAGTTTTTTATAATGTGTTTGTTATCAATCTGTTGTTTTTGTGTGACTTTTTGATTTTTTTTCTCAATTATATTTGCTTAAAAAAACCTTTTCGTTTCTCCAAACTCAATTCATAGTAATAAGTAATTGTTAGTTTATTGTTGTTAGAAATTGTCATTAAAGACTTAAAGGAGCCGCAGCACTCAACCCTGTTAGCTTGCAGACCAACCTATTATAGGTTGGTCTACAAGCTAACAGGGTTGAGTGCTGCGGCTCCTTTAAGTCTTTAGTAACCTAATTGCCCTGCTGACTTGCACCTCCCCAGGTTAGTTATAAAATGGTCTGAGCAGCTGCCACTCCCCTCTTGTTCACTAGAAATTATCATTAACTATTCATTCATAGTTATTTTTCTGTGGCCATGATCGTGACTCGTGTTCAATAGCCTTTACATGAACAAACACAAAGATAAAAAAAAAAAAAAAAAAAAAAATCATTGGAATGGTGGCTGACCAAAGTATGTTGGTTGTCCGGCCTGTTGAATGGCCACCATCTGTGCCAGGGTAGCATTGAGCATCTGCTCCAGCATTGCCTTCCTCTGTCTATTGCTGGTCTGCATTTCCTCCAGCATGGAATGTAGGTTATTTTGTATTTGGTTTAAGTGTGTTGAAATGTGGAACCTTTCACTGGTTTTCCTGAATGTGCGGCTATCCAATCGCCAATTGACCTCATCAGCTGCACACGCCTCACCAGGGTAAGGGGGCGACGTTGCAGAGGCCGTCGTCCTCTTCCCCGGGTTTGGACGCATGCAGCTGGCAGTGGTCCTGGAGATGGCAAATCCTCTGCAGCAGAGCTCACCCATATAAGTGATGGTTGCTGCTGCTCCAGCTGCTGCCCATGCTGGACCTGGGGATTGAGCTGTGGCAGCAGAGGGCATGGTTGAGTCTGCTGCAAAGGGAGTGTCGTAGGCTGCAGCTGTTGCTGTATTTCCAGTTGTGGCTGCAGTCTTTGGTTAGGCCACTGGTGCTGCAGAGTCTGGTGTTGTTGCGGCTGTGCTTGTGGCTGATGCATGCTGTCATCCTCCTCAAGATCATGTATGTCTGCCATTATGGGGGGGTGTCTTTAGGGGCAGAAAATAATGTAGCTAATGTATTATTTAGCTTGTGGTTTTAATATATCCTGTTGAAAACCGTCGCCTTGCTTCACATGCATCACGTTACACTTACCAGATCTAATTCTTCATTAATAAGACTCCTTCATAATCCATGCCGCAAAGTACTGGCACCAGAACCTGCAACTGGTATTTGTTGTTGCACAATTTGTTGATGTGTTTGTTTAGCTGGAATGTAATTGTAAACTAAGGTTAATACACACATAGTGTACCTTGTGTTGCTAAGCTATTTAAAAGCATCTGTTTGCAATTAAAGAGCAAACATTCCTTTAAATACTAACCTACTGGCTCAACATTATCGTCAGAGTCCATAGTCCCTGGCAAGCCCTGGGGTGTAGCTGGGTGTATTAATCTACAGACCAGTTCCTCTGCAGCAGTAAATTGAAGTTTGGCTGGATATCCACCTCCTGTTGTACAATATCAACCTGCCCAACCAAAACAACCATCAGAACCCACGCAACTTGTGCTTATTAATCTTCTGCCGAACTGCATATAAGTCAGAAAATATTCCTAGTATGTCACACATCCCACTTCCAAAGATCCATAACACTTGGGAAACCGAGGGTGATCTTGCAGCGATGACATGGAAAAAGGAGCCCCTCCTGGTCCATAAGTACCGGGTTCCTCCGACTATTCCCCAGTCTTTCGTCTCTGCAGTCGGCGAAGCAAGTCAGACGATGACTCTCTCCTCCTTGCAGGTAGCCGGGGTAACTCCCAGCATTTTTTATGTCTATTTCTGCCCGGATCTCTTTTTCTTTTAAAAATTAAGCTATAACAATATGCCTCCCAGCTTAGGCTGCAGGCTCGGGCAATGGTAGCAGCACCTCTGGGTGCATAGGGGAGCTAGCTAGCTCCCCCCCATGAGACCCCATACTAAGGGGTAGGCGGTGTCCGGGTTGGTGATCCCCGGCTTGGGATGCCCTGTCCCACTTGCCCTTTCACCTATTGGTGTGGGTTCCTCCCCCCTGCAGTGTCTCTCCGTGCCCCTTGGGGAGAGGGGGGGGGTGGCCTTTCTCCCATAATAAAGCTAAAAAATCATATGGGAAAAGTGTGTGTGTCTGTGTGTGTTTTCAAGTGTGTTTTAGCACTGTTCAACAGGACAAGTATCGCAGGAAGCTCAGCTTGTGGCAAGTCTTTGCTTTTAAAATAAATGGTGAAATGTAAGTAGTTAGGAGCTGGCTTGAGCAATAGAAACAGTTAAAATCATCAAATTCGGCCATTGTTGATTTTCAGCTGGCTGCTGCTCCTCAGCTTATGTATATATTTACTCTGTGATTCACAAAATTGTATTTTTCAGTAGCTAGCTCCAGCTCTGTCTAGAGAGACAACACTTGGATTAGCACAAGCTGGGGTTTCTTTGTAAACACTCCTCTGTGCTGAGCTGCCTCACCAACACTTGTGTGCAAGCCTAACTGCTGCTAAGCCATTACTTGTGGCTGGAACAGCTGGCCCGTTGTCCAGCCTTCATTGGAGCTTTGACTCTGGATATGCTGGGTTTTGACTACTGAAGAAAATCTGTCTTATAGATACAGAGATACATGTATTGTTTTGAGTGATGTGTATGTTTGGCTTATGTCCTCCTGCCCTTATGTTCAGGTTTTGTGTTCCACTTTAAGGGGGACCTGGATTCATGTTACCTGGCTCTATGTGTTCAAGACCAACAACATAGAAACATAGAAGGTTAACGGCAGAAGGAGACCTTATGCTCCATCTAGTCTGCGACTACCTTAAAGATCACCATATGGAGGCTTCCCAGGATACCGGGCTTAGGCTCCCCTCGATACAAGGCGTATCCCTTGTGGGGGATAATGTACTTGTTTGCATACCTTGTGCTCAGCAGGCCATAACGCAGCAGTTGGGGGCCCAGGCCTCTGGGTCTGTGGCCCTGGCCTTTTCTCCTACCCCACCCCGCCTTATCCGTACCCCAGATGATGTTGTCACAGTTGGGGAGTCGCAATCTGATATGTGTGCCAGATGGCTAATATTCAGAAGGTTATTCTAAGTATACAGTACGTCCTGCTCCAGATATAATACTTACACTTGGGTTATCCTCCGCCAGAGGGCGCTGTCCACTGCAGACATGCAAAAACAGACTCCTCCCGGCCCTTCATATTCCCAGGGACCTCCCACAAATCCCCAGATTTCTTTGCAGTCCTGACTGCGAAGACATGAAGTATCACTCTCTCGCAGGTGAGCGGGGCTATTGCAGCCTGCGGCCCTGTGGGACTATTACCACCCGTCCTCCTTGTGATGTGCCTCCCAGCCTGGGCTGCGTTGGTCGGGTGAAGGTAGGCAGCACCATGCGTGCTTGACGGAGCCATGCTCCACCGCAGTCCCCCCACCATAGGGTAGGCGGTTTAGGCTGATGGTGAGCCTTAAGGGATGCCCCTCCCGCTTAATTGTCCCACACCCCATGTAGCGGTGGACCCTGTGTAAAGGGTCGCCATCCTCCCTCGTTCCCCCCTAGCTCGGGGGGAAAGAAAGGAGGGGGAGGGCTTTGTGAGTATGGCGGCCTTAGTGTACCCTATTACACGCTTATGGCTTCGGTGTCGTGTTTGACTAGGAATGGATGTCAGAGCCGCGTTATGTACTTGTTACTTTTATTGGTAGCCGCCACGCCCTTTCTATAGTGCATGGACGGCGGTGGCTTTGTTGATGCTGCGGCGTCCTTTTCTTAATCTGTAGTGGCTCTGCTCCGGTAACCCACTCGATCATCCCTTCAGGTGTCACTGCCCTGTTCCCGTCTTATCTATTTGCATTGCGCTTTCGGAGCTTCGCGCTCTCCGGGGGGGTGGGGGGGCGGGGCCCTGACTTGATGCGCTCCGCGTCACGATTTGGCGCGCTCCGCGTCATCTCCAGCTCTGGTCCGCCCTTCGAGGATCGTTTTGGCTCCATTCTTTTTCACGTGCGTGCGTGGTGAAGACCGCCCTCCCCCTGCTGTCTGTAAGTACCCTTGCCGGCGACCATATATTATCTTTATAATTACCTGTATCTTACCTAATTTACACCTTGCGCATGGCTCTGACATTCCTGTCCCTCTTATGTCTTTCAGACCGTGAATTCCGGTGGCTTCTCCCGGCCCGGTGTATCTCCCGGTTGAGACTATTAAAAATTACTCCCACGGGGGCGTGGCTTCGGCATGAGGGAGTGAGGAAGCAAGTGGAGGAGCTCCCGTCTGATTCTGGCCTTTTTAGTTGATTGGGACACCCTGACCCTCACCCAAACTGCCCAGATGAGGGGGAACAAGAAAAGGAGGACCGGGGGCAGCGTCCGGGGCCCCCCCCAAAGCCCCTATTGGGAGCTATTTCCACCCTAGATCGCAGCCGGGATCCGAGGTCCCACTATCCAAGATGGCGCCCGCCGAGCAAAGAGACCAGGAAGGAGCAGGAGGGGGCAAGTATGCTTCTCTGCAAACCCCCCGAGACGAGTACCGGAGCGACGGGGACCGCACCCACCTTTGATGATGGCGGAGCCCGTGTTGTGAGCCAGGCGGTGGCGGGGGCTCTGCGTCCTGCCCTGAGCCCAGTGAGCAGCGAGAGTGACAGTGAGAGGAGACGGCCCGGCAGCGTGGTGAGGAAGCCGCAATCTGACCGAGTCAGCAGCTGCGAGGGGGGAGCCGATTCGCCCAGTGATGACGGTGCCAGCCCGGAGGTTAGTTGCTGGGGAGAAGAAAGTGCAGAGAGCAGCAGGGAGGGGTTGGAGGCGACGGCGCAGCCCGGCCATAAAACGGACAGTGTCATGTTCTCCAGCCAGGAGGCAGGAGGGGGAGAGAGCCAAGTGAGAGGCGGACTGACTCTACGGAAGTCACAGGTGGAGGAGCACCCGGCGGGACCTTGCCCTGGGATAAAGGGCAGAATTTGCGAATTTCAAGGGTCACAAAGTGGCAAGCCTGGTCCCTCCTATACGGATAGAGGTTACCCCTCGCCCAGTGACAGGAGTGGAGCGCCAGCAGGGTGGTGCAGGTGGAGCTGCACCCTGCCCCGGCAGATGCTTGCATCGGTGCTGACCGGGCGAATCCCCCCTCAAATCTGGCCCAAATCCCTTTCACAGTAGTTGACGCAGAGTGGTCCTCGGGGTCCAGTATTGGGTCCCCCCAGCATCATCTCCCCCAGACGGGGACATACAGAAGCCTCGGGTTCTACCTATCCCGATATCCATCCGCATGTTGCGGACGGCCTGGCTGGCTCTCCCCCGGAATCCCCTGCGGGATACCCCCCAAGTGGCCGACCCTCTCCAACCCCAGCGCTAGACCCAAGCCTTCAGGCAATACTGCAATACTTGCTGACAAAAGCTGAGCTTAAGGCTGACCTGGAGGCGGTGGTGATCAGAATCGAGAGGGCCCTGAGAAGAGAGATTGAAGATATCCAACAGAAATCCTCGGCCCTGGAGACTAAAGTTGCCACTCTTGAAGATTCTCGGGCAGACCACGAGACGCGGTTAACACGCCTGGAGAGAATGCAAGATTTGTACCAGCAGCAGATGACCAACCTCCGGCTTCAAGTGGATGACCAGGAAAACAGAAATAGGCGTAATAACCTGAAGATCCGTGGCGTCCCTGAATCGGTTCAAGCGGACAATTTGCGTTCTTCAGTAACAGAATTATTCAACTCCCTGCTGGAGAGGCCTCTGGACGCTGAGCTACTAATCGATCGGGTCCATAGAGTAGTGGGCCGGCGACCCCCAGGCCCCCAGAGACGTCCTATGCAGAGTGCATTTTTTTACCGTTAAAGAGGATATCCTGCGGCGGGCCTGGGAGCGAGGTAGAATTGAATGGAGGGGCTCGCAGATCTTGATACTACCTAATGTATCTCGTCGCACTTTGCTGATGAGGAGAATGCTCCGACCTTTGCTCGACAAGCTTCGGGAGATGGGGGCCTCCTACAAGTGGGGGCACCCGTTCCATCTCATAATTCGCAAAAACAACGCTGTTTTTGCTCTACGCAGCAAAGCGGACTTACCAAACATGTTTGCTTTCTTGGGCTTGGATCCCTTCCCGGTCCCGGATTGGCTGGACTTCGACCTGCCCCCCCCCCCCGCTCCCGTAAAGGGCCCCTAGACCTACCTATGTTATTGCCTGAGGAAAAGGGTAAGTTACCTTGAATTTTGGATTGGGGGGAGGTGTGATCTGGCCGAGACCAATTCGCCTCTCCCCCTGGTCTGGTGGTGATCCTGGCGGAGGCTGAGGGGTGCGGGGCTAGTTTTCCCTCTAGGGTCGCATATCTCCCCCTTGATGTTACCTGGCGGCCAGTAACCGAAGCAGATGGTCCTGTTCAGATTAGACCAGCTGTGACCTGGTGCGACTCTGCTGGGGGGCTCGCTCTCTCTCCTGGTGTGGCGAATCCTTATTCTTGCCCAGCGGGGGGGGGGGGGGGGATGGGGTCTTGGCGGTCTGATCTCATGGTTGCTGGTGGTTCATAGGTGGTTCCCCGGGGTTCAACCTGTCAGAATCTTCTAGAGTTCTGAGAAAGGGGCCTAAAATGTGGCGGGGCTGTGATCTTTTGATATGTAGAAGGAGGGTTGGATGGGTGTCTGGGCTCGTGACGCTGAAGAATCAGTGGAAGCATGCTCCCAAGTGTTGAGGTTACTTCTCCAATTAGGTCTCCACGTCATCCCATTGGCTGTGTGCCGAAGGGATTTGCGTGGTTTTGAGGGCTGCGGCCCTCTTAGTTCTCCATCGCCCCCTCTTTAAGGTGGGTTTTGGCTGTCTTGTTAGTTCTGTCTTTTTTCTCTGTCTCTTGTTTCCATCTCTCTTTTTGACTTTTTGCTTCTCTCTCTTTTTCTCCGGTCGTCCCTCACCACTCTCCCTGATCAGGCTCCTGGTCTTGCTTCTCAGGGCTGGGATTACGCAACACGAATAAGACTTTGTGACACTATCTGGCCGGGCAGGCGTCCTCTCCCTGTCACTTAACCACACTGATGAGTCTTAAACTCTGCACGTTTAACGCAAAGGGGCTGAATATCCCTGAGAAAAGGGCAAAAATCCTGTATGGGTTCCATAAAGAAAAAGTGGACGTCACCCTTCTACAAGAGACACATTTTTGTCAAGGGAAAATCCCAGAAATTAAAAACAGATACTATGATAAATGGTACCACTCTCCTAACCCTGAGGGTAAATCCAAGGGAGTTTCCATTGCCATACACAAAAACGTTCCTATAGAAAACGTGCAGGTTAAAGTAGATCCTGGGGGCAGGTACTTGTTCCTCAAACTTACCTTGTGTGGAGCGAGATATACCCTGGCTAATTTGTACCTACCCAACCAGGGACAGGTAGAGGCAGGATTGGGAATACTACGCTTGCTAGAGGACTTCAGGGAAGGAACGCTAATCATAGGAGGGGATCTCAATTTAGTCTTGGACCCAAGGATCGACTCCTCTCAGGGGAAATCTGCAATCTCCCACTCTAAACTTAACAGATTTCGCAAAGCCCTTCAGTCCTTGCAAGTGGTGGACATCTGGAGGATCCTCCATGGGGGGAGAGGGACTACACATATTTCTCTCATATCCATAATACGTATAGCAGGCTGGACTATTTCCTCCTGAGCCACCATGCCCTTGCAATAGACCCCGAATCCTCGATTGGTCAGATGCTATGGGCGGATCATGCCCCAGTCTTCTTGAGCCTCCCGGGGCTGGACGTGACTCCCAGGCAATTCACTTGGCGTCTGAATGACAACCTTCTGAAGGACATGGCCGAGATCAAGGCCGTGGTAACTAATTTCCACCTTGACCATAGCAATGACATTACCTCATTGCCGATACAGTGGGAGACGCTCAGGTGTATGCTGCGGGGAGTCTTTGTCAAGCATGGCGCGAGGCTTAAGAAGGAGAGAGCCCAACTGATTGTGGAGACTCTGGGACGCATACAGGAGTTGGAGAGGACACATAAGACCCTCTCGTCCCCTGGGGAATTACGAGAACTGATAGAAGCCAGGCAAAAGTTAAAGGGGCTCTACCACCAATGCTACCTCTGGTACAGGGATAGGTGCAGGGCACGCCTATATGAATACTCGGATAAATGCGGTAGGCTGTTGGCTAGGTCACTCCACCCAAGGCAAGGCTGTTCATTTATCCCCAGCCTGAAAACGGCAGATGGAGGAGAGGTATACAAGACACCCCAAATTGCAGGTGAATTCCAGTCCTACTATTCAGGCCTGTATAACATTGGTAACGATCTGCAGGGGAGATTAGCGGGGGACTTGGACAACTATATAGCTGAGACGGCTCTACCAGTCATTCCCCCGGAGGAGAGTGAGGCTTTAGAGGATCCGGTAAGGCAGGAAGAGGTGGTGAAGGCCATAAGGGAGACCCCTGCAGGGAAAAGTCCTAGAGTGGATGGGTTTACCCCCAGGTTTTATAAAACGATGGGACCTCTGATTGCCCCTTTCCTGACGAGGGTATTTAACTCTGTATCAGGTCGCTGCCCCTTCCTGAGACAGAGCCTGGAAGCTCACATTACGGTCATTCCGAAACCTGGGAGGGATAATACCTTTCCGGGTAACTATAGGCCGATCTCACTGATTAATGTAGATATCAAACTTTATGGCTCTATACCATGACCATGACTGCTAAAGTTAAAATTAACGGCACTCTCTCTGGATCTTTCGACATAAGGAATGGCACACGGCAGGGGTGCCCTCTGTCCCCCTTACTCTATGTCCTAGTAATGGAACACTTGGCGAACGCCTTGAGAGCCAACCCTTCCATCAAAGGGGTGTCATACGGGGGGAGGGAATATAAGCTCTCTCCCTCTTTGCCGATGACCTCCTGTTATATATAACCTCTCCACATACCTCTCTGCCGTCTGTCATTAGGGAGATTGAAAGATTCAGTAAATTGAGCAACTTTAAAGTCAACATGGCTAAAACGGAGATCTTGAACATCTCCCTAGAGGAACAGGCCCGGGAGTTAATACGGGTACATTTTCCGTTCAAGTGGCAGAGGGAGTCAATAAAATACCTTGGGGTACAAGTGTCCACGGACCTGGGGAAACTCTATAAATTAAACTATGCGCCACTCCTTAACAGCACAATAGGAAGCCTGAAAACGTATGCTAAAAAACAATACTCCTGGTTGGGGAGAACTAATATCCTAAAAATGGACGTGTTGCCTCGATTCTTGTATGTTTTTCAGACTTTGCCGTTGTTGCCGGAACGGGGGTTCTTTAAGCAGCTACAGGCTGCTTTTTTCAACTTCGTTTGGGATGGTAAAAAGCCTAGGGTGAGCAGGAAGATGCTATGTAGACCTAAATCTGCGGGGGGGCTGGGGGTCCCCGACATGAAGTCATACCATGCGGCTGCGGTCCTAGTGAGGCTCGTAGACTGGTTCCACCATAAGGGGAGTAAGCAATGGGTGGACCTAGAAAACGATACCTCTTGGGTGGACTCTGAGCTCCGTCCAAGGAGGCGGGAACGGCATAAGAGGCGGCATTTAACCCCTGACTCTGCTCTTTTCCCTATGGAATCTGATGACTTGTTGCAGCCTTACGGCCAACCCCCCTCGGACGAAGGGGAGCTGTTCTCTGACTCGGGGTCATACGACGAGGAGTCAAGGGGTCATGACGAATCTGGTTCCGAACACTGGACCTCGGATGATATTGACAGACTGCTGGCTCAGATATTTGAAGTTTTGTCGATCTCTCCCCCTGTTGCTGCTCCCAGACAAAGGGGTGAGCTTTTTCATACTGCTAAGGCTCGTCTTGAATTTCCCGAGCAAACTCATTTCAATAGCCTCGTGCTTAAGGAATGGGAACATCCCAGCAGACTGCCTGGGACCCCTAAGAGTGTGGATAGAAAGTATCCCTTCCCGGCTGACTTGGTTAAGTGCTGGTCATCGCCCCCCCGAGGTCGATGCTCCTATTCTAGAGGTTGTCTAACACCTCTATTATGCACTCCCCTGACACTACTACGCTACGGGACTCTTGAGGACCGGCGTATTGATCAATTGGCGTGCCATGCCTTTGCATTTGGGGGAGCGACCTTGCGCCTGGTTTGCGTCTTAGCCATTACGGCAGTAGCGCTCAGGGCCATGGTCAGGAATGCACTTGATGGCACAGATGAGTTGCCCTCTGATACTGTCAATACTCTGTCTAACTGTGATGTGTTCATAAACTTTATCCTGTCTGCATCGGACGATGCTATAAAGATGTGTGCCAGATCTTCTGCCTTGACGGTAGCTATTCGCCGCGCGGTTTGGTTACGACAGTGGGCAGCTGACAACGCTGCCAAGAAAGCCCTTACTGGGCTTCCATTTAAAGGGCTACGCCTGTTTGGAGACCGTCTAGACCTCTTCGCCAAAGGAGGCAAGTTGCCCCAGCGCAGGCGGCAGATTCGGCCTTTTCGAGGCCAGGGCACCCTTTCAATCCCCTACCGCGGGGCTAAGCAGGGAAAAGGAGTGTCCTTCGCGGGGCCCTGCGCAGATTCCTGGCACAGGAATAGAGGACGCTGTCCCGGTTCCTCCTGGGGGCCAAAGCCCCTCCCAAGACCCCTCAGGCATGAGGGCACGCCCTCACCCGTCAGGGTGGGGGGACGTCTACAGCACTTCGAGCACGTCTGGCGGCGCCACGTCTCAAACCGGTGGATTCAGGAGATAGTGTGCTCCGGCTACAAGATAGAATTTGCTGTACGCCCCCCACCAGATTCATTGGTCCCGAATCCCTCAAGACCCTGCCTCAGCCCAGGTCTTGCTGCTGGTCGTGCGGGGTCTCCTGGATCTAGGAGTCATTTGCAAGGTCCCCTTTGGAGACAGGGGCACGGGGTTCTACTCCAACCTTTTCACAGTACCCAAGAAGGATGGGTCAGTCAGGCCCATTCTGGATTTAATAATCAACAAATTTGTCAAGAACAGGCATTTTCGCATGGAAACTCTGCGCTCAGCCATTGGCTCATTGCGCCCAGGGGACTTCATGACCTCAGTAGACATCAAGTATGCTTACCTTCACGTCCTGGTGCCCTTTGCTCAGTTCCATTTGAGACCTTTGCAGCTTCATCTTCTGTCAGTATGGGACAAGAACCTAGCGTCCTTGGACGGGGTCTGTGTGCTTCCCCCCTCGGTCAGACGGTCCCTTGCGTGGTGGCTGTACCTCGGGAACTTGATAGGGGGCAGGTCTTTTCTGGCCCCTTCCTGGGAGACGGTCACAACGGATGCCAGTCTGTCAGGTTGGGGGGGGGGATTCTGGAAGTCCCTGCGCTTCCAGGGGACTTGGGGTCCTCCGGAGGCCCATTTACCCATCAACATTCTGGAGCTGCGGGCAGTCCGGTTGGTACTGGAGCGGTTGACCCAACACCTGAGGGGACTGTCGGTCCAGGTACGCTCAGACAACAAGACGGCGGTTGCCTACATCAACCATCAGGGAGGGACTCTGAGCAAGGGTGCCCTCCGGGAGGTGTCTCAGATTCTGACATGGGCGGAGGCCAATGTACAATGCATTTCGGCTGTTTACATTCCGGGGGCGGAGAATCTGTTTGCAGATACTCTGACCAGGGGGACATCCCGTCTGGGAGAGTGGTCCCTCTGCAACAGGGTATTCCAGTCCCTGTGTCACTGTTGGGGTCTACCGGATGTGGACCTGTTTGCGTTCCGCCACAACCACAAGCTCCCGGACTTCGTGTCGCTGTCTCAGGACCGTCTGGCCTTGGCCACGGATGCTCTGTCCATGTCATGGAAGGAGTTTCGGCTCCTGTATGTGTTTCCACCATTCCCCCTGCTGAGCAGGGTTCTGCGCAAGATTGCTCTGGATTCTAGTGGCCCCCCGGTGGCCAAGAAGAGTGTGGTTCGCAGACGTGGTTCAAATGGCAGTAGACCAGTACGTTTTGCCAGGGGTACCAGATCTGCTAACTCAGGGCTCCCTACGCCATCCCAATTTACAAACGCTGGCTTTGACGGCCTGGCTGCTGAGACCTCCATCTTGATTGAGAAGGGTTTGTCTGCCTCTGTGGTGGGCACTATGGTGCAGGCTAGGAAGAAGACTTCTGCTGCTATCTATTATAGAGTATGGCGTACCTACATTGACTGGTGTGAGTCTAGGTCTCTTCCCTGTAGGGAGTTCTCTGTCCCCAGGGTTCTGGAGTTCTTACAGCATGTTTTGGAGTTAGGTCTAAAACTCAGTACTCTGAAGGGTCAGGTTTCTGCCCTGTCCGTCTTCTTTCAGAGGACTTTTGCTCATCATCATTTGGTTAAGACCTTCTTTCAGGGGGTCACTCATGCGCGTCCCCCTCGTAAACCTGTGGTCCCCGTTTGGGATTTAAACTTGGTTTTATCTGCCTTGCAGGGTGCTCCCTTTGAGCCTATTCAAGATGCTGCACTGGCTGTTCTTACTCTCAAGGTTGTCTTTCTGGTGGCCATAACTTGGGTTAGGCGTTTGTCTGAGCTGGCTGCTCTATCCATTCAGTCTCCTTACTATGAGAGACACCAGGACAAGGTGGTGTTCCGCTTCAAGCCAGATTTCCTGCCTAAGGTTGTGTCTGCTTTTCATTTGAATCAGGACATTGTTCTTCCTTCCTTGTGTCCTAATCCTAGTAATGACAAGGAAAGGGCTCTGCATTCCTTGGATGTGGTCAGGTGTTTGAAGTATTACCTGGTTGTCACTGCGGCTTTCAGGAAGACTGATGCTCTCTTTGTTGTGCCTTCTGGACCTAGGAAGGGTTTGGCTCCTGCCAAGTCTACTATCAGCAAGTGGATCCATCAGGCTGTGGTTCAAGCCTATTCTGCTAAGGGGAAGAGTCCTCCCTTCCGTCTTACTACTCAATCTACTCGTGCTATCGGGGCCTCCTGGGCCTTCCAGCACCAGGCTTCTGTTGAGCAAGTTTGCAAGGCCGCTACTTGGTCTTCTGTTCACACCTTTTCAAAGTTTTACAAGGTTGATGTTCGGGCCTCAGCTGATGCTGCGTTTGGCCGTACGGTTTTGCAGGCGGTTGTAGTTTAAACTACGTGCCATTGCCTTTTTTGTTGGGGATCCCACCCTACTGTTATGGACACTGCTATTGGATGTCCCAAGTGTAAGTATTATATCTGGAGCAGGACGTACTGTATACTTAGAATAATACAATTCTGTGAAATACTCACCTGTAGAATTGGTATTATACTTATACTGTATGTCCTGCTCCACCCCACCCTGGTTTATACATTGTTCTAGATCCCCTGTATGGTGATTGTCGTTATTATTATCATTACCAGTTGTTTTGGTGGTTGGATTCTCCCGGCTTCTGGTTCACTGCTTTTCAATACTGGGGATTTGTGGGAGGTCCCTGGGTATATGAAGGGCCGGGAGGAGCCTGTTTTTGCATGTCTGCAGTGCACAGTGCCCTCTGGCGGAGGATAACCCTGTAAGTGTAAGTATTATATCTGGAGCAGGACATACTGTATATGTATAATACCAATTCTATAGGTGAGTATTTCACAGAATTTTATTATTTCTAGCTCTGTGGCCAGAAAGGCCTCGGCTAAAAAAAAAAGAAAAAAAAGAAAAAACTTTTTGTCTCCAGCCGCATCGGCTTTTGAGTTTGATGTTTATGGTTTACTCTATTGGTCTGGTTATTCCCCGCCAGTAGAGGGGGAATTATTTGAGGAATCTGATGGTTCCGATGATCAGCAATTTATTGGTGCTGATATTGGGCGATTTCTCCCCCAGAGGAGGCTCCTCCGCAGATGGGGAAGTTCTTTGGGACTCCTAAGCCGCGCTTGCAATTCCCAAATCAAAAGCATTTTCGTTTGTATTATTCTTTAGGAATGGGGAGGCCTACTCTGCTTCCAGACACACAATGATTTGACCCAAAAATGTTTCAGTTTACTTTAGCATCACGCTATTTAAACACAACCAAATGAAACACAATTGAAATATATGGGAGGGGGAGTGGCTTGCCATGGACGCGTGAGGCAGCACAGTGGGGGAGCTCTGCACACTATAGCCAGGAGATTGGGACCCACAGGGCGACTGGCACAGTTAAATGCATGCCCAGGCGAGGGAAGGACCGCGGGGCAGCTCGGAGGGGCGGAGGGCGCGCCTTACCTGCATATTTCCCCACAAAAGGGGAGAAGAAGTTCACGGACGCAAAATCCAAGATGGCGAGGAGCGGGGGGAGGGCCGAGGAGCAGCCACCAGCAAGCGCAGCGCTGCGGAAGCCCAGAGCGGAGGAGACTGACTGGCCTGATAAGCAGGCGGCCGGGAAGCAGCTGCTAGAAGACGGCCGTCACACTGTCAGGGAGCACACATGCACCATCACAGCACAGGTGCATAAGGAGTCGGACTGGCCAGGAGGAACACCCGGTGGCACTCAGGTTAGTGAATTTCCCCTGGGCCCCGGGAGAGAACCAAGGGCACCCGCAGAGACCTGACACATCAAGCCCAACCTCTTCAGCAACAACATCACTGCAGGGGGCCACACATGAAACGGCCCCCTATAGCCCGGACTCCCCAGAAAGCAAAAGGGGCTCCTCCTGCCCGCCTGACCCCCCCCAGAATAGAAATGAGTCCCCGCTGGAGAGACTGATAGGCTCCCCGTATGGCAGCATATTCTCGGGCTCCCCTTCGCCCCGGCGAGCCCAGACCCGGGCCAGATAGTGGAGCTTCCCCACAGCCCAGCCTTTAACTGTACATCTCTGGGGGATCACGATAAGGCACAGGAGTGGCGAGCCGGGAATAGCACCGCCCAGCAGTAAGCACGGCCAGAAGAGGACATGGAGATGTGCTCCCCCCAGGATAAACAGCTCTGGGAGTCGCGGGAGGATGGGTGCCTGTCCCAACAGCACGGTGGATGGCAGATGGGGTGCGGTAGCCGAGGCCCCGTATGTGTACGAAGTCCAAGCCCTGCAATTTCCCTAGACCGTCTATCTCAGTCCATAGCAGAAGCGGTGAAGGTCAATATCAAGGAAGCCCTACGGGGCTTACCCACGCGAAATGACTTTGATGGCTATGTCTCTAGAATGGATGGGGACAATAAAAAGAGAGCTCGCGTCCCTGCAGGGCTTAGTTTCGGAGGTCACCCAGAGAGTGGATGGAGTGGAAGCCTCGCAGAGGGCCCTGGAAGAACGAGTGGCAGTGCTGGAGCGGCAGCAGGAATCCAATAGGAGACAATTCTCTGATCTGTATCTTGCCCATGACGACGCAGAGGAGTCGCAGGAACAATCTCCACCTCCGAGGTGTCCCGGAGTCAGTGGGCGGCCAAGAGCTAACACGAACCGTGATGTCCATCTTCAACTCTCTTCTCGATATGCCCGACACAAACCACATTGAACTGGATCGGGTCCACAGAGCCCTGGGAGCCCGTCCTCAGGAAAGTGACAGACCTAGAGACATCATTTGCAGAGTTCACTTCTTTAAAATAAAAGAAGACCTAATCCGGCGAGCCTGGGAAAAGGGTCCCGTCACATTTCGGGGATCGCAAGTGATTATCCTCCAAGATCTATCCAGGCGAACCCTGCACATGCGCAGACTCCTGAAGCCCCTCCTGGAGACGGTGCAGTGACGAGGAGCAGCATACAGATGGGGCCACCCGTTCCAGCTGATAGTTCGGAGAAATGGGAGCAACTTTGTTCTGAAGTCCCCGGGCCAGCTCCCAGACTTGTTCCACTTCCTGGAGGCCGACGCGGTCGACATCCCCGATTGGACGGTACCGGAGCTGGATGGGCACGCGGGACGTCTCCCACAGCGACCGGGGGGCGCCCCCCGAGGTGGCCGAAGAGGAGGAAGAGGTCGCAGAGTGTAAGGTCTGAACATTCAGTTGACGGATGGACTGGGGTGGTCCGCGTGCGGGGTCGGGCCCGGGCCCCTCCCCTGTCCGCACGGCCTTGGCGCAAGCTGGAGCCGGGCGGGTGGGGGGGGGCCTGGGGTGACCTGGGCCGGGGGCGACCAATGATTTGTAGATTAAGCATGGAAGTGGCTGGTGACGTTCCTCATATGGGTGATTTGTGGCGTGGCCCCCCGGGCCCCTCCCTCCCCCCGCTCATGCACGATGGCATAGTGCGAACTGCTCACATCGGTATGGCCACTTGACGGTGCCGTGGGCCGGGCGGCAGTGGGGGGGTAGGGGGTAGATCTGGCCGACTGGCCTGTTGGAGGCCGTCGGGGGGCGGCCTGGTTGTAGGTTACAAGTTAAAGTTAAAATTGCAGTTAATGTTGTGTTTTAGACCAAATGTTGAGCAATAGAGTCGTGTTGTGGTCCTCCAGTTAATAGCAGCTTTGGTGCATCTCCCCCGCACCGAACGTTTATACAGTCCTCTACTTCCCCCAGTACTTGGCGCACCCCTCTGGGAAGCCCTGTGGACCTCCCAGATGGGAGAGAGAGGCTACTTTTAGCCTGAAGAGGTTAGGGTTATTTACCCACCCCTTCGCGACAAAAGGCACAATATCTGGTACTTATAGTTCACTAGCACCAGTTGACTTATTGTCAGTTCTACACCTGAACCTTACCCTATCCCTCCACCCCTAACTGATCCCTTCCCCCGTCCCACCCCCCTTGTGGTACCTGTTTCCTACCCCCCTTCTGTCAAGGGGTTGGGGCCCCCCTGAACCCAATCCAATCAGCCAAAAGAACGTCTGGCCACCCCCCCCCCCCTTGTGGTGCCCGTTTCCTGCCCCTCTCCTATCAAGGGGCGGGGGCCCCCTAGAGCCCAATCCAATCAGTCAAAAGAACGCCTAACCATTGGTGGACGCCCTCCAAGGGAGTTGGGATGGGGTACCATGAGGGTGGTGTCTCTAAACGCCAAAGGCCTTAACTCCCCTGAGAAAAGAACTATCCTTAGGCAGGAATTGAGAAGACAGAAAGCGATGATAGCATTCATACAAGAAACACATTTTAAAAAGAATGCATTTCCCCGCTTGAATAATAGGGATTTCCTGCGGGTGTTCATTGGCTGTGCGGCAGAGGGGAAGAAGAAGAAAGGTGTGGCGATTATGCTCGCAAGAACCGTCCCATTTGAAGTGCAAGAGGAGTGGGGTGATGAAGCAGGAAGGATTATTATGGTCAAAGGCTTACTGGGGCGCAGGAAATATACATTGGCCTCAATATACGCGCCAAACCAGGGGCAATGCAAGTTCCTCATCCAAGCCCTAGATCAGTTGTCACGTTTCGCAGAGGGGGAGGTGATTCTGGGCGGGGACCTCAACCTAGCCATCGAGCCCTTAATGGACTCGTCAACAAGGCAGATCTGCGCTCCCGCGGTTGGCCCTTAGAACACTTAGGAAAAGATTACATGAAGCGCAGCTGATGGACGCTTGGCGGGTTGCTAACCGCACAGTGAAGGACTATTCCTTCTTCTCAAAGACACACGGGACATACTCCAGGATTGATTATTTGCTAGTCTCGCACAGTCTACTGGGCAGTGTGCTGGGAGGTGGAATGCACCCAATCTCTTTTTCAGATCATGCCCCAATATACTTAGATCTAGACATAATAGATAGGTCCCCTCGCCCGCTGACATGGAGACTTAATGAATCCCTCCTCCGAGACGCGGTGGTTACCAAGGAAATTGGGGAGGGCATTAAAGCCTACTTCAGAGAAAATGACAACGGGGAGGTGTCACCACTAATTCTTTGGGAAGCACATAAGAGTGTGGTCAGGGGCCTACTGGTCAAACACGCTACAAGGAAAAAGGAAGGGGCTGCCCAATTAGAGAAACTCCTAGAGAGGGTAAAATTCCTAGAGTTGTCACACAAGCAGTCTGAGGCGGCTAGGGGACTCGGCAAGCTGATCCAGGCACGGGAAGCCCTGAACACACTCCTCTTGAATAAGGCCAAATTCTCGATTAAAAAAGGCAGGAGAACCTATTACGAACATGGGAACAAGAGCTGCACCCTGCTCGCCCGGGCGTTGAGGCAGCAGCGCTCCCAAAATTTTATAGCGGAAAATCCTGGACAAAGCCCAAAAAAGCAGCTTTCACCTGAGGCGATAGCAGATACATTTAGATCATACTACTCGGGGCTTTATAACCTATCATCAGGCTCCAGCGCCGGGGGCCAACAGGACAGACAGAGGGAATACATAGTAAACTTGGGCATGCCGGTGATCCCCAGGGAGGAGGCAGACTTATTAGAAGCCCCCATCACAATGAAAGAACTGGCTGAGGCAGTCTCTGGCCGGGAAGTCCCCAGGGCATGATGGCTACACTGTTAAATATTATAAATTATTTCTAGCAGATCTGGGGCCACGCATGGTCAGGGCTTGGAACACGATTGTAAGCACGGAAACCCAGGGCGCATTCTCAGAGAGGGATTTAGAGGCCCATATTACAGTACTCCATAAGCAGGGGAAAGACCCTTTGAATTATCAGAGCTACAGGCCTATTTCCCTACTTAATACAGACCTGAAACTATTCGTGAAAGTCCTAGCAAACAGACTAGCGCCAGAGGTGGCCCAGGTGGTGCATCTTGACCAGACTGGATTTGTCTTGGGGAGAGAGGCCAGGGACAATGTGGTCAGGGCTATCAACATGATACACTGGGCTAGATCATCCGGGACCCCTGCAATGCTTCTTTCCACTGATGCCGAAAAAGCCTTCGATGGGGTTAACTGGTCATTCATGGGTGAGACTTTTCGACACATAGGCCTAGGAGAAGTAATGAGAGGATACATAGGGGCTCTCTACACCACCCCATCAACAAGGATCAGAGTGAATGGCCTCCTGTCCGATCCAGTGCACATTCGCAACGGGACGTGGCAGGGGTGCCCACTATCCCCACTACATTTTGCTCTCTCTATGGAGCCTTTCCTGTGCAGAGTCCTAACACAATGTCAATTACCCTGTATTGTCTTTTCCTTCTTGCAACAAAACCTAAATAAAGATTAAAAAAAAAAAAAAAAAAAATATATGGGAGAGCGCTACTGAGCGACACATTCTACATGAGGCTACTGAACCTAGTGTGCCAGCGCTATACACTGAGCCACCCGTGATAATACATGTGGCTCTACATGACGCTATTAGAGGCGCTCACCAGCCTGACTTTCTTCCCCTTCCGGGGGTTGATGCCCTGGTGCTTGGGTTATTTTATTCTTCCGTTGCATTCTCCTGACTCTACCACTCTTATGGATGGTGAGGACAGATGCATTGATCAGATGGCTTGCCACGCTTTTACTAGTGTCGGTTCAGCCTTACGGCCTGTTTTGTGCTTCGGCACTTACAGCGGTGGCTACCAGGTCTGTTGTTAGGGACCTCTCGAGTACTACTAGGCATGACCCGGCCAGTGATGAGTTCGCCGCTCTTTAGCGGTGTGAAATATTCATGTCTTTTGTGCTAGCCACCCTGGATGAGAGCTACGCTAGCTCAATGTGTATTGCTTGATGCCCTTATTCTCTGGGTCATGGGTTCATGGCCCTGTTGGTCTGTGTCCTTGAAATAAAAACGCAATGGTTATGCGTAACCTCGGCCTTGCTTGTGGCTTTTCGGCGGTTTGGTTGTGCCAGTGGGCGACTGATTTCGAGTCACGAAAGCAGGGAAGTTACCTCAGCGTAAGAAGCAATGTAGTCCCGCTCCAGATTATTCAGGTCTCGGGTGCCTTCGGGTTCCTCTCGCCGCACAGGGGCTCCGGGCGGCAGTAGGAAATCTACTGGTCATGGCTGTCATTTGCCCAGTGCCTCCCGCGGAAAGAGGCCTGGGCTTCTATTCCAATCTATTCACGGTGCCCAGGAAAGTTGGCTCCGTTCGGCCCATTTTGAATCTGAAGCACCTCAGTCGGTTTATCCTTCAGGAAGTTTCGCATGGAATCCTTGCGTTCAGCCGTCGATTCACTTCGTCAGGTATCCATAGACATCAAGGGTGCTTATCTGCATGTACCAATCTTCCTGGCACACCAGAGATTTCTCAGATTCTCGATAGAAGACCAGCATTATCAATTTGTGGCCTTACCTCGGCCCCAAGAGTCTTTACCAAGATGCTGGCAGGAGTGATGGCTATATTCAGGGTCCAGGGCATCCGCATTGTGTCTTTTCTGGACAATCTTCTTATCGCGGCCTCCTCCCTCGAACAATCAGAGTTGGACACCAGGATGGTGGTCTCTACGCTAGAGAGGTTTGGATGGGTAATAAGTTACCCCAAATCCTCTCTGTCCGTCCATGGAAATTCCCTTCCTGGGCCTGATTCTGGATACAATTCAGGCCAAGGTTTTTCTTCCTCAGTCCAAAATGGTTCTGATTCAGGTCTTGATTCATCTATTCTTGTCCAACCCTCGTCAGTCTATCCGTCTAGGGATGAGACTAGTGGGATTGATGGTAGCTGCATTCGAGGCAGTCCCGTTTGCCCAGTTTCACATAAGGACGCTTCAGCTCTTCCTCTTGGCAAAGTGGGACAGGTGCCCACTATCATTAAATCAGACTTGTCTATTGTCTCCCCACGTTTTGCAGTCCCTTCAGTGGTGGTTAATATCGCACAACCTCCAGAAGGGCAAGTCATTTCTGACTCCGTGTTGGGAACTGGTTACCACGGATGCCAGCCTGGTGGGCTGGGGGGGCTTCTGGAAGAATCATCAGTTCCAAGGATTGTGGGGGCCTCAGGAGGCTCATTCCCCAATCAATGTATTAGAGCTTCGGGCCATACGTCTTGTTCTACTTCGACTGACCCATTTCTTACAGGGTCTGCCAGTTCAGATTCAGTCAGACAACCGAACAGCTGTTGCATACATCAATCACCAGGGAGGGACTCGCAGTTGGGGTGCCCTCTGGGAAGTGTCTCTGATCCTTCAGTGGGCAGAGATCAATGTTCCCTGCATATCAACAGTTTACATTCCGGGGATAGAGAATGTGGAGGCAGGCTCCCTGAGCAGGGGATGTTCTCGCCAGGGAGAATGGTCTCTCAATCCAAGGGTCTTTCAGTTCCTCTGTCACAAGTGGGGGACTCCACAGTTGGACCTGTTTGCTTCTCGCCACAATCACAAGCTGCCAGCTTTTGTGTCTCTATCCCAGGATCCTCTGGCAGTGGCAGTGGATGCCATGTCTCTGGCCTGGAAGGATCTGGGGTTCCTATATCTGTTTCCTCCACTCTCCATGATCAGCAAGGTGGTGCGCCAGTTAGCACTGGAGGAGGCGCCAGCAATTCTGGTGGCGCCAAGGTGGCCAAGGCGTGGATCGTTTCCATCTGCCTCTTCTTCCAGATTTCATCACTCAGGGTCAACTTTGTTACCCCAATTTACAAACGCTGGCATTGACGGCATTGCTGCTGAAGTCTCCATCTTGAAAGAAGAAGGTCTTTCTGATGTGGTTATTCCGACTCTTATTAGAGCTAGGAAGAAGTCTTCCTCTGTCATTTATTACAGGACTTGGAGGTCCTATATTGATTGGTGTGCATCCAGGGCTTTGCGCTGTAGAGTATTTTCTATTCCTAGAATTCTGGAATATCTGCAACGAGGTCTGGATATGGGATTCCAGATTAGTACTTTGAAAGGGCAAGTCTCTGCCTTGGCTATTTTCTTTCAAAGTTCGTTTGCTCTTCATCCTTTTGGTAAGATTTTTTTCCAAGGAGTCGCGCATGTGCGGCCTCCCAGAAAGCCTATACTTCCTGTTTGGGACCTTAACCTGGTGCTTTCAGCTATGCAGGCCGCTCCCTTTGAGCCTTTGCAGGATATTCCTCTTCCTACTCAGAAGGTTGCCTTTTTGGTTGCTATTACTTCTGTCCGCCGAGTTTCTGAACTGGCGGCTTTTTCTATTCTAGACCCTTATTTTGAGAGGCATCAAGATAGGGTTGTTTTTCAGTTTTAAACCGGATTTCCTTCCTAAGGTGGTGTCTGCTTTCCAACTAAATCAGGATGTAGTTCTTCCTTCCTTGTGTCCTAAACCTAGTAACGACAAGGAAAGGGTCTTACATTCTTTGGATGTAGTTTGTTGTGTTAAGTATTATTTAGTTACTACCTCGGCCTTCCGCAAGACGGATGCCTTTTTTGTTGTGCCTTCTGGGCCCAAGAAGGGTTTTGCTCCTGCCAAATCTTCCCTTAGTAAGTGGATACGTCAGGCCATCATTGGGGCCTATATGGCTAAGGGGAAGGTTCCCCCTTTTCGTGTCACCGCTCATTCTACTCGTGCTATTGGAGCTTCTTGGGCTTTTCAGCACCAGGCTTCTGTTGAACAAGTTTGCAGGGCTGCGACATGGTCTTCTGTGCATACTTTTTCTAAGTTTTACAGGGTTGATGTGCGGGCCTCAGCGGATGCTGCTTTTGGCCGCAAAATTCTGCAAGCTGCAGTAATTTAAGTTATGCATTATTCCTTGGGGATCCCCACCCATTAGAGACACTGCTATTGGATGTCCCATGTGTCATGGATCTTTGGAAGTGGGGTGTGTGACATACTAGGAATAATACCATTTTGTGAGTACTCACCTGTAAAATGGCTATTACGAGTATGTCACACACCCCACTTCCCCCACCCTTTTTTTGTTCTAGGGATCCTTTATATGGTGATTATTATTTTTCATTTATTGAATATAATTGGCTCTTCCTGGTTCTCACTGCTTTCTAAAAAGACTGGGGAATAGTGGGAGGAACCCGGTACTTATGGACCAGGAGGGGCTCCTTTTTCCATGTCATCTCTGCAAGATCGCCCTCTACAGGCCGGTTTCCCAAGTGTCATGGATCTTTGGAAGTTGGGTGTGTGACATACTCGTAATAACCATTTTACAGGTGAGTATTCACAAAATGGTATTTTTTCGTTGTACTTGATCCACATCTTTGCGCTCAATGCCCGCGCAATTCACCTGCCTGGTGATCTCCTCCCACAGTTGCAATCTGTGTTTTTTGCCTGTAGCTCTGGAATTGCTCCCATACAGTTGATGGAAATGGTTGGAGACACCAGTAGCCAAAGCCATACATTGGCCCTCACTAAAGCGCCCACTCAAAATGCCACGCCGCAGGTTTCACCCAACAGATGGCCTGTCTTCATCATCCTGGGTACTTGGCAAAATAGGTGACATTTGTGGTTGAGGTGTGGATGATGAATAAGAAGACCTTTCACTGGCTACTGATTGAAGAGGATTTGCTTGGGGGCTGGGTGTGTGTTCTTGGCTGGGCCAGGAAGATGCAGCCGTTGAGGCAGACGGTGAGATGGAGCTCTCAAAATTAGATTCTTCAAAGTGGTCTAGAGCAAGAGAGGGTGTTGTTGGGGGGCTATTGTGTGTTTCTTTACTCTTCCCCTTGCCCTTACTACACTTGCTTGCTAATGATGTTGTAGTGTGAGATGTGTGAGTAGGGCAAGCAGTATGCCTGGAGGAGGATTCCTTTGGCTTCCTGGTTGTGGTAGTTTTGGTTTGAGCTGCAGTCTGGCTCAAACATTCTTGCATGCCTGAGACTTGCCTTTGCGACCAGTATGTGTAGGAGTGGTTTGGCTGGACCTGGTAGCTGGCTTGCCACTGTATTAGATTGAGGTGGAGGGCAAAGGCTGTTGCTGGCGTATGCCTTGACAATCCTGCCGTTCATGTTCCTTTTGGCTTTTGTGGGTACATTTCTTCCCTGTCATATTGCTGTTTTCACAGACAGTATAGCTTACCCTTTAAGAACTTATCCCTCTTTATTACGTCAGTGCGTATGGCCGTGCATGCCCCGGAAACCGCTGGTGCGCACCACATAACAGAAACTCCCCCAAGATGGCCCCACGCTCTTCACCCGCGAGCAGCAGGAAACCATTATGCGACTTAGTGTATTTGCAGGCAAAATACACGCATAGGTGGTCAGGCCGCACACCCAAAACTAGTGGGGAAAAAAATGTATAGGAAGGCAGCGACAAGCAAAAGTTTGTCCGCACATGTGTGGGGGCAGTATTACGCCATCCCACAACACTAACATGTACTATCCAAGGATGGGTAAATCCAGTAATAAGGATTTATAATTTTGGGGGTTGTGATACTAATAACCTGCTATGCTAATTTAGCTCATGTGTATGATGCTTTCTTTAATAACATCTGTATTTCATCCACCTTTTATATGATGATTACATATCGCTATGATTTCCTGCTTTGCCAAACGGTCATTGGCACTGGATATAGTGGCTGTGCTGGAGGAGGAATCTTGACACCACCTTCACATTCACTCAAATCATCCAGCATTGGTCGGATCTTAAACAGAGGAAGAAGCCCCGGGTGAGGAGATATTTCCGGAAACTCTTTCCAAGTAAGTTACTTCACATCTTAGGAATACACTGACCTTAGGCAGGCCTGTGTTTATAACAATGCTATTCTCTTCTAGTGAGCGAGTTTCGTTATAGAACGTGGCCCACCCGGAGGCGAGTAGTCCGGCCAAGGCTGGATAGATATGGGGGACGGGGAGGTGGTGGCAGACCAGTGCCAATGGCCTCAGCCTCCTCTGCAAGGCACCAACAACCACCCCCGGACCAACCTGCAGAGGAGGAGCAACAACTGTTGGGCAGGGAATCAGAAGATGAGGCGGTCCAACAGCACTCGGGTATGATTATCACACAGAAGCATGCACTGTAAATGCACACTCATTTTTGAAATATATACTATTAGATGCTGAGGTCGCGGGTGGGGAGCAAAGACAAGAGAGTCCACAGCAAGCACCTGAGGTGCAAGGAGAAGATGGGTGATGTGACACACAAAATCTAAGCTAACTTAAAAAAAAAAAAAATAAACATATTTTTGCTTTCTCTACAGACTCGGACCAAGAGGAGTGACAGGCCCCAGTGCGGAGGGTGGTCCCCCAACAACAGCTCGCCCACTAGCCTAGTAAGTTTAAAGACAAGTTATTTTCTTAAAGTTAACATGCCTTCCTCAACAGTTAATCTCAATGTATAGGCTTGAAACTAATCTTTATTTTCATTTAACAAGCCTCACACATGATGCACAGCAGCGACTCCAACAATTAACTGCTGCTGTGCATAGGCTGGTAATAGAGAAATAGAGGAGCTGGCAGCATCGATGGGGACCACTAATGAATAAAACACTGGGAGCCTGCCACTATTTGTACATAGTTTTTTAAATATTTTTAAATATTTAAACAACCAAAAAAAAAATAAATATAACAAACTTGATAACGCTTCTTATGTCATTTATGGTTCTTTACAATCAGAGTAATGTGTTCATAAATACACTTTTGCACATAAATCCGAGAGAAGGCACAACGAAAAAAAAAGCATGAAAACATTGGTAAAAAAGAAACACACTGACAAGGGAGTTAAGGTAAGCATGAAAACATTGGTAAAAGATAAACACACTGACAAGGGAGTTAAGGTAAGCATTGGAGCAGAAGTGAGTGATGGAATAGATGGAACCGGGTACATGAAACAGTTAAAGCGGACCTTCACCCTAAATAAGAGCATATCTTATATGTTTCAAACACCCTGTACATACAGATTGTTCACATTAAAAATCATCTTACCTGCACCTACTGCATGTTATGAACCTTTAAACATCCAAGACGAAGCTCATGGAACATCAGGCAGCCTGCAAACAGGAAGTGTCTTCTGACTGTGTCACTCTGCATTCTGGGATTGCTGACCTTTTCCTGACCCCAGCTCTGCTCTGCCTGTGCAAAGCACAGCTATAACCCTGCCCCCTGTACTTTATCCGCTCTCCTCTCCTCAGTATTTGTGATGCTTCTGAGGCAAGATGGCGGCGCCTGTATCCTAGAGTCCCCGAACAGAGTTGCAGCAAGTGGGGGAAGGAATAAAAAGTGACTAAAAACTTAAAATATATTATTTTTAGATGCTGGGGAATAGTTTTTGAAGGGTTTGGGATTTTCATTAAATCATGCTGATGGCCCGGTTTAATAGGCTGCGCACATGTGTACATGCCTGCAGACATACCAGTTTCTACATTAAAATTACTTTACAACATAATATCAACCTATATTCGGACACATGCAAGTAGAATATCGCGGGACATTGAAAATTTACGGTGCAAGGTACGTTGAAAAACGCACAAAAACGGTACTAGATGATGATTACTATTTAACGTAAACAAAAACCTTGTCCTCTCGCTTACGCTGCGAGAGCCATACACAGCCATTCACGATGGCTTACACAGCTACGAAAGCAAAACGGAACGTTCCCGATGGAGGCTCTGCGTCATGCGTACGCATGTTTACCTACGAATTCTTTGTGGAAATTAGACACTTGGAGACAAAAATGAAATGGATTTTGGAAGGCTCTGAATCAACCCTAAAGTGGGAAAAAAGAGAGAGATTAAGAGATGGGAGGAAGAAGGAACGGAGTTGGGATCCTCTCTTTTAAGTGTCCATGAGTCCCTGTCCGGGAGTTTCTAGTGTGCTTTGCTGGAGGAGGGGGCAGTTTGGCTTTAGATGGAGTTATGCCCAACAAGTGTGTTACGAATACCACTGTTCTGGTAAACAAAAGGGTATTCATCATTTGATATAGTCTTATGGTCGTCTTCACCTTTCCATCACTGACAGACCCAGCCATCCTAGGGCAGTCAAAAGCATACTCTTGATGCTGTCTTTCAATGAATTGCGGACGAAATATGTATCACTCTACAAGGCTGTGCAGAAAATGCTGGTCTAACTGGTCTAATGGTCTTAACTGGTTTACTTTCTGTCCTTAAACCCCACCAAACTGACTCAAGCCCTAGGTAAGGTTTGTTGGAGAGGCAATAGGGTTGGTGACTATCAAAGCTACATCTGCAAAAAGATGAATTGTATGGTGTTAGCCTGCTATTACCAGAAATATTGGAATTAATCCTAATTATCATGGTGATTTCAATAACTAGAACAAACAAAATAGGAAAGAGCAGCCACCCCTGCCTAGTTCCTCTATCAATCATAAGAGGTTGATGTGGAGCCGTGTAGTGTATAAAGGCTTGTAGCATATGAAAATAATGCTTGCACGTACAAGGTATGTTTAAAGATCTTGCATTTGACTATCCATTTTAATGTAGACCAACACCCAGGATTTTGACTATCCTGGGTTTTGGTCCATTTTCCCGGGGCACCCCGACCGCTGAGGTATGCGCGTCAAAGCGACGTCTTACCTCAGGGGCTCCAAGCAAGCATTCACTAGAGAGCATGCTAGAGAGAAGCTCGAGATGTGGCATGCGCCGTTAGACCGGGATTAAGGTAAGGTTTGCTGGCGTCCTGGGGGGTTTCACACAGCGGGGCATCCCGATTTTGGATGCCCCGCAGGGAGGGATCGGATTCCCGGGCCGATCCTGCTGGGTTTTGGCCCACATTAAGAAGTAATTTGCAGATGACTAATTTGTTTACATTTTTTGCGGAGTACAGCTGACATATTTTCCTTCATTTCACAAGCCAGTTAAACCTTGGAAGATTAATGTGGTCCTCTCTGCATTACAGTATGCTCCTTTTGAGCCTTTGAATGAGGTTCCGTTGTTGCATAAGGTTATTTTCCTTGGCTATTACCTATATTAGACTAGTTTGCAAGGTTTTCTCATTGTTTATTTTTTTTTTCACAAGGACAAGATGCCCTCCTAGTTTTTTGGACCCAAAAAAATAGAACTTCTTTTCATTTAAATTAAGAGATTGTGCTCCCTTCCACCTCTCCAAATCAGTCATATTCCACTGAAAGAATACATCTTTTAGATGCAGTTCATACTTTTACACAGAAGACATTCTGAAAGACAGATATTTTCTTTTGTGTCCGATAATGAATCTAAACAAGAAGAGCCCTCGGAACCATTATCAAATGGGTCAGAATGGCTGTTTTGGGACCTTACTTTGCTAAGGGTCAAGAGTCTCTTATGAACGGTATTGCTCTTTACTCAAGATCTGTTAGGTCTTCATGGGCTTTCTGTCTTATAACTTGGCTATTTGGTCTTTGGTCCATATTCCTTCAAATTTTATAAGATTGACAGATTGTCATCGGCTGAGTCTGTGCTTGGTTGCATCGTATAAGCTTCATGCACAAGATTTTAATGTACACATCAGGCTTTTTTGTGCCTAGAAGTGAAACAGCTTTATTTGTAGTGTCTGCATTCTTCTAAGGTCACGTCATCAAAGCCCATTTTTTCCTGTAACACTGCAAGGCGCTTATCTCCCTTTTAACTCAACAGAGCTTAGCTAAGTGAAAGTTGTGAAAGTTGTAAAAAAAAAAAAAAATGAGGGGTTGTCCAGTGGTGAATTTGTACCATGGATCCATTTTCCTTTAAATATCCGCATACTGGCTGTAGCTGCCAATATAACCAAGTGTATCTGCATAAGGCAGAACATCTTTAAAATCATCCAACCTTCTGGTGGTATAATCCAGACATCTCTAAATACCAGTCTGTGTTTTCTACTGGACCCCTAGAAAAAGACTTTGATAAGTCATATTTTTACTTTTAAGCATACGCCTCCTGAAAACAGTTTTCATTAATATTTAATTGAGTGAACACCTCCCACTCTTTGCTGTTTTATTATGTTAAGTTCCTTGGCTCATTGCAAAAATATCATCATCAAAAATCTGTATATTATTTTGAGTGTTTGTTCTTTATGTTAATTCTCTTCTAATGATTATGGCTTACAACCAAGGAAAACCCAGAATTCATGGGGCTCGATTCAACAAAGGTTGAAAATGGATTTTTCGTGTGTTTTGTGCTTAAAAAGTTGCGATTTTGCTATATTTTTTTTACGAGTGATTCAGCTACCTGGAACCATTGTAAAACACGAGTCACTTGAATTAAATTCGAGTGCGTTTGTAAAAGTGCGAATTAAATTAGTGGATCGAAAAATTTACTACTGCATTTTACAATTCGAAAATTTTACTACTGATTCAGGTGGACTTGATGAGCCACACACATGATATAAATTAGAGTGTTTCACACTAGTTTTTTGATGCAGCTTTCAGCAGGAGAAAACTAATTTTGCTCTCTTACAATGGAGCCCTTCTACTTTCTTTGCAATGGTAGTAAACTCTAATAGTAGTAAAAAATTCAATTCATAAGAAAAAAGCCTGAGAATTCCACTGTTTATGAATCACTAGTTGGGAAGACAATGAAAATCAATCGCACATTGAAAAAAATACTGAACTTTTTACCCTTTTTTACTAGTAGTAAAAAGTTCCATTGACTTTCAGTGTCTTCCTATCTGGTGATTTGGTAACAGTGAAATTCTCAGGATTTTTTCTCATGAATTAATTTTTTTACTACCATGAGAATTTTTTTCAATGATTTGTGAATCGAGGCCATTGACTTTGAACATATTGCAGATGATGTGGCGCAGAGAAGGCGCACACTACCCATTCCCATATTTTCGGACACGTTTGGAAGTGGATCAGCTGCCATATCAAGCACTTTTCCAGCTTACTAGGCTAAATCGTGCAGCTTTGGAATCCATATTTGGCACCATTAACTGGTAGAAGACCTTTGGTCGACCTTTGGGTTTTTACATTGCGGTGCACCAAAACCCAGAATAGTCAAAATCCTGGCTTTTGGTCCACGTTATAGTGTAAGCATAAGAATGGCGTACCATGAGGTTAAAGCTAGCAACGAGCTGCTTCCTGCACCCAGAGACACGTGGTGCTATGTGAACAAGCTTTGTATAGAAAACAATGGCCACATTTCTGCATTAAAGGAAACATTTTTAATACAGGTCCCTGGCAATCCAACCAACCCCCCCCCCCCCCCAAAAAAAAAAAAAAAACTACATATTTGCCTCTTACAAATATTACTGTTTAATTAGTACTTCCACTACAGCATACCTTGCCTCTTAATTACATGTATCCACAATGTTAGCCATGTACATACAGCTACACAGGTAACTTAAAAAGTTGAAAAAAAAATTATGCATTTACATTTACCCATTAAAAAGCCTTACAACACCATGCAACAGTCAGAAAACAATACTAAACAATAGAAAAAAAATGCGAGTACATTTTCCAATAATTTTCGCTTGCGACAGCCTTTTTACGAGCATTTTGAAAATTTTACGAGTGATTAGAAAATTTTACGATTGCATTTTCGAGTGCACGTATTTAATTCAACCCCTTTTTTGAATCACTCGAAAAAGTTAAAACTTTGTGCATGCGATCTGATTTTTCGAGTGACACGAATTTATTTCTACCTTTGTTGAATCGAGCCCATTATCTCAGAAAATTGGGGTTAATTCTTCTAAACAGCTGCAAAAGCTTCCTAAGCATTTAAAAGGTCCCTTAGTGTGGTTCATGGGGCAACACAAGCATGGGGAAGACTTGACAGATGTCCAGAAGTCAGTCACTGAAACACTCTACGAGGAGTTGCATAAGGTCATTGCTAAAGAAGCTGACTGTTCAGAGTGCTGTATCAAAGCATATTAATGAAAAGTTGAGTGGAAGGAAAACGTGTGGTAGAAAAAGGTGCACAAGCATCCGGGGATAACTACAGGCTTGATAGGATTGTTAAGAAAAGGCCATTCCAAAATTTGGGGGAGATTCGCAAGGAGTGGACTGCTGCTGGAGTTGGTGCTTCAAGAGTCACCACGCACAGAGGTATCCAGGACATGGGCTATAAGTGCTGCATTCCATGTGTTAAGCCACTCATGACCAATAGACAATGCCAGAAGCGTCTTATCTGGGCCAAGGATAGAAAGAACTGGACTGTTGCTCAGTGGTCAAAGGTGGTGTTTTCAGATGAAGAAAATTTTGCACTCCATTTGGAAATCGAGGTCCTAGAGTCTGGAGACCGAACAATGCAGACGAGCTGAAGACTGCTATCAAGGCAACCTGGGCTTTCGTAACACATCTGCAGTGCCTCAGGCTGATATAGCCATTTTTGTCCTCACTGCTTTCTACTGGTTATATACATTAAGGTGTTTATGCCCACTGAGAGTTTTTGTTACAATTTATTATTCAGCTCCTAGCAAGTGAAACCTAACAAATCCGCTAGTAAAAGTGTTTGTACAAAGGGGGCAGTAGTTTGTTGGCCCAGTTACATCAGATTTTTCAATTTTTTTCATTGCAGGCAGAAAAAGAAGATCATATTCGGAAGATAAAATCTAGACACAGTGATGAATTGACCTCTTTACTGGGATATTTCCCAAATAAGAAGCAGCTTGAGGACTGGCTTTATTCTAAACAAAAAGATATTAATCAGACAAGAGACAAAATGGCAAACTTAAAGTGAGTATCATTTTTAAGTTTTTGTTGTAATTTTGATGACTAAGTTAAAGAGGACCAAAAGCCACATTTTTACCTAGCATCCCCTGAATTGCTCCACCCATGAAGATCACCTTTTGCCAATGTTCAGTGCTCCTGCTTCACTCTAATCCCTGATAATGTCTCCTCCATTCATTGCCATTGTTGTGTGTGGCAATGAGGTCATTGCCATGCCTATGCCTGGCATCTTACAGAGAGGGACAGCAAAAAAAAAAAAAAAAATGTTCCAGGACAATTCGAAAAGTGAATATATACATTTCTAGTTCAACACCCTAAGGAGGGAATATTGGCAGGAGCTTTGGCCAAATGCATTTCACAAGTTTGGTGGGTTTTGGTCCGCTTTAATTATAATTTGTAGATTTCCATATAGTGACCATCCAAAGATGTACAATAGTTTATTCTAAGCATACAGCACGTCCTGCTCCATCTATAATACTTACACATGGGTAATCCTCCGCCAGAGGGCGCTGTTCACTGCAGACATGCAAAAACAGGCTCCTCCCGGCCCTTCATATACCCAGGGACCTCCCACAAATCCCCAGATTTCTCTGCAGTGCTGAACTGCGAAGACATGAAGTATCACGCTCTCGCAGGCGAGCGGGGCTTTACAGCCCGTGGCCCTGTGGGACTATTTCCACCCGTCCTCTTTATGAAGAATATGCCTCCCAGCCTGGGCTGCGTTGGTCGGGTGAAGGTAGGCAGCACCTTGTGTGCTTAACGGAGCCATGCTCCACCGCAATCCCCCACCATAGGGTAGGCGGTTAGGCTGATGGTGAGCCTCTAATGGATGCCCTTCCCGCATTGTTGCCCGTGCCCCTCACAGAGTTAGTCCCTGGACGCAGGTCCGCTTCTCCCTCGCTTCCTCCCGTAGCTCGGGGGAAAAGAAAGGGGGGGGGTATGTGTGGCAGTCCTAGTGCAATGTAACATGTTTAAGGCCTTTGATCTTTTATTGTACTTGGGTGTCAGTGTCGCGCTCCTTGCTCCACATAAGTTTATGGTTGCGAGTCTGTTTGTCCTTTCATTAACATTAGTGTACTGTCCAGACGGCAGCATCATTTTCTAGCGTGACAGCAACATTATGTATGTGCGTTCTATCCACTACTGTCTTTCTCTTTTCGTTGGTTAGAGCTTCGCGCTCTTTGGGGGATGCGGGGACTCGGCATGACGCGCTCCGCATCACAGCCAGATCAGGCCCGCCCCTCGAGGTTCGCTTGGCGCCATTTTGACTATCTTCGCTCTTGCGCGTGGTGCGATCCGCCTCCTCCCTATGTGTTTTATTCGGCTGCGCATGGCACTGACACCACCCCTCTTGTCCTATTATGTCTTTCAGACTCCAGGACTTCGGTGGCTTCTCCCGGCCTCACATATATTACAGTGGGTCCACATAACAAATTCTCCCACTTCCTAGCGGGTCTTGGGGCATCCAGGGTTGCCTATTGCGTAAATCCCTGCGGGCATACTGCTCAGATAATCACCATATGGAGGCATCTCAGAATTATGTACCTGGGGTCTCTCTGGGACATGACCGGCTGTGTGCGGTGTGTGGTCAGCCCCATGCTGATGCTGACAGAGCACGGGTCTGCGGACCGTGTGCTGAACAGGCACTGACCCTGCAATCAGGTGTGCCAGTGGCTTCACCTCCCTTCAATACACCCGTATCCCCGGACCTAAACCTCATTCCTGATGAGTCTCACTCGAGCGGGGATGACCAGCAAGCCTTGCCGCGCATGCTGCCTACGGCAGAGCAGGTGCTGTCTGGATTGGGGGAGCGTATGGGCCCTGGAAAGAAGCGGTCCCTGACGCCTCCTGGCTCTCCGGTTCCTAATGATACCGATGACTCTGCTGATATGCAGGACCTTGATCTTTCTGAGGAAGGTGAGCTATTCTCAAATTCGGGCTCCTCGGATGAGATGCCCGGGAGCCGTGATGATTCTGGGCCCGGTTCTTGGGGCCTGTGTGACACAGATGAACTTATTAAGATATTTGAGGTTTTGTCAATCTCCCCTCCTGGAGAGGCTCCCAAGCCTAAGAAGGAGAGTTTCCACACAGCGCAGCCGCGCTTGGTGTTCCTGAAACAGGATCATTTCCAGAATCTTATATCCCAAGAATGGGAATCGCCTTGTAAACTTAAAGGGGCCCCAGGGGTCTGGGATTGGAAGTACCCTTTCCCTCCTGATGTGGTTAATTTTTGGTCAGCACCTCTTGTGGTGGATGCACCGATTATAGGGGTTACTAACCCCCCCTTCATGACGGCTCCTTATTACCGTACCCTTCGGGATGCTGAGGACCGGCGCATTGACAGACTGGCTTCCCACGCCTTTTCGTGTGCAGGGACGGCTCTGTGCCGCGGCCATCACTGCGGTGGCCGCCAGGACTCTTGTTAGAAAAGTACTTGACCACCGACCTGAGGACCTCCCCTGGGGGGTGTTTAATGCGCTATCAGACTGTGATGTGTTTGTGAGGTTCATCCTCTCAGCGCTGGATGACACCATGAAGATGTGTGCTAGAACCTCTGCCCTTGTGGTAGCTATTCGCCGCCTGGTCTGGCTGCGACAGTGGGGTGCTGACGATGCTACGAAAAAGGCTCTCACTGGCCTTCCCTTCAGAGGATGGCGACTATTTGGGGCCCGTTTGGACCTTTTTGGAAAAAAGGATAAGGCACCCCTACGCAGAAGGCCGTCCCGGCCTCCCCGGGACAGGGCCACCCCTCCACCTCCCTACGTTAGTGTCAAACGCGAACCTGAGGTGTGCTTCCAACTTTTCGGTGTAGATTTCCACCATGGGGTGGGCAGGCAATGCCCTGGGCCCTCTGGCAGGACTAAGTCCAAATCTGCCAAGACCTCCCAAGCATGAAGGGACGCCCTCGCCCTGTAGCAGCTGTCTCCTATCTAGGAATGTACCTTTTCCTTCTGGTGGTTCCAGGAGGTAGTTCCCCTGGACACAAGATAGCATTTGCTGGGCGGTCAGGGTGCTTCTAGCCCCTGTTTTTCCCTCAGGAATTGGTGCAGGCCGTACTAGGCCTACAGAGCTTGGGCTTATTTACAGGTTGCCCTTAACAGAATGGGGCTATGGCCTCTATATTAACCTTCCTCCTTCCCTCAACAGTGTGAGGCAGTCTGGGCCACGCTGGCCTATGGTAGGCCTGGCAATTCTACTCTCACAGGTAGTCCCTATATGACATCTCTGTCCTGGGACACAGGCGCCCTGTGCAAGGGGGCTTCCGGCCTCCTGTGGAGTTCTAGATCTTCTTAGTTCCCCCTGTGTCTGCTGGACACCAAGACCGTTACTAGGCGGTGTGGCAGGACCAACCGTGCGGATTGAGGCATTGTTTGTGGCCTCTCTTTCGCTCCCAGGCTACTCGCCATGGCGTGAATGGGGGTGATGTCTCGGACATGCCTGGGGGGGGGCATCCGCATTGGGACCTACCGGGTCGTCTTTCCTTACTCCCCAATCTCTGCGTCAGGCCGAGTGGATTGGTCGGCCGGCGGTGTCCCCTGGGAGTTACTGGATGGGTTCTCAGTCACCTCAATCTCTCTTGGTCCCTTATGCGCTATCTCCATTCCTTGGATTCGGTTCAGGCTTGCGCCTTCTTCCTTGGCAACAAGTGGACTCCCGGTTACGGGGGCTCTGTCCCCCTTTGCTGACATCTTACTTTCACCAGGCAGGATTGCAGCTGGTGGGCCCGTTGGTGGCGTATCAGATGATGTCCCTTATATACCGAGCCCTTGGGCTCTTCGGCACAGTAGGTTATTGATCCTACATGGGGTTCCAGCACCCCTGGGGCTTGGTCCGTGCTCATTCCCCCTTGGTAAGGTGGTTCCTTTTGAGCTGATCATATTCAAGGGCCCTGTCAGGGGGCACCCCCTTCTTTGCTTGCATCTTCCTGTGAAGGGTCACCTTGGGTACCAAGGCTCGCAGGTTGGCGGGGGGGGGGGACTTTCTTCCAAAGCCCCCCGTGGTTCCTAGGTAGGGTCCGTTAGAGGGTCCATCTTACCTACTGGTTGTTGAAACAGTGAGCCTTCCGTTGACTCTATACGGCTGGACTTCTCCTCTTTTAGGACCTGTCTATTTGGGGACTCTTGGTCTGTTGGAAGACAATGGCCTGTTTTATTATTGGTCTGGAGCTTGAAGCAGGATGATCCCTCTGGAGGGTTCCTGATCCTGATCTGGGCGGGGGTCTACGCCCCCTGCTCCTCAGCGGTTTTCGCTCCAATGGATACCTTTCAGTGACAGGTTATGCTATCCTGGTGTCGCTCTGAGCCAACTAGGGTGGATCTGTTGGGTCTCGCTTATACCACAGGGGCCCCACCCTTGTTTTTACTGTCCCAGAATATTCTGACTCTGGTCATGGGGGCTTAGTAAAATTATGCATAGACTTTCTATTTTATATGCCTTCTCTTCGTTCACCCTACTATGTGGGGTTCTGCGCACGGTTGTGCTGATAGAGAGACCCGTGAGATTGATGGCCCCTGGGTGGCCTTGTGAACTGTGGTTCGCAGATGCTTCTGCTGAGGTCTGCTGACCTGTACGCTCTCTCAGAAGTGCGGTTCTGCCCTTGTCAGGCCCCTTCTTTTGTGGTCTCAATCTACAGACTCTAGTCTGGGGCTTGACAGCTGATTCATTCACCCCTTGGAGACGGGCTTATCTTCTGGGTGACTTGGTATATGGGGAGCTAGGAGCAAGCTTCTTTGGCTTCCTCTTCCTCTGTCTATTGTGGTTCATGGTGTACCCATATTGATTGGCATGAGTTTTGGTCTCTTCCCTGTTGGATTTTCTCGGTTTCCAGGGTTCTAGAGTCATTACAGCATAGGTTGGGGTTGGCTCCCCATCTAGGTACTCTGAAGGTTCAGGTTCTGTCCAGGCTGTCTTCCTGTAGGAGTCTGGTTCTGTCTTCCTTGTGAGGAATTCTCTTGGGGATTGCTTAGGGGCATCTCCCAAGTATTTCTATGGTCACTGTTGGGATCAATTTTCATTCTGTTTGCCCTCAGGATTGTTCCCTTGGGACTTATTCTGGATGCTGTCTGCACTGTTTTGTAGTCCAAATCGCTTCTCTGGGGGCTCTTGCTTCAATCAGACGTGTGCCTGAGTAGGTGGCTCTGATTACTTATATATATGCACTCCATGACGTGGTGGTATTCCGCCTTACGCCGGACCCCTTGTCCGAGTGGCATTTTATGATGATTATTTAAATCCTTTTAGTCTGCCTATGGGCCTTATTTTTTAATAATGCTGAAGGGGTCTACATTCCCTCACCAGGTGTTGAAATTTTCCTGGTTGTTTCTTGTCCCTTAGGGGGACTGATGCCCTTTGGGGTCTGCGGGCGCCTCCTTATGTATGCGCCTGAGCTCGTTTGCCTCCAGGGCCAATGCGCCCTTTGGACTGATCTTACTTGGATGGTTGCCTTCCTGGTCCTGAGTAAAGGTTTCGGCTTCTTGCTGATCCTTGTTATTGAAGGGGTCAGTATCCCGGCCTGTCTGACGGGAGACCAGTTTTCATTTCCCCGTTGGGGAGAGTTCTAATTTTTACGAGGCTTCTGTTGCCTGTGGGCTGGTTATGCCGTTACACTGGCCTATTCCTTTAAGGGGGAAGAATCTCCCTCTCTCGTTTTATTCCTTTATATTGGTGTTTGGGTACCTTGGCCCTTCAGCACCAGGTTTTCTGTTGAATAATTTGCTAGTCAGTTGCTTGTCACTGTTCATACCTTTTCAAAGGTTTTGTTATGAGATTGACGTTAGAGCCTTTGCTCATGTCCTACTTGGTAGCAAAGTTTTGCAGGTGACAGCGCCTTTACTGTCTGCTGTGCCTTTTTTTGGGGATCCCACCCTACCTTATGGACACTGCTATTGGATGTCCCATGTGTAAGTATTATAGATGGAGCAGGACGTGCTGTATGCTTAGAATAATGCAATTCTGTGAAGTACTCACCTGTAGAATTGGTATTATACGCATACAGCACGTCCTGCTCCACCCCACCCTGGTTTTACATTTTTCTGGATCCCCTGTATGGTGATTGTTATAATTACTATTGTTACCAGTTGGTGGTTGGTTTCTCCCGGCTTCTTTTCTCACTGCTTTTCAATACTGGGGATTTGTGGGAGGTCCCTGGGTATATGAAGGGCCGGGAGGAGCCTGTTTTTGCATGTCTGCAGGGAACAGCGCCCTCTGGCGGAGGATTACCCATGTGTAAGTATTATAGATGGAGCAGGACGTGCTGTATGCGTATAATACCAATTCTACAGGTGAGTACTTCACAGAATTGTATTTCTCTGTTGCCAAAGCAGAAACAAAGTTTCCCATTTGTGATACAATTTTTTGGACATCTTCAAACAAATCAATGTTTAGTCAGACAAAAGAAATTGTACAATTATAACACTCGGTTTTTATAAAGTTGCGGTATTAAAGCAATTTCCCTTTTTCCATATTTCTCACTGCTGTTCTTTGCACTTCATAAAATATGTTCATTGTAGTTAAGGATTTGATACAAAGAAAAAAAACTGAAAGCACACATGTAGTTTCTACATGGTTGCTTCTCCTACCGTTAAGTACCAAGCACAAAGAAACTATGTGCCTAGCATTTCCCCCTACTAGTTAAAAAATAGAAAAAAATACTTATCTCTGATATTGATGTGAAGCTGGGGGTCACCTTTTACTCCGGGGGGCACCCGATCCCTCCCCCATCGTCCTCCGTCTTCAGGAGGGGGCCTGAAACCGGCCATCCCCCCATTTCTCCGCTGACAGTTATCTGCAAAAAAAAAAAAAATTCTTTAACTCACCTCCTTGCCTGATCCTTCCGCAGCGTCTTCTCTTCACCACTGGGGGTCCGATTTCCCCCCCCCCCCCCCCCGGGCTCCGCAGGCTTCAGGTCCTCCTCAAATGGCGGCGATGGCCGCCGCCCCCTAGCCCCACCTTTTGTGGGAGGAGCTGGATGATGTCATCCCGCTCCTCATATAGTCTCACCGAGCACTGGCATCTGTCAGATGCCGGTGGTGATCAGAGCAGGGCGGGTGAGAGGTGAGGAGGCTCCGATCGGAGCCTCTTCGCCTCTCACCCGCTCTGCACCGATCACTATCGGCATCTGACATATGCCGGAGCTGGGTGAGCGGCGCGGGACAGCGGCGAGGGACCCAGGATCGGAGGTGAGTACAGTAAGAAAAAAAAATAAATATAATTTTTTTCTTATGTGTCCGTGTCTTTATTTTTTACTTTTAACCCCTTGTGAACTGGTAAGGGGTTCACTGGCTCTTCTGCCATTACCTGCCTCCCCAAAGCCCGGGGGGCAGAAGAGCCAGCGGCCACGGGCTATGCGGGCTTGTAGCCTGCAGGGCCAGGGGCCACAAAAGCTGGCCCCTGCGCCCTGTTCCTACAAGCTCTGCATAGCTGGCCCCGGGCTGGTTACTTCGGGTAAGGGGGACCCCATGTCATTTTTTTTTTATTTTTAGGGTTTTTAACCCTTAAAAATCCCCCCCCAAGATTCGTCAGATCCAGTATGTCTTTAAACCCCCTGTATGCTCAAGGGTTGCGTCTGGCGGTTCAATGCCTGTTAGAGTCAGGAGTCATTTGTCCAGTGCCCCCTCAAGAACGGGGTCAGGGGTACTATTCCAATCTTTTCACGGTTCCCAAAAAGGACGGCTCTCTAAGGCCCATTCTGGATCTAAAGAGCCTCAACAAATTTGTCAGATTCAAGCATTTTCGCATGGAGACGCTACGCTCTGCTGTCAGTACCCTTCGCCAGGGTGACTTCATGACCACTGTGGACATCAAAGATGCTTATCTTTATGTGCATATCTTCCTAGGTCATCAGAGATTTCTAAGGTTCGCGCTGGAGGATCAGCATTACCAGTTTGTGGCTCTACCCTTCGGGATCAACTCGGCACCTCCGGTGTTCACCAAGGTGATGGCTCTGCTCAGGAACAAGGGCATCCGCATCATTCCTTACCTGGACGACATCCTGATTGTGGCCCAATCCTTTCCTCAGGCTGAGCAGGACACTCAGATGGTGACCTCCACTCTACAGTCCTTTGGCTGGGTGATCAACTATCCCAAGTCTTCTCTGTGCCCGTCCTTGGTGAGGTCCTTTCTGGGGATGACTCTGGATATCTCTCAGGTCAGGGTATTCCTTCCTCAGCAGAAGGTGGAGAGTCTTCAGAAGCAGGCTCGGGCTCTGCTATCTTCTCCTCATCCCTCCATCCGGCAGGGGATGCAGTTGGTGGGCTTGATGGTGTCCTGCTTCGAGGCAGTCCCCTTTGCTTAGTTTCACATGCGACATCACCAGTTGCACCTCTTGTCCGTTTGGGATCGGGACCCTGTGTCCTTGGATCAGGAATTTGCTCTGTCTCCTCTGGCCAGGCAGTCCCTCTCGTGGTGGCTGGACTCAAGGAACCTTCTGGGGGCAGGACCTTCCTGTCCCCGTGCTGGGAGACTATCACCACAGATGCCAGTCTGACCGGTTGGTGAGGCTTCTGGAAATCCCTGAAGTTCCAGGGTCGGTGGGGCCCACAAGAGGCCCATGCTTCCATCAATGTCCTGGAACTGAGGGCGATCAAGTTGGTTCTTTCTCGCCTAACCACTCCCCTTCAGGGTCGGGCTGTTCAGATCCACTCAGACGGCGGTTGCCTACATCAAACATCAGGGAGGGACTCGGAGCAAGCGAGCCTTCAAGGAAGTGTCTCTGATACTGTCTTGGGCGGAACAGCATGTTCACTGCATCTCAGCGGTTTACATTCCAGGGGTGGAGAACCAGGAGGCGGACTCCCTGAGCAGGGGGACGTCTCGTCTGGGGGAATGGTCCCTCAACAACCGGGTATTCCTCTCTCTGTGTCACCGCTGGGGTCAGCCGGACGTGGACCTGTTTGCGTCCCGTCACAATCACAAACTTCCCAGATTTGTCTCTCTGTCTCAGGATCCTCTGGCCTTCGCCATGGATGCCCTGGCAATTCCTTGGATGGAGTTTCGGCTTCTATATGTGTTTCCTTCGTTTACTCTCCTGGGCAGGGTCATATGTAAGATAGTCCAGGAACGAGTACCGGCCATCCTGGTGGCCCCTTGTTGGCCAAGAAGGGTTTGGTTCGCAGACGTCGTGCAGTTGGCAGTGGACAGGTACGTCTTACCCAAGGATCAAGATCTCCTCAATCAGGGGCCGCTACGCCACCCCAATTTACAAACACTGGCTTTAACGGCTTGGCTGCTGAAACCTCCAACTTGAGGGAAAAACGATTACCGGCTTCTGTGGTCGATGCCATGTTTAGGGCTAGAAAGAAGTCCTCGTCTTTCATTTATTACAGCGTCTGGCATGCTTACATTGCCTGGTGCAAGTCCAAATCTCTTCCCTGTCGGGTGTTTTCTATTCCCAGGATTCTGGAATTCTTGCAACATGGTTAGGACTTGGGCCTTCAACTTAGTACTCTCAAGGGCCATGTTTCAGCTCTGGCAATTTTTTTCCAAAGATCCCTTGCCAATCACCGGCTGGTTAAAACTTTTTTCCAGGGTGTTCCTCATGTGCGTCCGCCACGTAAGCTTTTGCTACCAGTCTGGGATCTGAATCTGGTGTTGTCTACTATGCAGGGGCCTCCCTTTGAACCTATTCAAGAGGCCGCCTTGCCCATTTTGACTTTTAAGGTAGCCTTTTTAGTGGCTATCACTTCTGTAAGGCGAGTTTCTGAGCTAGCGGCGCTTTCCATCAAGCCTCCTTATTTTGAGTGGCATCAGGATAAGGTGGTGTTCCGGCTTAAGCCAGATTTCTTGCCCAAGGTTGTGTCTGCTTTTCACCTTAATCAGGATATTGTCTTGCCTTCCTTGTGTCCTAATCCTGCTAATTCCAAGGAGCGGAATCTGCATTCTTTGGACGTGGTCAGGGCTCTGAAGTTCTATTTGGTTGCTAGTGAGACCTTCAGGAAGTCTGATCCTCTGTTCGTTCTCACTTCTGGGCCTAGGAAGGGTTTGCCTCCGGCTAAATCCACTATCAACAAGTGGATCCGTCAGGCGGTGGTTCAAGCCTATTCTGCTAAGGGGAAAGAACCTCCCTTTAGAATTACTGCTCATTCCACTCGTGCTATTGGTGCCTCTTGGGCTTTTCAGCACTAAGCTTCTGTTGATCAAGTTTGCAAGGCCGCTACTTGGTCTTCTTACTTTTTCCAAGTTTTATAAAGTTGATGTTAAGGCCTCAGCGAATGCTGCTTTTGGCTGCAAGGTGCTTCAGGCGGTAGTGATTTGATCTACTGGCCATTACTCATTGGGTATCCCACCGTACTTTTGGACACTGCTTTTGGATGTCCCATCAGTTATGAATACCGAAGCGGGCCGTGACATGCATTAAAGAAAAAAGCAATTCTATGAGTACTCACCTGTAGAATTGTTTTTGTTCTTGCATGGCACGGCCCGCTTCGCCCCATCCTGTTATAGTTGTTCTTGGTTGCCTCTTTATGGTGATTGTTGCAAGTTAAATTGTTTTTTTTTTTTACATTCTTACCTTTATTCTCTCCCAGCTTCTTGTCTCACTGCTCGTCTACGCTGGGAACTTGTTGGTTAATCCTGTTTTTATAGGGGGCCGGGAGATGCCACAGCTTTCTGCAGTGCTACTGCGCCACCTAGTGGCGGAATAACCCATCAGTTATGAATACCGAAGTTTGGGGGGTCTCCTGGGCAGGAACGGGGGGCTACCAATAAATATGTGGTACTGTTCTAATCGGTAGAAATGGGGCTTTCACATGCAATATGGCTTTTTTTAATAAAATTAATTTTTTTATTTAAAATAAAGGAGGCAATTTTCTAAAAAAAATGTTATTTTTTTTTTTTTTTTTTTTACTTAATATTGTAAAAAACTGAATAAAATTTACAAACAAGACATTCAAGTTAAACTCTGCTGCAAAAATATATATATATAATTTTCCTGAAAATTCCAGCAAAAATGGCATGAAACATGGCGCAAAATGGGGAAAAATGACCTGTCAACAGAGGGTGACAAAATCTCAAGTAGGCTGTCAATTAAAAGGGTTAAAAGTAGCTATGCATGTTGGGTATTGTTCTGTTCGGGGGACCTTGCGCTTTCAGACTTAGCTTGTTTTTTCTTGTTTGCATATTTATATTTTAGGAAAAGGTGTTTTTTATTCAGCTTTTTTATACATTTTTTGGGGGGAAACCCTGTGCAACCAAAGAATTCTTAGAAAGCTTAACGTGTACTTTCAGGGAATATATTGTTTATGGGGGATATTCCAAATGTAAAGGGTTGTTTTGGTTGAAAAATCAGAAGGTGCACTACCGTTACGCACATGCTTTACTTTGGGATTTTTGGCAACTCTTCCCTTGACAGTAGCTATGCATGTTGGGTATCGTTCTGTTCGGGGGATGTTGCTTTTTCAGATTAAACTTGATTCAGCTTTTTTATCCTTTTTTTAGGGAAACTCTTTGCAACTAAAGAATACATTGAGGGATTATTTCCTGAAAACTATGGCCACATCAACAAGCCTGGTACCCATAGAAGGCTTGAGGTGTGTACTTCCAGAGAATATATAGTTTGTTGGGGGTATTTCAAATGTAAAGGGTTGTTTTTCTGGAAAACTTCAAGTTGCGCATAGCGCATATCACAGTTTATTTTATCTGAAAATCCTCTAAAGCGCTGTTTCAGTTTGGGGGAGTCTCCTGGGCAGGAAAGGGTGTCTACCAATACATATGTGGTACTGCTGTAACCAGGAGAAATTGGGATTTCACACGCAATAAGATTTTATTGACAAACTTACATTTTTTATTACAAAAAAACACTACAAATTGTAAAAAATAGATTTTTAGCACATATTTCACCCAAAAATATTGAGAATACACCTAAAAAACAAGACATTTCATGTTAAAGCCCAGACTATGCTGAAAAACAGTATATAATTTTCCTGGGAAATCCCTTCAAAAATCACATTTGAACATGGGGAGCGCAAAATAGTGCAAAATGGTCTGGCAACAAGGGTGACAAAAACTCCAGGTGGGCTGGCACTTAAGGGATTAAAGAAACTTTTTTTTTTTTTTTTTTTTCACCAAGTCATCCTTCAGCTTGACCGACCCACATGGAGAGATGATGCTCCACCCCCTGGGAGGAAACACAAACTTGAACAGAGGTTAAAAGCCCCACCCCTTCCTCTCCTCCTCTGTTCTTTGTGTTTCCTACCTGGGAAACTGTTGGACAGAGAGGTGCCTGAATAAGTTATGGCCCCTGATTATATTATGACTTCGGACAGTTTTTGTTATTTTAGTTTTTGTTTTATGACCTCCAGAGTACTGGAGTAGCCCGCTGTCACAGACCCAAATACCAGGGGAGTCACTACTGGGTTCTGGATGCAGCCGGGGCTATTTCCCTCATAATCTTTTTATGGAGCACTAGTTGTGCGATATACCTTTAAAATCCTGGAAGTTCAGGGTACGCTGTCTTTTACATTTACTTCGGGCATCTGATCATTTTTATTATGTTTTAATAAGTATGTTTTAACATGAAATCACTAGTTTGGGAGTGAACATGGAAAAACCTTTCGACCTTCACCCTTGAAAGCCGCATGGATAGCGGCGGGCGCGGGTGTCCCAGTTGCGACCCCCCTTTTTTATGAGTGTTTCTGACATGCTGTTATTCTGATGTGCTAAACCCTGGGCACTGGTAGTATCTGATTGTTATTGTGCTGGCACCTGTATATTGCGGTTTTTGGGTTCCTGTATTTCTTGTTATATCGGTTCTTATATCGAATAGTTATTATGGGGTGGGATTTATAGTCAGTAGGTATCATTATTGCAGAGTTTGGTGATCGTGCACACATTTTTCAGCACTAAGCACTTTTTGAGCATAACATTTTTTTTTTTGTGTACATTCATTGGTATAATATTCATTGTTTTAAGGGGTGTTTTTTGGGATCATTCATGTGGGGTATTCACAATATAGTTGTTTCTTATTGGTGATAATATGTGATAAGGTCTTGCATAATAGGGGGATAGGGTTTAGGTCCTCTTTAAGCACTTTTTGAGCATAACATTTTTTTTTTTTTTTTTGTACATTCATTTTTATAATATTCATTGTTTTAAGGGGTGTTTTTTTGATCATTCATGGGGGGTATTCACAATAGAGTTGTTTTTTTATTGGTGATAACATGTGATAAGGATTTGTATAATAGGGGGATACGGTTCAGGTCCTCTTTAAGTGCCGGCACAAATACCTAAGTATGTATATGTAGAGAGATTTTTTCTCCCTGCACAATACAGACTTGTATTGTAATAGAATTTGATTAGTTTACAGCATTAGAACAGAGACACATACTATGTATATAAATAAGATATCCCATTAGTGGGAGTTTTGAGATATTTTGATGATATGATGGGGGATTAGCATTACTGTTTTTAAATGTCTTGTGCTTTGTGTATTTGTATGTAAGTGTTTTTATGAAATTTCATGTGTAAATAAAAGTGATATATTTTTGAGGATATAGGTTTGCGAATATTTTTTGGTGCTCCCTAAGGGAGGAAGGTGTGGTTTTTACTGAGGTATGAGCACATGTTAAATGGAATAAGTAGTGCACCCCATAGCAATTGTTATGTTTTAACATGGGTAAAATTCCCTTAAAAAAATTTGAATTTGAAGGCGGAGCGATGACATATACCAGACGTCTTTCCGGTTTCGGCAGTGAAGCCAGAAACAGGAAACAAGAGGCAGCGTGTCTCCTTCCCGACATGAGACGCAGAGGGTAGGGAGAAATCTGGGGACAGCAGGCGGCAGCACTAGCCAGACACACATTGGTACGTCAGCCACAGCAGCAGCACACCGCCCGGCAGTCCAGCAAGAGCACCTGTCATGTCGGACGTTAATCCCGGCAGTGAAGCGCAGCATGCGGTAGGACGGATTTACAATATTCTAAGCAGACAGCGCGTCCTGCTCCAGACATAGTCCTTACATGTGGGTATACCTCCTCCTTCAGCGCCGTGCACTGCAGAACATGAAGAAAACAAGCTTCTCCCGGCCCTACATATACCGGAGGACCTCCCACAAATCCCCAGTTTTCTCTGCAGTGCTGGAACTGCGAAGACATGAAGTATCACGCTCTCGCAGGCGAGCGGGGCTTGACAGCCCGAGGCCCTGCGGGACTATTTCCACCCGTCCTCATTGTGAATTAATGCCTCCCAGCCTGGGCTGTGCGGGTCGGGTGAAGGTAGGCAGCACCTAGTTGTGCTTATGGAGCTAGACTCCACCGCAATCCCCCTCCATAGGGCAGGCAGTTAAGGTGTATGTTGAGCCTTCTATTGGATGCCCCTCCCGCACTAGTGCCCCTCGCCCGGTGTGGCGGTGAACCCAGTATATTGGATCACCTTCCTCCCTAGATTTCCCCGTTAGTGGGAGAAAAAAGAGGGGGGGGGGGGGGTCGTGTGTACGACGGCTAATCCTTTCCCTAATCACACTAGTCAATTGTCTTATTGTCCATTGTCTTATTTGGTCCTTGGAGTCAGAGCTGCGCTTCACTCTCAGCCTCAGCGCGTACTTCAGTTTTTACTCTATAGACGCTTGGCGTTCTATCACTGTTTTCACCCTGTCAGATCTCTCTGAGGTGATGTCTCCTGACAATATCTGTCGCTTCTGATAGGCTGCGCGCCTTCGAGCTTCGCGCTCTCCGGGGGGGGGGGGGGGGGCGTGGTGCGGTTTGGCGCGCTCCGTGTCATCGTCCGCTCTGGCCCGCCCTTCGAGGTTTGCTTGGCGCCATTTCCTTCTCACATGCGCATGGTGAAGACGGTCCTCACCTCGCTGTTCTGTAAGTGCCCTCATGGGCGATCCCTTTCCTAACTTTGACTTCTTCGCGCTTGGCTCTGACGTCCCTTTTCCCCTTGTGTCTTTCAGACCGCGGACTTCGGTGGCTTCTCCCGGCCCATTGTAGAGTCCGGCCCAGAACCTTTTAATATATCACTCCCACTTCCCAGCGGGTGTTTGGGGCATCCAGGGTTGCTTTACAGCGTCAATCCCTACTGGCATATTAAATATAATAATCACCATATGGAGGCATCTCAGGATATCGTGAACGGGGTTCCTTCGGGATAAGCCCGTCTGTGTGTAGCTTGTGGGGTCTTACCTAGCAGTGGTGACAATGCACGGGTCTGCGTCCCTTGTGCCCAGCAGGCGCTAGCTGGCCTACCCACCTCTTCTGAGGCTGGGCCCGCGCCTCGCCTTGTTTCTCCTACTCCCCCAAGCCTGAGTCTAACCCCCAATCCTAGCGGGGACTCTCATGCTGACTTTGACGCTAGACTGGCTAGCGTGGAAAGTTTAGTCGCTGGCTCCTTGGCGCTCAAGGCTACCGCTAAAAAGCGCCACCTGAATCCTGAAGCCACTATTCTTCCTGCAGACTCGGATGCTTTACATTTGTCCTACGCACACTCCCCCCTCAGAGGAAGGGGAACGGTTTTCTGACTCGGGGGTCCTACGACGATGAGTCCAGGAGTCAGGATGAATCTGGTTCTGATCTTTGGTCCCAGGATGACGTTGATAGATTGCTGGCTCAGATCTTTGACATGTTATCCCTCTCTCCCCCGCCTGTGGCTTCTCGGCAAAGAGGTGACCTGTTCCATACCGCTAAGGTGCGGTTGGAATTCCCTGAACAAACTCATTTTAATAATCTAGCCTTAAAGGAGTGGGAACATCCCAGCAAACTCCAGGGGGTTCCTAAGACTGTGGATAAGAAGTATCCGTTCCCTGCTGCCCTGATCAAGTGTTGGACTTCGCCGCCCGAAGTCGATGCCCCGATCCTGGGTCTGTCCAATACCTCTATTATGCACTCCCCTGACACTACTACGCTGCGGGATCTGGAGGATCGGCGGGTTGATCAATTGGCATGTCATGCCTTTGCATTTGGGGGAGCCTCGCTCCGCCCGGTTTGCGCCTTAGCCATCACGGCGGTGGCGCTCAGGACTGTGGTTAAGACTGCTCTTGAAGGGGCGGATGACTTGCCATCCGATGCCGCCAATGCTTTGGTTACCTGTGAGACTTTTAGCAATTATATCCTGTCTGCATCGGACGATGCTATTAAGCTGAGTGCTAGATCCTCTGCTCTGGTGGTAGCCATACGCCGAGCGGTCTGGTTACGCCAGTGGGCAGCTGACAATGTCGCCAAGAAGGCCCTTACGGGGCTTCCTTTCAAAGGGCTGCGCCTGTTTGGAGAAAGGTTAGATATCTTTGCTAAAGGGGGCAAGCTGCCCCAGCGCAAGCGTCGGCTTCGGCCTTTTTGTGGCCCAAGCTCCCACTAGACCCCCTACCGTGGGGCTAAACAGGGAAGAGGGGTGTCCTTCGCCGGAGCGCGCACAGATTCCTGAAACAAGAACAGAGGACGCCGCCCCAGCTCTTCCTGGGGGTCAAAGCCCCTCCCAAGACCCCCCCCAGGCATGAAGGGGTGCCCTCGCCCGTCAGGGTGGGGGGACGTCTACGTCATTTTCAGCATGTCTGGAGACGCCACGTCCCAGACCGGTGGATTCAGGAAGTAGTGTCCTCCGGTTACAAGATAGTTTGCTGTACTGCCCCCTACCAGGTTCGTCGGGTCCCGTATCCCACAGGATCCTGCCTCAGCTCAAGTCTTGACGCTAGCAGTGCAGGACCTTCTAGACCTCGGGGTCATTTGCAAGGTCCCCTTAAAAGACACGGGTATGGGGTTTTATTCCAACCTGTTCACGGTGCCCAAAAAGAACGGGTCAGTCAGACCCATTCTGGATTTAAAAATCTTAAACAGATTTGTCAGAAACGGGCATTTTCGTATGGAAACTCTGCGCTCGGCCATTGCCTCGCTGCGCCCAGGGGACTTCATGACATCTGTGGACATCAAGGACGCTTACCTGCACGTTCCGGTGTTCCCAGGGCATCAAAGGTTCCTCAGATTTGCGCTGCTCGATCAGCATTACCAGTTTGTGGCTCTGCCATTCGGACTTACGTCAGCCCCCAGGGTGTTCACCAAGGTGCTGGCAGGAGTAATGTCTCTGTTGAGACTAAAAGGCATACGAGTGTTGCCCTACCTGGACGATATACTTATCTCATCCCAGTCCCTGCAGCAGGCAGAGCTGGACACGCGGTTGGTGGTGACCACCCTGGAGTCCTTCGGCTGGGTGATCAATTACCCAAAGTCCTCTCTGTCCCCCTCCTCAGTGACACCGTTTTCTGGGGATGATTCCGGATTCAGTTCAGTCAAGGATATTCCTTCCTCCACAGAAGGTGGAAGCTCTGACAACGCAGGTGAGGTCCCTGCTCTTGAGCCCTCATACATCTATCAGGCAGGGAATTCAGTTGGTGGGCTCGATGGTGGCAAGCTTCGAGGCGGTGCCATTTGCCCAATTCCATTTGAGAACTCTGCAGATTCACCTTCTGTCAGTTTGGAACAAGGACCCAGCGTCACTGGACGAGATCTGGGTGCTTCCCCCCCTCGGTCAGACAATCCCTGGCATGGTGGCTGGACCACGGGAACTTGACAAGGGGCAGATCCTTCCTGGCTCCCTCCTGGGAGATGGTCACAACGGATGCCAGTCTCTCGGGCTGGGGGGGTTTCTGGAAGTCCATGCGTTTCCAGGGGAGGTGGGGTCCTCAGGAGGCCCATCTACCCATCAATGTCCTGGAACTCAGGGCGGTCAGGTTGGTGCTGGAACAATTGACACAGCACCTGAAGGGTCTGGCGATTCAGGTACGCTCAGACAACAGGACGGCAGTGGCCTACATCAATCATCAGGGAGGAACCCGGAGCAAGGGTGCTCTCCAGGAGGTGTCTCTGATTCTAACATGGGCAGAGACCAATGTTCAATGCATCTCGGCTGTTTACATTCCGGTGGCGGAAAATCTGCTAGCAGATGCCCCGTCAGGGGGAGTGGTCCCTCTCCAACTCGGTATTTCAATCCCTGTGTCACCGTTGGGGTGTCCCAGACGTGGATCTGTTTGCGTCCCGTCACAATCACAAGCTACCGAGCTTTGTATCTCTGTCTCAGGATCCTCTGGCTCTGGCCACGGATGCTCTGTCAATGTCTTGGAAGGAGTTTTGGCTCCTGTATGCGTTTCCACCGCTTCCCCTTCTACGCAAGATCGCTCTGGAAGGGGTACCCACGATTCTGGTGGCCCCAAGGTGGCCAAGAAGAGTGTGGTTCGCAGATGTGGTTCAAATGGCAGTAGATTAGTACGATCTACCAAAGATTCCAGACCTCCTAACTCAGGGGTCTCTACGCCATCCCAATTTACTAACTCTGGCTTTGACGGCTTGGCTATTGAGACCACCTTTTTAAAGGAAAAGGGTTTGTCCGCTTCTGTAGTGGCTACCATGGTCCAAGCCAGGAAGAAGACCTCTTCTGCCATATATTATAGGGTGTGGCGTGCCTACATTGACTGGTGTGAATCCAGGTCTCTTCCCTGCCGGGAATTCTTAGTCTCCAGGGTACTGGAGTTTTTACAACATGGTCTAGACTTAGGTCTGAAGCTTAGTACCTTGAAGGGCCAGGTTTCGGCCCTGTCTATCTTCTTTCAGAAGACCTTTGCCCTGCACTCTCTTATCAAGACTTTCTTTCAGGGGGTCACTCATGTGCTGTCTGGGATCTGAATTTGGTTTTGTCGGCCCTACAGGGTCCTCCTTTTGAGTCTATTCTTGAAGCAGCTCTTGCTGTTCTCACACTCAAGGTGGTCTTTCTGGTAGCCATTACCTCGGTTAGACGTGTGTCGGAGTTGGCTGCCTTGTCTATTCAGCCTCCCTACTTTGAGAGACACCGGGGTAAGGTGGTGTTTCGCTTCAAGCCAGACTTCCTGTCTAAGGTTGTGTCTGCGTTTCACTTGAATCAAGATATTGTTCTTCCTTCCTTGTGCCCTAATCCTAGTAACCCTAAAGAGAGGGTTTTACATTCCCTGGATGTGGTTAGGTGTGTCAAGTCTTATCTGGTTACCACTCAGGCATTTAGAAAGACGGATGCTCTCTTCGTTGTGCCTCACGGGCCTAGGAAAGGTTTGGCTCACGCCAAGTCTACCATCAGTAAATGGATTCGTCAGGCTGTGGTTCAAGCCTATACTACTAAGGGGAAGACTCCCCACTGTCGTCTTACTGCTCATTCTACTAGAGCTGTTGGGGCTTCTTGGGCTTTTCAGCACCAGGCCTCTGTGGAGCAAGTTTGCAAGGCCGCTAGTTGGTCTTCCGTTCATACCTTTACAAAGTTTTACAAGGTTGATGTTAAGGCCTCAGCTGACGCTGCGTTTGGCCACAAGGTTCTGCAGGCCGTAGTTGTTTAAACGGCTTGCTGTTGCCTTCTGTTGGGGATCCCACCCTTCTTTACGGACACTGCTATTGGATGTCCCACATGTAAGGACTATGTCTGGAGCAGGATGTGCTGTCTGCTTAGAATAATACAACTCTGTGAAGTACTCACCTGTAGAGTTGGTATTATATGCAGACAGCACGTCCTGCTCCACCCCACCCTGGTTTCACTTTGTTCTGAATCGCCAAACAGGGGATCCAGAACAAAGTGAAACCAGGGTGGGGTGGAGCAGGACGTGCTGTCTGCATATAATACCAACTCTACAGGTGAGTACTTCAGAGTTGTATTTTTTTGTTTGGGATAATTGTTCTTTATCATACAGGTAACTTATTATTATTCCAAGTTTTTATGTTTTTTATAGAAAGACACTGATCCTAAATCCAAAACAGAAAAGCATGCTAAAGATACTAAAAAGCCCAGCTGGCCTTAACATAGAATTCGACCTAAATTGCTTCATTGACACTTCTTATACTTGCCAGATTAATCTTTTACTTCTGCAATAGATTTGTCTTATTTCTGGGATATTTATCTCCATGTAGCTATATATGCATAAAAAAATTTAATTTAAATTAGTTTGAGCATATGCATATTTTTAAACCTTGAATGTGTAATAAACAGTTTTGTGTAGTCTATACAGGTCTGCTTGCTAAGCAGCATTCATGGTAAGCTTGAATGTTCTCGGTCTAGCAAAGTCCCCTGACTTTGGTATCTATTATTGTAAGTATGCTGGCCAGCTCCTATTGATTTGGAGCTGATCATGTTTATTTGTCTGCTGATGTAGTGCTGGATGAATAGTCAACATACTCGAGGTCTAACAGATCAGCATCACTGTAAACCGCTCCTTTCTCGGGAGGCGGTATGCAGCATGACTCTTCCTGTTTTAGTCATTGCCTTAGTGAGTGTTCTTGCCACGTCTGACGTCACAGGACAGGGAGCTGAGACCACGCCCCCTTTCCTCCCTCATCTTCCGGTATTTACTCCGGCTCTTCAGTATGCCAAGCACCCTGGTTAAAGTTGCGTAAGCGGCTTTGCATACTACTGTTGGATATCATCATCTTGTGTTTATTGGATTATTCATTTGGACACCAGCAACGAGGACCCAGGTGCTGTGTGGACATTACCTGCATTCAAGCTGAGCGGTGAGAGCTGTTACTGCATGCAATGGTCCTATATGCTTTTAAAGTTGTTGTTAATGTGAGTGCAAGATTCGCCTTTTATTAAATGCTTAAAAGCTTTTAAACGTATTGCACTAGTCCTGTTTCATGCTTTCCTTTACATCCACTTGTGTGGATACAATATTGGGTACAATATACCCTGCTTTTGAGCGCTGGAAGAGCAAAGATTGGAGTATATAGCATATATATAGGAGTTTGTGAAACAATTTCCCTGCTGTCATTTGTAAATGACCATTGGATGATTGGTTTGCTACTATTTACAGGTCCTTCTCAAAAAATTAGCATATAGTGCTAAAGTTCATTATTTTCCATAATGAAATGATAAAAATTAAACTTTCATATATTTGAGATTCATTGCACACCAACTGAAATTTTTCAGGTCTTTTTTTGTTTTAATACTGATGATTTTGCCATACAGCTCATGAAAATCCCCAAATCCTATCTCAAAAAATTAGCATATTTCATCCGACCAATAAAAGAAAAGTGTTTTTAATAAAAAAAAAAAAAAGTCAACCTTCAAATAATTATGTTCACTTATGCACTCAATACTTGGTCGGGAATCCTTTTGTAGAAATGACTGCTTCAATGTGGCGTGGCATGGAGGCAATCAGCCTGTGGCACTGCTGAGGTGTTATGGAGGCCCATGATGCTTCGATAGCGGCCTTAAGCTCATCCAGAGTGTTGGGTATTGCGTCTCTCAATATAGCAAAAACGCCAGCCAATCTCTGATTAAAAGGATACTCGATCCACTTTTATTATCAGTTTAAAAGAATTTCCATCCATATAGTAAAGCCGGTGTAAAGCATCAGGAAACTGGCAGATTGCCAACGCGTTTCGGGCAAACACTCAGCCCTTACTCATGACATGACTGCCAACTTCCATAAAAAACATTTAAATAATGACCGATCATGAGCGGTGACTGCAGGAGACGCCCCGGGTTAATTGAAAAATTGGCTGATAGGAATATACATACCAGAAAAACCAGATTAGGGCAGATTAAACCACTCACCTTCTGTTAAATGAGCTGTATCCTATCTAAGGCCAACGAGGGAGGCGGAATCGCGCAGTGAGCGGCGATCACAACCGCCGGTCCACAAACGGAAATGACATATACGGGAGGGCAAAAGCCCTCTCCATAGGGGAATAAAGTAAGGGCGGAAACAGCAATGGGTGAGGTAAACTGCCTTCAAAAAGTAAATGAATAGCCAAAAAACCCAGAGGCGTCTAATACAGAACTGCTGAACTGTCAGTCACATTTATATTGTAACAGTTATAACTACAGAGAGAGTGCAGGTTTACATTTAAACTAACCGATACATTGTACAATCATTATCTCGAATGTAAACTTCCTTATAACCAAATATACATCAACTTTCTATTGCACCCATCCACAGGCATCAGAAAAAATAATCCATTAAACAAAAAATGACACGGGAAAAAAGAGAACAGCCAAAAAAATCTAAGAAGTTACTACATTAAGCGGATAATGCCATTATGAATATCATATACTTAATTAATTAATGTCTCCTATACAGTAAATATCATCTATTAAGATATATATGTAAATAGATATGTAAATATTAAATGTAAGTTATAAATACAAATTTTGCACACATGGCCCCATCAAAACTATATATATGAAATAATAAATCAAACTCTGCAATTTACATTTGATTAACTGTATAATGAGTCAACGTGATTCTTTTCTTATTTAAGGAAGCTAAAACACCTCTATATGAGACTAAATACATTTATTATTTATTATTTTTTATCTATTATTTAGACATAGGCACACTTACATTAGAAGATGAAAGAAATCATGTAAAAGGGGTACCCCAGCTATAAATTGATAATTACACGTTCCTTAAGGGATAAAGAAAAGAGTTTTGGGGGGAAAAAAAAATCCCATCAATTATTATAGCAGTCAATTACTTTATAAGAGAAAGAGGAAACATCTGTAGCAAAACATGGATGAAGGGAATTATTTCACTATCCTAATTCCGGAGGTAGAGATCAACATCCCATCGGTAATTTAAACCTCCGGGGGCCCGTGTACCTAACTTAAAAATCCAAAAAACTTCTCTTTGGAAAAGTTTGGCTTGTAAATCTCCTCCTCTTGGTCCTAATCCCACTTTTTCTATTGCGGTGCATCTAAAATTTGATAAGTCTCCTCCATGTGTGTCCCTAAAATGACGTCCAACATTTGACACCTGACTAGAGCGATCCGAGGATGCAGCCGCTACATGCTCAGCGATTCTCTTTTTTTTAGCAGTCTTGTGGTGCATCCCACATATTGTATCTGACATAGATCACAAGTAATCAGGTATATTAAGTTGGAAGAATTACAATTAATAAAATGCGTCTCTCAACTTTCTCTTCACAATATTCCACAGATTCTCTATGGGGTTCAGGTCAGGAGAGTTGGCAGGCCAATTGAGCACAGTAATACCATGGTCAGTAAACCATTTACCAGTGGTTTTGGCACTGTGAGCAGGTGCCAGGTCGTGCTGAAAAATGAAATCTTCATCTCCATAAAGCTTTTCAGCCGATGGAAGCATGAAGTGCTCCAAAATCTCCTGATAGCTAGCTGCATTGACCCTGCCCTTTATAAAACACAGTCGACCAAGATAGAAGGGGCATGGTAAGGTGGCGCGCGTGCCCGTGTGGAATGGCCGGCTGATCCCACAGCTCTGCACCAACGGAAGGCGCCCAGCAAACAGGAGAGAGCAGACCCGGCGCCTGCAGCACTAATCACCCCCGCGGGATCCCCGCTTACCTGCTGTACCGGCAGGTACGATGATGAACACGCCAGGAGGGAGAAAAAGGGCAGCAAAGGAGGGCTGCAAACAAACGGCGGCGGCGGCCCTGACAATGGCGGCGTCCAGACATGCGGCTGAGCCTCCCGGGCTCCAGGAGGCCACTCAGGAGGATCCGGCCCCCGACGACCAGATTGGGGTAGGTGTGGGGGATGATTTGTCCCTGGACTCTGCTGATAGCTGGCCCGGCACCCCCCCGCCTCCCAGCGCCCCCCTCCACGTGCAGCCCTGAGTACACCCAGCAGTCAGGAACTCCTCTCTCAGCTAAGGGCCATAGTGAGGGAGGAAGTCACCTCTGTTACTGGCAGACACACAGACACCCTCTTAAAGGAGATCAGGGAGCTGGGTGGCAGGACTGACTCCCTGGAATCCAGGATGGATGATTTCACAGTGGTCGTAGAGGACCAGGGCAATAAGATGGAGCAGCTTTATGAGGAAATATCCCTACTGCAGAATCAGAATGAGGAGCTGGAGAACCGCAATAGGAGGTCAAATTAGGGGCATCCCCGAAACCTTTGAAGATACCCTGGGAACGGTCACTGCCCTGTTACAGGAACTGGTCCCTGAGATTCCTATTGAAAGATTGGAGCTAGACAGGGCACAAAGGGCCCTCACCAAAAGGCCGGCAGAGGGGCCCCCACGGGACATTATTGTAAAATCTCATTTTTTCCAAACAAAGGAAGCGGTAAGAGCCTCTAGGGACAGGCTCCTGAGAGCCTCTAGGGACAAAGCACCCCTGGTCTACCAGACCCATAACTACCAAATTTTTGCAGACCTCTCCCAGTCCACTAATCTCAAAAGACGGGCTTTCAGGCCGTATCTACAGATCCTACAAGCAAGTGGCATCTGCTATAGGTGGGTATTCCCCTTTAAGCTGTCTTTTTTATTCCAGGGAAAGCAGGTCCATGCGGCCTCCATCCCAGACCTCCTCACTAAATTTAAGGGACTTGGTCTTGAAGTCCACGAGACCGACATGTCTCCTCCCTCGCTTCCTTCTACTCCCAGGACCCCGAGATTCAGCCAACGTAACATCCAGCGGGCCGGCCCATCTCCAGGTCCCCTCAAGCAGACCCAAAGTTCCCAGGCGATGAAGAGACTCATAGCCCAAAAATTCCAGCCTGTTTGAGTTTAGGCTTATGCCCTGTGTGTCTTCTGACCCTTTATTTCTTTTTGAAGATTCTCGCCGGAGGCCTCCTTAGTCCAGAGGCTTTGCGACACCTGGCGGGCATCCCTAACCGTGAGGGGCAGCCTGCTCTACTTCACACTGGAGCCTCCCCTTCAGGTCAGTCGGGAGACGAGGAGTCTTCGCTTCCGTCCGGTTTCAGCCTCGTACCCATTGAGTTGAAGGACACCTCCCTGGACTGTATCCGGGTCAACTGCATCTGGGCCGTGAGTAACAGTCCTCACCCCTCTGTTTTAAAGCCTATGTTATAAGGCTAGTTACCCTGGTTTGATGTTAACATATGTTTGCTCTGTGTTTAGGGACATAACCATTTTTACATTTCAGGTCTTCCTCTGGCCAGCGGTATCTATAATACCTTTAAAGCATCGTTATTATTGCTGTTGTTTGCTAATCGTGTCTTTACCCGGGTTACACCATGTGGGTTGGCAGCCGATGCCGTGCGACAGCTCTACGGGCTCCGTTTGTTGCAGCCCTTTGCGGAATGGGACAGCAGACGATGGTAACTCCAGCCAGAAATTAAAATATAACCTTTACTTGTTAGCTTAAAATTATCCAAGAATGTTCCAAACATGTGTCAGCAGCAAATCCCCTCTGCACCCTCCACCACTTTGCGGAATGGGGCCCGGTTGGTTGTTCCGCAGTAGTATGGGGCTTCGCGGGACGTCGGCTGTGGAACCCCAGTTGCAGTTATGTAGACTGTTTTAATGAGGCAGTCGCCTAGTCGACGGGTCTTCTTAAATATTTCATTGTAGCCTCCCGTTGTGCACCGCGCGCTCCTTTTACTTCCTCCCACTGGGAAATTTTTCCCTAGGTCTGTGGAAGTCATTGACATGTTAAATCATGTCCAATGGTTCAATGTCAACTACATTGGCTTATATGTATTTTTGTCTTTATGTATGTCCCCCTCCCCAACCTTCCTCCCCCCCCCCCCCCCTCCATAGTCCTCTCCCCTTTTTACACCTGGTTGGGGGGAATTCAGCTGCTCCACCCCTATAGCTAATCATGGCCCTTAAGGTTCTCTCTGTAAATGTTCAGGGCCTGAACTCCCCGAACTAAAGGTCTAGAGCCTTCCAATTATTCAACTCATTACACGCAGACGTGGTCTGCCTCCAAGAAACCCACTTTGCCTCTGGCTCGTTCTCTAAATTACTGAACCCCAAATTCTCATTATATTTTCAGGCTACCACCAAGTGTAAGCAGAGATGGGTACTTATAGCCTTCTGTAATGGTACCTCTTTCACTTGCACCAAGCAAATATCAGACCCGGACGGCAGATATTTACTTCTCCAGGGAACTCTCCAGGATGCGGAGGTCACCTTTTTGATATATTATGCTCCAAACACTGGACAGCTACCCTTTCTTTTTTTTTATAATTAAACATTTTTATTGAGGGAGACAATGGTTACAGCTCATGGCAGCGCAGTGCCAGGAAAATAAAAAAAAAATGCATGAATTACAGCCATTACACAGAATAATAATCTATAAAATCAATCACCATCAATCAAAAACATATAAGAAGGTGGCGGGATAAAGGGTGTGGCTGCTTTGAGCCTTGCTCCAAGTGTTTCAGACTGCAATTCCGCTTAACCACCTGATGTATCAGCTGCAACCCATGTCCCCAACTTTTATAAACGGGTAATAGAGCTGGGAGGAACAAAGAATAAACTATTGGACAACAAGAAACGCAGGGGGGGGAGGGGGGAGGGAGACAGGACGGGCACATCGGGGGAAAAGTACATAGGGAAAGAGGGGAAGGAAAAGGAATGATAAGGGATGAGGGGGGGCCAGATGGGAGGTCCAGTCCTCAAGAGGTCTGAGAAAACCAGGCTACGTATAGAGGAGGAAATCAGGGGAAAAAGTGAAACTGTCCCATATCTGCCAGGTTCTCCTGTGCTTTTCCAGAGTTCCTCTTAGCGAGGCAGTAAGCTCCTCCATCCTACAAATGTCCCGGACAACGGCCAGCCACTGTGCTATTGTGGGGGGCTCAGGAGATCTCCACCTCGCCGGGACGCAGGTTCTAGCCACACTTAAGAGGGGGGCAAGAAGGGACCTGCGCCTAGAACTCAAGGAAACCGGTGCAAGGTTAACCAGATAGCATACAGGGTCTTCACCCAGATCAGATCAGATCTCTCTTACTCCTGCCCAGAAGCTGGAGAGTTTCTCGCACTCCCAAAAAATGTGTGTCCTAGTCCCCCTGGCCCGCAGGCACCTCCAGCAGAGGGGGGAGGAAGAGGGGAACATTTTCACTAGCATCGCTGGAACCCGGTACCAGCGTGTCAGGATTTTGAAGTTAGTCTCCTGGTATTTGCAGGAGACAGAGCTCTTATGGGCCAACTGGATCATAGCCAGTTGCTGCTCATCTGTAAAGGTCCTACCAAGTTCCCTCTCTCATCCCCTCACGTATGAAGGAACAAAGTCCTCCGGAGGCTCCGTCAACAGCGAGTAGGAGTATGACAGGGCACCCCTAAAATGACCCGAGTCCAGGCAGGTATGTTCAAATTGCGTTAACTGCCTGGGCGTCGTGCATGCCACAGATCGCTGATAATGCAAAAGTTGAAGAGACTGTAACTGCGTGATAGGTCTGAGTGCAAGCTCTGCGACCAGGGTCTCCGGCCTCTTCCACGCATCCCCACCCTGCATGTGAAGTCTCCTATAGCAGTTCTGCCTGATCCAAGCTCTGAAGGGACCTCCCGCTATCCCCACCGGGAAATCAGGGTGCCCCAGGACGGGTGTCAGAGGGGACGGGGAGGGGGAGAGGCTCGTCCCAGCCAGGAACCTGTCCACTACCCTCCTGGACGGACCAACCGTAGGGTGCGTATTCAACTGTGGGAGTCTATTCAGTGGTATCCATGGCAGTCCAGGGAGAGGGCACGGGGAGGCAGCCTGCTCCATTCGAACCCACTGCTTCAAGTCAGAGTGTCGACACCAATCAATTACTCGGCTCAGATGGGCAGCGGCATGGTAACGCTTCCAATCTGGGAGACCCAATCCCCCCCTAGATTTAGGGACCGTCAGTAGGGAGGCCACCATACGATGGGAGCGACCAGCCCAGACAAATCTAGTACATAGTCCTGTAAGCTGTTTAAAGAAGGTGTGAGGGATGTCTATTGGGAGGGCCTGAAATAAGTACAGCACCCTAGGGAGGACGTTCATCTTGATGACACTGACCCTCCCAAACCAAGAATAAACCCCTTTGTTCCACTTGAGGAGGTCCTCTTCCAGCCTCTTCAAGAGGGGGGAAAATTTAAGGCATACGTTCCCGGCAATTTGGAGGGGATGCGTGTGCCCAGGTAGACGATGGCCTCCTGCTCCCATTTAAAATGGAAATTCTCTGTGACACGTCTCAGGCGTTCCGCAGGAATATTAATGTTTAAGGCAGAGGACTTCTGGTAATTGATTTTATAATTAGACACCTCCTGAAAGCTCCTGAGCTCGGCGAGGAGATTAGGTAAAGTGATCTCCGGCTTTGACACAAAGAACATCAAGTCATCAGCGTAAGCCGCCACCTTGTGCTCAATCCCACCCACCCTCACTCCCGAAACGTCCGTGTTCTGCCTAATCAGGCGTAGGAATGGCTCTAGCGAGAGGATAACGATAAGGGGGGAAAGCGGGCAGCCCTGTCGCGTCCCATTGAATAAGTTAAAAGCCTGAGAAGGCAGGCCATTCACCACCACGGCGTCCGGGGCAAGGGGCAAGTGTATGAGGCCAGGACCCTGTTAAGCATCCTGTCGCCCAACCCTATGTGGCGCAAGGTCTCAAGGAAGACCCAGCTCACCCTGTCAAATGCCTTCTCTGCGTCCGTGGAGAGGAGCAACGCAGCCTCCCCCATCTGTCGGACGTGGTGAATCACGTTCATGACTCTAGTGGTATTATCCCTCCCCTCGCGATTCGGAACGAAGCCCACCTGATCCCAAAGAATGAGGTCCGGGAGGAGGGGGGCAATTCTGTCCGCCAGGATTTTGTTGTATATCTTGAGGTCGCAATTCAGCAAAGAAATGGGCCTATAGCTCCCGCACTGTGCTGGGTCCTTGCCCGGCTTAGGAATCACGGCAATGCTAGCCCGTAAGGTGTCCCGGGGGGGCGGAAGGCCATCACTCAAAGAGCCGAAGGAGGAAATGAAGTGCGGGCCCAAGGTGCCCGCAAGTTCCTTATAATATTCCATGCTATATCCATCCGGGCCAGGTGCCCTTCCGGGTTTCATGATCTTGATGGCCTTTGTAAACTCCCCCATGCCAATCTCCTCCACCAAGGCCTCCACCACGCTCTGCCCAAGCCGGGGAAGGTCCGATCTCTGTATGTAGGCCCTCACCTTTTGTCGATGCGCCTGAGACCTATTTTGCGGTAAATTGTACAGGGCGTCATAAAAGTCCCTAAAAGTTTTGGCTATATCCCCTATTTTATAGTGCCTAGTGCCTCCGGGGTCGAGGATGCCGGGAATATAATTCCTCGATCGCTGCCCCCTCAGGGCTCTAGCCAGGGCCTTACCACTTTTATTACTAAACTCGTAATAAAACCTACGGCTTCTTGCAATCTGGCCCCTGACCTTTACGAAGCTTATGTCTCGGAGGGTCTCTCGCAGTTTAGTCAATTTGGCAGATAGCGCGGGGTCCAGGGACTGTTTATGTCTAGTCTCCAGGCCCCGGATCACACATTTGTGAGCCTCCCACTGAGTCATACGTGTCACGTCAGGAGTATTGTTCTCTGAGAAGAACTCAGTGATTGCCTACTGAATTTCTGCCTTGAACGCTGGGTCCTGCAGGAGGGAGCTATTGAGCCTCCAATGCCCGGAGGGGGGGGGGGGGGGGGGGAGTCCGGAACCCGATAAAGTGACGGAAATAGGGGCATGGTCAGAGATCGAAATCGAGCCTATGTGCGGTCGCGAGATTAGATGTACATACCTATGGGGGTTCAGGAACCAGTCTATACGTGAATATGTGTTGTGAGGGGGGGGGGGAAAGTAAGTGTAATCCCTCCCCCGGGGATTAGCAATCCTCCACACATCAAGGAGTTGGTGGTCAAACACAAGAGCCTTAATCCTCCTGATAGCCGAGTAAGGAACGCTAGACGTACCCCTAGAGGTGTCAATTTGAGGGTCAAGTACACAATTAAAATCCCCTCCCAAGAGAAGAATGCCGGCAGTAAACTCTGCCAACCTCTCCAAGGTAGATCTCAAGAAGCTAGCCTGGTTCACACTTGGACAGTAGCAGGTCGCAAGCGTCACCTTCTGTGTGTAGAGGGTTCCCCTGACAAAAAGATACCTACCTTCACAATCGTGGATCACCTCCTCCAACGTCCAGGGGAGATAGCCCGCCAGGACGATGGACACCCCCCGTGACTTAGAGTCAGGGGAAAGGCCATGGAACTGGTGTCTGTAGTAACGGCTCGACAAATTATGCACCCTCCCCCCTTAAAATGGGTTTCCTGGAGAAAGGCAATCCCTGCTCCTAGGCGCTTCAGCTCAGCCAATACCGAAGCGCGCTTTACAGGGGAGTTCAAGCCCTTGACATTTAGCGAAGTGCACTGGACTCTGGACATAGCTGTGCGGGGTCAACGGCTCCTATCTCAAGGATAGAAGATACGAAAAGGCGTGGGTTCTCAGGCCAAGGATAGGACAAAGGAGGGGAGTAGAGGAAGGGCCAGTAGAGTAAGGAAGGAGGGATGAAACCGAAAGAACACCAGACGTCAGGGGTAGACAACCACGGGAGGGGGAGGGCAATACAAGAGGAGTAAACTCACAATGGACTAAAACTTACGAGGTAAGACCTAACGTGTAAGGGGCACTGAAACTTAGGGGGATCTAAGTGGGGAAGGAGTTTTCCTGTCCCAAAAAAAGAGAACCCTGGGCGCCCGAGGCTAACAAAAGGCCAGCCCAGGGGACCACATGGTCTTGGCCTACAGCGGGGGCGAGACGGTTCCGAAAGACAGAGGAGGTCCCCCCGGCCGACCCCAGGTTAGAATAGCTGTAGGGCAACCACCCAGAGTTATAATATCAGGAAAGGGCCTCCTCATAGGGCATCACCCGCTGGGGTATTAGTGTGGAGAATTTGGTGCGAGACCGGGCCCGCCGACCCGCCATGCAGTGAACGGCCCGATGGCGGCCTCCAGGGCCCACAGGCCAGCGGTCAATCAATGCGGGCAGTCAAGCAGGTGGCACCATCGTATGTATAAACAGCTATCACTGTAAGCGAATATGTAAGAGGTTTGAGAGTCGCCAGGACCGTCACCACGGTACGACCCCCGGGGCGTCCAAAGGGCACCCACACAGCGGGAAGCCAAGGGCGGGAAGACGGAGCGCCGCGCACCGCTCCGTGTCCCCCCCCCCCCCCACCCGCAGAGAGAGCGAAGAGAAAAGGGGTGGTGACGGCCCAGCGAGCCCGAAGCTCAAGGAACCAATATATACCGTGCGGACTTCAACTTGCACAACGAGATAATGCAAAATAACCATCTGTAAACCTTACAGTCGTAAACTGTTAAACAAGTAGATAAGTAAATAACAGGATTCAGGGCTCGCCGAAAGCCGACCCCCGGCAACAAGCCCCGTCACGCAGGAGCGGGAGCTCATTGCGTAAGGCCAGTCAAGAAGATAGGCACTGAGCATCACGGCAAGAGCCCCCGAGACACAGTCTCAACAGGCAAGCCGAGTAAAGTGCAGGAGGGTCAGCCCGACCAGTCCGAACCGCAGCAATCAAACGTATACAGTTTAAAGAGTAATCAGTAAAGCAAGAGCAGTAATTGGAAAGACCGCTGGTGACCATGGAGCTCGCCTAGTCCTCACTGGACAAGCGACGGGGATCACCCATCGGCCCACCGCCACGTCCCCTGCGGGCCTCGGCTCCACCCCTCGCCCGACGGATCCTTTGTGGCCGACCCCCGAGAGGCCGAGGGGGACCAAAGGAGAGGGAGACATCACGCCAATCCGGGATCTCCACCGGGGGGGGGAGTCCAGGAAGGTGAAGAGATCTGGGAGGTCTGCTTGAGTTTCCACAGTAAAAGTACGCTGATTCCTGCGGACCACAAGATGAAAAGGGAATCCCCAGCGATATGAGCCGCCACACTCCCGGATCTTAGACAGCAAGGGCCTCAGGACCCGCCTCATCAAGAGGGACCTACGTGAAACATCAGGAAACAACTGTAGAGACGCTCAATCAAAACGAATCTGACCATGCGCCCAGGCCCTCGTCAGGATGTCCTCCTTCACGGTGTAATAATGCAGGCGGCAGACAACGTCCCGCGGACGAGTAAGGTCGGAAGATCTGGGGCCCAGGGCCCTGTGGACCCGATCAATCACTATCTCAGTGTCCGGAGGGCGGCAGAGTAGCTCGTTGAAGATGCCGATGATGGTAGGTCGCAGCTGGTCCGGGCCCGTCGCCTCGGGGAGGCCCCTGTTTTCGAGGTCGTCCAGGTGCAAGACCGTCATCTGTGCGACAGCCTTCTGCTGGGCCAAGTCCCGTTCCAACGTCTCCAGCCTCTGGGTAGTCGTGGTGCGGAACTGCTCCAATGAGTCGACTCTGGCATCGAGACCGCCCACCGACTGCTGCAGATCAGAAATGTCCTTCTTAAACGTGCTCTCAACCCTGTGAATGAAGGATTCAAGGTCGTCTCTGGTATGCAGCATCTTCAGCTCTGCCTTCAAGGCTGCGAGGATGGGGTCAAGAGGAGAATGCGTCGTTAGGGGAGCGTGCAGGGCTCGCGAGGTAGTCTCCGGAGGTGCCGGCGCCCCTCCCACAGCCGAGGAGCTGCATGGCGTCGGGTCTCGAGGGCATCCCGAATTCATGGGCCCGGGAGGCCAGGCCGGGCGGGTAGTGCTGTGGTCAGGCGCAGGCCCACCGCCGTCGCGAGGGGCCGCCACATCTCTCCTCCCCTCCATCGGGGTGCGGCCGCGCGGCCAGGTAGATGAGGAGGAGTCGCTCCTCTGTTGCCACGCAGGGGACGAGGGCATCCCAGGCGAAGCCCCACGATCATACCAGGCACTGGGCAAACCTGGAGGGGTAAGTGCTGCAGCTGCTCCAGGGGGAACACCAGTAGGGGCTGGGGCATCCCGCAGTGGATGGAACTCCATCTCGGACCCCAGAACCGGGCCAGGGCTGAACCCCATCTCAGGAGGCCCCCTCCATGGCAGCGGGGTAGGGGGTGTCCATAGGTGAAACATCTGGGGAGCCAGCCAGGGGCCCCGTCTCAGCCAGGAGCCCCTCATGTCGTGGGGAGGGTGGGAGGTCAGGGCTGGGGCAGATGGATGTGGGGGAAGCTGTGTAAACGTTCATTGGCTGCCCTTCAGCCATTATATGGCCCACAAGGGTTGGGCTCTTCTGCCCCTGATCCCCTGTAGCTGTGGATGGCACAGTGGTTATCAGAGAGTGCCCCCCCCCCCCGAGCGGTCTCACAGGTAAGGCTTCCAGGCACATCTCCCCTCCCAGCCTGCGGGGGAGCGCAGATCTCGCAGGGGCTCGAGCGCTCTGAGCAGCTGCTACTGCCTGGGGAGCTCTGTTCAGGCCGGCACCGTTCCCCGTCCTCATCTGCGGCTGCTGCTGCTTCACGGCCACCGCCACCTCCTCCACTAGCGCGGGGCAGCGCAGGCCAGCGCTGTACTCCAGCGTCCCGCAGCCAGCGGTACCGCCGAGGGGACCGGACCCCCCCGCCGAGAGCCGGGCGCCCCCCTCCTCGTCCGGTACACTCACCGGCACCGGGGCCGACGGTCTTCTCGCCCTCTCCTGAGGCTCGCCATGCACGCCGCCGGACACGACCCCCTCAGCCTCCAGCGCCGCCATCTTGGGAGTCCCCTCTCCTCCGCCCCTCGAGCGATCCGGGGCCAGGTAAGCGTCAATCTTCCTGCGTGGGGGGGATGGTTTGCTTCTTGTCTTCCGACCCTTAGCCATGACACCTGGCACCGGGTATGGGTGGGCAGGAGCCCGAAAAATTGCAGATAGATGGGTCAGCCGGAGGGAGCTCAGAAGGTACACGTCCTTACGCTATCATCGCCGGCCCCAGCTACCCTTTCTGGCCCATATTTTTTCTATCCTTAGGGACCATCAGAAGGGAGCAATTTTTGTTTGTGGTGATTCCAATTTGACCATTCAGCTGCACCTGGATAGGTCCCTTCCCCCTAACGCCCCTTCTGTAAAGGAAGGTGAGCTCTTTAGAGCTCTGCTGGATAATCACTCTTTGCTTGATGCGTGGAGAGCCCTTCATCCCCATGCGAGAGACTTTACCCATTACTCGGCCCCACATAAACTGTTTACTAGAATTGACCACTTTCTGGTCCCCCCTGCCTTTTTACCTTCTATCACCCAGGCCAGGATTCACCCGATCCCCTGGTCAGATCACGACATGATGGTACTATCCTGTAGCTCCCTCAACACCAGGCCAAGGCCCTCGTCCTGGTCCCTAAATGATTCCCTCCTCTCTTCTAAAATCTTAGTTGAAGAAGCGTGCCTCAGGGCTTCAGAATACTTCTCCATCAACGAGAACCCACATACTGCTCCTCCCATGGTGTGGGGTGCATTTAAGTCAGTTACGTGTGGACACTTCATTGCCCTGGCTACAAGGAAAAAGAAAGAGAGGTCGGCTAATTTACAGTTACTTCAAGCCCAATATGAACAGGCCTCTTCCGACTTAAAAAAAAAACCCTACTCAGTCTAAACTCCGTACACTGGAGAATTACCAGAACTGAGTTAAATCTCCTACAAATAGCGAGTACAGAGGGTAGATATCGGAGAACTAAACAGAAATACTATGTGTCCGCGAATAAGCCAGGTATGTTATTGGCTTCCCAATTGAAATGCCAGGAACAAACTATGAAGCCAGTTAGACTTAAAACGAGCGGAGGTACCATCACCAATAATCCTAACATTATAGTTGAGGAATTCTCCGCGGGCCTGGCGAACCTGTATAACTCCCCCCAGCCCTACAGTGAGCATCAGGTCCGGAACTTCTTTGCGGACATTGAGTTGCCCCCGATACCTCCTGGTGGACGCGACTTGGTCGATGAGGATATAACAGTTGAGGAAGTCCTCAAAGTTATCAAAGATCTTAAACCCAATAAAAGACCCGGTCCTGATGGTTTCACCGCTTTATTCTACAAAAAATTAGCTTCCCCGCGTTTGGCTAGATTGTATAATCACATCAAAGCAGGAAATCCGTTTGATCCGGATATGCTCAGAGCCTCAATTGTCATGATTCCGAAACCCGGGAAGGACCTGCAATCTTGGAAGAACTATAGGGCCTATCTCTTTACTTAATTTGGATCTGAAGATTCTCACCAAGATTATTGCCAATAGAATAAATGTTTTTCTGGGAGATATAATACATGGAGACCAGGTGGGATTCGTGCCCAGGAGACAGGCGGGGGATGGAGTTAGGAGAATCTTACAGCTCCTGGAGGGGGCCGGGGCCCAGGGACTCGAGGCCTTGTTCCTCTCTCGACGTGGAGAAGGCTTTTGACTCGCTGTCCTGGCAATACCTTCGATTATCTCTCCAGAGATGGGGATTTGGCCCGGGACTCCTCTCCTGGATCTCAGCTATATATTCTAATCCCACGGCCACGGTGAGATACGCGGGTTACAGCTCCCAGGCCTTCCAGATAAAGAGGGGAACCAGGCAGGGCTGTCCATTATCCCCTTTATTATTCGTCCTCGCGCTTGAACCGTTAGCGAAGAAACTTAGGCAGAGCTCATCAGTAAGGGGCATGCCATGTGGAGGAAGGGACCAAAAGATATCCTTGTTTGCCGATGATATGCTCCTTATGCTTTCCTCCCCCCATGTCTCGGCACCGAATGCTATTGCTATCTTGGAGAACTTCGGTAGAATCTCTGGGCTTAAGCTTAATTCTTCCAAGTCAATGGCTCTGGATGCCTCACTATCCAAAGGGACTAAGAAACTCCTCTTACAGAACTTTAAGTGGATTTGGGTTCAGAAGTTGCCTTATTTGGGTATCAAGTTGACTAATAACCTGGATGCACCCTATGGGGCAAATTATCCAGAGTTGTTTAGATCCCTTTGTACTTTATTACAGTCCTGGTGGTTCCTGAGATTGTTGTGGCTGGGTAGGATTGCTGCCCTGAAAATGACATCTCTCCCGAAGATTTTATATTTTTTTCGAGTTCTCCCAGTTGCGATACCCAGGGGAAAGCTGGAGTCTCTCCAGAGGAAAATTCCCTCGTACGCCTGGAAGAAATCCAGACCCAGAATCAGCAGAGACATACTGTACTGCAAGAAGGATGATGGAGGCCTGTCTTTTCCTTCCCTTTGTAAATATTACGTGGCCGCACAAATCACACCATTGGTACTCTTGCATGCGCCTCGGTACAGACCAATCTGGGTTCTTAATGACGTGGCGGGTTATGGGTGCATGGCGCCTGCCTCTCTACTCTGGATACCCAGGTCCTCCAGACCCGACCCCTTACCCACTCTCCTAAAATTGTAAAAAACCTGGTGCACCACTAATAGAATTCTAAGTTAAGTCATGCTTAACACTAAACCATCAATGCAAACAAAAAATGGAGCCTGGGGTATAACAACTTCCCCAGGGCCCACAGACTAAAGGAGCACAACCAATGATAATATGTACAGTATTTTATTTAAGAAAAGCACAACAAGACATACAAATAAGACAACCATAAAACACATTAAAAAACCAACCCTGCTATATGTCCTGTGTTGCAATAAAATCCACTCATATCCTCATAAATAACCCGTATGGTGTACAATCCTGGCCTGCTAAACACTGTCAACTTACACATTATTATTGCTGTATGATATAGGTTTAGTAAGTTGATAGTGTTTAGCAGGCCAGGATTGTACACCATACGGGTTATTTATGAGGATGATTTATATGAGTGGATTTTATTGCAACACAGGACATATAGCAGGGTTGGTTTTTTTATGTGTTTTATGGTTGTCTTATTTGTATGGGAAGTTGTTACACCCCAGGCTCCATTTTTTGTTTGCACTCTCCTAAAATTCTCGCTGACTATATGGGACACAACGAAACATATATTCTCTTCTCCTCATTTACCGGCTTCCTACATTCCCCCCAGGCATCTCCCATCAGCAGAACTTTAGATGGTGGAGGAGGAATAACTACACTCTGGTTGACCACCTGTGCACTCCGAAAGGTTTGAAAAACTTAGTGTTTGTCATCTAATGTCGACTTCCCTCCGACTGAGGTATTTAGATGTCTTCAGATACAACATTTCGTTAACAATCTTCTGAAGAATTCCCCCCCCCCCCCTTTAGGTCTACGGAATTTGAAAGAAGGTGTATTCGGGATCACTTCTTGGGAGGGGGGGGCTGATATCTAGCCTATACACATCCCTGGTAACCCCAGCCCCTACGAAGAAACATATCTACATGGCCAGGTGGGAGGAGGAATTGGGTGAGGAGAAAGACCTAAAAACCTGGCACATAATCCTGAGAAACACCAATACAATCTCTTATAATGCCCTTACCCAGGAAAATGCCTTCAAAATTATGTTTCGGTGGTATTATACCCCTGATCGCATTCATAGGTTTTCCCCCTCTTCCTCCCCCCTCTGTTTCAGGGGATGTCAGCTAAGAGGCACAATGCTTCATGTGTGGTGGGAATGTCCAATTGCTCAAGAGATATGGTAAAAATGTTATACACTTATTTCCGACATTCTAAAAATTGTGGCCCATGGGAACCCCTGGGAAGCCCTTCTCTCTTTAAAGATGGGCACCTACACTAAATTACAGTGGCGCCTGGTTCTCCATATACTCTCGGCGGTCAGAGTAACGATCGCAAGGTGTTGGAAACTTCCCACCATCCCATGGGCTGAGATAAGGGGCAGGATAGCTGATATCATGTGCAATGAGAAGTTGACGGCAATCTCTAGGGATCTATATGACAGATTTTATGACACCTGGCAACCATGGATAGAGCATACAGGTCTTGGAGGTGGAAGTCCGCATCCAATTTCCGATTTAGACAGGCTGTCCCCCCATCCTTTTGCTGAATGGGCCCCCATTTTTCTTGGTGTGTCCACCCCCCGCCTCAACCCGGGAACCGGCCCCCCCCACCCCACCCACCTCTACCCAATTTCTTTCCTTCCCCCTCTTTCCCTGTGTTTCCGAGTTTTGTCTAGTCGTCTATGTATTTGTCACCCTGTCTATATCTTAAAACTTAATCTTACGGTTCAATGAGTAAGGGTTACGATGTAATGGAGCTTTCCTATATAGTAGTTACTGTTTACATGAGAGTATTTCCATTTTCATTTTCACAAGAGTGTATTAGAAAACGACAATTATAGTCCAAGGCTATGTTTTCTAAGCAACACTCTCTCCTATGCTGATTAAGATCTGCACATCGGTATAGCTCTCCTTTGATACTAAATGTCTTCCTTAGAGTTTATTGTACCTCTTATGATGTATTATGTCACCAAGTCATAATATGCTGTTCATGTCATGCTCTATTGCATTTGTATGTATCCATGCTGTCCTTACTAATTGCTGAACCTCAATAAAAACCTTTGTAAAAGAAAACACAGTCGACCAACACCAGCAGCTGACATGGCACCCCAGACCATCACTGACTGTGGGTACTTGACACTGGACTTCAGGCATTTTGGCATTTCCTTCTCCCCAGTCTTCCTCCAGACTCTGGCACCTTGATTTCCGAATGACATGCAAAATTTGCTTTCATCAGAAAAAGGTACTTGGGACCACTGAGCAACAGTCCAGTGCTGCTTCTCTGTAGCCCAGGTCAGGCGCTTCTGCCGCTGTTTCTGGTTCAAAAGTGGCTTGATCTGGGGAATGCGGCACCTGTATCCCATTTCCTGCACACGCCTATGCACGGTGGCTCTGGATGTTTCTACTCCAGACTCAGTCCACTGCTTCCGCAGGTCCCCCAAGGTCTGGAACCGGTCCTTCTCCACAATCTTCCTCAGGGTCCGTTCACCTCTTCTCGTTGTGCAGCGTTTTCTGCCACATTTTTTCCTTCCCACAGACTTCCCATTGAGGTGCCTTGATGCAGCACTCTGGGAACAGCCTATTTGTTCAGAAATTTCTTTCTGGGTCTTACCCTCTTGCTTGAGGCTGTCAATGATGGCCTTCTGGACAGCAGTCAGGTCTTACCCATGATGGCGGTTTGGAGTAATGAACCAGGCTGGGCTTTTTTAAAAGCCTCGGGAATCTTTTGCAGGTGTTTAGAGTTAATTAGTTGATTCAGATGATTAGGTTAATAGCTCGTTTAGATAACCTTTTCATGATATGCTAATTTTTTGAGATAGGATTTTGGGGTTTTCATGAGCTGTATGGCAAAATCATCAGTATTAAAACAAAAAAAGACTTGAAAAATTTCAGTTGGTGTGCAATGAATCTCAAATATATGAAAGTTTAATTTTTATCATTTCATTATGGAAAATAATGAACTTTAGCACTATATGCTAATTTTTTTAGAAGGACCTGTACATAGAGATATGAGCTATTTCTATACTGATATCTGGTAAGAATTTTGCACTAGCGGGTGATGGGAGCACGTTGAAAGAAGCTGGCACAGAAGCTGTATTTTATGAAGATTGGGACTCGTTGAGCGGTTTTAAATTATTTTTTAATACTTGTATGCATGGTGTTTATACAACTTTTCAAGGGTTTGTCTTCTGCAGTTATTTGGACTCTCACAAAGGCTCAGAAGTATTCTTTGAAGATTTACTATTGGACTTGGCGGACCTTTGTCTCCTGATGTGTAGCTAATGGTCACCAGTACCAGCACTTCAAGTGGACCAACACCCAGGATTTTGACTATCCTGGGTCTTGGTCCACTTCGGTGGGGCACCCCCGATCGGGGTGCCCCGCTGTGTGAAACCCCCCCTAACCCCCCGAAAAACTCACCTCTCCCCGCTCCCAGCGCCGACGTACAAGGGGAGAACTGGAACGTCTAAGCGGCGGCGGCCGCTGCCGCCTCCCTCGCGTCACTTTTGACGCGCGCGCCCCCGCGCCGGCCATTCGCAGACGGCCGGCGCGGAGGCGCGCACGCCTACAGGGGCGCGAGGGAGGCGGCGGCGGCCGGCCGCCGCCGAAGATAAGGTAGGTGAGTTGGGGTGCTTGGGGGGGGTTTCACCCCGCGGGACATCCCCATCTCGGATGTCCCGCGGGGTGGGGGGTGATCGGCCCGGGAATCTTATAGATTCCCGGGCCGATCACCCCAGGGTGTTGGTCCACTTTCAGTTTCCAGAATCGTGCTAAAGGCTACTCACTTATGCCCACCATGGAGGATCCCAGTTCCTCCTTGGGACCTCAATTTGATTAAGGTTGTGCTCCTGTTGGCCATCACTTCTGCTTGTAGAGCGTCTGAGTTGGTGGCTCTTTTTGCTCATGTAATTCTCTATACATGATTTTTTACAGGGTGGTTTTTCAATGTGGGGGAGATTTTCTCCCTAAGGTTGTCTTTTTCTTTTGATATCTATGCGGAGATTGCACTTTTGTGTTCTAATCCTACTCATTGTACTGAAAGGTTACCGCACTCCTCCGGACCTTGGCAGAGCCTTGAGGTACTATATTTTTAATGACCGCTATTTTTCGCAAGACAGGTGAGTGCATATGGATAAATGTTGAGAGGCCTTCAGTTGCTTGTTGTGGAATTGATCCCCTTACATGTGAATCACCAAAGATGTGCCCCAGGAACACTCAGGTAAGTTCAACTCTGTTTATCCATTGCTATGTGTGTCCCAAAAACAGGGGAACTCTCACTGGTTAGCGAAGGACGGCACAAAGACAGAGCTGTTGTGACTTTTTAATGCCTTAACAGGGACTTAAGAAAAATGTTGTACTTGTATAACAAATGCACCATTTACATAATTAAGATAAATTTATCGCTTGTTTTTTGTTTGACTTTATATAGCAAGGAGCTTGTCTCTGCTGAGCAAAATAAAAACCATATGAGTACAGAACTACGGAAAAAGGAGGAACAGTGTGCATTGTATGAAGAAAGGGTTTTTGATGTGTGTGGTAGCCAAGACTTTGACAGCGACCTGACACGTCTGCAGGATGAAATAGAAAAGACATCCAAACAACGAGGTAAAACTATCAGGGCATGCGCATGCGAGGTAAAACTATGAGGGCTGTGGAATCGTATGTGGTAGATTTTGGCTTGAGTCAGCTAAAATGTTCTGAATCCAGCATAAATAAAACATCTTACTTGTAGAATTTATGTAACTTTCATAGGAAATTTAGAATCTTAATCATAAAAAAATATGTGCTCTCATTTGAAAAGCCCTGTTCATAAAAGTATTTGATAAGTAGCAGGGTGTTCTTGGGGTGATTCTCCATTTTCCTTTGTTCCTTATTCTAGGTACATGTACGTATACTAGGTACATGATTCATGTAAACCTAAGGCACAATTACGATGGCCGTAAAGAGATTGGCATTTAAAGAGATTGCCCAGGATTTGTCTCCCACAGCTCCATTGTGCAGGTCCAGTCTTCCCCTGCAGCTCCTCGGTGCAGGGCTAGCATCTTTATAATTACCAATGGCAGGTATACTCGCTCCCACCCGGGACATCAAGTTTTGCCCCCGAAAACTCACCTTTGTTCCCGGACCAATGACACATGCGCAAGCAGTGGCCGCATCCCCACTATCCCTTTAGCAGGGAGCGTGCCCACACCAGGCATTTGTGATTAGCCGGCGTGGGCACCCTCCCTGTTTAAGGGTAGCGGGGGATGCGGCCACCAGCATTCCTTAGATGAGCTCCTGGACGAAGCGCCGGGAGCGGATCCGAGCACACTGACTGAACGAGAGGCTGCACATGCGCAGTAAGTCTAAGGAAGGGTGAGTGAGATCGGGCGACCGGGGGGGGGGGGGGGGGTGGTTTCCACACAGCGGGGCATTGCCCAGGGGGAAAGACCAAAACCCAGGATAGTCAAAATCATGGGTTTTGGTCCACTTTAATGCAGTGGCCTTTGGACTGTTAGTTTGTAAGGGGAGACTATCTTGTACATATAATATTCATTGTGAACTCTGCAAAGCCGCATTTGTACTAGGCTACAGCATGTATTGTTCTAACCTGTCTGTAATCACTACTATGTACAGTGCAACAGAATAAACTAGCGCTTTATAAAAAATTAGTAGAGGAGGTGGCATGTCAAAGCAGGTTCAGCACCCTCAGCCCCCCCCCCCCCCCCTCTAATGCTATGGAGTAGGCCATATAGATGGATGCCACTAAGTCTTCCCAGCAGTAGGGGATCCAATCGCTTATTCTCTCTTATCAGTAGGTATTAAGTTGCTGGCACAGCAGGGAGGAACTACGAAAGACAAAAGGTAAGTATATACTTTTTCTGTTTCAAAAGCAGTTAAAGCAGATTTGGAGTTGGCAAAGATCATCTGAGTATTGTTTAACAAGAGTCCCTATTAGTTTTGCAACATACATTTGGATATATTGACCCAGGTAGCTAAAGGAAACTCGTGTATATGAAGTGGAGTAAAGATAGGTGAAAGCGAGTGGGGTGAGGGAGGAGACTGTCAACCAGCTATAGATGTTTACAGATGGTTATCAATAATTACAAAAACATCACACTACGTTGATTGATGGGTTTTGTGCGCATGTTTTATTCAGGGGTCCCATATTTTTAATATTATGGTGAGAGTCTTGTCAGATTGCAGTTAATCTTTCATTAGCCATAAATCCATTGATCCGGGCCCTACATTCGGAAGAGTTAATGGAATATTTTTGCAGAGCTTTGATGTAATACAGTATAACTGATTAAACAGGGGAAGCATTAAAACAAACATATGATGATCCAGAAGATAAGAACATCATTTACAGATAGCAGTTGTCCAATCACTGATTCCATTCATGCCACACAGCAGAAGATGAGTGCCATAGTCTTGGCTGGAAATGCCTGGCACATTTTTGTACAATCAGGACAGCTGGGAGCAAAAGTACAACCGTAGTGCCTGCTTGCAATCGAGCCAACGTAGGCCCCAACAATGAAACAAAACCATAATCTAGGGTAACTTCCAAAGGGGCATAGTAATCCCCTATCAGGACGACAACCTTATACTAAAGAAAAGTGGGAAACATAAGCCCTAGCAGACATGGTATGAATCACAACCCACAGCCTTATTCATTTACAGGAAAGAACCCGGGAACATTGTAAACCTGTGTTCAAGTATTTAGTATTGCATATAAATGTCTTTGGTAGACGTATAATCAACAGAAGATCGGTAACTAGGGTAAGAAGATAAGACCTTTAGACGAGGTGCATAGTGTGGGGGGCAGCCGACCTGGGCGATGTGTTGTCAGGGGGCACCAGTTAGATGGCAGGACAGCAGAGCTATATGAGGATCCAGCGGATTACCGTATAGATCAGATGGTGCGCCATGCTTATGCTATTGTGGGGTCGACCTTGCCTGTGCTACATCCATAGCAGCTTTGGCGAGCAGGAGATTGTTAAAGCAACTACACTCCAACACTTGTTCGGGTCATTTTCGGAGATCATGCTCCCAGCTGATCAAAACCACTTTGGACATTAACCGGTAAAGGATTTCGGCTATGGATGATTTGATGAAGTTAAAGTGGACCTTCACCCTGAATAAGAACATATCCTATATGTATACAGCATGTCCTGTTCCAGAAGATTCCTTACAAAGGGGTTATACATCCACAAGATGGAGCTGGACTGCAGAAAACAGCTTGTGGCTCCTCCCGGCCCTATATAAGTCGGGGACCTCCCACGAATTCCCCAGTTCTTTCTGCAGTCTGCGCTGAGAAGATAGAAGATAGCTCTCTATGTGGCGCAGGTGAGCGGGGCTTATATGCCTGCGGCCCTGCAGGACTATTCCCACCTGTTCCGTACCATATACTGCCTCCCAGCCTCGGCTGACAAGGTTCGGGTGAAGGTAGGTTAGTAAGCACCAGTTAAAGAGGTGCTGAGGAGCTATGCGCCTACCGCAGTCCCTGCTCTGACAGGGTAGGCGGTTTAGGCTGATGGTGAGCCTTTTGGGATGCTTCTTGGGTGTTTGCCAGGTAATCCTGTGCAGTTAACCCTTTACCATAGGTGTTCCCCTCCTCCCTCACTTCTCCCATTGTCCCCTGGGCGCTGTTATCTCCCTGGGAATCCCTTATGTTAACCTCTCTCGCTCTCCCTCCGGGAGATCTCCGGGGGGGGGTATGCTATACTGTAAAACGCCGCCGCTGCACGCTTGTACAGCGCTCCGCGGACAGTGGCGTGATTCTCCTCAAAGCTGCCGGGCCGCGATTGGCAGGCAGGATCATGTGGGTGCGTTTTGCGCTCTTCGGGGGGCGGGCTATGGGGATGATGTTTTTTACATCTCATCGAAGGCCCGCCCCTCAAGGTCTGTGGACACCATTTTGACTACCCTTACTGGGTGTGCTGCTGGCTCCCGCGGTCCGTGAGTAACATTGGTCATGTCCTCCCGAGGTGGATGCGCCCGTTCTGGGGCTGTCCAATACATCCGTCATGCATTCCCCTGACACTACTACCCTGAGGGATGGTGAGGACCGGCGCATGGACCAGCTGGCTTGCCATGCTTTTGCCTGTGTGGGGACCGCGCTGCGCCCGGTTTGTGCTTCTGCCATTACAGCTATTGCTATTAAAGGGCTGCTTAAGAGTCTCTTGGATGGGGCTTCTGATGACGCGGGAGGAGAAGAGTACAGTTCTCTCCTGCTTTGCTATGAATTTGTTGCATATGTTCTGTCTGCCATGGATGATGCCATTAGAATGTGTGGGAGGACATCTGCCCTTTTGGTGGCTATACGCCGCTCTGTTTGGCTGCGTCAGTGGGTAGCTGTTAATGCTGCTAAGAAGGCTCTCACTGGCTTTCCCTTTAAGGGGCTGCGCCTCTTTGGTGAATGTTTGGACTTGTTTGCTAGGGGCGGCAGGTTACCTCAACGTAGGAGGCCGTCCCGGTCCTTTCGGGGTACAGGTGCCTTTCTCCCTTCCATCCGTGGTTCCAGAATTGGTCGAGGAGCCTCCTTTGCTGGGGCTCGCGGAGATTATCTCCTCCTGGGGTCCCAAGCCTAAGTCCTCCCCCAAGCCCCCTCAGGCATGAAGGGGCGCCCTCACCCATCCGGGTGGGGGGACGGCTTCGGCTCTTTGCTCACGTCTGGAGGCTTCATGTCTCAGACCGGTGGATTCAGGAAGTAGTTTCCTCCGGTTACAAGATAGAGGTTGCAGCCTGGCCACCCCCAAGATTAGTCAGATCCCGGATGGCTCAAAACCCCTTGTCAGCTCAGGGCCTGTGTCTTGCTGTCCAAAATCTTCTGGAGTTGGGGGTCATCTGCCCGGTCCCCATAAGGGAAAGAGACAGAGGTTTTTAGTCCAATCTTTTCACTGTCCCCAAAAAGGACGGGTCCATCAGACCCATCCTGGATTTAAAGCGCCTCAACAAGTTTGTCAGATTCAAGCATATTCGCATGGAGACCCTGCGTTCAGCTGTCAATTCCCTGCGCCCAGGCAACTTCATGACCTCTGTAGACATCAAGGATGCTTACCTTCATGTACCAATCTTTCCAGGTCATCAGAGATTTCTCAGCTTCACTCTGAAAGATCAGCACTACCAATTTGTGGCCTTGCCTTTCGGTCTCACCTCCGCTCCCAGGGTTTTCACAAAGGTACTGGCGGGAGTAATGGCTCTGCTGAGATCTCAGGGCGTTCGCATCCTTCTTTACTTGGACGACATGCTCATCACGTCTCAGTCCTTCCAGCAGGCAGAGCTGAATACCCAGATGGTGGTGTCCACATTGGAGTCCTTCGGCTGGGTGATCAACCTCTCCAAGTCTTCCCTGTCTCCGTCATTGGTAAGGTCCTTTCTGGGCATGATTCTGGATACATCTCAGGTCAAGATTCTTCTCCCTCAGCAGAAGGTGGAGAGTCTTTAAGCTCAAGCCAGGCTTCTTATGTCTTGCCCTCATCCCTCCATCCGGCAGAGGATGCATCTGGTGGGCCTGATGGTGTCTTGCTTCGAGGCGGGTCCATATGCTCAGTTTCACAAGACCTCTTCAACTTTACCTCTTGTCAGTATGGGATCGGGACCCTGTGTCCCTGGATCAGGTGTTTGTTCTGTCCCCTCTGGCCAGACGGTCTCTCTCGTGGTGGCTGGACTCAAGGAACCTGTTGGTGGGCAGATCCTTTCTGGCCCCATGCTGGGAGACAGTCACCACAGATGCCAGTCTGACCGGTTGGGGGGGCTTCTGGAAATCCCTGAAATTCCAGGGTCAGCGGGGCCCTCAGAAGGCCCACACTCCTATCAACATTTTGGAACTGAGGGCGATAAGACTGGTCCTCGTCCAGTTGACTTCACACCTTCGGGGTCGGGCGGTTCAGATCCGCTCGGACAACCAGATGGCAGTTGCCTACATCAATCATCAGGGAGGGACCCGGAGCAAGAGGGCCCTCAAGGAAGTGTCCCTGATTTTGTCCTGGGCAGAGGAGAATGTCCCCTGCATATCGGCAGTTTACATCCCGGAGTGGAAAACCTGGAGGCAGATTCCTTGAGCAGGGGGATGTCTTGGCTGGGGGAGTGGTCCCTCAGCAACAGGGTGTTTTGGTCCCTGTGCCGTCGCTGGGGGCAGCCGGATGTGGACCTGTTTGCGTCCCGTCACAATCACAAGCTTCCAGTCTTTGTCTCTCTGTCCCAGGACCATCTGGCCTTGGCCATGGATGCGCTAGCAATGTCTTGGAAGAGCTTTCAGCTCCTTTATGTGTTAACTCCGTTTCCTCTGCTGGGCAGGGTGCTGCGCAAGATTTCCCAGGAAGGGGTGCCAACCATTGGCCGTTGGCCAAGAAGAGTGTGGTTCGCAGACATCGTGCAGTTGGCAGGGGGTTTGGGATATAGCTGTTCTTTGCACTGACAGAGCAGGCTGGGGTCAGGAAAAGTACAGCAATCCCGGAATGCAGAGCGACACAGTCAGAAGACCCTTCCTGCAGGCTGCCTGATGCTCCATGAGCCGCCATTTTGGATGTTTAAAGGCTCATAACATGCAATAGATGCAGGTAGGATAATTTTTAATGTGGGCAATCTGTATGTACAGGGTGTGGAAAAATACAATTCTGTGATTACTCACCTGTAGAATTGGTATTATAAGTATACAGCACGTCCTGTTCCAGAAGATTCCTTACACATGGGTTATACATCCACAAGATGGCGCTGGACTGCAGAAAACAGCTTGTGGCTCCTCCCGGCCCTATATAAGTCGGGGACCTCCCACAAATTCACCAGTATTGACAAGCAGTTACACAAGAAGCCGTGAGAACAATAATAACAAAAATCCCAAATGAACAATGAACATACAGAGGTAACTAAGAACAATGATAACAAGGGTGGGATGGAACAGGACGTGCTGTATACATATAATACCAATTCTACAGGTGAGTAATCACAGAATTGTATTATTCCAAGTATACAGCACGCCCTGTTACAGAAGATTCCTTACACATGGGACATCCAATAGCAGTGTCCGTAAGGTAGGGTGGGATCCCGAAAAGCAATTTAGGCATAAAATCTGGCTTAAAACGAAACACCACCTTGTCCTGGTGTCTCTCAAAGTAAGGAGGTTTGATAGAAAGCGCCGCCAACTCAGAAACACGCCTAACAGAAGTGATAGCCACCAAAAAGGCTACCTTAAGCATCAAAATAGACAAAGGGGCCGCACACAAGAGCTCAAAGGGAGACCCCTGCAAGGCCGATAATACCAATTTCAAATCCCAGAGTGGTAACATAGGCTTACGAGGAGGACACACGTGAGTAACCCCCTGAAAAAAGGTCTTAACCAGATGATGTTTGGCAAAGGATCTTTGGAAAAAAATAGCCAAAGCAGAAACATGACCTTTGAGGGTACTAAGTTGAAGACCCAAATCCAAACCATGTTGCAGGAATTCCAGAATCCTGGGGAAACACCCGACAGGGAAGCGACCTAGACTCACACCAGTCAATGTAAGTATGCCATACCCTGTAGTAGATAGATGACCAGGACTTTTTCCTAGCCTTAATCATGGTACTAACAACAGAGGGGGGCTCGAGGTATATCGACGCCATCTTTCCTGCTTGGTTTGCCTATGCGCGACGGACTCCTACCTACCGCGGCTTTATACCTTTCACTTTTGTTATGATGTACTTAAGGTCTTGTCTGCTTGTGTCTTTCAGGCGGGACGAACCCTTCTTGGCTTCTCTCGGCCCTGTTTTAGTATATTACTTGTAGGCCTTGTAAAAATTATACTCCCACTTCCCTAGCGGGTTATTGGGGCATCCAGGGTTGCTACATAGCGTTATTCCCAATCGGCGTATAGCGACGCTATAATCACCATATGGAGGAATCCCAGGATAATGTGACCGGGGTCCCTTTGGGACAAGACCGGCTGTGTGTAGCGTGTGGGCAGCCTCATGCTGACGCTGACAAGGCGCGGGTCTGTGTACCCTGTGCTGAGCAGGTGCTTGCATTGCAATCTGGCCTGCCAGTGGCTGCACCTCGTTTCACTTCGCCTACTCCCCCAAGCTTGAACCTCACTCCTACTGAGTTGCATACTAGTGGGGATTCTCAGCCTGATGTGTCTTCTAGACTGGCTACTGTTGAACAGTTGATTGCGAAGTCCTTAGCGCATAAGGCCCCTGCTAAGAAGCGGCACTTGACGCCTAATGTTACTGTTTTCCCTATGGGAACTGAGGAGTTTTTGAATCTTTGTGGCTATACCCCGTCTGATGAAGGGGAGCTCTTTTCTGATTCAGGCTCATCTGATGAGAGACCAAGGGGTCATGACGATTCTGGCTCTGACCCCTGGGCCCCGGATGACACTGACAGATTATTGACCCAGATTTTTGAGGTTCTGTCTATCTTTCTCCCTGTTGAGGCTCCCAGGCGAAGAGGGGAGCTTTTCCATACCGCAAAATCACGTTTGGAATTTCCCGAGCAGGCACATTTCCATAACCTTGTCCTCAAGGAATGGGAGCGCCCCAGTAAACTTCCCGGGGTTCCAAAAAGTTGGGATAGGAAGTATCCCTTTCCTGCTGAGGTGGTTAAATGTTGGTCATCCCCCCGAGGTGGATGCTCCGATCCTAGGGCTATCTAACACCTCTGTCATGCATTCCCCTGATTCTACTACCCTGCGGGATGCTGAAGACCGGCATATTGATCAGCTGGCGTCCCACGCCTTTGCATGTGCGGGGACGGCGCTGCGCCCGGTCTGTGCCTCTGCCATTACTGCTGTGGCCACTAGAACCCTTATCAGAAATATGCTTGATGGTGCCCCTGAGGATTTGCCTTGTGAGGTGTTTAATGCACTCTCCAGTTGTGATGTTTTTGTACATTTTGTCCTATCAGCATTGGATGACACCATCAGAATGTGTGCCAGAACTTCTGCCCTCGTGGTGGCTATACACCGCTCGGTTTGGCTGCACCAGTGGGCTGCTGACAACGCTGCCAAGAAGGCCCTCACTGGGTTTCCCTTTAAAGGACCGCGCCTGTTTGGGGACCGCCTGGACCTGTTTGCCAAGGGAGGCAGGTTACCCCAGCGCAGGCGGCAATCTCGGCCCTTTCGGGGTCAGGGTTCCTTCTCCTTCCCTTACCGTGGTGCAAGACAGGGAAGGGGGGTTTCTTTCCCTGGGGCCCGGGGAGATTTCTGGGGTAGAGGCAGAGGACGTGGACATCCTGGCTCCTCCTGGGGTCCCAAAGCTAAATCCTCTCCCAAGCCCCCTCAGGCATGATGGGGCACCCTCACCCATCTGGGTGGGGGGACGGCTGCAGCACTTCGCTCATGTCCGGAGGCTTCATGTCTCAGACTGGTGGATTCGGGAGGTAGTGTCCTCCGGTTACAAGTTGGAGTTTGCTGCCGATCCCCCTTCAAGATTCATCAGATCCTGGATTCCTCAGGACCCTGTGTCAGCTCAGGAGCTAGTGCAAGCAGTGCAAGGCCTCCTGGAGCTGGGGGTCATCTGCCAGGTCCCCTTAAGAGAAAAAGGCAAGGGCTTTTATTCCAACCTATTCACAGTACCCAAAAAGGATGGTTCTGTCAGGCCCATCCTGGACCTGAAGATCCTCAACAAGTTGGTCAGGGGCAGGCGCTTTCGCATGGAAACTCTGCGCTCTGCCATCAGTTCCCTGCGCCAAGGGGATTTCATGACGTCTGTGGACATCAAAGATGCTTACCTTCATATTCCTGTGTTCCCAGGTCATCAAAGGTTCCTCAGGCTCGCTCTGATGGATCAACACTACCAGTTTGTGGCCTTGCCCTTCGGTCTCACTTCAGCCCTTAGGGTGTTCACCAAGGTGCTGGCTGGCGTGATGCCTCTGCTCAGATGTCAGGGCGTCCCTATCTGGACGACATCCCCATCACTTCCCAGTCTCTACATCAGGCAGAGTTGGATACTCAGCTGGTGGTGTCCACTCTGGAGTCATTTGGGTGGGTAATCAACCACCCCAAGTCCTCACTGTCCCCTTCCTTGGTAACTCCATTCCTAGGAATGAGTCTGGATACAGTTCAGGCAAGGATCTTCCTTCCTCAGCAGAAGGTGGACAGTCTGATTGCACAGGCTCAGTCCCTCCTAGCTTGATGGTGGCATGCTTCGAAGCGGTCCCTTGCTCAGTTCCACTTGAGGCCTCTGCAACTTCACCTATTGTCAGTATGGGACAAGGACCCAGCATCCCTGGACAGGGTCTGTGTGCTCTCCCCCCTGGTCAGGAGGTCCCTCTTGTGGTGGATGGACCCAAGGAACCTGTAGGGGGGCAGATCCTTTCTTGCCCCTTCCTGGGAGACGGTCACCACGGATGCCAGTCTGTCAGGTTGGGGGGGGGGGGTTTCTGGAAGTCCCTGTGGTTCCAGGGGAGGTGGGGCCTTCAGAATGTCTTGGAGCTGCGGGTGATCAGGTTAGTTCTGGCTCGCTTGACTACCCATCTTCGGGGCCTGCCTGTTCAGGTGCGCTCGGACAACCAGAAGGCAGTCGCCTACATCAATCATCAGGGAGGGACCCGGAGCAAGGGGGCCCTCCAGGAAGTGTGTCTGATCCTGACTTGGGCGGAGGCCAATGTCCCCTGCATATCAGCTGTGTACATCCCGGGGGTGGAAAATCACCTGGCGGACTCTCTGAGCAGGGGGACCTCTCGCCAGGGAGAATGGTCCCTATGAAGCAGGGTATTCCAATCTCTGTGTCACCATTGGGGCCAACCAAATGTGGATCTGTTTGCGTCCCGCCACAATCACAAGCTCCCAGCCTTTGTCTCTCTGTCCCAGGATCCTCTGGCCTTGACCTCGGATGCGCTAGCAATGTCATGGCAGGACTTTCAGTTCCTGTATGTCTTCCCTCCAATCCCCCTGCTGGGCTGGGTTCTGCGCAAGATTGCTCTGGAAAGGGTGCCAGCAATTCTGGTGGCCCCCAGGTGGCCAAGAAGTGTGTGGTTCGCAGACCTGGTACAGCTGGCGGTAGATCAGTATGCCCTGCCCTTGGTGCCAGATCTGCTCACTCAGGGCTCACTACGCCATCCCAATTTACAAACTCTAGCTTTGACGGCTTGGCTGCTGAAACATCCATCTTGATGGAGAAGGGGGCTGTCTTCCTCAGTTGTGGATACTTTGATTAAAGCTAGGAAGAAGTCTTCCTCTTCCATTTATTACAGGGTTTGGCGTGCCTACTTTGACTGGTGTGAAGTCTCTTCCCTGTCGTGTGTTCTCTATTCCCAGGATTCTGGAGTTCCTGCAGCATGGGTTGGAGATGGGGCTCCAACTCAGTACTCTGAAGGGTCAGGTTTCTGCCCTGGCTATTTTCTTCCAGAAGTCCTTTGCTCAGCACCCTCTGATCAGGACTATTCTAAGCATACAGTACATCCTGCTCCAATATAATACTTACACGTGGGTAATCCTCCGCCAGAGGGCGCTGTTCACTGCAGACATGCAAAAAACAGGCTCCTCCCAGCCCCTTCATATACCCAGGGACCTCCCACAAATCCCCAGATTTCTCTGCAGTGCTGACTGCGAAGACATGAAGTATCAACTCTCTCGCAGGTGAGCGGGGCTATTACAGCCTGCGGCCCTGCGGGACTATTTCCACCCGTCCTTTTCGATAAAGATGTGCCTTCCAGCCTGGGCTGCGCTGGTCGGGTGAAGATAGGCAGCACCTCGTGTTCTCACGGAGCTACGCTCCACCGCAATCCCCCACCATAGGGTAAGCAGTTTAGGCCGATGGTGAGCCTCCATTAGGTGCCCCTCCCACATTGCCCGTGCCCCTCATAACGATAATCCCTGGGTACAGGTCCGCTTCTCCCTCGCTTCCTCCCGTAGCTCGGGGGGAAAGAAAGGGGGGGGGGGTTATGTGTGGCAGTCCCAGTGTAATGTTAACACGTTATGGCCGTTGATCTTTTATTTAAACTTGGGTGTCAGTGCCGCGCTCCTTGCTCCACATAAACTTTCTTTTTGTGCGTGTGTGTCCTTTCATTACATTAGTGTGCAGCCCGGACGGCAGCTTCATTCTCTAGTGTGAGAGCAATCCCCTTAAAGTGGACCAACACCCTCCAAAATAACTTAACTCTATTCACTGTAATGTAAAAAGACACTTACCTTTTGATGACTGTTGGAGCCGTCTGTCCCTCGCTGAGCCTGTAATCTTAATAATTCATCACCGGAAGTCCCGCCCTCCGTTGATTTTCATCTTGTCCATCAGGCTTGTCCGTTCATTTGCATATTTTGTCCGTCGCTGAGCTCTTCTTTGTTCTCACGCTGCTTCCGTTTCTTCTTCTCTTCTCATGACGTCATCCGGGGGGCGTGGCCTCTCGCTGCTCTCGGGAGCGAGCATGACTCCCCATGGTGGAAGCGGGGAGGCTGGCTGCGCTGTCAGGGTCCAGCAGACCCTAAGTTAGGAAGCCCTGATTGGTCTTCAGTCTGTGACGTGGCTGGTGATGATTGGAGCCTGCTGGACCCTGTGCAGTGAATATTAATTAGCCATGTGTGTGCAGTGTCTTCTGTTTTATGCCTCAGCGCCTCCTCCCTCTGTCGGCAGTTAGGTAAGCTTAATCTACACACAGCATGGTGGAAGCAGGGAGGCTGGCTGCGCTGTCAGCGGGTTGCGGAAGCCGGCTTCCATCGCCCGCTGACAGCGCAGCGAGTCTCCCCGCTTCCACCATGCCGGCATTTTTTTTTTTTATTTCAGGGCTTGGTGGGAGCGGGGAGGCCGGCTGCGCTGTCAGCGGGCAGCGGAAGCCGGCTTCCGCCGCCTGCTGACAGCGCAGCCGGCCTCCCCGCTCCCACCAGAGATGAGCGATCATCGCCTCCCTTTCCCCAGTACCTTGGAAATCGCGCATGCGCAGTAGCGCTGATTTGGGTCAGGTGAAGCGCCGCTCGCTCCCGATGCAAGCGGCGCTTCACCTAACTACTGTGCATGTCCGTGATTTCATGTAGGAAGAGGTCAAACGATCTCTTCCTTTATAAAAAAAAACAAAATGGCGGACAGATATTAAAATAGAAGCGACGCAGCGATGAAGCATCCGAGGTAAGTTTTTTTTTCTTTACTATTTAAAACGAGTCCTGCTGCATATTTTGCATATTTTAAAAATACATATAAAAAAAAGGGGGGGCAGGGTGTTGGTCCACTTTAATTACATTATGTATGTGTGTCCTATCCACTACTGTCATTGACGTTGCACTGGTTAGAGCTTCGCGCTCTTTGGGGGAGGCGGGGACTCTCCATGACGCGCCCCGCGTCACAGCCAGATCAGGCTGTCTCCCCGGACCTAAATCTCAACCCTGATGAGTCTCACTCGAGCGGGGATGACCAGCAAGTCGTGCCGCGCAGGCTGCCTACGGCTGAGCAGGTGCTGTCTAGTTTGGCGGAGCGCTTGGGCCCTGGAAAGAAGCGGTCCCTGACGCCTCCTGGTTCTCCGGTTCCTAATGATACTGATGAATCTGCTGCTATGCAGGACCTTGATCCTTCTGATGAAGGTGAGCTATTCTCCGATTCGGGCTCCTTGGATGAGATGCCCTGGAGCCGTGATGATTCTGGGCCCGGTTCTTGGGGCCTGTGTGACACAGATGAACTACTTATTAAGATCTTTGAGGTTTTGTCTATCTCCCCTCCTGGAGAGGCTCCCAAGCCTAAGAAAGAGAGTTTCCACACGCGCCACCGCGCTTGGAATTCCTGGAACAGGAGCATTTCCAGAATCTTATATCCCAAGAATGGGAATCACCTTGTAAACTTAAAGGGGTCCCAGGGGTCTGGGATTGGAAGTACCCTTTTCCTCCTGATGTAGTTAACTTTTGGTCAGCACCTCCTGTGGTGGATGCACCGATTATAGGGGTTACTAACCCCCCCTTCATGACGGCTCCTTATTACCATACCCTTCGGGATGCTGATGACCGGCACATTGACAGACTGGCTTCCCACGCCTTTTCGTGTGCAGCGACGGCTCTGCGCCACGGCCATCACTGCGGTGGCCGCCAGGACTCTCATTAGAAAACTACTTGATCACCGACCTGAGGACCTCCCCTGGGGGGTGTTTAATACGCTCTCAGATTGTGATGTGTTTGTGAGGTTTATCCTCTCAGCGCTGGATGACACCATTAAGATGTGTGCCAGAACCTCTGCCCTTGTGGTAGCTATTCGCCGCCTGGTCTGGCTGCGGCAGTGGGGTGCTGATAATGATACGAAAAAGGCTCTCACTTGCCTTCCCTTCAGAGGACGGTGTCTATTTGGGGCCCGTTTGGACCTTTTTGGAAAAAAGGGTAAGGCACCCCTACGCAGAAGGCCATCTCGGCCTCCTCGGGGCAGGGACACCCCTCCCCCTCCCTACGTTAGTGTCAAACACGAACCTGAGGTGTGCTTCCAACTTTTCGGAGTGGATTTCCACCACGGGGTGGGCAGGCAACGCCCTGGGCCCTCTGGCAGGGCTAAGTCCAAATCTGCCAAAACTTCCCAAGCATGAAGGGACGCCCTCGCCCTTCTGGGCGAGGGGACTGCCACAGCACCTGGCTCCTATCTGGGAGAGTATCTTCTCCTTCTGGTGGTTCCAGGAGGTAGTTCCCCTGGACACAGGATAGAATTTGCTGGGCGGTCCCTCTCAGAGGTTGTCAGGGTGCTTCTAGCCCCTGTCTTCCCCTCAGGAGTTGGTGCAGGCCGTACTCGGCCTGCAGGGTCTGGGCTTACTTGCAGGTTGCCCTTAACAGAATGGGGCGATGGCCTCTGTTAACCTCTCTCCTTCCCTCAAAATGATGAGACAGTCTGGGCCATGCTGGCCTATGGTAGGCTTGGCAATTCTACATTCACAGGTAGTCCCTGTATGATATCTCTGTCTTGGAACGCAGGCGCCCTGTGCAAGGGGGGCTTCTGGCCTCCTGTGGAGTTCTAGACCCTTTTAGTTCCCCTTCTGTCTTATGGACACCAAGACCGTTACTAGTCAGTGTTGCAGGACCAACCCTGCGGATTGGAGCCTTGTTTTTGGCCTCTCTTCCGCTCCCAGGCTACTCGCCATGGCGCGGATGGGGGTGACGTCTCGGACATGCCTGTGGGGCGTCCGCACTAGAACCTACGGGGTCGTCTTTCCTTACTCCCAAATCCTTACGTCCGACCGAGTTGGTTAGTCGGCCGGCGGTGTCCTCTGGGAGTTATTTGGATGGGTGCTCAGTCACCTCAATCCCTCATGGTCCCTTATCCGCTATCTCCATTCCTTGGATTCGGTTCAGGCTTGAGCCTTCTTCCTTGGCAACAAGTGGAATCCTGGTTACGGGGGCTCTGTCCCCCTTTGCTGACACCTTACTCTCACCAGGCAGGATTGCAGCTGGTGGGCCCGTTGGTGGCGTATCAGATGATGTCCCTTATATTCAGAGCCTTTGGGCTCTTCGGCACAGTAGGTTATTGATCCTAGATGGGGTTCCAGCACCCCGGGAGCGAGGTCTGTGCTCATTCCCCCTTGGTACGGTGGTTCCTCTTGAGCTGATTATATTCAAGGACCCTGTTAGGGGGCACCCCCTTCTTTGCTTGCATCTTCCTGTGAATGGTCACCTTGGTTACCAAGTCTCGCAGGTTGGCGGCGGGGGGGGGGGAATTTCTTCCAAAACCCACCCGTGGTTCCTAGGTAGGGTCCCTTAGAGGGTCCATCTTACCTACTGGCTTTGTTAAAACAATGAGCCTTCAGTTGACTCTATACTGCTGGACTTCTCCTCTTTAGGACCAGTCTATTTGGGGACTCTTGGCCTGTTGGAAGACAATGGCCTGTTTTATTATTGGTCTGGAGCTTGAAGCAGGATGATTCCTCTGGAAGGTTCCTGATCTGGGTGGGGGTCTACGTCCCCTGCTCCTCAGTGGTATTCGCTCCAATGGATGTCTTTCAGTGGCAGGTTGTGCTATCCTGGTGTCCCTCTGAGAGCCAACTAGGGTGGCCCTGTTGGGTCTCGCTTATATCACAGGGGCTCTGCCCTTGTTTTTACTGTCCCAGAATATTCTGACTCTGCTCATGGGGGCTTAGTAAAATTATGCATAGACTTTCTATTTTATATGTCTTCTTTTCATTCACCCTGCTATGAGGGGTTCTGCGCACGGTCGTGCTGATAGAGACCCGTGAGTTTCATGGCCCCTGGGTGGCCTAGTGAACTGTGGTTCGCAGATGCTTCTGCTAAGGTCAGCTGACCTGTACACTCTCTCAGGAGTGCGGTTCTGCCCTTGTCAGGCTCCTTCTTATGTCGTCCCAATCTACAGACTCTAGTCTGGGGCTTGACAGCTGATTCATTCACCCCTTGGAGACGGGCTTATCTTCTGGGTGACTTGGTATATGGGGGGCTAGGAGCAAGCTTCTTTGGCTTCCTCTTCCTCCGTCCATTGTGGGTTATGGTGTACCCATATTGATTGGCATTGATCTTGGTCTCTCCCCTGTTGGACGTTCTCGAGTTGTTACAGCATAGGTTGGGGTTGGCTCCCCATCTAGGTACTCTGAAGGTTCAGGTTCTGTCCTGTCTGCCTTCCTGTAGAAGTCTGGTTCAGTCTTCCTTGTTAGGAGTTCTCTTGGGGATTGCTCAGGGGCATCTCCCAAGTAGTTCTATGGTCCCTGTTGGGATCAATTTTCATTCTGTTTGCCCTGCCGATTGTTCCCTTGGGACTTATTCTGGATGCTGTCTGAGCTGTTTTGTAGTTCAAGTCGCCCCTCCGGGGGCTGTTGCTTCAGTCAGACGTGTGCCTGAGAAGGTGGCTCTGTTCATAATATATATATATATACACACACACACCATGATGTGGTGGTATTCCGCCTTACGCCGGACCCTTTTGTCCAAGGTGGTGTTTTATGATCATTATTTAAGTCCTTTTAGTCTGCCTATGGGCCTTATTCTTAGTAATGCTGAAGTAAGGGGTCTACATTCCCTCAACAGGTGTTGAACTTTTCGTGGTTGTATTCTCAGTGTGTCACACACCCCGCTTCCCCTTTAATTCTGACGATAGGGTTATCCTTCAGCAGGAGGCGACGTTGCAGAGAGAAGTTTTGAAAAACGAGCCCCTTCCGGCCTATATATACCTGGGACCTCCCACTTAACACCCAGTGTTTTCTCTCTGCAAGATGCGACAAGACAGAAGAAAGAAATCTCCTGCTTGCAAGTAGCCGGGGTCAAACCCCGGCATCCCCCCATGGTCTATTTCTGCCCAGCTACTTGTTTTGTTCACTTAGTTGATATTGGAAGCCTCCCAGCCTAGGCTGCTGGCTGGGCAATGGTAGACGGCACCTCATGGTGCCTAGGAGCTTATCTCCTCCGCTCGTCCCCACGCGTGGGGCAACGCGGTTATCCGGCTGGTGATCCGGATTTGGGATGCCCCGTCCCGTTCCCCCTTTTTTTTAGTCTACCTTCTCCCGCTCTGTCCCTTCTCCCTTAGCGTGGGGGGGGGGGGGTGGCGTTTGTGGGGAGTCTTTAATAATGATGTTTATTCTGGCCAGATGTGTGTATTGTTTGTTGGCAGCTTATTAGGTCGGCGCTGCGGTCTGGGAATATGTCCCTGGGCTGCGGGGGCTCTGTGTGTTTTTTTTTTTTTTTTTTTTTGCGGTGCTGCGCGGGCGGGGTGCCTGTTTCTGGCACCCGCCTCGCTTGTACGTGCGGCCGAGGTGCTCGTATCTAGGGGGCGGGGCCTCGTGGCCCGCGCTGTGCTGCGCGAGCGGGCGGGGCGCCTGTTTCTGCCACCCGCCTCGCTCGTACGTGCGGCCGCGGTGCTCGTCTCTAGGGGGCAGGGCCGCGTTCCTTCACGGCCCGTGCCGTGCTGGCGTCAGCAGGGGGCGGGGCCGGAGCGCTTCACGCGCTTTGCCGTCAGCCCTTCGTCTCCTCGCTGCGGTAGAAGGTTGATGTGCGGGCGGGTCTGCCTGCGGTCTGAGGTCTGCTGAGCTGTCTGGCAAGTTTTCTTTATTTTCTGTGCTGCGCATATTAAGTAATTTATCCTAGGTGATATGGCCAATTTGGAATTAATTTCATTGGCTGCACTGTTTTATTGCTGTGCTGGTGCACTCTTGAGCCCATTGGGGGTATAGAGGGCTGCATATTGTTTTGTATATTTATATATATGCACATATATTTAGGTGATTGCCATTATACCTTGGGTTTTACGCTTGCTGCATACCTTTTGTACTTTCTGGAGGCTGATTGTGGTCTCTTTCTTACAATGCAATGGGTCTCCCGGTCTGATATACCTGGCTAGTCTTATTGTTTAAAAAAAAATAAAAAAATCCTCCCTCTCCCGGGACTTTAATTATAAAAGGGGCATCCCGGGTTGCTTAATGCGTAAAACCCTGGGTTATTGCGAAGGCCATAATTTCACCATATGGAGGCTTCCGACATTACCGGAAACAGCTCTTCGGGGCTATCCAGGCTGTGTGGGGCTCCTCTCCCAGGTGATGATGCCATAATATGTATTCCATGTGCACAGCGGAATATTGCGCGCCAGTCCGGCACTCCGGCTTCTGGCTCCTCGCAACCTCCGTCATCTCCTACACCCCCCCCACCTATTCCGGACCCCGTGTGACGTTGTCAAAGGTTGGGATTCGCAATCCGAGGTGTGTGGCTCAAATGTTTGAGATTTTGGCTTTGGATCCACCTGAGGCGCCCCCCCCCTGCCAAAGGGTGAGTTGTTTGATGTGCCCAAGCCGCGTTTGGTGTTTCCCAGACAACAACACTTTGTTAGGGTTGTCCTTAAGGAATGGGAACAATCTACGCGCTCCTCGCTCCTCCTAGTTGGGATACGCTTTGGTCGGTTCCCCCCGACGTCGATGCCCCCGTGTTGGGGCTGTCTAACACGGCTGTGTTGCACTCCCCTGACACTACTACCATTAAGGATGGTGAGGATCGTCGGATTGATCAATTGGCTCGCCATGGTTTTATCAGTGCTGGATCGGCACTGCGGCCGGTTTGTGCCTCGGCACTTCTTTTGATGGCTGTCAGGTCCATTGTTAGAGATTTGTACGCAGATCTTGATCCCTCTTGTGATGAGTTCTTTTCTCTCAAGCAGTGTGAGTCATTTATTTCCTTTGTCATGACCGCCCAGGACGATGCACTTGCGATGTGTAGCAGGACCACTGCCCTGTTGGTTGCTATTTGTCAGTCGGTGTGGCTACGTCAGTGGACAGCGGACTTTAGCTCTAAGAAGTCGCTTACAGCTCTTCCTTTTGTAGGTTTGCGCCTGTTTGGCGATAAATTGGATTCAGTTACCAAGGGTGGTAAGTTGCCTCAACGCAAGAGGCCGCGTCGTTCCTTTCGGGGAGCGGCTTCTTTTAGTCCCTCCTTTTGGGGGGGGCAGAGGGGCCTCCTTTCCCGCTACCAGGGGTGCAGGTTGGTCCCGGGGGAGGGGCCGTGGCCGTCCCGGTCAGTCCTGGGGCGCCAAGCCCAAGCCTGCTGGCAAGCCCGCTCAGCAATGAGGGGGTGCCCTCACCCGTGCGGGTGGGGGGACGATTGCGACACTTCTCCCAGGTTTGGGACCAGGAGGTTCCGGACAGATGGATCTGGGAGGTGGTGTCGTCCGTTACAAGCTGGAGTTCGAGTCTCGCCCTCCTTCACGGTTTTTCCGGTCTCGGGTGCACACCGATCCTTTGGCCGCGCAGGGGCTCCTGGCGTCGGTGAAGAATCTTCTGGAAATGGCGGTCATCCGGCCGGTGCCGCACTTGGAAGTGGGCCTCGGGTATTACTCCAATCTTTTCACAGTCCCCAAGACGGGTCGGTTCGCCCTGTTCTGGATCTGAAGTTCCTCAACAGGTTCATCCGTACACGGAAGTTTCGCATGGAAACTCTGCGGTTGGCCATCAGTTCTCTTCGGCAGAGGGACTTCATGACGTCCATAGACATCAAGGATGCTTAACTTCATGTTTCCATCTGCCAGGCTCATCAACGTTTTCTTCGGTTTGTGATGAAGGATCGGCATTTTCAATTTGTGGCTTCCGTTTGGCTTTACCTCGGCTCCAAGAGTGTTCATCAAGGTACTGGCAGGGGTGATGGCCATTCTCAGAACTCAAGGCATTCGCATCGTACCTTATCTGGACGATCTTCTCATCATGGCTCCTTCTCTCAATCAATCGGAGACGGACACCAGGACGGTGGTCTCCACGCTGGAAAGCTTCGGTTGGGTGATCAACTATCCCAAGTCCTCCCTCGCCCCGGCCAGGGTGGTGTCCTTTCTGGGAATGCAGTTGGATTCTTGTCAACACAGGGTGTTTCTGCCCCAATCCAAGATTTTTCTGATTCAGGAATTGGCTCGGTTCCTTCTTTCCATCCTGGGGATGAGACTGGTAGGGTTGATGGTTGCCTCTTTCGAGGCAGTTCCTTTTCCTCAATTTCACACAAGGACGCTTCAGCTTCATCTGTTGGCGTCTTGGGACCGGCGACCACGGTCGTTGGATCGGTCCTTCCAGTTGTCCTCCCGGGTCCGGCAGTCCCTTCAATGGTGGTTGGTCTCGACCAATCTCTTGAGGGGCAGGTCTTTTCTGACTCCTCTTTGGGAAATCGTCACCACGGACGCCAGTCTTTCGGGATGGGGGGGCCCACTTGCCCATCAATGTTCTGGAACTGAGAGCCATCCATCTGGTTCTCGTTCATTTGACTCAGCATGTTCTGGGCCTTCCGGTTCAGGTTCGCTCGGACAATCGGACAGCGGTTGCTTACATCAATCATCAGGGAGGGACTCGCAGTCTGGGTGCCCTCAGAGAGGTGTCCCTGATCCTGACCTGGGCGGAGGCCCATGTTCCCTGTCGGCAGTTTACATTCCGGGTGTGGAAAACAGGGAAGCGGATCTGTTGAGCAGGTGCTCTTCCCGTCTGGGGTAATAGTCTCTCCATCCCCAAGTTTTTCGGTCTCTGTGTCTCCGGTGGGGGACACCGGAGGTGGACCTGTTTGCCTCTCGTCACAATTGCAGGCTTCCGACCTTCGTGTCGCTTTCTCAGGATCCTCTGCCTCTGGCGGTGGACGCCATGTCTCTGAGCTGTGGGGAACTGGGGTTTCTGTACCTTTTTCCTCCGATACCCATGCTAGGCAAGGTGGTACGGAAGCTGGCTCTGGAAAGGGTATCTGCCATTCTCGTGGCTCCAAGGTGGCCAAGACGAGTATGGTTCGCAGACATCGTTCGGCTGGCGGTGGATCAGGTCGTTCTGCCTCTTCGGCCCGATCTGCTCACTCAGGGTCGGCTGTGTTACCCCAATTTACCAACCGTGGGTTTGACGGCTTGGCTGCTGAAACCTTCATCTTGAAGGAGGAGGGTCTTTCTGACTCGGTTGTTAAGACTCTGATCTGTGCCCGGAAGAGGTCTTCGTCAACCATCTACTATAGGACTTGGAGAGCCTATATCGCTTGTTGTGAGGTTAGATCTTTGCCTTGTAGAGTCTTTTCGGTTTCCAGGATTTTGGATTTTCTGCAATCCGGGCTGGACTCTGGTCTCCAGCTGAGTACTTTAACCCTTTAAACGCCAGCCACGTAAAATTTACGTGGCTGCCTCTCCTGCAGTTAACTGCCAGCCACGTAAATTTTACGTGCCTGACTTTCCCCACTAATAGTAAAAAAAGTTTTTAAAAAAGGCACTTACCTGACCCCTCGTTTGATTCAGCCGGGTCTCCTCTTCAAAATGGTGGTCTCCGATCGTTCACCGGACCTCCTCTGGCTGGAGGGGAGGGCCCGGAATAGGGTGCCCCCCCCCCATTTCAGCTGCCTCCGGCTTTTCCTGTAAAATAAAAAAAAAAAAAAATGACATTTACTTACCTCTGTGTGCGCTGGCTCCCGCCGACCCTCCTCTTCACCTGGGGGGCCTCCGATCCCCCCCCCCAGGTCATTTCGATCTTCAGGAGAGAGCCTGGAAGGCTCTCTCCCCTCTTGGGGGCGGGGCTAATGACGTCAGTCCGTGCCGTCGTCCCGACGTCAGTCCCGTCGTCCCGACGTCAGTCCGTGCCCCAAAGGGGCGGGGCTATGACGTCATTCCCAGTCCCGATCACCGGCTACAGCTCTGTTAGCTGTCAGATGCCGGTGATCGGTGCCCTGGAAGGAGGTGACAGGAGATCCTCTGATCTCCTGTCTCCTCCTTCTCTGGATGCCGATCACCGGCATCTGACAGCAGATCAGCGAGGGACACAGGAGCTGACGATCGAAGGTGAGTAAAGAGTAAATTTTTTTTTTTTTTGTGTCCGTGTTTTTTTTTTTTTCTGTTAACCCTTTGTGAACTGGTAAGGGGTCCATGAGACCCCTGTACCAGTTCACAAGGCTGGGGTCTGGCAAGTCACCTGCCCTAGCGGGTGACTTGCCATTAACCCCTGCACCCCCAATTACCTGCCTCCCCAAAGCCCAGGGGGGGGCAGAAGAGCCCGGGCCCACATAGACTATGTGGGCTCGTAGGCTGCAGGGTGGGGGGGGCCACAAAAGCTGGCCCCCCCACTCTGTGCCTACAAGCCCCCATAGCTGGTCCCGGGCTGGTTATGACGGGTAGGGGGGACCCTACGTCATTTTTTTTTTTAATTTTAAGGGTTAGGGTTAGGGTTAGCCTAACCCTAACCCTTAAAATTAAAAAAAAAAATGAGGTCCCCCACCCTGTGAGGGGGGACCCTATGTCATTTTTTTTTAATTTTAAGGGTTAGGGTTAGGCTAACCCTAACCCTTAAAATTCCAAAAAAAAATGAGGGTCCCTACGTGATTTTTAAAAAAATGTTTAACGGTTAGGGTTAGCCTAACCCTAACCCTTAAAATTCCCCCCAAAAATGGGGTCCCCCCCCTACTTTTTTTTTTTTTTTTTTTTTTTAAGTGGACCAACACCCAGGCTGATCGGCCCGGATCAGATCCCTCCCTGCGGGGCATCCGAAATCGGGATGCCCCACTGTGTGAAACCCCCAGGACGCCCCAATCGCCTTACCTTATCCCTGTTCCAACGGTGCATGCGCGGGCCGCATCTCGCGCTTCTCTCTATCAGGGCGCGCACACGTTCCGGTCGTTTGTGAATCGCCGATGCGGGCACGCTCCCTGTTAGAGGGAAGCGCGAGATGCGGCTGCCAGCGCGCTCAGAGCCGCTGTGGTTGTCCGTCCCTTGTCCTTGCATACCACAGCGGCTCTGAGCGCTCTGATTGGACGAGCGCTCGCGCATGCGCCGTAGGAGCGGGCTGAGGTGAGTTTTTTATACCTTTCTCGGGGGTTTTACGCAGCGGGGCACCCCCGCGGAAGTGGATCAAAACCCAGGATAGTGAAAATCCTGGGTGTTGGTCCACTTTACGGGTTAGGGTTAGGCTAACCCTAACCCTTAGAATTCCCCCCAAAAATGGGGTCCCCCCACCCCCTGGGATTAAAAAGAAAAAATTAAAAAAAATTAAAATTTTAAAGAATTAAAATTAAAAAGAAAATGACATAGGGACCCCCTCCCAGGGGGGCCCACTATTTTTTTAATTTTTGGGGTTAGGCTTAGCCAAAAATTCTCAAAAAAAATTGGGGTCCCCCCCCCGGGAGGGGGTCCCTATGTCATTTTAAATTAACCCTTTATGTTTATAGTGTGGATAGTAGTATTTTATTTGTAAATGTTATAAAATGCTCTTTTCAGTTTGGGGGGTCTCCTGGGGGGGGGGGGGGGTAATGATACATATGTGGTACCGTTGTAATCGGGAGAAATGGGGCTATCACATGCAATATGGTTTTTATTACTAAAAAATGTTTTATTTAAAATAAAGGAGACAAATATATATATATATATATATATATATATATATATATATATATATATTATTTTATTTATTTTTTTGTTTTTTTTTACGCAAAAATATTTAAAAAACAGTAGAAAAATTACAAACAAGACATTTAATGTTAAAGCCTAAATTCTGCTCCAAAAAAAAATATATATATTTTCCAAGAAATTCCGACAAAAATCACGGTTAAACATGCCGCAAAATGGGGAAAAATGAGGGCGACAAAAGTTCAAGTAGGCTGGCAATTAAAAGGGTTAATAGTACCTATGCATGTTGGGTATTGTTCTGCTCGGGGGACCTTGCGCTTTCAGATTTAGCTTGTTTTTTCTTATTTGCATATTGATATTTTAGGAAAAGGTGTTTTTTATTCTGCTTTTTTATAATTTTTTTTGTGAAACCCTGTGCAACCTAAGAATTCTTCAAGGGATTACTTCCAGAAAGATGAGCCCACGACAACAAGCTGGGTACGCTTAGAAAGCTTAAAATGTGTACTTTCAGGGAATATATGGTTTATGGGGGATATTCTAAATGTAAAGGGTTGTTTTGGTAGAAAAAGCACAAGGTGCGCACTTTGTATGCAGAGCTGAAATTTTGAAGTAAAATTACCGTTACGCACATGCTTTACTTTGGTGTGTTTGGCAACTCTTCCCTTGACAGTAGCTATGCATGCTGGGTATTGTTCTGTTCGGGGCATGTTGCTTTTTCAGATTTTCAGTTTTTTTCTTGTTTGCATATAGGTTTTTTTAGGAAAATGTGGTTTTGATTCTGCTTTTTTATACTTTTTTAGAGAAACCCTGTGCAACCAAAGAATATATTGAGGGATTACTTCCAGAAAACTGCACCCATGTCAACAAGCCTGGTACGCCTAGAAAGCCTGAGGTGTGTACTTCCAGAGAATATATAGTTTGTTGGGGGTATTTCAAATGTAAAGGGTTGTTTTTCTTGAAAAACTGCAAGGTGCGCTTAGCACGTAGCATAGTTGTATTTTATCTGAAAATCTCCTAAAGAGTTGTTTCAGTTTGGGGGAGTCTCCTGGGCAGGAAAGGGTGTCTACCTATACATATGTGGTATCACTGTAACCGGGAGAAATTGGGGTTTCACGTGCAATAAGATTTTATTGACAAACTTACATTTTTTATTACAAAAAACACTACAAATTGTAAAAAATTGTTTTTTGGGGGTTTTTTTGCACATATTTCATCCAAAAATATTGAGAATACACCTAAAAAATGACAAACAAGACATTTCATGTTAAAGCTTAGACTCTGCTGAAAAAAACAATATATCACTTTTCTGGGAAATCCCTGGAAATCCCTTCAAAAATCACAGTTGAACAAGGGGAGCGCAAAATAGTGCAAAATGGTCTGGCAACAAAGGGTGACAAAATCTCAAGGTAGGCTGGCGGTTAAAGGGTTAAAAGGGCAGGTTTCTGCCTTGTCTATCTTTTTTCAGAAGCCTTTTGCGCTTCATCCGTTAGTCAAAACCTTTTTCCAGGGGGTTACGCATCTGCGGCCTCCCAGGAAGCCATTGCTCCTGGTTTGGGACTGGAATTTGGTTCTTTCTGCTCTTCAGGCTCCTCCCTTTGAGCCCTTGTAGGATATTGCTCTTTCTACCTTGACTCAGAAGATTGCCTTCTTGGTGGCTATCACTTCGGTTCGGCGTGTCTCGGAGTTGGCGGCCTTGTCGATTCAGGCGCCCTACTTTGAGAGGCATCAGGACAAGGTGGTTTTTCGTTTCAAACCGGACTTTCTTCCTAAGGTTGTTTCTGCTTTTCATTTGAATCAGGATATTGTTCTTCCCTCCTTGTGTCTTAAGCCTAAGAATGACAAGGAGAGGGTTTTGCATTGTTTGGATGTGGTACGCTGTGTTAAGTACTATTTGCTTACCACTTCTCCTTTTCGTAGGACTGATGCCTTTTTTGTTGTGCCCTGTGGGCCTAGGAAGGGGTTGGCTCCGGCTAAGTCTTCCATTAGCAAATGGATTCGTCAGGCGGTTGTTGGGGCCTATTCGGCCAAGGGGAAGGCTTTTCGTATCACTGCTCATTCTACTCGTGCTGTTGGAGCGTCTTGGGCTTTTCAGCACCAAGCTTCTGTTGAACAAGTTTGTAAGGCTGCTACTTGGTCTTCTGTTCATACTTTTTCTAAGTTTTACAAGGTTGATGTGCGGGCCTCAGCGGATGCTGTGTTTGGCCACAAGGTTCTGCAGACTGCAGTCTTTAACCCTTTAAGTGCCAGCCTACCTGGAGTTTTTGTCACACTCTGTTGCCAGACCATTTTGAACTATTTTGCACTCCCCATGTTCAAATGTGATTTTTTAAGGGATTTCCAGGGATTTCCCAGGAAAATGATATATTGTTTTTTTCAGCAGAGTCTGAGCTTTAACATGAAATGTCTTGTTTGTCATTTTTTAGGTGTATTCTCAATATTTTTTGGTGAAATATGTGCAAAAAAATTTAAAAAAATAATTTTTTTACAATTTGTAGTGTTTTTTTGTAATAAAAAATGTAAGTTTGTCAATAAAATCTTATTGCGTGTGAAACCCCAATTTCTCACAGTTACAGCGGTACCACATATGTATAGGTAGACACCTTTTCCTGCCCAGGAGACTCCCCCAAACTGAAACAGAGCTTTAGGGGATTTTCTGAAAAAATACAACTGTGATATGCGCTATGCGCACCTTGCAGTTTTTCCAGAAAAACAACCCTTTACATTTGAAATACCCCCCACAAACTATATATTCTCTGGAAGTACACACCTCAGGCTTTCTATTTGTACCAGGCTTGTTGATGTGGCCACAGTTTTCTAGAAGTAATCCCTCAATGTATTCTTTGGTTGCAAAGAGTTTCCCTAAAAAAAGGATAAAAAAGCAGAATCAAAGCCACATTTTCCTAAAAAAACTATATACAAACAAGAAAAAACAAGTATGATCTGAAAAAGCAACATCCCCCGAACAGAACGATACCCAACATGCATGGGTTCTGTCAAGGAAAGAGTTGCCAAACACCCCAAAGTAAAGCATGTGCGTAACGGTAATTTTTCTTGAAAATTTCAGCTCTGCAGACAAAGTGCGCACCTTGTGATTTTTCAACCAAAACAACCCTTTACATTTGGAATATCCCCCATAAACCATATATTCCCTGAAAGTACACATGTTAAGCTTTCTAAACGTACCCAGCTTGTTGTAGTGGGCTCATCTTTCTGGAATTAATCCCTCAAAGAACTCTTTGGTTGCGCAGAGTTTCTCTAAAAAATGTATAAAAAAGCTGAATAAAAAACACCTTTTACTAAAATATAAATATGCAAACCAGAAAAAACAAGCTAAGTCTGAAAGCGCAAGGTCCCCCGAACAGAACAATACCCAACATGCAGAGGTGCTATTAACCCTTTTAATTGCCAACTTACTTGAGATTTTGTCACCCTCTGTTGACAGGTCATTTTTCCCCATTTTGCGCCATGTTTTGCGTCATTTTTGCTGGAATTTTCAGGAAAATTATATATATATTTTTTGCAGCAGAGTTTAGGCTTTAACATGAAATGTCTTGTTTGTAAATTTTATTTATTATTAATTTTATTTATTATTAAGTAAAAAAAAAATAAATAAATAACATTTTTTTTTAGAAAATTGCCTCCTTTATTTTACATAAAAAATTTATTTTATTAAAGAAAACCATATTGCATGTGAAAGCCCCATTTCTACCGATTAGAACAGTACCACATATTTATCGGTAGCCCCCTGTTCCTGCCCAGGAGACCCCCCTAACTGAAACAAGTAATTTTTAACATTTACAAATAAAATACAACTACCATCCACACTACAAAGGGTTACCCAAAGTAACCAGCCCGGGACCAGCTATGTAGGGCTTGTAGGAACGGGGCGCAGGGGCCAGCTTTTGTGGCCCCTGGCCCTGCAGGCTACAAGCCCGCATAGCCAGTGGGCCCGGGCTCTTCTGCCCCCCCCCTGGGCTTTGGGGAGGCAGGTAATGGGGGTGCCGGGGGTTAATGGCAAGTCACCGGCTAGCGCAGGTGACTTGCCACCTCCCCCAGCCTTGTGAACTGGTATAGGGGTCATGGACCCCTTACCAGTTCACAAGGGGTTAAATGTAAAAATAAAACACAGACACACAAAGAGAAAAAATATTTTATTATTTTTTTTTTTTTAATACTTACCTCCCATCCATAGTGGAGCACTCTTTCAGCCTTTTATAGCTGCTGGATGACAGAAAACAAAAGGGTTAATTAAAAAAAAAATGACATAGGGTCCCCCCTCCTAGGGGGGGAGACCCCATTTTTTTTTTTGAATTTTAAGGGTTAAAAACCCTTAAAAATCCCCCAAAAAAATGACGTAGGGTCCCCCCTACCCAGCATTACCGACCCGGGCCAGCTATGGGGGCTTGTAGAACAGGGCGCAGGGGCCAGCGTTGGTGGCCCCTGGCCCTGCAGGCTACTAGCCCACATAGCCACTAAGTGGCCCGGGCCCTTCTGCCCCCCCCTGGCCGTTGGGGAGGCAGGTAATGGGGGGCTGGGGGTTAATGGCAAGCCACCCACTAGCTGCAGGTGACTTGCCATACCCAGAGCCTTGTGAACTGGTATAAGGGGTCTCATGGACCCCTTACCAGTTCACAAAGGGTTAAATGAAAAAAAAACGCCACACAAAAGTATTTTATTAAAAAAAAAAAAAAAATTTTTTTTTTACTGTACTTACCTCCGATTGTAAGCTCCTTTGTCCCACGCCGCTCTGCTGACAGATGCCGGTGATCGGCATCAGAGAAGGGGGAGGCAGGAGATCAGAGGATCTCCTGCCACCTCCTTCCCCGTTGCCGATCACCGGCATCTGACAGCTGAGAACGCTGAAGCCGGTGATCGGTGATCGGGGCTGGGATGACGTCATAGCCCCGCCCCAAGGGATGATGGCGGCCGCCATCGAAGAGGAGAGAGCCTTCCGGGCTCTCTCCTGAAGATCTGTAAGTCCTGGGGGGTGATCGGAGGCCCCCCAGGTGAAGAGGAGGGACAGCGGGAGCCAGCGCACACACAGGTAAGTGAATGTCATTCTTATTTTTTATTTTTTTTACAGTTAGCAGCTGCTGCTGCAGAAGCGGGGGGGGCGGCCTATTCCGGGGGCTCTCCTGGAGCCATCCGACCCCCCACGGGGGATCGGATGGCACCAAATTAAAGAGGAGACCCGGCCGGATCCAACGAGGGGTCAGGTGAGTAATTTTTTTTTTTTTTTTTGCCCACTAGCAGGGGTAAATGCCAGGCACGTAAATTTTACGTGGCTGGCACTTAAGTGACGGAGAGGCAACCACGTAAATTTTACGTGGCTGGCATTTAAAGGGTTAAGTTATGCTTCATTTTGATGTCGGATACCCACCCCTTGTGGACACTGCTTTTGGATGTCCCTATCGTCAGAATTAAAGGGGAAGAGGGGTGTGTGACACACTGAGAATACCATTTTGTGAGTACTCACCTGTAAAATGGATATTGTCAGTGTGTCACACACCCCGCTTCACCCGCCCTTTTTTGGTATCCTGGATCCTCCTATATGGTGAAGCTTTCCTTTATTTTATTTTGAGGTTACCGTTGGATTTCCTGGTACCTTGTCTTACTGCTGTTTGAATTCACTGGGTGTAAAGTGGGAGGTCCCAGGTATATATAGGCCGGAAAGGGCTCGTTTTTCAAGACTTCTCCCTGCAACGTCGCCTCCTGCTGGAGGATAACCCTATCGTCCGAATTAAAGTGGAAGTGGGTTGTGTGACACACTGACAATATCCATTTTACAGGTGAGTACTCACAAAATGGTATTTTCTTGTCCCTTAGGGGGACTGATGCCCTTTGGGGTCTGCGGGCGCCTCCATATGTATGCGCCTGATCTCGTTTGCTTCCAGGGCCTATGCGCCCTTTGGACTGATCTTACTTGGATGGTTGCCTTCTTGGTCCTGAGTAAAGATTTCGGCTTCTTGCTGATCCTTGTTAGTGAAGGGGTCAGTATCCCCGCCTGTCTGGCGGGAGATCAGTGTTCTAAGTTTGCCTTTGGGCTGGTTAGGCCGTTACACTGGGCTATTCCTTTAAGAGGGAAGAATCTCCCTCTCTCTTTTTATTCCGTTCTATTGGTGTTCGGGTAACTTTGGCCCTTCAGCACCAGGTTTTCTGTTGAATAAGTTGCTAGACCGCTGCTTGTTTCTGTTCATACCTTTTCAACGGTTTTGTTATGGGATTGACGTTAGAGCCTTTGCTCACGTCGTACTTGGTAGCAAAGTTTTGCAGGTGACAGCGCCTTTACTGTCTGTGCCTTTTTTGTTGGGGATCCCACCCTACTTTATGGACACTGCTATTGGATGTCCCACGTGTAAGTATTATATTGGAGCAGGACATACTGTATGCTTATAATAATACAATTCTGTGAAATACTCTCCTGTAGAAATGGTATTATACGCATACAGTACGTCCTGCTCCACCCCACCCTGATTTTACATTTTCTGGATCCCCTGTATGGTGATTATCATTACTATTGTTACCAGTTGGTGGTTGGTTTCTCCCGGCTTCTTTTCTCACTGCTTTTCAATACTGGGGATTTGTGGGAGGTCCCTGGGTATATGAAGGGCCGGGAGGAGCCTGTTTTTTGCATGTCTGCAGTGAACAGCGCCCTCTGGCGGACGATTACCCACGTGTAAGAATTATATTGGAGCAGGACGTACTGTATGCGTATAATACCAATTCTACAGGTGAGTATTTCACAGAATTGTATTTTTTTCCAGGGGGTCACTCATGTGCGCCCCCCACGTAAGCCTATGGTGCCTGTTTGGAATCTGAATTTGGTTCTGTCAGCCTTGCAGGGTGCTCCCTTTGAACCTGTGCAGGATGCTGCCTTGGCCATTCTTACGCTCAAGGTTGTATTTCTGGTGGGTATCGCTTCTGTCAGGCGTGTGTCTGAGTTGAAGGCGCTTTCCATTCAGCCCCCCTACTATGAGAGACACCAGGAGAAGGTGGTGTTTCGTTTCAAACCTGACTTCCTGCCTAAGGTAGTGTCTGCTTTTCATTTGAATCAGGATATTGTTCTTCCTTCTTTGTGCCCTAATCCTAGCAATGCTAAGGAGATGGTTTTGCACTCTTTGGATGTGGTTAGGTGTCTGAAGTACTATCTGGTGGCTACTGCACCTTTCAGGAAAACTGATGCTCTTTTTGTGGTCCCTTCTGGTTTTAGGAAGGGTTTGGCTCCTGCCAAGTCTATCAGCAAGTGGATTCGTCAGGCTGTGATTCAGGCCTACTCTGCTAAGGGGAAGAATCCTCCCTTCCACCTTACTGCTCATTCCACTCATGCTATTGGTGCCTCTTGGGCTTTTCAGCACCAGGCTTCTGTTCAACAAGTTTTCAAGGCCGCTACGTGGTCTTCGGTTCATACCTTTTCAAAGTTTTACAAGGTTGATGTTAGGGCCTCAGCTGATGCTGCTTTTGGCTACAAGGTTCTGCAGGCGGCAGTGGTTTAAACTGTCTGCTGCTGATTTTTCTTGGGGATCCCACCCTACTTTATGGACACTGCTATTGGATGTCCCAACTGTAAGTATTAGATTTGGAGCGGGACGTACTGTATACTAAGAATAATACAATTCTCTGATTACTCACCTGTAGAATTGGTATTATGAGTATACAGTACGTCCTGCTCCAACCCGCCCTTGGTTGCATTTTCTTGGATCCCCTGTATGGTGATTGTTACCATTGTTATAGTTGATAGTTTGGATTGTTTAATTCTCCCAGCTTCTCTTTAACTGCTTTTCAATGCTGGGGATTTGTGGGAGGTCCCCGGGTATTTGAGGGGCCGGGAGGAGCCTATTTTTGATGTCTCTGCAGTCCAGCGCCATCTGGCGGAGTATATCCCAGCTGTAAGTGTTAGATTTGGAGCAGGACGTACTGAATACTCATAATACCAATTCTACAGGTGAGTAATCGCAGAATTGTATTTTTAGATGCTGTGGAATAGTTTAAGGGTTTGGGCTTTTCATTAAATCATGCTGAATCTCCGGTTTAAGTGCCAGAGGTCTAGCTCTGGGGTGACTCTAAGGCATATCTTATGGCTAAAACAGTGGTCAGTTGATCTCTAAAAAGCATGGACTCCCCTATAAGGGGCAGCGTCTGTTTGGGGAGTGCTTGGATGACAAGGTTAAGGAGGCTACAGGTGGTAAGTCTACTCATTCTGATTTTTCCGGGTCATCAGAAGTGTCTGTGATTTGCAGTAGATGGCCTACATTTTCAGTTTGTGGCCCTGCCTTTTGGCCTGTCGTCAGCTCCACGGGTGTTTACGAAGGTGTTGGCAGGTCTCATGGCTTATCTGAGAAGTCAGGGGATATGTATAATCCCTTACTTAGACGATCTGTTGATCATCATGTCAGGAGGCCCAGAAGGATACACAGACTGTCTTATCGACATTCGAAGAATTCGGTTGGATAGTGAGTTATCCAAAATCGAATATCATATCTTCAAGAGTTATGTCTTTTCTGAGAATGTCATTGGACACTTCTTAGGCAAAGGGTTTTCTGCCAGAACAGAAGATATTGGTACTTCAGGCCACGGTACAGGGTCTCTTTACCTGCCCACCCCCTACGATCCATCAGGGAATGAGTTTGTTGGGCCTGATGGTATCTTGCTTCGAGGCAGTGCCCTTTGCACAGTTTTACACAAGAAACCTTCAGATGGAATTGATCTCGATCTGGGATCGAGACCCACAGACTCTGGATCATTCTTTTTGCATGACACAGTCAACAAGGCAGTCTCTAGCCTGGTGGCTAAGTCCTCAGCTTCTTCAGATCGGCAAATCCTTCCTTCCAGTACAGTGGAAAATCATAAACACAGATGCCAGTTTTTCTGGTTGGGGCGGTGTCATGGAGTCAGACGATCCAGGGACAGTGGAGTCCAAAGGAGAGCAGACTCCCCATTAATATTTTGGAATTGAGAGCGATCAGATCTGTGTCTCAAACATTAAACATCCCATCTGAAGGGTCATCTCGTCCGGATTCAAACAACCGTTCTGGTGGCTCCTCGGTGACCAAGAAGAAGCTGGTTCTCAGACATAGTAAGGATGTCAAAGGCCGACATTACCCGATGATCCTGATCTTCTCACACAGGGACCTCTAAGGCATGCCAATTCACAAGTTCTGGCTTGGACGGCCTGGCTATTGAGTCATCCAGAAACAAAAGGGGGGTGGCAGCCGCTCAGACCATTTTATAACTAACCAGGGAGGTGCACATTAGCAGGGCAATTAGAATACAAAAGTCTTAAAGGGGCCACAGCACTCAAACCAGTTAGCTTGCTGACCAGCCTACAATCTGTCTCTAAACTAGGTTGAAAACAGGGGGCTCGGTCACACACATCTGCAGAAGTATGCTTAAGCTGCACCACCAGCGCCAAGGTGCCCCTGTGGGGTGCAGTCCTAACTCTAGTACTAATTCTAGTCTCTAAGAGCCCCATTTGGGACATACAATGCAATAGATAAATTGGGAGCAGGCTTACCTGAGGTTGCCCTAAACCTCAATTGCAAGCCATGGGGTGGAAGGGTCAAAGACCTTGCAATACAGCCTAGACCCCACACTCCATGTGCTTGCACAAATTCAAAAGAAACAAAAGGGGGGTGGCAGCCGCTCAGACCATTTTATAACTAACCAGGGAGGTGCACATTAGCAGGGCAATTAGAATAAAAAGTCTTAAAGGGGCCACAGCACTCAAACCCGTTAGCTTGCTGACCAGCCTACAATCTGTCTCTAAACTAGGTTAAAAACAGGGGGCTCGGTCACACACATCTGCAGAAGTATGCTTAAGCTGCACCACCAGCGCCAAGGTGCCCCTGTGGGGTGCAGTCCTAACTCTAGTACTAATTCTAGTCTCTAAGAGCCCCATTTGGGACATACAATGCAATAGATAAATTGGGAGCAGGCTTACCTGAGGTTGCCCTAAACCTCAAGTGCAAGCCATGGGGTGGAAGGGTCAAAGACCTTGCAATACAGGTTGCCCTCAGGTAAGCCTGCTCCCAATTTATCTATTGCATTGTATGTCCCAAATGGGGCTCTTAGAGACTAGAATTAGTACTAGAGTTAGGACTGCACCCCACAGGGGCACCTTGGCGCTGGTGGTGCAGCTTAAGCATACTTCTGCAGATGTGTGTGACCGAGCCCCCTGTTTTTAACCTAGTTTAGAGACAGATTGTAGGCTGGTCAGCAAGCTAACTGGTTTGAGTGCTGTGGCCCCTTTAATACTTTTTATTCTAATTGCCCTGCTAATGTGCACCTCCCTGGTTAGTTATAAAATGGTCTGAGCGGCTGCCACCCCCCTTTTGTTTCTTTTGAATTTGTGCAAGCACATGGAGTGTGGGGTCTAGGCTGTATTGCAAGGTCTTTGACCCTTCCACCCCATGGCTTGCACTTGAGGTTTAGGGCAACCTCAGGTAAGCCTGCTCCCAATTTATCTATTGCATTGTATGTCCCAAATGGGGCTCTTAGAGACTAGAATTAGTACTAGAGTTAGGACTGCACCCCACAGGGGCACCTTGGCGCTGGTGGTGCAGCTTAAGCATACTTCTGCAGATGTGTGTGACCGAGCCCCCTGTTTTTAACCTAGTTTAGTGACAGATTGTAGGCTGGTCAGCAAGCTAACTGGTTTGAGTTCTGTGGCCCCTTTAAGACTTTTTATTGAGTCATCCAGACCATGTTTCAGGCCAGGAAGAAGTCTTCATCAATGATCTACTTTAGTGTCTGGCGAGCATTTATCGCTTGGTGCGAATCTAGAGGGTTCGCTTGTAGAACTTTCTCTGTTCCCAGAATATTGGAGTTTTTTGAAAAAAGGTCTTGATGAAGGTTTTCAATTAAGTAATTTAAAAGGACAGATATCTGCTTTATCTATCTTTTTGTCAGAAACCCATTGCTGAGAATAAATGTATCAGAACCTTTTTTCAGGGAGTCGCTCATGTGCGGCCTCCTCGTAAGCCACTTCTGCCGGTTTGGGTCCTGAATTTAGTTTTATCAGTTCTTCAGGGTCCTCCTTTTGAACCATTGGTAGATGCATCATTAAGTCAAATGACTCTTAAAGTTATCTTTTTAGTGGCAATAAGCTCAGTAAGAAGGGTTTCTGAATTAGCAGCTTTATCTGTTAAGCCTCCTTATTTAGTGTTGCATAAGGACAAGGCTGTTTTCCATTTTCTTCCGAAAGTGGTTTCCCCTTTCCATCTTAATGAAGAGGTGGTTTTGCATTCCTTATGTCCTGCTCCAGTGTCCGATAAGGAAAGGGTTCTTCACTCACTGGATGTAGTGAGAGCGCTAAGATATTATCTCACTGCTACTCAATCTTTCCGTAGGTCGGACTTATTTGTCATACTTGAGGGTCCACGGAAAGGTCTTCCACCAGCTAAGTACCATTACTCGATGGATTAGACAAGTAGTAGTAAGAGTCTATGTTTCCAAAGGGAAAGATCCTCCCTTTAGGATTACTGCTCATTCGACACAAGCTATTGGAGCATCTTGGGCTTTTCAGCATCAAGCTTCAGTAGAACAAGTATCCAAAGCCGCTACTTGGTCTTCAGTTCATACATTTACCAAATTCTACAAGGTGGATGTTAGAGCCTCGGAGAATGCCGCTTTTGGTAGAGAAGTCTTACAGACTGTGGTAAGTTAAGTGTCTTGTAAAGTCTTATTCCTGAAAGAAAGGAATAGGTTTTTTTGGAGATCCCATTCTGAAGTAAGGGTACTGCTTTGGAGGTCCCATTCGTCTCTGAATTAGTCTGATGACCTGAAGTAAAATGGAAGAGAAAAGTGAATTTTGTTAGAACTTACCTGTCAAATTAATTTCTCTTCCATTACTACTTCAGGACATCAGACCGCCCCTATCTGCTAGGTTACTATGTCCATGCCTTGGATGCCTAGTCTTGGTGGGGATGTAAATATGTAAATAGTGTGATCAGCATTAAAAAAAAATACAAGTAAATGGAGAATGGAGTCTTGTCATCCGTTCTCCAGCCTTTTGTATCTGTCTCCCGGGTGGCTGTTCTACTACATTTTTAATTAAACTGAAGTGGAGTAAGTCAGCCAGGAGGATATAGGGCCGGGAGGAGGAGCCACACCTTTGTCTTGCAGTCCACGCCCTTCAGTCGAGAGGTTAACCCATTCATCTCTGAATTAGTCTGATGGCCTGAAGTAATAATGGAAGAGAAATTAATTCTACAGGTGAGTACTCAAAGAATTCCCTTTTTTTTATTTTAACAACCCAGAGTTTCTGGAGCAGCCCACTGTACCCTATGATTGTCACATCCGCTGACTCGGAGCAGCCAGGGCAAGATTATTTCCCACATAGTCTGACCTATCCATGAGTAGTGCAATGTCACCATAAGAAATCCCAGGCAGGTCCTCGCTGTGGGTATGTCAGCCTTTTACATTTTGACCGGGCACTGGGTTCAGGCTTGCGGTGTAATCATTTCGGTTGGTTTCACATGTCGGTTCGGTTGATTTTCACATTTTGGGTGGAGCCTAAGGCCGGGACCCCGCACGCTGACATCACTTCTGGGTCCAGCACAGACACATTCAACAACCCGGAAGGTAGAATCTGGCATTCCTCCCGGCCATCGTTCAGGTCTGAGAAAAGAGGCAATATGTCCGCGGGGGGGTCAATCGGTTCGAGCCCCACAGACGGCAGTATCGGCCAGCCCAGAAAGAGCCAGTCCTAAAGAGACAGGACCAGAGGCTGACATTTTCCAAAAACCGGTAGGACTGTGGCTGTTTTTTTGTATGAGTAGTCAGGATAAGGTTCAGGATGTAAGGTAATGCTTATATTTCTTATGTTTTTTAGCCTGAAACAACGCCTGAAAGGTTAAGGACTCTAACCCCCCCCCCCCCCCCCAAACCCAAGAAAGCGGTTAAAAAGTCTAGACACTGTGAAGATTTTAATTGTGTGTCCCTGGATACTTGGCACAGGCCTCTGTGCCAGGAATGCATGGAAGCAAATAGGGACGCAGACGCGCCTGCCCTATTAAGAGATCCTAGTAATGAAGCAACAGATTTCTTCAATGCAGAAGGCTCAGAAAGAAATGGGGCTTCCCGAACCATCCATTGTACTGTTTGTTAACCTAGTTGTAGAAGGTCTGGGGGAAGGTGTTAGGGCATCCCGTATGGCTAAAACTCCTGATGTTTTTTCAGGCCAGCTGCAGATTAATGCAGAACTAGAATCTGGTGAAGAGGATCTGTCCTCTCAGGATTCTTTTGATGAAGAGAACCTGGATAATGAGGTTCCAGATGGTTTGGACAAGCTGTCAGCAGAACTTGAAAATTATTAGGAGACCTTTATGCAACCTGGGGAATCCAGGATGATTTGTATAAAAATTTGTTGGAAAAGATGTTCTGCACTACCGGCCTGTACTCACCCCCAAGTATCTTCACAATGATCCTGGCGGAACCAATGGCTCATCTCAGAGAACAGGGAATCACAGTGATCCCGTATCTAGACGACCTTCTCCTGCTATACAAGTCAGAACAACTACTTCTGGTGGATCTCAGAAAAACCCTGGTCCTGCTGGAGAATCTCGAGTGGGTAGTAAACCTAGAGAAATCCACGCTAACACCCAGTCAGCAATGCAATTTTCTGGGTTTCATCATAGACTGCACCCAGCAAAAAATCTTTCTTCCACAGTGAAAGGTAGACCTCATCAGGGAAGAAGTTCAAAGGTTAATGACAATCCCTCAAGTGTCCATAAGACAAAAATATGCAAGTCGTCAATGCCGGCAGTACCATGGGCTCAACTTCACACAAGAGTGTTGCGAAGGTTTCTTACAGACCTATGGGACATATATCAGGGGTCACTAGATCAACTTGTCCCTTTGTGCTAGAGGACGTAGGTGGTGTAGAGTCATTTTCAGACAGTCATAGCAGGCAAAGAGATGCTGATAAGGTCAGACAACGCCTCAACGGTAACCTGTCTAGTCCATCAGGGAGGGACAAGATCTCTTGCGCTGATGAAGCTGTCAAACGAAATCCTTCTACCCCTTCAGACACAAGTTGGGTCCATCATGGCAATCCATCTGAAGGGAGCCCTCAACACTTTAGCCGATTGTCTAAGCAGGGTTAAGATTCAGCAAACAGAGTGGTGCCTGAACGAGGAAGTTTTTCTCTTTCATTTTACTTCTGGACATCCGAGTAATTCAGTCATGATTGGGTTAACGTCTCGGCTTCTCCTCTTGGGCATTTATCCTTCCGGCTGACCTCCTCCATCCAGTTTCTTTCTTGAAGTTGGAACTGGACTTCAAGGTTGTATCTGAACTCCTTTGCCATTAACTTTTTTTTTGTTTTTAAGGGTTATGCCTTTGAAACGGGGGTATTGAAAACCCTGTCCTTGGCCCCTTATAATCCTCTGATCTGGATGGACCCACAATGCCTCCGCAGCTATGCTGCATTTGCATCAGGAAGGTAAGGGTAAGCGCCAGGGTCTTTGGGCGCTCTGGGGTGTCACCTTTTGTTTTGTAAGAAGAGCTGACACTCCTCTGCTGAAAATTCCACCACAGAAAAAAGCAGCCACAGGTTTTGTCTGGTGAGCCTGATTGGGGGGGGAACCAGGGGAATTACTTTCCCTCTTTCATTGCTCTTTCCCATGTTTTAACTGTGTATTTAACTGGTTGCAAAATTCAAAATTTGCGTGCCTTTAAGGAGGCAGAGCTAAGACAGCACAGACGAGAGAGGATTGCTTTCTCGGCCACCACCACTGAAAGAATTTCAGCTTAGTGAAGTAGCTAGCACCACCCATGCAGCCGGTTCTCGTCCAGGGCACAGCGCTCTTTTCTCGGCTGCCTGCCCTGGAAGCATTTTCGGCTAGGCAAAGTGCTGAGCACTGCCGATGCCTCTGTCTTTTGTAGAGGGTCACAGCGCAGTGGCAGCCCTCAAGTGGCCCTAAACTTTTAGAGAGTCGTTTAAGAAGTATTGGCTACTAAGAAGGTTTAAAAATATATATTCCTCTAAAATGAAAAGTATATTGTGGCTGCCATAGTCTCCCAGGAAGAGTTATCCGTTGGGAAGGATTCATCCAGTGGGGACTCTGATTCACAGTCCTCTACAGAAGGGGGCGCTCAGATAAGGAGAAGATGGATGGTTGATTTCATCCATTCTGGAGGATGTTGCTGTGCATACGCATAATTCTAATCTGTTTATAGGGAATGGCAGAAGCCAGATTGTCTTCCGCCCATTCCTAAAGTACTAGATACTATGTATTCCTTTCCTCCAGATCAGATTGAATTATTGTCTCACCCTCCTTTGGTGGACGCTCTGGTGCCAGGTCTTTATAAGACTTTGGTTATGCCATCCTCTGATAGTGCTTCTCCAAAAGATCTAGCGGATAAGCGCATGTGTCTTGCTTGAGCGTAATTTATCTAAAAAAGTATATTTGCAGCCCTCAAATAGATAAGGAAACCTAAGAGCTCAAATACACTTATATCTCTAAAAAAATTACACCTCGTTTGTCTAATAAGTTCATTTGCCAGTAATCTCCAAGGAAGATGATGCACTTTAAAGTTATTTTATATACCTTGCAAAATGTACAAAACAAAAATACTACAATCCGTGTTATAACATAGAAAGCCTAACAGGGCAAAAGCATATATATATATATTAAAACGGATTACTCATCTGTTTTAATTGGTTCCAAGCAGATATCAACAGGCCACGTCCAATCTCCATACAAAATGGCTGCTGTACTTGGCTTCACAATGCAGGTTTCTCTACCCAAGGCAAAATCATCATTGTCCGTCATCAGTCAGTCTTGCCAGCACATGCTTTCTCCAGCTGCCCTCCAAAAGAATCTCCTCCTTTCTTTCCACTCCACTGTTTTTATCTATCAGGCTTCACCCTTTGTTCCATTTGAAAAAGGTCTGATTGGCCCAGGCAAAACTCATGGCCCAGGTAGCCAGCTTAATTTGCATACAAATGCACACCTGAAACTGGAGCTACAGACAACCAGTCTTCAAAGAACAAAGGGGGTTACCCACCATGGTGCATCAAACAAAAGGGATTATCCTATATACAGTGATTGCATGTATAAGATTTTTTACAATTTCTATGAGAACAAAATATATATATATATATAAAAAATATCATAGCTTCACAGCATGGATCAGATAGCACGTCATGCTTATTCTATTATAGGGTCAACCTTGCGGCCGGCCTGTGCTACATTCATAGCATCTTTGGCAAGCAGGAGGTTGTTAAGACAACTGGACTACAAGACTTTTTTGGGTCGTTCACGGAAGTCATTTTCCAAGTTGCATATCAACAGGTATGTAATCCTGGCTAATGGAGGATTTGATCAGGTTAACATAGCCTCTAAAAAGAACCTCCTCCGAGATTCTCTTGGTCAGGGGTATCCCGAATTCCACAGAAAGCAGAATCAATGAGATCTGCCATATCTCGCCTTTTGGAGATTGGAGTAGTTTGATCCACAGTGATCTTACTCGAGCCGGAACATTTTATGACCACAGTGTATATATAAGGATGCGTACCTGCATTACGGTAGGTGGCCTGCATCTTCAGTTTGTGGCTCTATCCTTTGGTCTATCATCAGCACCAAGGGTGTTTACCAAGGTTTTGGCAGGTCTCATGTTTTCTCTAAGAAGTCAAGGTTTACATATAATCCCTTACTTAAACGATCTGTTGATATGGGCCCCATCAAGTTAGGGGTCCCAGAAGGATACACAGACGGTCTGATAGACATTTGATATCTGACTATCCGGTCGAATTTTCTAAAGTTGAATACCATACCTTCTTTTCTGGGAATGTCTGTTCTCCCAGATCAGAAGAGACTTTTTCTCCAGGCCAGGGTACAGGGTCTCTTGTCTTGCCCTCACCCGACGATTCGTCTAGGAATCTGTCTGTTGGACCTGATGGCATCTTGCTTGGAGGCAGTACCTTTTTCACACAAGACCCCTGCAGATGGAATTGCTCACAATCTGAGATCAAGACCCACAGACTTTGGATCACTCTTTTAATGACACATTAAACAAGGCAGACCCTAGCCTAGTCCTCTTCAGGTTGGCAAATCTGTCCTTCCAGTACAGTGGAAAAACGCCATGGATGAACTGAGAGCGATTTTGTTTCTCAGACACTGGACATCCCATCCGGATTCAGACAATCGGGTGGCGGTGACATATATCATCCACCATGGGGGCACCAGGAGCAGAAAAGTCCTCATGGAAGTGAGCTGGATTTTACTTTGGGCTGAGAAACAGGTTCCATGCATCTCGACTGTACACATACCTGGAGTGGACAACTTTCAGGCTGATCATCTCAGCAAAGCGGTCCTGCATCAGGGGGAATTATCTCTGTCAGAGGGTCTTTCAATCCTAATGCATGTGCTGGGGGATCCCAGACATAAATCTTTTTGCGTCACGGCACAATCGGAAGGTTGAAGTTTGTGTCCCGGTCTGGGGATCCTGCAACAGATGCCCTGATTCTTCACTGGTCAGCATTCAAGCTTCTTTATTCATTCCCTCCAATTCCACTCCTGGGTCCAGTACTAAAAAAGTTAACTCACAAGTGAGTCTCAACCATTCTGGTGGCTCCTCAGTGGCCAAGAAACAGCTGGTTCTCAGACATATTAAGGATATCAGAGGGCAACCGTGGAGGTTACCCGACAATCCATATCTTCTCACTCAGGGGTCTCTAAGGCATCCCAATTCACAAGTTCTGGCTTGGATGGCCTGGCTATTGAATCCTTCATCTTGGCAGAAAGGGGGTTTTCTGCCAGAGTCATCCAGACTATGATTCAGGCCAGGAAGAGGTCTTCATCAATGATCTTCTATAGTGCCTGGCGAGCATTTATCGCCTGGTGCGAATCCAGAGGGTTCCCTTGTAGAACTTTTTCTGTTCTCAGAGTATTGGATTTTTGCAGAAAGGTCTTGATGAAGGTCTTCAATTGAGTACTTTAAAGGGGCAGATATCTGCCTTATTTATCTTTTTTTCAGAAACCCATTGCTGACAATAAATGTATCAAAACTTTGTTATATGGAGTCACTCATGTGCGAGCTTCTCCTAAACCACTTCTGCCGATTTGGGACCTGAACTTTATCAGCTTTTCAGGGTCCTCCTTTTGAACCATTGGCAGATACGTCATTAAGTTTATTGACTCTTATGGTTATCTTTTTAGTAATAAATTCAGTAAGGAGGGTTTCTGAATTAGCAGCTGAAGAAGGAAAATATGATTGAAAATGTTTGCTGCACATTAATCTCCAATATTTCTACTGGAGATTAATATTAAAGATGAGTCGATTTGCAGAATTTTCCAGAAAAAATTGTTTCAGTCCGAATTTGTTTCGCGGCGAATTGATATTAAAAACTGCTATTTTTGGACAGAGCCTCAGTTGGGTTGTAGAACATTTTGCCTTGCTGTAACACGCATAGGATGTGTGCTGGGTTAGTGAAATAATACTGTAAAGAAGTATGACATGCAGATCAGGCATCGCTATTAGAATTTTTGTCGCAGAGCGGCACAATTAGAATGCCTTGAGGTGACATCAGCATGAGGAGCCCATATATTGCATGAAAGACACACCCTGGAGTTGGCAGCAACACGATGAGCCCATATATTTCCTGAATGACACACTGGAGTTGGCAGCAGCACGGGGGAGCTTATATTGCCTGAAAGACACACCCTGGAGTTAGCGTCAGCATGAGGAGCCCATATATTGCCTGAAAGACACACCCTGGAGTTGGCAACAGCACGAGGAGCCCATAAATTGCCTGAAAGACACATCCTGGAGTTGGCAGCAGCATGGGGAGCCCATATATTGCCTGAAAGACACACTGGAGTTGGCAGCAGCACGGGGAACTTATATTGCCTGAAAGACACACCCTGAAGTTAGCATCAGCATGAGGAGCCATATATTGCCTGAAAGACACACCCTGGAGTTGGCAACAGCACGAGGAGCCCATAAATTGCTTGAAAGACATCCTGGAGTTGGCAGCAGCGTGGGAAGCCCATATATTGCCTGAAAGACACATACTGGAGTTGGCAGCAGCATTAGGAGCTTATATATTGCCTGAAAGACACCCTGGAGTTAGCATCAGCATGAGGAGCCCATATATTGCCTGAAACACAAATTCTGGAGTTGGCAGCAGCATGGTGAGCTCATATATTGCCTAAAAGACACATCCTGGAGTTGGCAGCAGCATGGGGAGCCCATATATTGCCTGAAAGACACATCCTGAAGTTGGCAGCAGCATGGGGAGCCCATATATTGCCTGAAAGACACATCCTGGAGTTGGCAGCAGCATGGGGAGCCCATATATTGCCTGAAAGACACATCCTGGAGTTAGCAGCAGCATGGGGAGCCCATATATTGCCTGAAAGACACACCCTGGAGTTGGCAGCAGCATGAAGAGAACATATACAAATTTTGGGCACGTATTTGATATCCTAAGAATATTAAAAGTTTAGCGTATTTTCTGTAACTGGAGAGCAGAGACTCAAATCTGTTTGCACTATCCATATTTCTAAAGTGTTGGTGTGGCACCATGATCAATCTACTCTGATGCATCAGGCATTGGTGGGTGGAAATCATGGCTGATCCATGCCTGATTCATCTTCACACAGGTCAGTCTCTCCATAGTTCCACATCTGCTGCTGTTGTCCTAAAAAAACATTTCCAAGCATACTTGAGCGCATTGAACTGCCCTCATCAGTGCATACCACATATGCACATCTAAGAGTTTTACCAATTTGTTCCTGTTAAAGTCTTTAGGACCTAGTTACTACTTAGTGAAAAGCCATAAGTATATCAGGCAGAGAAGTGCCAGGATGGGCACAGAGGAGTGTCAGAGGCCTAAATTCATCAAGCAGAGGTCGCAGCAGGAGTCTCAGCAAGAGGCCTGATCTCTCGGTATCAGCTAGCAGTCATGTCTCGCAACCCATCAGCCATCATTGATTGGTTAACATAGTCATCCACGCCATCACAAGTGACATCTGACACCCCCAGTCAGCTGTCGGTTGTATCTTATGCATTGGGTTCAGCTCCACTATTCAGTGAGGACGATCTGATAGAGAAAATTCAGCAGCTACTGCCCAGCCAAGAAGTGGAGGAGACATTTGCCGCTTCCTTTACTAGACGGGCAAGTAGTGATGAGGAGAGTGGTGTGGGAGGTGGTGTTGCAAGCGTTCTGGCTTCTGAAGCAGACACTGTTGAGGAACCTGAGGAGGATATCGGTGACGTGCAGACATCTTCCATAGAGCTTTACAAGGTGTGATTACAAACAAGGTATAACATATAGTACAGAGAACAATACAAAACTAGATTGTATAAGGTTCAAACCAAGTGTTGTGAGCACAGGAGATAATAGGAAAGAGAGTCCTGGCCTTGCGAGCTTACAGTCTAAAGGATCGGGGTGGTAGAGCTTGAGTTAGGCTGCAGGTTAAGTTGCTTAAGCTCTGTCTGAAGAAGTGAATTCTGAGGGCACTTTTAAAGACTTGGAGTGATGGAGAGTGACGGATTTAGCGGTTAGCATGGTGGCAGAAGGGGAAAGTCTGGAGGCAAATGTGCCCGGGGTAGGGGTAGACCACTTGCTCTGCGGCAGGCTACCTTCCGGGGAGTTAGTGGAACAGAAGTTCCTGGAGTCGGCTGCAGTTAGCATTGAATTAGTTCAGACTGTTGGTGGGAAAATCAGCTACTCGGCGGTGTGGCAGTTTTTCATCAAGCATCCGCAGGAGGTTAACAAGGTCACATGCAAGATGTGTAGGCAGAAGGTCCCAATGTTGGCCCCACGGCCCTTCGTCATCATATGCAGCATCACCTTAAAGCGGCCTGGGAGAGCAGCCTCCAAAGTGGTGGTGTAGCCTGCTGCATTACCCAGTGGCACGCCGCTCCCTGTTCCAGCCAACCAAGGCTCCACTACCTCCTGTGTGTCATACCCATCCTCTGTCACTCCAGATGCTCCTTCGAGTCAGTCATTCCACCATCAATCCATTGGCGAAGCCATGACCAAGAGACAACAGTATGCGCCCACTCATCCTAAATGTGCTCCTGCCCAAATTACTGGTGCTGCAGTCCCTCCCTTATTCTATCCCCAAATAGTGAGAGGAGCCTGGGTAACTCCTCTCAAATGACCACCATATAATAGGCCGCACTCAAAGTAATAAAAGTAAATGCATTTTTTATTTATTACTAAATTACAATCATAAAAATTTAGATATTTAGATCAATACATAACAACACTATTGACATAGTTAAAAAACATATAGACAAACACAAGGGGGGACCTATCTACAAATGGAGACTATGTACATGAATATATTGAATATTAATATTAAATGGCGTGTCGCAAATGCCTCTGAAAAGTAAGTATATATAATATTTCTACTTGTATGCGCTGGTGAATACAAAAGCCATGAGCTATATCACATGGTAAAGTGCATAGTGCCTAATGTGCATAAATTGTGCAATTGTATGTGTGTGAAAAAATATCTATATACAAAAGTATCTAAAAGATATAAACAATGTGACCCTATAAACCTGCAACACAAATAAACCAAAAACAAACCTTAAAGTACAAAGAAGTGCTGAAATAACAACAAAAGTAACCAATGTGCTGTAGTGAGAAACTATACAGCGCGCGCACGCTAATACAATGAATAAAGATGATGATGTAATACAAAGCTGGCACACCAAAGATCAAAAATGTAACAAAGTAACAAAGTTTACGTCACCAGTCTCCAGGGGTCCCCCGCAGCAGCCGCCACCGACGCGTTGCGTGCCCTATAGACACTTCGCCAGGGTGAGGTGGCTGCTGGGGATCCCCCTCCCTAAATACTCAGGATGAACAACGTACTCCAATGGCGACGAACGGCCGCCGCCGCCCACACGTGCGCCCCGCCCAGCCGACAATACAGGCCGTAAGGGCAGCACGTCAGACGGCGCGTAACCGCGTCACCACCGGCCGTCAAGTCAGTGTGCGGCCGCGCGAGACCCACCGCCGGGCGCGCGGCCGGCGGGACGCACTCCCCTGCAGAAGGAGGCGCCCGCCAGCCACCCGCCCGGCGGCGCGCACAACGCGCAGCCGCACACCGCCCACCCAGCAGCTGCTGGAATGTCAGGTGCAGGAACGTGGGAGGTAAGTATTCAGGGAGGAGGGGAAACGAAAGAAAATCAAATATATGGCCAGTAACAGGGACATAAGACATAACAATGACAATATGGGCTGCAATTCTATATGGATAAATATATCTTGAGCAGCAACCATAAGTCAGTGCACACATATAATATAGCGTTGCAAGAAAAATGTTAATTTATTAATATGTTAATAAGACAATCAGAATGGATGAATGTATGCAAATAAATCAATTTAAAACTACATATATTAATGGAATAATCGTTTGCATGATAAAGGTCCATTTGAGTTATAGCATGATGAAAGGATAGATATATACACCATATGGGACCACCCCTGATCATTTGGGAGGGGACATGTCTAACATGTCCATATGTTATAAACATGTACCCCCACCTCTTTGGTATCAACCCCATAAATTGATTATGGACACGGGATGTATTGAAAGTCCCAATATCCAGGAAGAGGGATAAATCCACCAATACTATACAAAATCACTATGTATTGGCCACCCACAGCAAAGATATAATTTACCCTTTAACCGCCAGCCTACCTTGAGATTTTGTCACCCTTTGTTGCCAGACCATTTTGCACTATTTTGCGCTCCACATGTTCAACTGTGATTTTTGAAGGGATTTCCCAGTATTTCCCTGGAAAATTATATATTGTTTTTTTCAGCACAGTCTGGGCTTTAACATGAAGTGTCTTGTTTGTAAGATTGTCAGTGTTTTTTAAATATTTTTGTGGAAAATATGTTAAAAAAAACCAAAAAAACATTTTTTTTACAATTTGTAGTGCGTTTTCTTAATAAAACATGCAAGTTGTTTCAGGAAATCATATTGTGTGTAAAAGCCTTATTGCTCCCGATTGCAACAGTACCACATATGTATTGGTAGACACCCTTTCTTGCCCAGGAGACACGTAAAACTGAAAATAGCGACTGAGCCAATTTTGAAAGAAAACTCAACCATTTTGCTCTCCTTGCAGTTTTTCAACCAAAACACCACTTTTCAATTAAAATACCCCCCACAAACCACATGTTCCCTGAAAGTACACACCTCAAGCGTTCTAGGAGTACCAGGCTTGTTGTTGTAGCTGCAGCTTTCTGGACGCAAGCCTTCCCGAAACTCACTGGTTGTACCGGATTTCCCTAAAAAAATAGCAAAAATGCAGCATTAAGACCAAATTTTTCTATAAAAATCATGCGCTAACCAAAAAAAACTAATCAAATCTGAAATGGCAAGGTCCCCTGAACAGAACAATACCCAACATGCATAGCTACCTCCAAGGGTAAGGTTGCCAATTACCCCAAAGCAAAGCGTATGCATAACGGGCATTTCACTTGAAATTTCCTGCTCTGCAGACAAAGTGCGCACCTTGCGCTTTTTCAACCAAAACACCACTTTTCAATTAAAATACCCCTCACAAACCACATGTTCCCTGAAAGTACACACCTCAAGCGTTCTAGGCGTACCAGGCTTGTTGTTGTAGCTGCAGCTTTCTGGGCGCAAGCCTTCCCGAAACTCACTGGTTGTACCGGATTTCCCTAAAAAAATAGCAAAAATGCAGCATTAAGACCAAATTTTTCTATAAAAGTCATGTGCTAACCAAAAAAAACTAATTAAATCTGAAATGGCAAGGTCCCCTGAACAGAACAATACCCAACATGCATAGCTACCTCCAAGGGTAAGGTTGCCAATTACCCCAAAGCAAAGCGTATGCATAACGGGCATTTCACTTGAAATTTCCTGCTCTGCAGACAAAGTGCGCACCTTGCGCTTTTTCAACCAAAACACCACTTTTCAATTAAAATACCCCCCACAAACCACATGTTCCCTGAAAGTACACACCTCAAGCGTTCTAGGCGTACCAGGCTTGTTGTTGTAGCTGCAGCTTTCTGGGCGCAAGCCTTCCCGAAACTCACTGGTTGTACCGGATTTCCCTAAAAAAATAGCAAAAATGCAGCATTAAGACCAAATTGTTCTATAAAAATCATGCGCTAACCAAAAAAAACTAATCAAATCTGAAATGGCAAGGTCCCCTGAACAGAACAATACCCAACATGCATAGCTACCTCCAAGGGTAAGGTTGCCAATTACCCCAAAGCAAAGCGTATGCATAACGGGCATTTCACTTGAAATTTCCTGCTCTGCAGACAAAGTGCGCACCTTGCGCTTTTTCAACCAAAACACCACTTTTCAATAAAAATACCCCCCACAAACCACATGTTCCCTGAAAGTACACACCTCAAGCGTTCTAGGAATACCAGGGCTTGTTGTTGTAGCTGCAGCTTTCTGGGCGCAAGCCTTCCCGAAACTCACTGGTTGTACCGGATTTCCCTAAAAAAATACCGGGGATCGGTATTACTTACGGTCGCCCTGACCCCCTGGGCTCCGGAAAGGTTTCTGCTCCAGCGTCATCTGATGAGGTAAGCAGGGGGCGCAGGCTGATGACAGCTGCCGTGCGCCCCCTGCTGATTGGTCAGGGGAGCGATCGGGTGACTTGGTTCACACCCAGGTCACCTCCCCCTGACCCCTGGACTCCCTGCAAGCTGCTCCACAGCAACGGTCCCGCTGATGCCCCCCCGATGGCCCGGAAGGTAAGGGAACGCTAGCTACGTGAAATTCACGTAGCTGGCGTTTAACGACAGGAGAGGCAGCTACGTGAATTTTACGTAGCTGGCGCTAGAAGGGTTAAGAGTTGAAGATGAACGGGATGAAAGCATTACACCAATAATTGGCACTAAAGGTGCCATATGAGTAATATGGAAGAGACTATGTTCCAGTTTAGATGATTTAAATCAAATATCATGTATACAACATGAAACAAAATGATTACAAATTGGCTACAATCCAATAAGTATACTGTCGTATCCATCATATTCACATAGGCGATTATCCCGCTTCTGATCTATTTTTTGATAGTAGCATCAATCAGAATTCTTTGACTTTTGCATTCCAAAGATAATACACGTCCAAGGCCCTATATCATCAGTGTGCCAGCATCATGTCCATGTGTGGAAGTGTCCCCTATAAAGAAGAATGAAAAAGAATGAAAATATATGGGATAAGGGGAAACAATGATCAGTATATATCTGAAAATACTGTAACTTGTGTTCTGTAATAAACCATATGCCCTGGCATCCACCACAGGCGCCTGTCCATTAGTGCATGCAAGCATACTGGATAGTGTAGACAGGACAGCAGTGGGGCAACCCATGGGCGAAAGCCTCAGTTATTTAGCCACAATCTCGGCCCAGAAATGAGGTGAAACCAAAATCCTCATTAATGCCCTGTGGGGCCCGCGTCCGCAGGTTATATATCCATTCGGTTTCTTTTTGTTCAAGTCTCCTTTTAATGTTGCCACCTCTGATCCCCAGTTGTACCTGATCTATAAAGAAGACCTTCATGCCCACTGTACTACCTTTGTGGGCATGCAGAAAGTGGGCTGCCACCGGAGTCAGTGTCCTCCCACATTCTTCATCACGTGCTGCCAAATAGTCGAAAGGTGTTTTTGAATCCTATTCTTTACGGCATTGATGGTCTCGCCGACATAATATTTAGGGCAAGGGCATTGGATGACATAAATGACTCGCTGTGATCTGCAATGCAGATGTTTGGTCAGTTTAAAGTGGACCAACACCCAGGATTTTGACTATCCTGGGTTTTGGTCCACTTCGGCGGGGCACCCCGATCGGGGGTGCCCCGCTGTGTGAAACCCCCCAGAAAGCCCCAAAATCTTACCTGTCCCCGCTCCCACGTGACTGGACGCTCCAATCCCCGCCAACGTCCAGGCGGGGATCAGGAACGTCCAAGCGGCTGCCGCCGCCGCCGCCTCCCTCGCGTCACTTTCGGCGCGCGCGCGCCCCCGCCGGCCATTCGCAGACGGCCGGCGCGGGCGCGAGCACGCCTACAGGGGCGCGAGGGAGGCGGCGGCGGCCGGCCGCCGCCGAAGATCAGGTAAGGTGTTTGGGGGTTTTTTGGGGGGTTTCACCCCGCGGGACATCCCGATCTCGGATGTCCCGCGGGGTGGGAGGTGATCGGCCCGGGAATCTTATAGATTTCCGGGCCGATCACCTCTCGGTGTTGGTCCACTTTAAAGTCCCTTTGTGAATGTAGGTCTTTGATCGCAGTCGTCTTAACCACAAAGGGGCAGACCGTACAGCTGCCACATGGTCTACTCATTGCTCCATGAGGGGTTCGTAACCACGTAGTGGACGTGGAAAGATGGCTAGTGCAAAGTCGATCTCTCAAGCTAGGGGCCCTCTTAGCTGTCAATAAAGGTCCCCCCCCTATCCAGGGTGCCAGTTGGGGGTCCGATTGTAGAACAGCCCAGTGTGTTTTCAGAATGTTTCTCATGTTGTTCCAATCACTGTTATATCTGGTGATAAATCTCCCCTGGTTATCAGCTGTCCTTCTCCTGTATGTTAACAGTTGTTCTCTCGGAGTTCGCAGGGCCCGTTTGGCAGCTCGATCCACAACCCTGCTTGGATATCCCCTACTCAAAAAGCGGGTACGCATGTCCTTGACTTCTTCCTTGAAGCTCTCATCATTAGAGCAGTTTCTTCTCAATCTCAACATTTGTCCAACAGGGATGCCCTCTTTGAGTTTTTTCTGATGGAAGCTGGTAAAATGTAGTAAAGCATTAGTAGAGGTAGGTTTTCTGTATAGATGGGTAGAAATGAATCCATCAGCACCAACTTCTAAGGTTAGATCCAGAAACACAGCCTTTGTTGGTGAGTATGTGTATGTCAGATAGATGTTCAAGGAGTTGGTGTTTAAGGAGGCTATGAACTCCTCACATAAATGGGCAGGTCCCTGCCACAGGAAGAGGATGTCGTCGATGAACCTGTACCAGCCCAGAATATGGGGCTGGTACAGGCCCATCGACTCCCCCCAGACGACCTCCCGTTCCCACCACCCCAAAAAGAGGTTGGCAACGGAGGGCGCGCATTTGGCTCCCATGGCTACCCCCCTGACCTGTCTGTAGTACCTGCCATTGAAGATGAAAAAGTTGTAGGTCAAAATGAACCCCAATAACTCAATGGCGAATGCATGTAATGCACTCTTTTCATTGGATTCCATATCCAAAAAGTATTTGGTGACGCTTCCACATCACACGTCACCAACAAAGTATTTGGAGGGACATGTAACGAGTCAACCCGATTTAATACATCGGTTGTATCCCTTACATATGAATCTAAAGTCAAGACATGGGGCTGTAACAAACTATCAATAAAGGTGCAAGCATGCTCAGTCAGACTGCCGATACCTGATATTATAGGGCGTCCCGGAGGTTTCTTGATGTTCTTGTGTACCTTTGGCAGCATATAGAAGGTAGCCACCCGAGGATGTTCAACCTTCAAAAAATCAAGCAAAGTACGGTTGATAATGTTATTGGTGTAGGCATCATCCAACATAGTGTCAAGTTCTCGTTTATAATCCTTCAAAGGATTGTTCTCTAGTCTCTGATAAGTCTGCACATCTGACAATTGTCTGGTGGCTTCCTCCAGATAATATTGTCGGGGGAGAACGACTATGTTCCCCCCCTTGTCAGCTTCCTTGACAACTATGTCTTCCCGTTTTTGTAAAGAACATAGAGCATCCCATTCATCTCGTGTGAGATTCTTTGGGGATCTATTGGGTGCCATCTCCCTTTGCTTACCATCTCAAAAAACACCCTTATGGCTGGCACATTGATCCATGCAGGTGTGAAAGTAGAAGGCTTCCTTAGAATAGGCCCATGTGGTGTAGGCTCCTGTTCATCCAGTAGTGTTACCAGGTCCTGTAATGCTTGTTCTTCTTGAGCTTCCAATGTAGATGATGGACCTGTCTGATCTGGATTAGAGAAATAATGCTTCAATGACAGGCGTCTGCAGTATAGAAATAAGTCCTTAATCACATCAAATTTGTTAATCTTGGCCGTAGGTGAAAAATTGAGACCTTTAGCCAGAAGTGTTAATTGTGGCTTTGTTAGAGGAATGTCCGTTAAGTTGACAATCTCTAATTCCGGGTTGGACGCCCCCGGTTGGGTCGGCGTGGTGATACTACCCGTCTCCGTTTGATCTCCCTGGGTCGTAATCAGTGATGTTCCCTGTATCCCGACTCTCTGTCTCTGCTGTCTGTGTCTCCTCTTTTGCCCCCCCCCTCCTTGTTCTCCTATGGGGCCCTCCTCCAAAAAACTCAGATCAGCGGAGGACCGATCAGAGGATCTGCTGGAAATGAATGATGTATGAGAGGTGGCATATTGTCTATTGTAGGAGGAATCATTCCTGTCAGGGTAAGATTGTCCCTTGGATCTACTATAATTGGAGGCACTCCGTGTGTTACCATGGTGTCTCCATTTGTATATTTTGCCAGTACTGGCATCTTTTTTGTCCCTGTCTAATTTCTGTCTCTTATTATTCATGACATCCACTTCATACCTCTCCAACTCTTTAGTAAGATTTTCCGTGAAAGCAGTTATTTGTTCCTGAATTTTCAACAAATTAAGTTGTGTGTACAGTTCCTGTAATCGAAGTTTGATGGTATCTAATAAGGTTTTGTCCTCATTAATTAATAAATCAATGAGAGACATCGAGCAGGTGTGTAGGACAGTTTCCCATTGTATTTTGAATTCAGGGGAAACTTCCCAAGCCGGGAAAATTTGTACTCTAAGTCCGCGCGGGATAAGACCCAGCTCTTTATACAGTTGTAGACTATGAATGTTCCACCAGGTGCGTAAGTAATCCCGCCGTGCCCGTTTAATGGATCTGAAAAGTGTTTCTTGTGCAATTTTATCCTCTGGTGGCAACTGGGGTCCTACCGTGGTGGGGTTTTTAAAGGTTGCCAATTTATTGGACCAATCATTTTCCACCAACTCAAAATTGATGGCCATAATCTGGACGTGCAATTACCCTATGAAGACAAAAACAGAATGTTTGTCCAACCCAGAACACTAATAGGTACTAAAGAGATATGGGTATGCACCGTCCTACTCATAAAAATGTAACATGAAAAGGTGCTAGAAAGCCCGTATGGTCAAACAACTGTAATATCCCCAAATAGTGAGAGGAGCCTGGGTAACTCCTCTCAAATGACCACCATATAATAGGCCGCACTCAAAGTAATAAAAGTAAATGCATTTTTTATTTATTACTAAATTACAATCATAAAAATTTAGATATTTAGATCAATACATAACAACACTATTGACATAGTTAAAAAACATATAGACAAACACAAGGGGGGACCTATCTACAAATGGAGACTATGTACATGAATATATCTTCACTTCAAATCATTGGTTACTTTTGTTGTTATTTCAGCACTTCTTTGTACTTTAAGGTTTGTTTTTGGTTTATTTGTGTTGCAGGTTTATAGGGTCACATTGTTTATATCTTTTAGATACTTTTGTATATAGATATTTTTTCACACAGATACAATTGCACAATTTATGCACATTAGGCACTATGCACTTTACCATGTGATATAGCTCATGGCTTTTGTATTCACCAGCGCATACAAGTAGAAATATTATATATACTTACTTTTCAGAGGCATTTGCGACACGCCATTTAATATTAATATTCAATATATTCATGTACATAGTCTCCATTTGTAGATAGGTCCCCCCTTGTGTTTGTCTATATGTTTTTTAACTATGTCAATAGTGTTGTTATGTATTGATCTAAATATCTAAATTTTTATGATTGTAATTTAGTAATAAATAAAAAATGCATTTACTTTTATTACTTTGAGTGCGGCCTATTATATGGTGGTCATTTGAGAGGAGTTACCCAGGCTCCTCTCACTATTTGGGGATATTACAGTTGTTTGACCATACGGGCTTTCTAGCACCTTTTCATGTTACATTTTTATGAGTAGGACGGTGCATACCCATATCTCTTTAGTACCTCCCTTATTCTAAGCAGACAGCACGTCCTGCTCCAGACATAGTCCTTACATGTGGGTATACCTCCGCCTTCAGCGCCGTGCACTACAGAACATGAAGAAAACAAGCTCCTCCCGGCCCTACATATACCAGAGGACCTCCCACAAATCCCCAGTTTCTCTGCAGTGCTGAAACTGCGAAGACATGAAGTATCACGCTCTCGCAGGCGAGCGGGGCTTGACAGCCCGAGGCCCTGCGGGACTATTTCCACCCGTCCTCATTGTGAATGAATGCCTCCCAGCCTGGGCTGCGTTGGTCGGGTGAAGGTAGGCAGCACCCAGTGTGCTTATGGAGCTAGACTCCACCGCAATCCCCCTCCATAGGGTATGTGGTTAAGGCATAGCATCCGGTCCAGACTATTTTAATCAAATCACTCCCACTTCCCAGCGGGTGTTTGGGGCATCCAGGGTTGCTTTACAGCGTCAATCCCTACTGGCATATTAAATATAATAATCACCATATGGAGACATCTCAGGATATTGTGAACGGAGTTCCTTCTGGACAAGCCCGTCTGTGTGTAGCTTGTGGGGTCACACCTAGCAGTGGTGACAATGCACGGGTCTGCGTCACTTGTGCCCAGCAGGCGCTAGCTGGCCTCCCCACCTCTTCCGAGGCTGGGCCCGCACCTCGCCTTGCTTCTCCTACTCCCCCAAGCCTGAGCCTAACCCCCAATACTAGTGGGGACTCTAGACTGGCTAGCGTGGAAAATTTAATTGCTGGCTCCTTGGCGCGCAAGGCTACTGCTAAGAAGCGCCATTTGAATCCTGAAGCTACTATTCTTCCTGTAGAATCTGACGACTTACATCTGTCTTATGCACATTCCCCCTCAGAGGAACGGGAACTGTTTTCTGACTCAGGGTCCTATGATGACGAGTCCAGGAGTCAGGATGAATCTGGTTCTGATCTTTGGTCCCAGGATGACGTTGACAGATTGCTGGCCCAGATCTTTGATGTGTTATCCCTCTCTCCCCCGCCTGCGGCTCCTCGGCAAAGAGATGACCTGTTTCATACCGCTAGGGTGCGATTGGAGTTTCCTGAACAAACTCATTTTAATAATCTCGTCCTAAAGGAGTGGGAACATCCCAGCAAACTCCAGGGAGTCCCTAAAGTTGTGGATAAGAAGTATCCATTCCCTGCCGACCTGATCAAGTGTTGGACTTCGCCGCCCAAAGTCGATGCCCCGATCCTTGGTCTGTCCAATACCTCTATTATGCACTCCCCTGACACTACTACGCTGCGGGATCTGGAGGATCGGCGGGTTGACCAACTGGCTTGTCATGCATTTGCATTTGGGGGAGCGTCGCTCCGCCCGGTTTGCGCCTTAGCCATCACGGCGGTGGCGCTCAGGACTGTGGTTAAGACGGCTCTTGAAGGGGCGGATGACTTGCCATCTGATGCCGCCAATGCTTTGGTTACCTGTGAGACTTTTATCAATTATATCCTGTCTGCATCGGACGATGTTATTAAGCTGAGTGCTAGATCCTCTGCTCTGGTGGCAGCCATACGCCGTGCGGTCTGGTTACGCCAGTGGGCCGCTGACAATGTCGCCAAGAAGGCACTTACGGGGCTTCCATTCAAAGGGCTGCGCCTGTTTGGGGAAAGGTTAGATATCTTTGCTAAAGGGGGCAAGCTGCCCCAGCGCAAGCATCAGATTCGGCCCTTTTGTGGCCCAAGCTCCCACTCGACCCCCTATCGGAGCTCGCACAGATTCCTAGAACAAGAACAGAGGACGCCGCCCCAGTTCTTCCTGGGGGCCCAAGCCCAAAGCCCCTCCCAAGACCCCCCAGACATGAAGGGGCGCCCTCGCCCGTCAGGGTGGGGGGACGTCTACAGCCTTTTCAGCATGTCTGGAGACGCCACGTCCCAGACCGGTGGATTCAGGAGGTAATGTCCTCCGGTTACAAGATAGTTTGCTGTACTGCCCCCTACCAGGTTTGTCGGGTCCCAAATCCCACAGGATCCTGCCTCAGCTCAAGTCTTGATGCTAGTGGTGCAGGACCTTCTAGACCTCGGGGTCATTTGCAAGGTCCCCTCAAAAGACAGGGGCGTGGGGTTTTATTCCAACCTGTTCACGGTGCCCAAAAAGGACGGGTCAGTCAGACCCATTCTGGATTTAAAAATCTTAAACAGATTTGTGAGAAACAGACATTTTCGTATGGAAACTCTTCATGACATCTGTGGACATCAAGGACGCTTACCTGCACGTTCCGGTGTTCCCAGGGCATCAAAGGTTTCTCAGATTTGCGCTGCTGGATCAGCGTTACCAGTTTGTGGCTCTGCCATTCGAACTTACGTCGGCCCCCAGAGTATTCACCAAGGTGCTGGCAGGAGTAATGTCTCTGTTGAGACTAAAAGGCATACGAGTGTTGCCCTACCTGGACGATATACTCATCTCATCCCAGTCTCTGCAGCAGGCAGAGCTGGACACGCGGTCGGTGGTGACTACCCTGGAGTCCTTCGGCTGGGTGATCAATTACCCAAAGTCCTCTCTGTCCCTCTCCTCAGTAACCCCCGTTTCTGGGGATGATTCTGGATTCAGTTCAGTCAAGGATATTCCTTCCTCCACAGAAGGTGGAAGCTCTGACAACGCAGGTGAGGTCCCTGCTCTCGAGCCCTCATCCCTCCATCCGGCAGGGAATGCAGTTGGTGGGCTCGATGGTGGCAAGCTTTGAGGCGGTGCCCTTTGCACAATTCCATTTGAGAACTCTGCAGCTTCACCTTCTGTCAGTTTGAAACAAGGACCCAGCGTCCTTGGACGAGATCTGGGTGCTTCCCTCCTCGGTCAGACAATCCCTTGCGTGGTGGCTGGACCACGGGAACTTGACAAGCGGCAGATCCTTCCTGGCTCCCTCTTGGGAGACGGTCACAACGGATGCCAGTGTCTCGGGCTGGGGGGGATTCTGGAAGTCCCTGCGTTTCCAGGGGAGGTGGGGCCCTCAGGAGGCCCATCTACCCATCAATGTCCTGGAACTCAGGGCGGTCAGGTTGGTGCTGGAACAATTGACACAGCACCTGAAGGGTCTGGCGATTCAGGTATGCTCAGACAACAGGACGGCGGTGGCCTACATCAATCATCAGGGAGGAACCCGGAGCAAGGGTGCTCTCCAGGAGGTGTCTCTGATTCTAACATGGGCAGAGACCAATGTTCAATGCATCTCGGCTGTTTACATTCCGGGGGCGGAAAATCTGCTAGCAGATGCCCTGAGCAGGGGGTCGTCCCGTCAGGGGGAGTGGTCCCTCTCGGTATTTCAGTCCCTGTGTCACCGTTGGGGTGTCCCAGACGTGGCTCTGTTTGCGTCCCGTCACAATCACAAGCTCCCGAGCTTTGTATCCCTGTCTCAGGATCCTCTGGCTTCGGATGCTCTGTCAATGTTTTGGAGGGAGTTTCGGCTCCTGTATGCATTTCCACCAATTCCCCTTCCGGGCAGAGTGCTACGCAAGATCGCTCTGGAAGGGGTACCCACGATTCTGGTGGCCCCAAGGTGGCCAAGAAGAGTGTGGTTCGCAGACGTGGTTCAAATGGCAGTAGATCAGTACGATCTACCAAGGATTCCAGACCTTCTAACTCAGGGGTCTCTACGCCATCCCAATTTACTAACTCTGGCTTTGATGGCTTGGCTATTGAGACCACCATTTTAAAGGAAAAGGGTTTGTCCGCTTCTGTAGTGGCTACCATGGTCCAAGCCAGGAAGAAGACCTCTTCTGCTATTTATTATAGGGTATGGCGTGCCTACATTGACTGGTGTGAATCCAGGTCTCTTCCCTGCCGGGAATTCTTAGTCTCCAGGGTGCTGGAGTTTTTACAACATGGTCTAGACTTAGGTCTGAAGCTTAGTACTTTGAAGGACCAGGTGTCGGCCCTCTCTATCTTCTTTCAGAATACCTTTGCCCAGCACTCTCTTATCAAGACTTTCTTTCAAGGGGTCACTCATGTGCGCCCCCCTCAGAAACCTATGGTTCCTGTTTGGGATCTGAATTTGGTTTTGTTGGCCCTGCAGGGTCCTCCTTTTGAACCTATTCACGAAGCAGCTCTTGCTGTTCTCACGCTCAAGGTGGTCTTTCTGGTAGCCATTACCTCGGTTAGACGTGTGTCTGAGTTGGCTGCCTTGTCTATTCAGCCTCCCTACTTTGAGAGACACCGGGATAAGGTGGTGTTTCGCTTCAAGCCGGACTTTCTGCCTAAGGTTGTGTCTGCATTTCATTTGAATCAAGATATTGTACTTCCTTCCTTGTGCCCTAATCCTAGTAACCCTAAGGAGAGGGTTTTGCATTCGCTGCATGTGGTTAGGTGTGTCAAGTCTTACCTGGTTACCACTCAGGCCTTTAGGAAGACGGATGCCCTCTTCGTTGTGCCTCACGGGCCTAGGAAAGGTTTGGCTCCCGCCAAGTCTACCATCAGTAAATGGATTCGTCAGGCTGTGGTTCAAGCCTATACTACCAAGGGGAAGACTCCCCCCTTTCGTCTTACTGCTCATTCTACTAGAGCTGTTGGGGCTTCTTGGGCTTTTCAGCACCAGGCCTCTGTGGAGCAAGTTTGCAAGGCCGCTACTTGGTCTTCGGTTCACAGCTTTACAAAGTTTTACAAGGTTGATCTTAAGACCATAGCTGACGCTGTGTTTGGCCGCAAGGTTTTGCAGGCCGTAGTAGTTTAAACTGCTTGCTGTTGCCTTCTGTTGGGGATCCCACCCTTGTTTACGGACACTGCCATTGGATGTCCCACATGTAAGGACTATGTCTGGAGCAGGACGTGCTGTCTGCTTAGAATAATACAACTCTGTGAAGTACTCACCTGTAGAGTTGGTATTATATGCAGACAGCACGTCCTGCTCCACCCCACCCTGGTTCACTTTGTTCCGGATCCCCTGTTTGGTGATTGTTATCCTTGATATTTTTTTGCCAGTTTTGGGTGGTTGTTTCTCCTGGCCTCTCTTTCTCACTGCTTTTCAATGCTGGGGATTTGTGGGAGGTCCTCCGGTATATGTAGGGCCGGGAGTAGCTTGTTTTCTTCATGTTCTGCAGTGCACGGCGCTGAAGGCGGAGGTATACCCACATGTAAGGACTATGTCTGGAGCAGGACGTGCTGTCTGCATATAATACCAACTCTACAAGTGAGTACTTAACAGAGTTGTATTTTCAGGTGGTGTACTCTGCACCTCTCAGAGAACTGATGGCTTGTGCCAAGCCGAGGTGGAGAGTCCCAAGCTGTCGTTTCTTTACGAAGAAGGCAGTACCAGCCCTGCACAATTTTGTTAGACAGAAGGTGTGCCAGTCCTTGAGCCTGTTGGTGTTTACCAAAGTGCATGGCAGCGCCTACGTCTGGAGCTGTAACTATGGTCGGGGACCATACATGTCCTTTAAGGCCCACTGGGTGAAAGTGGCTCCTGCACAGCCACAACAGCAACTTTGACAGGTCATGCCGCTTCGGCCTCCACGATCCTAGGCCATTGTGCCTGTGACAGTGTGCGACTCCATCTCCTCATCCTCTGCCATCTCTGCAGCCTCGACTGCACGGACAAGTCTCAGTGCCCCTCCAGCCTAACATGTGTGCAGGAAATGGTGGTGTCATGCTGTTCTTCACATGGTTTGCCTTGGCGAATGGAGTCACGCATGGGATCAACTGCTAAAATTCATCAATCAAGAAATCAAATAATGGCTTACTCCACAAAAACTGCAAATGTGAACCATGGGGACCGACAATTGGAAGATGTAAGATGTTGGTTCCTTGTGTTAACTTTAACAAGGACTATTGGGCCATCCAGGTATAATCTCAGCTATGATAATTCAAGGAACAAGTATTAGACAGAAACCAAAAACCGAGTGGATTTAAAGTTGCAATGTGCATACAAACCATTCAACCAAGGCCTTTTGTCCTCTGCCCAGCCACCGCCATACTGCCTGTGTGGCAGCCCTTCATGTCTCCTGCATTGTCAGAGGGAAAGCAGAGATAAGAAGACCCTTCCCCTACATTCCCTACTGTAATATAATTCTCTGCTCAAACCTTAATTTCTCCTCCACCCAACTGCCCCTTAGTCTTCCTGTTACAAAAAGAGGCCGGCATGAAATACAGTCCTTCAGTCTAAACACAACAGATGTTTTCAGTTAAATAGTTGAAAATCCACATCAAGTAATTACTGAGAGGGAACTCAAAGATACACAGACATTCTTTACATCTGCATATGAACTGCTTCCATGAGGTCTGAAAGTAAATTCAATTAACAGAAATAAACTTTATAGTATATGGACTTGTATATATGTTATATGTGTATGATTTACTTTGAATCAGCCGCATCCAGACCAGAATCATGATAAACGGCAGGTAAACATCCACAGTTTCCACATTCATCCAAGTTACCTATATACATCAATAATTTTAGCGATTTAATAATAATTCATCAATAATTGAGATTATAAACATTTTATTCCTCCGGAATCACCTTACAGAAGAACATCTTGTCTGTGCTGCAACAAGGAAGCCTGAACTATGCACCCTGTATGGCACACATGTTCAATCTAGTTTTCTAGTTTTCAAGCATTTCCTGAAGTCTTCCCCCCATCTGCAAGACATCCTAACAATGGGAAGGAAACTTTGCATGCACATTAGCCACTCCTACACCGCAAAGCATACCCTTTTTGAGCTGCAGCGTCAGAACGGTATTCCCCAACATAGTCTGATTTGCGATATTTCCACCCGTTAGATTTTAACCCTCCATATGTTTGATATCAGACTATACGAACAGAGAAAAGCCATCACTGATTTCTTGATGATCCAAGCGGATATGGGGACTCCCCTGAGTAACTTCAATGTAAACCAGTGGCAGCTCATACGTGACATCTGCCGTTTGCTCAGGCCCTTTGAGGAAGCCACTTTAGTAGTCAGTTGCCAGGACTACGGGGTGAACGATGTGATTTCACTTCTTCATGTACTACAACACATGTTGAGGATGGACAAAGGCGCAGATATCCATCGGCCAACTGACTACATAGGATGTCTCTGTAGTAGGTCAGTTTGTCCTCCCTCTCAGTGGGTATAAAAAAGGCCCCCGCTTTTACACAACAGCTCCAGGTGTCTGGCCTTTCACACTAACTAGCCCATCAGCACTTGAACATAAAACCAAATGCAAACACTGTCAGATTGCCTGAAATGGGATGCCACGTGCTCAAAGTTAGTTAATAGCTATACAGCAAGCTTTAAAACCTGTTTTTTGTAGAAAAGCAAAATAGGCAGGTGTACGTGACCTGTAGTAACACTAAATAGGCTTGAAAGATCTGGGCATAAAACCAAATGCAAACACACTGTAAACTGTCTCTCTCTGTCTCTTTCTCTGCATCTCTATTTGTCACTCTGTCTTTTTCTTTTACTGCCTTTTTCTCCCCCTGGCTTTATCTCTCCCTGGCCTTATTTCTACCTGCTTCTAACTCTCCCTGATCCGTTCTTGCCACAATAAACCACTGAAATGAGTGCCTGCAAGATGGCCGCCGCTTATATAGGGCTGTGACATCACCTGGGAGCCTGGCTGCTGATAGGCTGCATGTGATGCCTACCCAGGATTCTCTGCCCTATGGGACATGTCCTGACATGTGGATTAACCATTTTAGATGGCCTGGACCGCACTAAATGGAGTTTAAAGTGGACCAACACCCAGGATTTTCACTATCCTGGGTGTTGGTCCACTTCCGCGGGGCACCCCGATCGGGGGTGAAACCACTCCCAGCGGGGGTGAAGCCCCGCTGTGTGACACCCCCCAGAAAGCCCCTAAATTCTTACCTTATCGCCGATGGACAAGCGACGGATAAGCCGCCGCCTCTCGCGCGTCCCTCTTACGCTGTGTGAAACCCCCCAGAAAGCCCCTAAAAACTTACCTTATCAGCGACGGATAAGCCGCCGCCGCCACCTCCCGCGCGTCCCTCTAGCAGGGCTAGAGGGACGCGCGGGAGGTGGCGGCGGCGGCTTATCCGTCGCTGATAAGGTAAGTTTTTAGGGTCTTTCTGGGGGGTTTCACACAGCGGGGCATCCAGATTTCGGATGCCCCGCGGGGGGGGGAGCTGATCGGCCCAGGAATCTTATAGATTCCCGGGCCGATCAGGGGTGGGTGTTGGTCCACTTTAAGGAAGGGATTCAAGCGATTGAATCGTGACGATATTCGGAATCGTTTAGAATCAAAGTTTTCCTGAAATTTTTAACAAATACGGATTCATCAGATTCGATTCGCTCATCTCTAATTAATATTGTAAATATTGCAAATACTTTAACAACAGCTTTATCGGTTAAGTCTTCTTATTAGTGTTGCATAAGGCCAAGGCCGTCTTCCGAGATTTTCTTCCGAAGGTGGTTTCCCCTTTTCATCTTAATGAAGAGGTGAATTTGCCTTCCTTATGTCCCGCTTCAGTGTCCAATAAGGAAAGGACTCTTCACTTGCTGGTTGTAGTGAAAGCTCCAAAATATTATCTCTCTGCTACACAATCCTTCTGCAAGTCGCACTTCTTATTTGTCATACCTGAGGGTCCACAGAAAGGTCTTCCACCAGCTAAGTCCACCATCAGCCGATGGATTAGACAGGCAGTGGTAAGAGCCTATGTCTCAAAAGGGAAGGATCCTCCATTTAGGATTACTGCTCAATTGACAAGAGCTATTGGAACGTCAGTAGAACAAGTATGCAAAATCGCTACTTGGTCTTAGTTCATACATTTACCAAATTTTAGAGGGTAGATGTTAGAGCCTTGGTGGGTGCCGCCTTTGGTAGAAAGGTATTACAGACAGTAGTAAACTGTTTTTGGAATGACTTATATCTGATAGAAAGGAATAAGGTTTTTTTGTGGATCCCACCCTATTTAAGGGTACTGCTTTTGGAGGTCCCAATCGTGACTGAATTACTCTGATTGCTTGAAGTAAAATGAAAGAGGAAAGATAACTCTGTGAGTACTCACCTGTAGAATTGATTTCTCTTTCATTATTACTTCAGGACATCAGACACTCCCTGTCTGCTAGGTTGTTATATATATGTCTTGGATGTCTAGTCTTGGCGGAGTGGTAAATATGTAGATAGTTGCTGTAAATAATGATCAGCATAGAAAGAATAAAAAAAAAAAAAAAAAGTAAATGAAGAGAGCAGTCTTGTATTTTGTCACCAGCCTTTTGTCTCCAACAAGAGATGTAGGTATTCTTCCCGGGGCTGCTGGTTCTATTGCTTTTCAATACTAGATTGGAGGAAGGAGGAGCCATGCCTTTGTTCTTGCAGTCCACACTCTTCGGCCGAGATGTTAACCCAATCGTGACTGAATTAATCTGATGTCCTGAAGTAATAATGAAAGAGAAATCAATTATACCGTTGAGTACTCGCAGAATTATCTTTTTCATCACATTGTAAGTGTTTGGGGCTTCAGCAGGTGCTTCTGCTGCCAGTGCCAGCAACTCAGTGCAAACGTTTTTTTTTTCGCTGGCTAGGGAAAAGGGTGCGTTAGCAGTGGATGCTCTAGCTCAGCTGTGCAGGTTTCACCTTGCTTATGCTTTTCCTTGTTTCAGAATTCTGCCACATTCTTTACACATCTGCAAAATAGCACAGGAAGAGATTCAAGTCATCCTGGTAGCTCCGTTCTGGCCGAAAAAGAGCATGAATCGCGGCGTTGAAGAGAATGGTGAAGGTGGGTCCTTGGCGGCTTCCAGATCTTCCAAACATTATTCATCAGGGCAACATTCTGAAACCGAATCAATCAATGCTTTAACGGACAGCGTATATTTTGAAAGGTCCATCCTAAAGAGTAAGGGATGTTTGACTAAATTAACTGAAACTGTACTAGGCAGCTGAAAATTAACCACTAGAAAAATCTATGGAAAGGTATGGAAACATTTTTCTTCTTATTGTGAAGTTAACAAGCTGAAGAAAAGAAAGCTAGCTACAGTTCTCGAATTCCTGCAGCAAGGATTCGAGAAAGGGCTAGCCTTAGGTACACTAAAGGCTCAATCTTCCACCCTTTCAGTTTTTCTTGAACAGAAACGAAGACAGAATTAACTTATCAATTGTTTTTTCAAGTCAGTCAACAAAAGCTAGCTCCTTTTAAGGGTTTTCCTACATGGGACTTATTGATTGTATTACGGACTGATAGAGCCTCCCTTTGAACTATTGAATGAGGTCCCAGAGAAATTATCTCTTAAATTTTGTTTTCTGTTAGCAATTACTTCTGCAAGAAGAGTCAGTGAACCCCTATCCTAATGCATTGTTTTTGCCAAAGATTGTGACTACAACTAATAGGACGCAGGAGATAGTCCTTCGGACACTAACAGTTGGAACTGACAAGGAAGAAGATGTTAGAATAGCTTTATTTATTTGGAAAGATCCAGAGAATGGAGGCGGGCGGAACAACTCTTAATATCGTCCAGTGGCAAAAATAAGGGTTTAGCAGCCTCCAAGTCCACCATAGCTAAGTGGATAAAACAGACTATTGTACAGGCTTATGCCACTAAGGGTGCTTCTCCCCCAGAGGTTACAACGATAATTCAGCATCAGAAAAGCTATGCTTATATAAATTAAACACGCCGCTACAGTAGGTGCTAAGTCCTTTTGCCAGATCTAAGAGCATATCCCCCTTGTCCTGGGGGGTTCTGGCCCCCCTCCTCATATACCCTTTTTTTTCTATTTCAATATTTTTTTTATTTTGTAAACAATAGTACAGGTATAAACTTGACTTCACAGTCAAAGTATCCATCCAGTTGACAATCCATACCATACAAACAGAATTATAAATCCAGACTGGTTCCATTTGTACAGCAATAAAATACAGGAAGAATAAAATTGTGAAAATATAATAAATGCAACCAGAGTTGTGTCCTCGGTTTCACTTCCTGGCATTCATCGACAAGTTATAGCAAGTACTAGCCCATGTTGGATGCTCAAAGTGTGCACACCTTTATATTCTTGGTGTGCCACACACCCCGCTTCACTTCTTAAATATTCATCACTTCATGGGTTAATCCACCGCAGGTGACGTAGTGCAGAGAGGAAGTCTTGTAACGAGCCCCCTTCCGGCCTATATATACCTGGTACCTCCCTTCAATCACCAGTATTTTTTCTCTCTGCTTGCTGACAAGTCAGAAGTTGGAAGTCTCCTGCTTACAGGTAGGCCGGGGTATTCTTACCCCGCCACCCCCCTTTTGGTCTATTTCTGCCCGGTTTGAGTTTGTATACCTTTATGGTGAAATAGGAAGCCTCCCAGCCTTGGCTGCTCACCGGGCAAATGGTAGATGGCACTTTAAGTGCCTAGGAGCTTATCTCCTACCACTCGACCTCATGCGTGGGGCAATGCGGCGAACCGGCATGGTGATCCGGAAATGGGATGCCCCTGTCCCGAGGGTCCCCGTAGCCCCTTTCTCTCCCGTTGGGGGGGTGGTGAGGGTGTGCTTTAGTATGTGTGTTTCACTGTATCACTGCATGTTAACATATATATGTATATATATATGTCATGTGTATACATTCACTGTAGCATGTGTATATTTTGGGTCTGCTTTAGGGCAGCTTGCGCTGGGTATGGGCTGGCCACCTCTCTGGCAGTTGGTTGCTTGTGGCCCCCTCTCCCCTCTCCTCGCCTGGCATTCATTGAGCTTTGTCAGCACATGCGGTTTTTACCCTCCCCCCTCCGCTGCCTGGACGCGCGTGCTGTGATCAGCTGTAAAGTGTTCCAGCTGATCAGCGTAGGGGGGGGGGCGGGCCAGCTGACGCGGCGCCGGGGGCGCGGCGCCGACGTCATGCGGCGTCAGCGGCGTCTGCGGCGGGCCCAGCGTCCCAGCTTCCTTCAAAACAGGAAGGCACGTGGGCGCACGGCCACACTTTGTCTTCTGCCGGCTCATGGCTGCTGGCTGCAGGCTTACCGGCTGATTGCGGTACAGGTAAGCGGCCCCTCCCGTTGGGGCCGTTAAATAGGAGATATTGTTTAATAATACAGTGAGAAATCACTATTATCAAGGGGGCGTCATTTAAGGGCACTTGGTGCCATACTTATATGTTATACACATGTGAAGGATCTGATGGTTGTTTTCTTGCCTTGCAGATCCTGGGATCCCTGCTTATGCTAGCCCTCCGGCTCTATGTGCCTGGCTAATTATTGGGATTGATTTGAATGTTTATATACATAAACTATATATAAGTATATATATATATAGTTTCTATTAAAGGGGACCTAAACTTAAAAAAAAAATAAATAAAGGGGGCATCCCGGGTCGGCTTATGCCTTAAAAGTCCCATTATTGCGAATACCATAAATCACCATATGGAGGCTTCCGTAGATTCCGGAAACGGTTCTGCTGTTCCGTTTGGGGAGTGCGTAGGTTGTGGGGTTCCACTCCCAGCTGATGATATCTTTATTTGCATCCCTTGTGCAAAACAGACTATTGCGCGCCAGTCCGTTGCTTCGGCTGCGGTGCCATCGCATCCTTCATCATCTCCTACCTCTCCATCCCTATTCCGGACCCCGCATGACACTGTCAAAAGTGGGAATTCGCATTCCAAGGCAGCAGCACAGCCCTGCCCCCGGAAAATGATGCCCGTTAAAGCAGCGTTTAAAACCGCTACAAAACGAAGGCACCTGACTCCGGTACCTTCGGCTCCACAGGACCAGTTTTGTGAACCTGTGGAATGGTCCGATGGATCCCCTGACGAGGATGAACTCCCGTCGGAGTCAGATGAGCCGACAGGTCAGCATGTGGCTGATGAGATCGGCGATTGGTCAGAGGGGGTTGTTTTTGACACCCCCTCCATTCTGGCTCAAATGTTTAATATTTTGAGTTTAGATACGCCTGAGGCGGCCGCCCCGCCAAAGGGTCAGTTATTTAAAGAGCCTCAGCCGAGTTTGGTTTTTCCCAGACAGCACAACTTTGAGAGGGTGGTTCTTAAGGAATGGGAACATCCCACACGGTTATCTGGAATTCCTTCCAGTTGGGAAAAGCGTTATCCTTTTCCACCAGAATTGGTGAGGCTGTGGTCTGTCCCTCCGGACCTCGATACCCCTGTACTAGGACTCTCCAGCTCGGCTATGGTACAATCTGCTGAGACCACTGTCCCCAAAGATGGGGAAGATCGCAGGATTGACCAATACGCTCGACATGGTTTTATCTATTCCGGGTCAGCATTGCGCCCGGTATGTGCTTCAGCCCTTCTTCTATTGGCAATTAAGTCCCTAATTCAGGGGCTATATGAGGATCTTGATCCCGCTTGCAAACAGTTCACTGCACTTAAGCAGTGTGAATCTTTTGTGGCTTATGTCCTGGCCGCTCAGGACGATGCGCTGACTATGAGTAGCAAGGCGGCAGCTATGCTGGTGGCTATTCGCAGGTCAGTATGGCTGCGTCAGTGGTCAGCAGACACGGCTTCCAAAAAGGTACTCACAGCCCTCCCCTTTTTGGGGTTGCGTCTGTTTGGGGAGAAAATTGATTCAGTCGCAAAAGATGGTAAGATGCCACAACGCAAAAGGCCTCGTGGTCCCTTCAGGGGGACAAGTTCCGGTAGGCCTTCCTTTCAAAGGTTCGGAGCGGGAAAAGGTACGTCCTTTCCCGCTACCAGTGGCGCAGGTTGGACTCGGGGGAGGGGCCGTGGCCGGCCCACTTAGTCCTGGAGCACCAAGCCCAAGCCTGCTGATAAGCCCACTCAGCAATGAGGGGCTGCCCTCACCCGTGCGGGTGGGGGGACTATTGCGACACTTCTACCATTGGAACCATGTGGTTCTAGGCAGATGGATCCAGGAGGTAGTGTCGACAGGTCACAACCTGGAATTCGAGTCTCACCCTCCCTCGCGGTCCATTCAGGGGTCGGTTCATCCCGGCCTGAACTCTCATCAAGACGCTGTGTGTCTTTCTTTTGCCCAAATTCGCACAAGAACACTTCAGCTATTTCTGCTAGCGTGTTGGGTCCAGCAACCTCTGTTGTTGGATCAGTCCTTCCAATTGTCCTCCCGTGTACGGCAGTTCCTCCTGTGGTGATTGGTCTCAACCAATCTTGTATAGGGCAGGTCTTTCCTGACCCTCCCTTGGAGAGGTGTCACCACGGACACCGGTCTGTCGGGATGGGACAGATTCTGGAAGGAGCTGCGGCTTCAGGGGCAGTGGAGGCCCCACTTACCCATCAGAGAAATGTCCCTGATCCAGACATGGGCAGTGTTCCATGTTCCCTGTCTCTGGGCGGTTTACATTCCAGAGGTGATGGAACAGGTAGCGGACCGGTTGAGCAAGTGCTCTCCCCGTCTGGAAGAATAAGCTCTCCATCCTCGGGTGGTTCTCTTATTGTGTCTCCAATGGGAGACTCCGGAGGTGGACCTGTGGGCCCCTCATCTCTATCTCAGGCTCCCGAGCTTCGTGTCTCTCTCCCGGGATCCTCTGGCTCTGACAGTGGACGTCAGGTCCCTGAACTGAGGAGCTCTGGGATTTCTATACCTGTTTCCTCCGTGGCCCTTGCTGGGCAGAGTTCTTCAGAAGTTGGCTCTGGAAAGGGTGTACGCCGTTCTCATGGCCCCAAAGTGGCCAAAACGAATAAGGTTCGCAGACATCGTTTTGCTGGCAGTGGACCAGTTCATTCTGCCTCTTCGGCCCGATCTGCTCACTCAGGGTCAATTGTGTTACCTCAATTTACCAGTGCTGGGTTTGATGGCCTGGCGGCTGAAACCTCCATCCTGAAGGAGGAGGGTCTTTCTGATTCAGTCATTAAGACTCTGATCAGTGCCCGGAAGAAGTCTTCTTCCGTCACCTACTATAGGACTTGGAAAGCCTATATCACTTGGTGTGAGATAAGATCTTTTCCTTGTAGGGTCCTTTCGGTCCCCAGGATTCTGGAGTTTTTACAATCAGGGCTGGACTCTGGTCTCCAGCTAAGTACATTGAAAGGGCAGGTCTCTGCCTTATCTGTCTTTTTTCAGAAGCGTGTTGCGCTTAAACCTTTAGTTAAAACTTTTTTCCAGGGTGTTACGCATGTGCGGCCTCCCAGGAAACCATTACTCCCTGTTTTGGATTTGAATTTGGTTCTTTCGGCTCTTCAGGCTCCTCCTTTTGAGCCTTTGCAAGATATTGCTTTGTCTACCCTGACTCAGAAGATTGTCTTCTTGGTAGCGATCACTTCTGTCCGGCATGTCTCAGAATTGGCGGCCTTAACTATCCAGGCGCCCTACTTCGAGAGGCATCGGGATAAAGTGGTCTTTTCGGTTCAAGCCAGACTTTCTTCCTAAGGTTGTTTCTGCTTTTCATTTGAACCAAGATATTGTTCTTCCCTCCTTGTGTCCTAATCCTAAGAATGACAAAGAGAGGGTTTTGCATTGTTTGGATGTAGTACGCTGTGTTAAGTACTACTTGATTATCACGTCTCCTTTCCGTAGGACGGATTCCTTTTTTGTTGTGCCCCATGGGCCTAAGAAGGGTTTGGCACCAGCCAAATCTGCCATTAGCAAGTGGATACGTCAGGCCGTTACTACGGCCTATTCTGCTAAGGGAAGAGTTCCCCCTTTTCGTATTACTGCTCATTCCACTCGCGCTGTTGGGGCGTCTTGGGCTTTTCAGCACCAAGCTTCTGTTGAACAGGTTTGTAAGGCCGCCACTTGGTCTTCTGTTCACACTTTTTCTAAGTTTTACAAAGTTGATGTGCGGGCCTCAGCGGATGCTGTTTTTGGCCGCAAAGTTCTGCAGACTGCAGTCATTTAAGTTATGCTTCACCTGGCCTTGAGATGCCCTTCCCTTGTGGACACTGCTTTTGGATGTCCCATGAAGTGATGAATATTTAAGAAGTGAAGCGGGGTGTGTGGCACACCAAGAATAATACCATTTTGTGAGTACTCACCTGAAAAATGGATATTGTTGGTGTGCCACACACCCCGCTTCACACCCGCCCTTTTCGGTATTACCGAAGCATTTATATGGTGAAGCCCTTTTTTATTTATATCAAAATTAATTTTGGAGGTTACTGGTGGAATACTGGTACCTTGTTTTACTGCTTTTTGAATATACTGGTGATTGAAGGGAGGTACCAGGTATATATAGGCCGGAAGGGGGCTCGTTACAAGACTTCCTCTCTGCACTACGTCACCTGCGGTGGATTAACCCATGAAGTGATGAATATTTAAGAAGTGAAGCGGGGTGTGTGGCACACCAACAATATCCATTTTTCAGGTGAGTACTCACAAAATGGTGTTTTTGTGGTTTTTAACAGTAGTGAAATAAGACTGTGACTGCGAGTCCTAGCCAGATATAAAAATAAAGACTTCAGAGGTTAGAAAGGAAGACATGCCAAGAGGGGAAGAAGAAACGTGAAGCTGGACAAGGGAAAGGGGGAAAGGATCCTTTGCACTCTGCCCCATGTCAAGTATGGTCAGTTAAGTGCCCCCGAAGGGGTGCTGGGCCAAGCATACCGCCTCCAGGGCTCCCATGTTGAAAGAAATGTTTTGTGAAAGTCAAGCTACTGGATAGCCTCTCATTGATGAAAAACCCATTCATCTTTGCCGACACTTCTGACAAAGGGGTCAATTGTTTCTTCCATGCCTTAGCGATGATCTGTGTCCTGTGGTGAAGGAGAGCCACCATTGGATCCTTTTTAATATTTGTTTGGAATATTTTGTTGGCCATCTTATAAATCTGATTCCAAAAGCTGGCCAGCATGGGATAAGTCCACCAGGTATGTATAAAATTGCCTTGCACATCACAGCCCCTAAAGCATGAGCTAGCCTGGCTTGGGAACATTCTACTTAGATGGCTCGGAACGAAGTACCAATGAAGCAACACCTTATAGGCTGTTTCAGTTGTTAGTAAGTTTATAGAACATTTTGAGGTGGTTGCCCATATTTTTGCGCATCCCTCTTCTTCTTTTTTTTTTTTTTTTTTTGTTATATATTCTTTATTTGTAACATTTTCACATTTCACAAAACCATTCCACATAGAGACAAGAGGAAAGCAATAAACATACAATTCATATATGGAGTTATTTTATGCAATGCAGTGGACTTATATCTCCGACGGGGCGGTTTCTTCTGGCTCCTTAAGCGCAAGGCCACTCCTCGGACATCCCCGCCGCAGCCCCAGCCACTACTATCCAGGCTAGCTCGTGCCATCGCCTACCATGGCTTTTCTACTTACGGGCTCCGCAGGGGCGTCCAGCAACCCCCCCCCCCCCCCGTCCCTTCATAATCGCATCACCAGCCCCTAATCGGCTCATCAATATTTCTACTGGACTGCGTCCATCCCACCGACTCAAGAAGAACAAAGATAACAACAGTAGAAAGAAGAAACGGAGAAAGTTTAAGACGGGAGTAGCAAGGAGGGGGGGTGAGGGGGGATATGCTGACATCTTCCATCTTCGCCTAAATGTCTGCCTCCAGCAGGTCTCTATAATTCTGTGAGGCCGTAAATTCCACCCAACTAGCCCATTTAAGGAAATGCGCCTCAGCGGATTCATTACTTGCTGCAATCAGACCTTCGTACCTTTCTATTTCCACTACTTTACTCAGCCACTGCGAGACCGTTGGGGGAGATGATTTTTTCCAATGTGAGGGGATACAGGCTTTTGCGGCATTCACCATCTGGCTCAGGACCGATTTCCTATATCTCTTGGTGGGCATCCCCGAGTGGTGGAGGAGGAAGAAGGCAGGGCAGTTCCCCGTCTGTCATCCTCTGCATCGTACTCCTCACCCCCGACCAGAACCTACCAAGCTCTGGGCATGACCAAAAGATGTGGAGCAGGTCCCTCCTCTCCCCGCCGCAGCACCAGCATGAAGGGGATACTGTGGGACACCACTTGTTTCCACCTCGTTAACAATTTATAGTTACTTTTCTTATATCTGGTACATATAGAGGTCTTATGGGCCAAGCTCATTATCTTACCCCTTTCCCCATGTAAAGGTGACCCCAGGTCTTCCTCCCACATCACAAGGAATCGGAGGGGGCTTGGTCTTGTGGGCTGATGAGTATTTTGTATGCGGCCGAGAGCACGTGTCTGATTGGGTCCCCCTCCTCGCATAGTCTCTCAGAAGTGGTGGGCTCCCTCATATGACATGTCTGGTGCCTTAGAGTCGTGAGAAAATGGCTCAGCTGCATCCTCTACCATTCATCCCATCTTGGCAGCCCCCTTGAGTGGGCCATCTCGTCCAGGGAACCCCGGTCTCCCCTATTCTGGAAGTGCCTTACCCTGCACACTCCCTTCTCTACCCATTTCTCTGTGGTCTTACCGCAAGTTCCCTGGGGAAACTCGGGATTCCCCAGAATTGGGAACATCGGAGAGGGGGCCAGTGATATATCCCTATACTGAAAGTATTTCTGACAAACCTTGAGAGAAGCCCCGACTGTTGGGTGTTTCAGCTCCGGGCTGAGGACCTGTTTTTTAAGCCATGGGAGTGATTTTAGAGGAAGGGATGTACAGCTCTGCTCTATCTGCACCCACTGCTTTTGACGCGGGTGCCTACACCAGTCTATAACCCTGTTCAGATGTGCGGCTGCATAGTACAGTCCCAGATCAGGGAGGCCTAGCCCACCCTCCTCCTTAGCCCTGATCAGCATCTTCCTACTGATTCTGGGGTTTTTGCCCAACCAAATGAATTTCGTGAAAAGAACCCCCAGCTTACTAATGAACGAGTTGGGGATTTCTATGGGAAGGGCCTGAATCAAATACAGTAGGCATAGGAGCAGGTTCATCTTCAGGGCATTACATCTGCTGAACCAACAAAGATTTTTGAGGGACCACGCTTCCGTGTCCTTGGAAAATGCTCGAAGCGGGGGGGAGTTTAATGAGTAGATCTCATCTAATGACCTACCCAGCTTCGTGCCCAGGTATGTAATGTGTTCTTTGGCCCATCTGAAGGGAAAGGAGTGTTGGAGGTTGGCCGCACTATTTGCTGGTAGATTGATGTTTAGGACTTCTGACTTTTGCATATTTATTTTGTAGTTGGAGACTCTGTTGTAATTCTCCAGCTCTTTGACTAGATTAGGGAGGGTCACTTCACGGCCGGTCACAAAGAAGAGCAGGTCGTCTGCATAGGCTGCGGTCTTGAACTGCCCAGACGGGAGGGAGATCCCTTGTATACTCGGGTTCTAGTGTAAAAATAAAAATCAGTGGGGAGAGGGGGCACCCCTGCCTCGTCCCGTTCCCGATGCTGAAAGGCTCCGACAATGCGCAGTTTACTCTCACTAGGGCAGTGGGGTGCTGGTAAAGACTTGCGACCCAGGTACGCATATTCAACCCAAGTCCAATGTGCTTTAGTACTCCAAACATGAAATCCCACTGCACCCTGTCAAAGGCCTTCTCTGCATCGGTAGTGAGGAGGAGGGTGGGGGTGTTTGTCTTGAGGGCTGTATGTATGAGGTTCAGGGCTTTAGTAGTATTGTCGCGGGCCTTTCTGTGTGGCATGAACCCCACCTGGCCTAAGTGTATTATATGGTGTAGATGAGGGGCTAATCGGGACGCTAGTATTTTAGCAAACAGCTTAATGTCGGCATTGAGAAGGGAGATTGGCCTATAACTCGCACTTAACGTAGGATCCTTACCCTCCTTCGATATGTGGGCTCTAAGGCTGTCTGCTGGAAGCAAGTCCATCTTTGGTGAGGGAACCTCTGCAAAGGTTTTTTAATACAGGAGGGGGAGGCCATCCGGCCCCGGTGCCTTCCCGTTGGCAGAGTCCCTTAACGCTTTTGCTAGTTCGTTGGACGTAATCGGGGCCCTCTAACTCCTCTAACAACCAGGGGGGAAATTTGGGCAGGCCCAATTGTTGTATGTTCAGTTCTTCTACACCCGCTCTCGCACCACCCAATGGGATATTATACACAGCCTCATAATTTTGCCTAAAAATGCTTGCTATGTACTTATCGGAATGCCTCATGTTGCCTTCGCTATCTTGAAGTTTGGGAATGTATGTTTTGGCACTTTCCCACCTCAGGGCCGCAGCCAGTAAACGCCCGCATTTATCTCCTGACTCATAAAAAACCCTTCTGCATTTAATGAGCTGGAGTTTCGCTTTATCATTGAGAACCCCCCCTGAACCGCTCTCTGAGGTATGTCCGGGTCGCCAAGTGTGCCACTGCGAGTGACTGTTTATGAAGGGTCTCTAGCCTTTGTATCTCATCCAGATGTTCAGTGATTAACTTGCCTCTTTCTTTCTTAATTTGCGCCCCCTGTTGAATTAGGATTCTCCAGATTACACACTTATGTGTCTCCCATACAATAGATGGGCTAGTTTCAGGGGTTGTGTTATTGGCAAAGTAGGCTTTGCTTCACTACCTTTGCTATTGCTGGGTCCTGGATAAGAGAATTCTTCAGTTTCCAGGTCCAGGGGGAGGGTGCTGGTGTTTGGGCCGCTAACGTAATGCGTACTGGGGCGTGATCTGAAATAGTGATCTTCCCTATAGATGTTGCGGAGACTTGTTGTAGCATGTGGTGCTGGACTAGGAATAAGTCAATCCGCGAATACATGTTGTGGGGTGCCGAGCAAAATGTGTAGTGCCTTGTGTCTGGGCTTGTGTATGCGCTATGGATCCACTAACGTGTGCATGTGCAGTACTTTCCTAATCCTCCTTAACTTAGAGTAAGAAAGATATGAATGGCCCTTGGACGTATCTAGCAGGGGTTCAAGTGACAGGTTGAGGTCCCCTCCAATTTCAAGCTTGCCTTCTGCGAAATCCGCCACCCTGTTTATGACCTCGTCCAAGAAGGTGTCCTGCCCCACATTCGGGACATAGAGGTTTACGAAAGTGAAGAGCTCCGACCTAATTTTCCCTTTGACAAAGAGCCACCTCCCCTCTCCACCACTCAAAGAGCCCACCTCCTCCCAAGGGACCAATCTGGACAATAGGATGCTCTCCCCTTCTGGACTTCGAGTCCGTGGAATAGGAATGATAGGAGACCGGGAATACCTTATTCCTGAGCGACTGTGGGTTCGCAGCCCTGAAGTGCGTCTCTTGGAGGAATGCCACATGAGCCTTTGTGGCCCTAAGGCTCTGCAGTATCGTTGACCTCTTTTCTGGTGCATTTAGACCATTCACATTAAGAGAAATCAAGTTAATTTCGCACATATTGAAATACCAAAAAGGGGGAGGGGGTTCTGAAGGGTGAGAATCAGAAAAAAGGGGGGGGGGGGGGTAAGAAGATATTGCGATAGAAAAAACAGAAGAAATTAAGAATACACTTAACAATCAAAACCGACGCTCAAGAAAAGGCCTTGAGTGAGGGAGACTAAGCTAAAACGCTTGGTCTGTGGCCTTCCCTCAAACGGGAAAGGTCAGAGATCGGCCTAGGTGGGGAACTGTGTCTGGCGTCAAACTACCCCCCCCCCCCCCCCCCCCCCCCCCCCGTCCGTCGGGCCTGAACGAAAATGTGCAACTGGCAAACAAACAAACTTGTTTCCCCCACTGTAGCCCCCTTTAGCCGAGATGGTCTGCTACACCCCTCATCAAGCAGCACTCACTGAGCCCTGTCCGGCGCCAATCGGGGGACCGGCCTGCCACCTCCAATCGAGGTTGTCACTTTAGGGGCGAAACGGCACCTTCCTATCCAAAATGTTACAAACCAGAGACCCCCAGGCCGCTGCCAGCCCAGGCCTGCCTGACCGGCCCCGAGGACACCACGGGGGGCACACGTCCTTAACCTTGAACCAATGGCAATACTTTATAACTGGCTCCAGATTTCACTGTCTATCTTATTGAGGACTGAGGTACATGGCAACAGCGTGAGGCTGCAGCAAATTCAGAGCTCGTTGTCCACTGGGCCCAGGACCCTCTCTCTCCTTCTCCTGGATCTCGACCGGTTGGGAAGGACCCCAGAGGGCCTTGGCTCTGGGGGTTCTTCTGTTAGCATCAACCAATTCGACACTGGTATGGGGTAACAGCCCAGGAAGGTGAAAAAGCCATCTAGGTCTTGATATGATCTAAGGGTGTATGAGTCCCGGTTTTTGGTAACGATCAAGTGAAAGGGGTAGCCCCATCTCTACGACGCTCCAGTGTTTCTACACGCGTGCAGGACTGGCCTTAGGAGCCTGCACATCTGAAGCGTGCTAATCGAGAGGTCAGGTAGGATGGTGACTCTTGCTCCATCAAAGTCAATGGGCCCATGTCTCCAGGCCCTGCGGGAGATTTTTTTCCCTTTTCTTTATAAAAGTGTATCTTGCAGATGACATCTCTGGGGCATGAGGGGTCAGGGCTTCGTGGGCCCAGGGCTCTGTGCCCTGTCTATCTCCATTGGTGCATCTATACTTCTCTCCAATAGGATGACTCCGGGATGCCCCTCAAACGCAAATTGTTTTGCCTGTTTCTATTCTCGATATCGTCATGCTGGAGCTGGAGTTGCAGAATCTGCTTGCTCTGGGCTTCTACTCTTGCCGACAAAGATGCCAGCGCTGCTTCCGTGGAGGATTGGTTAGTTGATACTCTGGTATCCAGCTCTTGGATCTGACCCCGCACCTCCGCGATATCTTTCTTGTATGCGGCCTCGTATTGCGCGATGAGTGCCTCAAAGCCAGCCCTGGAAGGGATAGCTCTGAGAAAAGAGATGGTTTCTCTGTGAATATTTTCCTCTTGTGGAACGCCAGCTGGTCCTCTATCCCAGGGGTTGATTGATATCGGTGCCAGATAGGTCATAGGTGTTGGTAGATTGATCATCGGAGGGGTTTCCATGGCGGGGGGGGTGAAATATCCCCTTGCATGTTCAATGTAGTGGGTGACGGACTGGGGGGAGACATTTCTTCAGGATCTGTCCAGACTAAAGAGGGATTCAGTGGGGCATCTGCTGGGGTTCCCCATGTGCAGTCCAGGCCTGTTCTGCCCCTCCTCCCCCTCCATTTGAGACATGACCAACGAATCTTTCTTGTATAAGGGGGCCGTCGGGTGTTCCGACGGCGGCCGCCATCTTGCTTCCCCCAGCCGGCCAGTCTCCCTCTGTGCAGCGTTGCTGACAGGCGCCTGCCGCTGCTGCTCCCTCCGGTGCCTTGCTTCCCTTCATTGACTTCCTCACTGCTGTGTGGGGCTATCTCTCTTGCAGCCAGGGGTCTTGGGGGGGGGGGGGGGGCTGGGAGAGTGAGCCTACTTGTCTTCTCTCCAGCTCCGTCCCGTGCGCCATCTTGGATGTCGGCTCTGCGTCTCTCTCCCTCTCCTGTCGGCTGCGGGAGACACAGCTTCTCTCCTCCTTGCTTCTGCTCGGTAGGCCATCGCTTCCAGGTCTCGGGGATGACACAGCCTCCTCTCCATTTTACGATGTTCCCGAAGGGGAAGATACTGCTTCAGGCGCCATGTCTGCCCCCACGTCCTGCTGATGGCTAGGGCTCTCCCTCCTCCGCTCGTCTCCATCGATCATTGCCATCCTCCTCCTCTTCTCCTTCTTCTTTTTGCCTGCCATTAGGTAAGTCAAGTTTCGGTGCCTTGTTGCCTTTTTTAATAGCTAAATTGCCCGGAGGGGTCAGGAGCTCTCACACTCACGTTTGTCTCATTTGCTCGCCAGGCCACGCCCCTCGCCCATCCCTTTTCTGATTGGCAGGGAACCAAATCTTTCTCCCAGCTCCTATGGGTATCTATGGGCACCTGGAGTCATTCAGAGCAGAATATATGCGGAATGGATCGCTATTACATATTAGAAAGTCCACTTACAAAAGGAGGGGCTCAGTTTAGTCAAGGGTAACACCCAGTTCTTTAATTGAAGGTAACAAAAGTATGTCTCCTGGGGGGGGTATTATGCCTTTCTTTTTTTTTTTTTTTTTTTTTAAACTCTTTATTTAGAGATTTTGCAATTTTAAACATTACATACATTCAAACGTACATAGGTTACATGAGGAAAGAGGGGTAGAGCATCCGGGAACACCGTGTTCAGAGTATATAACTCACCACTAACATATATAGGACAATTGTCTCCACCGCATCTCGTATGGCGGGAAGGAGCCCGACCCCAACCCCCACCCAAGGGGAAAGAGTGTGGTCGGATCCCGCCCCACCCACCAAATGCCATACAGCTCTGATTAACTCGATGTTGACTATATCCCCCACACATTGGCCAGTACCCATAATCCTGTCATCGCCGGGAGGGGGAAGTGTTCTCCAACGCTGCCCGGTCGGCCAGCTCGATGGGAGTGGGAAAAGACAATGGGACTTAAGGGGGGATGGAGATAGAGGAAGGGGGAGGGGAGGGGGGATCTAGGGTCTTAGGTGCAGGGGGGATAAGTGATGAATGGGGCGGGGTATGGCGTGTGGGACACGGCACTTGATTGGGACCAAATTGTTTCCTCCCCTGACAAGTAATGCAGGAGTTTGTTCCATCGACCAGCAGATCGGTCAAGGGCCCCGCACTCCTAGCCAAACAGACTCCTAAAATCTGCCGATTCCTCATACATCAGCCAGGGCAACCACGTGGATCGGTATTGCTCATCCCTGTCATGTAGGGAAAGTGTCAGGTCTTCCATTTCTTTGACATTTATAACTTCTCTCACCCAATCTCTAACAGTGGGAGTTGTTTTTTGCTTCCAAAATCTGGGTATTGTCTGCTTGGCAGCATTTAAAAGGTGGATCAGCAGGGTCTTCTTATATTTCCCTGTCGGCACCTTCGTGGAGTGTAGCAGGATTTGGGCTGGGTCGCCTTTCACCTGGGCCCCCGTAAGCTGTGTGACAATGGGGGGGACTGCCTCCCAGTATCCCTGGATCCCGGGGCACGTCCACCAAATATGGAACAATGTCCCTCGACTCTCGCCACATCTCCAACAACTTGGGTCTGCTCCACTGAACATCCTCCCCAATCTATCAGGGGTATAATGCCACCGCGTCAGCAGTTTGTAATTGGCCTCTTGGACACGTGTGGCTAATGAGGACTTATGCGCCAGTGTCACTATTTTAGTCCTCTCTTTATCATCTATTGTCCTGCCCAGGTCAAATTCCCAGTCTCTCCAGAATGAAGGCGGGGGCTCCTGTCTACCCATGAGGAGGGAGTATAGTCTAGAGATCAAGTGGGGGCATGGCTGCTCATCTAAACAAATCTTCTCAAACTCAGTATGGTCCCTGGCGTTCCCCTTATTGTAGCCCCACCGGGACAATAGTGACTGGAAGCGGAGAAGCGTCCAGGAATCAAGATTTCCGTTCTCCAGCCTGACTCTCAGGTCTCCTATGTCTGCCCAACCTCCGCCCGTTATCAGGTCGCTGCCCCTCAGTTGGCCCACCCTTCCCCACTCCCCGAGAGCCGTTCTAGAGCCGTCCTGCAGGATTGCAGGGTTATCTATTAGTGCGACCGCGGGGGTAGGCCAGGGGGAGATTTCGGGGTGCTTCCTATGGCGCCGAAATACCTCCAGTGTGGCTGCTACAGTTGGATGTGTTCGCACCCCTAACCTATATGTTTCTTTGTTCCAAACTGTTATGTCTAATGGGGCTATGCCTTTCTTTAAGTTCGCTGAAAGACTTAAGTCCTCGCGAGGAGATGCAATATTTTATTTATACCATGGTCCTGCCACCATTTAAAGGCCAGTTTATTTTGAAAGCTGGGCGGTAAGTTTGGGTTGCCCCATAGATTAGTCAGGGGAGCATGGGGAGACATCAAGGAGGCAGAATATTTGAGTCCCATATGGAGAGCGGGTGTCTCGAGTGTTTTAGGTGTAGATACTGGATCAGTCCAAAGCAGACTCATTAGGGGGCTGAGTGTTTTAGGTCTAGATACTGGATCAGTCCAAAGCAGATCTATAGGGGTTGGTGGGCGATGGGGCAATGCAAGGAACATGTATCCCCTCTTTTTCTTGACTTCATCAATATAGGGATTAATGGTTGATCACTATCATAGGAATAATCAGAGGAGGATTATGGGCATCCTGGTCCATGTGAGACAGGCTATATGAGAGGAGTTTTGCAGTGGACTTACCAGGATATGTTGTTTTGTGGGGGTACAATACGCCAGTAGCTGTGTCCATTTTGGTGTGTCAGTATGCTTTCCTAGATTGTTGATCTTTCTGGTAAGGATGCATGTGATCCTGTCTGTGGCAGACTCCAGCTCTCTCAGGAGTACAGCTATGAATTTTTCCAGGAGCTGGGCATCTCTTATTCCTAAATTGTCCAGTGCTGTGGTTGGGGGCCTCTGGTGGCATGTCTAATAGTTGCGTACTGAGCTCCAGGGGCTTGCAGCCCAGCAGCCCTCTCCAGTGCGCCCGGCATCTTGGACGTGCTCCTTGTTTCAGCACAAAGTCTGTGGCCACTCTATGGTTGCCTCTCGGTGAGCGGGGGTGGGCTGTGGAGGCCACAGCTGTCCCAATCTGTACCTGCAGGCTAAGTATTATATGTATGCAGCACGTCCTGCTCCAGATAATGATTCATAACAGATGGGATTACCTCCGCCAGAGGGCGCTTGACTGCAGAGATGGCAAAAAGAGGCCCCTTCCGGTCAATATATACCCGGGACCTCCCACAAATTCCCCAGTTTCTTCTCTGCAGTCGGCTGCGAAGGTCAGAAGATGGCTTCTCTTATCGCGGGTGAGCGGGACTAAGCAGCCCGTGGCCCTGTAGGACTATTGCCACCCGCTCCACCTTTTACTTATGCCTCCCAGCTTTGGCTGCGCTGGTCGGATGATGGTAGGCAGCACCTATCACAGGTGATATCCTTTGCGGAGCCTGGCTCCGACCGCAGTCCCCCACCAAAGGGTAGGCGGTGCAGGTTATAGTGAACCTGAATTGGGATGCCCCGTCTGCTCTTCCCCTTCCCTGTCCTGGTCATTGGTGGGTCTTTTATTGACTTCCACTCTCCCCCCTCTCCCGTTATCCTGTTCGGGGGGGGGGGGGGGGGGGTGTATGTGCAGTTATTGTTTTTTTGTGTGTGTTTGCACTTCTTAATGCTCGGGGTCCCTGGGCTCCTCGCTCTGTCTTTAACTTGAATTTGAATTTGCCGCCACTGACACGCGCGCCTTCTGGCGTCTGCGGTCAGCGGCGGCATCATCATCAATAATCCCTGCGCGCCCATTGGCTGTTACTCCTGGCCTATCCCTGCGCTTCTCGGAGGGGGGAGGCTTGCTTGTTTGCGCGTTCCGCGTCTGACCCTCCTGCGGCCCGCCCCTTGAGGTTCCTCCGGCACCATTTTGGTCCTCTACTGGTGTGATTGCTGGCTCCCCACCGCGGTCCGTGAGTGCCCCTGCGGGCTTGACTTTTATTCATTTGTTTTTTCTTTGTGCTTACGGGTGTCTCCATTTTGTCTTTCAGGCGGGATAACTGTATTTAGAGGTTTCTCCCGGTCCTGTCCCCTCTATTAGTTTTAATAACCTTATTAGAGGACTACACTGTTTAAATCCTCCCACTTCCCTGGCGGACATTTGGGGCATCCCAGGTTGCTTATACGGCGTAATTCCTATTGGCCAGTTGTGCCGCGTTAATCACCATATGGAAGCTTCACAGGATATTGTGCTCGGGGTCCCCTCGGGACAAGCCCGGCTGTGTGTAGTGTGTGGGGCATCCCCTGTGAGCGATGATGAGCGGGTCTGTGTACCTTGCGCCCAGCAGGCGCTTGTGCTGCATTCTGGGCTATTTGTGACTGGGCCTGCGCCCACTATGTCCTTACCCACTCCCCCTCACTTGATTATTACTCCCAGTGAAATAAATACTAGTGGGGAGTCGTGGGCAGCCTGTGGAGACTGAGAATTTCCTTGATTTGTCTGATTATACCCCACTTGAGGAGGGGGAATTATTCTCGGATTCAGAGTTATCTGAGCATTTCAGTGGTGCTGACTATGGCTCTGATCACTGGGATGCTGATGACGCCAATAGATTTTTGATGTGCTTTCTATCTCCCTTCCTGCTGCGGCTCCCAAGCTACAAGGGGAACTTTTCAGTACTGCTAAACCACGTCTGGAATTTCCAGAACAGGCCCATTTCAATCTTGTTCTCAAAGAATGGGAGCGTCCTGGCCGGCTTCCCGGAATCCCTAAAGACTGGGATAAAAGGTACCCTTTTCCGACTGATGTGGTTAATGGCGCATTGACCAGCTGGCCTCCCATGCCTTCGCTTGTGTGGGGTCTGCCTTACGTCCTGTCTGTTGAGACTTCTAGTGCCGAGTTCAGGGCCTTGTCGCAGTGTGAAATGTTCATTGCATATGTCCTTTCTGCCTTGGATGACACCATTAGGATGTGTAGTAGAACCTCTGCCTTGGTGGTCGCTATACGCTGCTCTGTTTGGCTGCGTCAGTGGGCAGCTGATAACGCTGCTAAGAAGGCCCTCACGGGGCTCCCCTTTAAGGGGCTGCACCTATTTGGTGATCGCTTGGACCTGTTCGCCAAGGGGGGTAAGTTGCCTCAGCGTAAGAAGCAGCTGCGGCCCTTTCAGGGTTCAGGTGCCTTTGTCCCCTCCTACCATGGATCCAGGCCTGGGAGAGGGGTTTCCTTTGCAAGTCCTAGGGGGGACTTCAGGGCCAGAGGTTGTGCCCGTTCCGGATCTTCCTGGGGGTCCAAGCCCAAATCTGTTGCTAAGTCTCCTCAGCCATGAAGGGGCGCCCTCACCCATCCAGGTGGGGGGACGGCTGCGGCTCTTCGCTCCTGTCTGGGGACAGCAGGTCTCAGACAGGTGGATTCTGGAGGTTGTGTCCTCCTACAAACTAGAGTTCGCTGCCTTGCCCGCCTCCAAGATTCCTCAGGTCTCGGATTCCTCCAGAACCCCTGGCAGCTCAGGGTCTGTTTCTGGCTGTACAAAACCTATTGGACATGGGGGTCATCTGTCAGGTCCCTCCTTGGGAGAGCGGTTGGGGTTTTTATTCCAATCTCTTTACAGTACCCAAAAGGGATGGTTCCATCAGACCCATCCTGGACTTAAAGCTCCTCAACAAGTTCATCAGGACCAGACACTTTCGCATGGAGACCCTGCACTCTGCGATCAGCTCTTTGCGCCTGGGGGACTTCATGACCTCCATAGACATCAAGGATGCTTACCTTTGTGTACCAGTCTTCCCAGGGCATCAGAGATTCCTCAGGTTCGCATTGGAGGACCAACACTACCAATATGTAGCACTGCCCTTCGGTCTCACCTCGGCCCCAGAGTCTTCACCAAGGTGCTGGCAGGTGTTATGGCTCTCCTCAGAGCTCGGGGCATTCGTATTCTTCCTTATCTGGACGACCTCTTCATCACTTCTCAGTGGATACCCAGCAGGTGGTGACTGCTCTGGAAACATTCGGATGGGTGATCAATCACCCCAAACCCTCCCTGTCTCCGTCTCTGGTGACCTCCTTCCTGGGCATGAATCTGGATATTGTTCAGGCTAGGATTTTTCTTCCTCAGCAGAAGGTGGATTCTCTTCAAGCTCTGGTTCATTTCCTTCTGTCTTGCCCTTCCATCCGGCAAGGGATGCAGCTTGTGGGACAAATGGTGTCCTGCTTCGAGGGTCCTTATGCTCAGGTCCACATGAGACCTCTTCAACTCCATCTCCTATCAGTCTGGGACAAGAGTCTCCTGTCTCTGGATCAGGCCTTTGTTCTGTCTCCTCTGGCCCGGCGGTCCCTCTTGTGGTGGCTGGACTGGAGGAACCTGTTGGGGGGGGGGGGCAGATCTTTTCTGGCTCCCTGTTGGGAGACGGTCACCACGGATGCCAGTCTGTCGGGTTGGGGGGGCTTCTGGAGAACTCTTCAATTCCAGGGGCTGTGGGGCCCTCAGGAGACTCATGCCCCCATCAACGTCCTGGAACTGAGGGCGGTTCGGTTGGTACTGGCCCAGTTGACTCCTCACCTTCAGGGCCGGTCGGTCCAAGTTCACTCAGACAACCAGACGGCGGTTGCCTACATCAATCATCAGGGAGGGACTCGGAGCAAGAGTGCCCTCAAGGAGGTGTCCATGATTCTGTCTTGGGCGGAGGACAATGTTCCTTGCATATCAGCAGTGTACATTCCGGGGGGTGGAGAATCTGGAGTTGGGCTCTCTGAGCAGGGGGACCTCTCGCCTGGGGGAATGGTCTCTCAGCAGCGAGGTCTTCCTGTCCTTATGTCACTGTTGGGGGGTACTGGAGGTGGATCTGTTTGCATCCCGTCACAGTCACAAGCTCCCAGTCTTTGTGTCTCTGTCCCAGGATCCCCTGGCCCTTGCGGTGGATGCTCTGACTCTATCCTGGCAGGTGTTCCGTCTCCTGTATCTTTTTCCTCCATTTCCCCTGCTGGGCAGGGTTCTGCGCAAGCTGGCTCAGGAAAGGGTACCAGCAATCCTGGTGGCCCCCCAGTGGCCAAGACAGGTGTGGTTCGCGGATATCGTTCAGCTGGCGGTAGATCAGTACGCTCTGCCCCTGGTTCCGGACCTTCTCATTTAAGGGCGGCTATGCCATCCCAATTTACAAACGCTGGCTTTGACGGCCTGGCTGCTGAAACCTCCATCTTAAGGGATGAGGGGCTTTCTGAGTCTGTGGTTAACACTCTAATCAGGGCTAGGAAGAAATCCTCTTCTACCATCTACTATAGGATCTGGCGGGCCTACATTGACTGGTGTGGGTCTTTCCATGTCGGGTGTTTTCCATTCCTAGGATTCTGGAGTTCCTTCAGCATGGTTTGGATCTGGGACTTCAGCTCAGCACGCTCAAGGGTCACGTTTCTGCCTTGTCTGTTTTCTTCCAGAGATCCTTCGCTCAGCATCCTCTGGTCAAGACCTTCTCCCAGGGGGTTGCTCATGTGCGTCCCCCTCGCAAGCCTCTGCTGCCAGTCTGGGACTTGAATTTGGTTTTGTCTGTCCTTCAGGACCCTCCATTTGAGCCTGTGCATGAGGCTGCTCTGTCTCTTCTTACTCTTAAGGTTGCCTTTTTGGTGGCTATCACCTCGGTCAGGCGTGTTTTGAAGTTGGCGGCCCTTTCTATTCAGGCCCCCTACTTTGAGAGACACCAGGACAAGGTGGTTTTCAGATTTAAACCTGATTTCTTGCCCAAGGTGGTCTCTGCCTTCCATCTCAATCAGGACATTGTGCTTCCTTCCTTGTGCCTTAATCCTGGAAATTCCAAGGAGAGGGCCTTACATTCCCTGGACGTGGTCAGGAATTTGAAGTACTACTTGGTGGCTACTGCACCTTTTAGAAAGACTGATGCCTTGTTTGTGGTTCCTTCTGGCACCTGCTAAGTCTACTATCAGCAAATTGATTCGTCAGGTTATTTTTAGGGCCTATTCTGCTAGGGGAAAGGATCCTCCTTTCCGTGTTACTGCTCATTCTACCCGCACCAGGCTTCTGTTGAACAAGTTTGTAAGGCTGCTACTTGGTCTTCTCTTTATACCTTTTCCAAGTTTTACAATGTTGATGTTTGGGCCTCAGCGGATGCTGTTTTGGCCACAAAGTTCTGCAGGCGGCAGTGGTTTGAACTGCGCGTTGTTGCTTTTGGGATCCCACCCTAGTTACGGAAACTGCTATTGGATGTCCCATCTGTTATGAATCATTATCTGGAGCAGGATGTGCTGCATACTTAGAATAATACAATTCTGTGATTACTCACCTTGTAGAATTGATATTATAAGTATGCAGCACGTCCTGCTCCATCCCACCCTGTTTGCATTATCTTGGATCCTCTGTATGGTGATGTTATCCTTGTTAACGTTGTTAATTTCATTGGCTTCTCCTGGTTCTCCTTACTGCTTTTCTATACTGGGGAATTTGTGGGAGGTCCCGGGTATATATGGACCGGGAGGGGCCTCTTTTTGCCATCTCTGCAGTCAAGCGCCCTCTGGCGGAGGTAATCCCATCTGTTATGAATCATTATCTGGAGCAGGACGTGCTGCATAATTATAATACCAATTCTACAAGGTGAGTAATCACAGAATTGTTATTTTTAGGATGTCCAAAGAGATGCAGCCTGCTCCAGAATGACAGCCATCTTTGATGCATTTGTAGTGCAGGTTACCACCGTGTTTGCACTTTGGGCGTGCTTTCTGCCTTTAGATTTCTGTGACTGGAGACAGTGTCTGGTATTGAAGTTCATTTTAAGGGCTTTAGGAAGGAAAATTTCAAGCTTCTCTGCCCTGCCGGTTTGGAGAAAAGTTAAAGCATGTCTTCCATCTTCATCTGCTCACTAGCGGTTCACGTCTCTTCCCACACCAGATGTCGACGTCCTCCTGAACTGGTGGGTCTTTTATGTTTATTGTTTGGTCTGCCTCCTCTTCTTGGTGGCTCTGAAGCTTGCTGCGGCCATCTTAAAACATGATAATGCTGCCGAAATCTGAATCAAATAGGGCACAGATCCCACCCCCCCTGGGAGAAGGGCTGTCAGACGGGGAAAAAGGCTTTTATACCTTAGAGCCATCCCCCACCATGTGACCAACTACATCACTAGAGGGGAGAGGTATGGACAAAGTTTTCCAGTCATGTGTTAGTATAAAAGCTTTCCCCTCACCTATCACTCCCCTTTTGCTGGAAGCCAAGGGAGGAGAAAGGGGGCTCTGCCCCCTTTACTCCATTTGCTGGCCTCATTTTAAAGTGCTACAGATCCAATTGTTAGCTCATTGTGTTGGGATACCTTTGGCAATGTCCTAAACCGTTTTCCATTTATTCTAAGTATACAGCACGTCCTGCTCCAGAGATAATTCCTTACGTTTGGGTAATACATCCACAAGATGGCGCTGGACTGCAGAGACAGCAAAAAAGTGGCTCCTCCCGGCCCCTTATATACCAGGGACCTCCCACAAATTTCCCAGATTCCCTTCTCTGCAGTCAGCGCTGCAATGACAAGAAGATGGCTCTCTCTACTCGCAGGTGAGCGGGCTCTATTAGCCTGCGGCCCTGTAGGACTATTTCAATCCGTTACTCTTTTTTCTGCCTCCCAGCTTTGGCTGCACTGGTTGGGTGACGGTAGGCAGCACCGTTTTCAGGTGCTTAAGGAGCGCTGCTCTGACCGCAGTCCCCCACCAAAGGGTAGGCGGTATTGATGACAATAGGGTCGATTCAAAATCCCAAATGTCATTATTTTCCTATTTGAAAACGAAAGTTTTGTTGGGTGTTTGTCATTTTTTCCTTTTTTTTTTTGGCAATTTTCGACTCGCACGAACGTTCGAACATAGACGTATATGTTCTTTCGTTTTTCAAAAGAAAATCTTTGGTTTTACGCTATTTCGGGCCCTTTTTCATTCGAGATCGAAAATGTTTCGTTCGTTCCAAACATTTACGTGATTGCAATGGGCTGGCGATGAATTCAGAGAGCTGATTGCCAAGTGTTCCGAAGCCCATATAATCGTTTCCTTTTCGATTGCCTTACGGCACCTTTTTTACCTCGGGACTAGGCAGCCAAGCGTGATGGAGAGTGACTTTGAAGAGCATCAAGGTCTTCTGCTGTTTGGCACTGATGTGATCCTGAGGTCAGAGTCCAGATTGCACCGGCGGCGACGCATGAACATCAATGGCATGCATGACGTTGAGTTGTTCGAGCTGACCAGGCTTAATCGCGCTTCCCTTCATAAATTGTATAGTGAGCTGCGGCCATGGAAGGGGCAAGCAATTTCAGGTATGACCAAGATGCTTGGCTGCCTGCAATTTTTGGCGAACGGCTCGTTCCAGAGGCTGGGTGCCCTCTCCGTGGGGATGTCACAGCCTACGCTGAGCCGCGCACTATCCCAGTTTTTGGAAGGCATGGCTACCCTAACCAACAAATATATTTGTTTCCCCGATGATATGGTAGCCAGAAACGCCATTAAGCTTGGATTTTATAATATCACCGAAATGCCCAACGTCATGGGTGCCATTGACTGTACCCACGTCGCCCTGGTCCCTCCGGCTGCCGACGAGTACATATACAGGTATTTTTTTATGTGTTTTGCTTAACTTCCAAAAATCCGTCCTTGTAATGATCCCTCCTTGTAATGATCCCTCCATGTAAAGATCCCTCCATGTAAAGATCCCTCCATGTAAAGATCCCTCCTTGTAATGATCCCTCCTTGCTTAGTTCCCTCATTGTAAACATCCATCCTTGTAATGCACCCTCATACACAATTTACACTCATTGTATTGTTAACATAAGATTAATTGATCCCTCGTGTTAGAAATGTGTGTTTACATTTTACACAAAGCCTTAATTTTCTTTTTTTCGTTTTTTTCAACAGGAACCGCAAAATGGGCCACTCAATGAATGTTCAGGCAGTGGTGGCCCCGGACATGCGGTTCCTTAGCGTCCTCGTCGGCTACCCAGGCTCATCCCATGATGCGTACATCCTTAGACGATCGAGAATTTTCCGGGGCATGGCTCCTTGGTAAGTTAACTGAAACCACATGGTTTTTTGTTGGGCTGTTTGTGTGGAATTTGCATTTGGATGTTATGTCTGTCTAAATAAAAAAAAAAAAAAAAAAACAACAACCTTATTGCCATGTGAAAACACACTTGAATTTAAGTTCTGAAACAAACAAGCGTTGGCCAAAGTTTGTCCTGCATTTGCTAAATTGAAACTTGTCAGTTTGTACTCTTTATGAATCTCTCTTCCCCCACCCTCGTCTGGAATAGTGCACTTAACTTTATCATAGTGTCTGACCCATCTTTGCTTAGATGGATTTCACTTCCAGAGGAGAGGAGAGCGGGATAAAGTACATGTGGCGGGTTTATGCTGTTTTAGCCTCAGACAAAGCATATAAGGGGTCACCCAAACCGCAATCCTAAAAGCATCTTGCCCAGCACACTTGTAAACCAAGAGCTGGGATCCTTCTGTCTGATTGGCCATCATCCTCAATATTTGTTTGTGGAACTTTTTCAAACAGCTATGACATATGTTGATTTTTCGACGGGGACAGTGGCAAATGTCTGCTCAATTGACCAATAGGCTTATATTGATGTTGCTGGTGCGTTTATTGCCTTAAACTGATGTTTTTTTTTATTTTTTGGGGGTGAAGGTGATTCCGGATACCCGCTGCTGCCGTGGCTCCGCCTGTACTCCGGCCCCAGGATGCGTCCCAGGATGCGTACAACCGTGCGCACCGCAAGACCAGGGCTGTGGTGGAGAGGGCCTTTGGTCTTTTGAAGACCAGGTTTCGGTGTTTGGATCATACCGGGGGCGCCCTGCAATATGGCCCTAAAAAGGTCATAGACATTATAATGGCCTGTGCGGTTCTGCACAATTTTGCCATTTCAGAACGGGTCCCCCGGTATGTCGATTTGGCTCCTTCTCCATCCAGTGAAGACCAGGATGAAGCATTTGTGGGCACACAGAGTGTGTCCGGACAAACTGTTCGTTCTAATTTGATTTACACACATTTTTCTTAATTTCCCCTTGATTTTCCTTGGTGGTGGTGTTTGTGTTTTGCGAATCTTTGTGTAAGTTTATTCTTGTTCACATTTTTACCTTAATTAATGAAGTAATTACTCACCACAGCCATAATGCTTAACGCCTCTATTTTTAGTATGTGTGAACTGTGTGAATGTACAAGTTAATTATTATTTTGGACACCAAAAAAGGAAGATACAAAATTACTGAGCCACAGGTGTGTTTAACTTTTTAATTTCCAGCAGTAACATCACAAACTTTGAGTTGCTGCTCACTCTATTTTTTTTAACAAACATATGTACATACAAAACAAAAATTGCTACATCAACCATGTCACATTCCTATTGCACACAGGCATGAGTTTAGAAGGAACTTCCTCCTGGCCGACATTAATGTCAATGACACTTAGAAAGAGATCAAACACAAAAAATGAAAATAATGCTAACAAAAAACTATTTACAAGGTAAAACATCACAACACACCCTCTCCTGCGTTGCCACATTTGTCACAGGCACAGGTGTAAAGCAGACATACCTAGGCCACATCTACACGTGGAACTCAGGGCACAGCCAAACCAGAACACCCAGTCCAGTGAAATCTTAGCCAGAAGTAAAGGGATTAGGTTTGCAGGCCAGAATGTCACACAATCATGTCTAGAAACAGGAGGAGCCACAACCAATCTAAGGACGCACAAGGCGTAAGGGCAACAGTTTGAGTGGCACGTTCATTGAGCATTGAGCTATGGCATTGGCTAGTGGCCTACCTCAGCACTCTAATGAGCTATATGTGCGCAAATCCAAACCACACAAGCAAAGGCAGACACAAAGGGTATCTTAGTTAGCCTCACCAGACAAGTCAATACAGTGGGGATTTTGAGCAAAGATGTTGAACAGATTCAGGGAGTTTCAACCTTAATATGGGGTATGCCCATAGAACCCAGGTTGTGGCCCTGGCTGGTTGGACCTAACCTGGGCCTGTGTGGCATTCTGAATCTGCAGCTGTGCCAAAATGTTTCTCTGTATAGTTATCATTTCAGACCTGTAGGCACGGTTATCATTGTTTGCATTCTCCAGGTGGCTGTTGAGGGTCCTAAATTCTGTCAGCACGGCCTGTAAGGTACTATTGAGGTTGTCAATCCGGCCATGCAGTTCCTCTCTGTTCCTTTGATTGTGTTGTTGAAACGTAACCCTCTCGTGGTGCCATGCGTCCAAAAGCGGCATGGCCCTCCCCTGGGAAAAGGGGCGACATCGCAGAGTACGCCTCCAAATTCCCCGGGTTCTGGTGCGTGCCGATGATGTTAGATGTCTAGGGCCCTCAACAGCCACAGGCATGCTTCCCAAATCCTCAGCAGCAGAGAGAACACTGGGGACTTGAGGGTCAGTCTCTGCATGCTGCCCACGATGTGCAGGCAGCATGCAGCCAGCTTCACTCTGCTGCTGCGAAGTTTGGGGAGAAACATTTTGGGACAGCTGCAGATTCTGTCCCAGGGGGAGATCTTCAGAAGGGCCCATCAAGGATCCATCCTCCTCCAGCTCCTGGATTTCCTCCATGAGTGTGTGGGTCTGTAGGGACATGTAAAAAATTTTGTTTAGCTTTTGCACTACATATGTCAATATGTTAGTAGTTTTAAAGATGAAATATAACCGTGCTGATATTTCTTAAAATTATTAAATTATTGAATTATTATTGTTCAACGTGTGTTAATCCTTTACCCCTAAGGATCCTAAATGCACATATTCCAAAAACACAGAGCAATCAATGATAAAACAACACACTTTAGGTCAGCTTTAACTCTTAAAACATTATATAAAAAAGTCCAAGCTTCTGGGGTGGTTCCCCAATCTGAGAGTATCCTCTAAGGCCAAGAATTTTAGTGACCTTCTATCACAGGAATGTTTAAAACACTATAGAAAATTCCACCACGTGTATATAACAGCAAATTGCTGATGAGAATCTCGTGCCCACCACTTCCTTCAAAATACTTTTACCAGATAATAATACGCTTTAGTGCCTTATTAAAAATCCCCCATGATTTATTCCTCTCTTATTGGATAGGAGAGCCGGTTAAGTATTCTGGTCCCCGCTTTAACAGGTGGAGGTGTGCTTAAATGCCTTATTAGATCCTCAATATTCCATTCCTCTCTTGTTATTAACAGAGCCGATTTGATATTCTTATCCCACTTTGGCTTTTAAAATTGTCCCAGATTGGACAAACCACATAGAAAGGAAAACCAAATAGAAAAATCTAGCGTAATATCGTTTTAATCATGTGCACTGATTAAGTTAAAAATGCACTCACATAAAAACAATGTATATCAAGTATTTAGAAGACGCCAGGCAAGATTCTCACCAAACCCTCAATGTGTCTAGGCCGATTGATGTCTCAAAGGGAGGGAGGGGAAGTGAAGTATCCCTGGAGTGTAGCTTGCCCGCGTACTGATAAGATCCGTCCGCCGCCGTCAACGCGTTTCATTGGTAACCAACTTTCTCAAGACTGGCGGCGCGGCGGTGTGCGCTGTCTTTCATAAGATCTGGTTGAGGCGGGGCGGGACAGTAAGGGGGTGTGTGCGTGTTTGTTATTGTGACACCAGCCAATCCCTAGCAGTGTCACAGTACACGTAAAACTATTCAATCAATGTGTGTTAACTCCATCATCACTTGCGGCAGCTGTACTTACTCTTTTATCAAGCGCAGCCAAACCTGCTGGATTCCTAATACTGCACAGTTCAATGTGTGTTAACTCCATCCTCACTTGCAGCAGCTGAGTTCGCTCTTATATCAAGCGCAGCCAAACCTGCTAGATTCCTAATGCTGCACAGTTCATTCAACTGGCAAAACTCCAGTTGCTTTGACCTAATACTGCACAGTTCAATGTGTGTTGACTCCATCCTCACAGCAGCTGAGCTCGCTCTTATATCAAGCGCAGCCAGACCTGCTAGATTCCCAATGCTGCACAGTTCATTCAACTGGCAAAGTTCCAGTTGCTTTGACCTCACAGAGCGCTCCTTATTTATTGCTATGCCAAATCCCCAACAGGGCTATTCAGATCCAATCGTTTCCCTTGATTTTTATTTAGGATAGAAAATAGATAAATTCCTAATCCAATTAGTTTGTCCTTATAATACAAAATAGTATAAGATTTTCCATATATTTATAGCACCTCTCAGGTTCTCATGAGAATCCTCTCTGTTCACAATATTAAATGCAGTATGTCCTTAATATATTCTTTTCTATAAATATCTTTTCAGGATAGGTGTAAATGGAAAGAAAGGGCAAAAAGAACCTTATTAGAAACCATGCATCATACCAGTAACATAATTAACTGCTATTAAATCCACTTTATTGTAAGCAGACAGCACGTCCTGCTCCAGACATAGTCCTTACATGTGGGTATACCCCCGCCTTCAGCGCCGTGCACTGCAGAATCATGAGGAAAACAAGCTCCTCCCGGCCCTACATATACCGAAGGACCTCCCACAAATCCCCAGATTCCTCTGCAGTGCTGAAACTGCGAAGACATGAAGTATCACGCTCTCGCAGGCGAGCGGGGCTTGACAGCCCGAGGCCCTGCGGGACTATTTCCACCCGTCCTCTTTGTGAGTAACATGCCTCCCAGCCTGGGCTGTGTTGGTCGGGTGAAGGTAGGCAGCACCTAGTGTGCTTACGGAGCCATGCTCCACCGCAATCCCCATCCATGGGGTAGGCGGTTTAGGCTAATGGTGAGCCTCATAGTGGATGCCCCTCCCGCAACTTGCCCCACGCCCCATGTAGAGGTGAACCCCAAGTGCTGGGTCACCTTATTCCGTAGTTCCCCCCGTTAGTGGGGGGAAAAAGAGGGGGGAGGATTGTGTACGTTGGCCTAATCTTGCCATATCACACGCCTTGCCTTAGCCCTATTTGGCTTCCGGGGGTCAGAGCCGCGCTTTGAACTTTATTTTTATGTTGGCCGCAGCGCCTTTAAAATATGTGACTTGGCGCGTAAGGCGGCTCTGTCTCGCGACGCCATGCCGTTTATTTCTTTTCCCGTCTTGTTCCTTGGAGCTTCGCGCTCTCCGGGGTGGGCGTGGTCTGGTTTGGCGCGTTCCGCGTCACCTATAGCTCTGGCCCGCCCTTCGAGGTTCGCTGGCGCCATTTTGTCGGTCTCCCGTGCGCTTGTGGTCACGATCCTCCTTCTCCCTTGGTCCTGTAAGTGCCCTCACGGGCGTTCGTTCAATTTTCTTCTTGTGCTGCGCATGGCTCTGACACCCTCTTTTCCCCTTATGTCTTTCAGACGCCAAGCTTCCAGTGGCTTCTCCCGGCCTGATATATTATATCTCACGGGGTTATATTAGATTCTCTAGATTCTCCCACATTCCCAGCGGGTATTGGGGCATCCAGGGTTGCTTACAGCATAAATCCCTACTGGCATATTACCTAGATGAATCACCATATGGAGGCATCTCAGAATTTGGTGTCCGGGGTCCCGCGGGGACAAGACCGGCTGTGTACCATGTGTAGACAACCCCACGCTGACGCTGACAGAGCGCTGGTCTGCGGACCGTGTGCTGAACAAGCGCTGGCCCTGCAGTCAGGCTTGCCTGTACCTGCACCTCGCTTCAATACACCTGTCTCCCCGGACTTGAATCTCACTCCTGATGAGTCGCGCTCGAGCGGGGATGACCAGCAAGTAGTGCCGTGCAAGCTTCCCACCGCGGAGCATATTATGTCAGGCTTGGCAGAGCGCTTGGGCACTGGGAAGAAACGATCCCTGACGCAACCTAACTATAGGTTTTCCACTGAAAACGAAGAACCTGCTGCTATGCAGGATCTTGATCAGTCCGAGGACGGTGATCTGTTCTCAGGGTCCAGTTCTTCAAATGAGTTGTCTTGGAACCGCAACGGTTCTGGCCCGGAGTCCTGGGGCCTGTGTGAAACTGATGAGTTACTCATTAAGATTTTTGAAGTCCTGTCTATCTCTCCCCCGGGAGAGTCTCCCAAGCCCAAGAGGGAGTTTCCACACGGCGACGCCGCGCCTGGAATTCTTGGATCAGGATCATTTCCAGTATCTTATATCTAAGGAATGGGATTCCCCTTGTAAACTCACAGGGGTCCCGGGGGTTTGGGACTGGAAGTACCCCTTTCCCCAAGATTTGGTTGAACGATGGTCAGTTCCCCCAGAGGTGGATGCTCCAATTATTGGGGTTGTTAACCCTCCCTTCATGGCGGCTTCCCCCTCTCGCACCCTTCGGGATGCCGAGGACCGGCGCATGGACAGATTGGCCTCCCATGCCTTCTCTAGTGTAGGGACGGCTCTGCGCCCGGTCTGTGCTGCGGCTGTTACCTCGGTGGCCACCAGGACGCTGATCAGGAAGATAATTGACCAACAGCCGGAGGATCTCTCTTGTGAGGTCTTTAATGCACTGCGGGCGAGGGAACTGCCACAGCACTTGGCTCTTATGGCAGGATGCCATGCTTCGTTCGGGCGATGGCAGGTGATGGCCTTCCTGGACGTGGTTTTGGAAAGAACGGAGTGTTTTGGGCAGTTCCCTTCAAAATTTGCCAGGGGTATTCTAGTCCCCGTTGTATCCTTTAGTGATTGGACACAGGTTGAGTTTGACCTGGAGGGTCTGGGCCTTCTTTTAGGTTGGCCTTGGCTGATAATTGCATTCACTCTGCTCTTCCCCCGGGATGACGCAGTCTGCCCAGATCCGGCGGTTTAGACCGGGCATCTAGGTTCCACGGGCTTTGCCTGCTTGGCATCCATCTGTTGGGCCGCAGACGCCCTTGTCAGTGAGCCTCTTGATGCATGCAAGGATCCTTTTCCCCTTCGGTCCCTTGTTCCCTCTGGACGCCTAGTTCTTTTTTCCAACCGGTGTTTCAGGACCGTTCTTCATATTAGGGTCTTGTCTGGGGTCCCTCCCCTGTCCCCAGATGGCTCGCCAAGGTGAGCATGGGAGCGTTTTCATGCTCATTCACCGGTGCTGTCCGCACTAGTTTCTACTGTGACTTGGGGCTCTCTTGGAGTCTTTTGGATTGGTGCTTAGGCACATCTATTACTCGGTGCAAGCTGACTCATACTCTCCCTACGGGGTGACATTTAGAGGGGGCCGGGTTCAACCCTCCCTTCTGATTTGGGTGCCTTGGTATGGAAGGTGCCTTGCCCTCTGTGTAATCTCATTACATTCACCTTGTGGCGGGTGGGCCTATTGCTGGCGGCCCGAGGCTGTTCCTTTTCCCAGATGCCCTGGGGCCTGCGGCACCTTGGGTTACTTATCCTGGATGGGGTTTCAACACCCCTGGAAATAGATCAGTACGTTCCCCCTGTTTTTATGGGGGTTCCCTTCTGGTTGGTCTACTCATGGAAGTTGTTGATGACATCACTTCCTTCTTGCTATCCCTGTAGATGGTCGCCATGGGGACCAGGTCCGGCAGGGTCACTAAAGAGGTTCTATTTCTTATGAAATTCCCGGAGGTACCTAAGGGGGGCCCCTTTAGGGGGGCCCATTTTCATACCATTGGGAGGTCATCACATTGTGCCTTGTCGGGCCCTAGCTTGCTGGTCTGTTTCCCTTAGGCCTTGTTTCTTGGGGACTCTTGGTCTGTCTGGTCAGTGGCCTGTCCCAGCTTTTATCCGAGAATATCTCGGAACAGGTTGACCCTTCTTGTAGGGTCTGGTTCTGATCCAGTGGAGGTTTTTTACACTCCTTGCGCTTCATTGGTATTGGCTCGTTGGCTGTCCTACTGTGCTGGGAGGGCCTTCCCTAGTGTCTCAATGAGCCTACTGCTTGGGGCCGTGGCCCTGTGACTGTTTCAGAGACTCTGTCCTGGTTAAGGTTCTAATTCGTTGCCCTGGGTGATTGTCCCAGGACTCTCTGGCCTTGGTCACGGTGACCTAGTCGGGCCTTTTGTCCGGGTATTCTACCCTTTATCTGACCATTTTTACACCCTGCTAGGTGGGGCTCTGCACAGGCTTGCTGTGGCAAGGGTGAGCTGTTGCACTGGGGGCCATGAGGGCCCTGTGTGGTTTGGTTCGCATTTTCTGCTGGAGACAGTTGTACTGTGTGCCTTCTCACGTGGGCTTTTATGCCTAGTAAGGCTCCTTACTACGTCATTTCCTTCACAGGGTTTGGACGATCGTTATTCACCCTATCCGAAATGTTCCCCCTGGGTGTCTCTTCTTTTTGGAGGGTTGGGTCTAGATCCCTCCCTTTTTTATTCTTCTCTCTTTTCTACCAGCTATGTTGGGAGTTAGCGCCCTAGTTGGATGGCTGGGACTAGCTCTCTATTCCCTATGGAATGAGGTCTTACCCATGGGTACTAGAGTTTTTATGGCATGGCTGGAGTTGGTCCCCCAACTCAGTTCCGTGAGAGGTTCCAGGGCTCGCCCTTTTTGTCCACGGTAGAGACTAGTTTCAAGCTTCGGCGTTGACCTTCCTCAGGGGTGGCTCAGGCGCGTTCCCCAGAGAATTCTAAGCCCCCTTGGGGGGGGTTGCTTATCCTGTTGCCCTGCTAAGGGTTTCCCTGAGTCTTATTCAGGTTCTTGTCTGAACTGTTCCCTGCCTCAGATGACTCCTTCGGGGCGGGTGCCTCAGTCTGGGGCGTGCCATAGGAGACGGCTTCTGAGCCTAGTCCTTTTTATATTTTTTACAGCTCTTTATACCTGTACACCGTCTGGTGAGGATGTGTCCACCTTGCACCATGCTTAAGTCCAGGCGGAGGGTTGTTATTCTTCTCGATCCCGGAGCCTATGGTCTTTGGACTGGTGTTCTGCTTACTCTGAGCTTAAAAGGGATCTGTATCCCTCAATAGGCGTTGGGAACCTCTGGACTGCTTCCTGTCCAGGGTTGGGGCTATGCCCGTTGGGCTTATAGACGTCACCATCCTTCTTGCAGCAGGATCTGGCTACTCCCATGAGTATGGGAGTCTGTTGGACTGGTCTTGCTTGGCTGGTTGCCCTGCTGAGCTCCTGAGTATCATGTTGGCTCTTGTGGAGCCTTGTTAGCTCGTGTTCAGTATTACGTTGGTCTCGCCGAGACCAGGGTTCGTATTCCCTGATGGGAAAGGTTCTATGGTTGCCATGGCTACCCTGTTATCGTTAGTAGCATGGTTAGGCCATTACTCTGGCCTGTGTTTTAAGGGAGATTCATTCTTCTCTCTTGGTTTGGTTTTCTTCTACCGGTGCTTGGTTTAGGCCTTAGGCACTTGGTTGTTGAGCAGGCTGACTAGTTCTCTGCTCGTGTTTCATTAGCCTTGTAAGGCTTCATAATTTAAGTTAGAGCCTTGCTCTAGTTGCTCCTGGTAGCAAGGTTACAGGCGATAGCGCTGTTTTGGTTGGCTGTGCCTTTTTTCATGGGGATCCCACCCTACTTATGGACACTGCTATTGGATGTCCCACATGTAAGGACTATGTCTGGAGCAGGACGTGCTGTCTGCTTAGAATAATACAACTCTGTGAAGTACTCACCTGTAGAGTTGGTATTATACGCAGACAGCATGTCCTGCTCCACCCCACCCTGATTCACCTTGTTCTGTATCCCCTGTGTGGTGATTATTATCTTGGATATTATTGCCAGTCTCTGGGTGGTTGTTTTCCTCCTGGCTTCTTCTCTCACTGCTTTTCAGTGCTGGGGATTTGTGGGAGGTCCCTCGGCATATGTAGGGCCGGGAGGAGCTTGTTTTCTTCATGATTCTGCAGTGCACGGCGCTGAAGGCGGGGGTATACCCACATGTAAGGACTATGTCTGGAGCAGGACGTGCTGTCTGCGTATAGTACCAACTCTACAGGTGAGTACTTCACAGAGTTGTATTTTACTGTACTGTTTATCTGTTATATTATATTGCAGTATTAGGTCAAAGCAACTGGAGCTTTGCCAGTTGAATGAACTATGCAGCATTAGGAATCTAGCAGGTCTGGCTGCGCTTGATATAACAGCGAGCTCAGCTGCTGTAAGTGAGGATGGAGTTAATACACATTGAACTGTGCAGTATTAGGTCAAAGCAACTGGAGCTTTGCCAGTTGAATGAACTGTGCAGCATTAGGAATCTAGCAGGTCTGGCTGCGCTTGATATAAGAGTGAACTCAGCTGCTGCAAGTGAGGATGGAGTTAACACACATTGAACTGTGCAGTATTAGGAATCCAGCAGGTTTGGCTGCGCTTGATAAAAGAGTAAGTACAGCTGCCGCAAGTGATGATGGAGTTAACACACATTGATTGAATAGTTTTACGTGTACTGTGACACTGCTAGGGATTGGCTGGTGTCACAATGACAAACACGCACACACCCCCTTACTGTCCCGCCCCGCCTCAACCAGATCTTATAATAGACAGCGCACACCGCTGCACCGCCAGTCTTGAGAAAGTTGGTTGCCAACGAAATGCGTTGACGGCGGCGGACGGATCTTATCAGTACGCGGGCAAGCTACACTCCAGGGATACTTCACTTCCCCTCCCTCCCTTTGAGACATCAATCGGCCTAGACACATTGAGGGTTTGGTGAGAATCTTGCCTGGCGTCTCCTAAATACTTGATATACATTGTTTTTATGTGAGTGCATTTTTAACTTAATCAGTGCACATGATTAAAACGATATTACGCTAGATTTTTCTATTTGGTTTTCCTTTCTATGTGGTTTGTCCAATCTGGGACAATTTTAAAAGCCAAAGTGGGATAAGAATATCAAATCGGCTCTGTTAATAACAAGAGAGGAATGGAGTATTGAGGATCTAATAAGGCATTTAAGCACACCTCCACCTGTTAAAGCGGGGACCAGAATACTTAACCGGCTCTCCTATCCAATAAGAGAGGAATAAATCAAATAAGGCACTAAAGCGTATTATTATCTGGTAAAAGTATTTTGAAGGAAGTGGTGGGCACGAGATTCTCATCAGCAATTTGCTGTTATATACACGTGGTGGAATTTTCTATAGTGTTTTGAACATTCCTGTGATAGAAGGTCACTAAAATCCTTGGCCTTAGAGGATACTCTCAGATTGGGGAACCACCCCAGAAGCTTGGACTTTTTTATATAATGTTTTAAGAGTTAAAGCTGACCTAAAGCGTGTTGTTTTATCATTGGTTGCTCTGTGTTTTTGGAATAAAATGTTAGTAGTAACATGCAAAGTCACATGGATAACCTACATTTGGGGAATCGACTTACCGAAAATATCGGATCCTGACTCCTAGGCTGCACGGAAGTTGAAGGCATGTCAAAACTGGCAGAGGATTCCACAGTAGCTGAGGGATGAGGCTGGGCTGCATGAGAAGCAAATAAACTAGGTAAACACACAACTATGCATTGTTGCTGGTTCAAAATACATTTGTTTATTTCACGGAGCAAAGCTGTAATGGGCACTACACCAACGGTGACACTTGACCTTCACTTCCCATTCCACTATCTGGTAAATGGATAATTTACTAACTACTTCCACATTGGTCCCCTGAGCTATTGCAATCATTCAAGTTCTGCTTGTTCTGTGGTTGCCAACATCCCTTATAGGCCATTAAGTGTAAACACTCAGCGTGCAACTAGCAGTTACCAGCATTTGAGGCTGACTAGCATTGTATCTAGTCCAATTGTTTAAGAAGCATGTTTGGAGATTTGGACCCAACCACAGCTCACACACAAGTAGACAACAGATCAAGATTGAAGTGTGGGCTGTGATGGGAGTGTAAATACATAACTGGCAGTTTAAGGCTAATCTGAAATCTTGCTTACTAGGGTTAACTGCTCATGTACGTCATGTATGGTCCCACCAAATATGAATCTAAATGGCCACACACATGCCACACCCTGGTCCAAGACGGAAATCCACTACAAGGCACACCCTAGGGGCATGGCTTAACATATGTGTTACTGGCTAACTGTGCATGGTCACAAATGTAGAATTTCACATAAAGCTTGCTCACCTACAGTACGGGTCGGGGAGTCTGTGTCCCTTAGGGCCGCGTGTCCCTCGACCGCGACAGGATGGAGCAGGCCCAACACCATCTCCTCAGCCAGTGTAAAATTCAATTTGGACGGATATCCTCGTCCAGTTTGCAAGCTGAAAAACATAGTTAGGCTCATTAAGACCAATGTGGCCAATACTAGACTAATTAAAATCATCAAACAAATTTACCTGTAATTCCGCCTTTTATTTTCTTTCTTCCGTACAGCATATTTGAGGTCCGATATCTTCCGCTGAATCTGTTCAACATCTTTTAACTCTTCCCCCGCTGCATTGACTTGTCTGGTTAGGTCGGCCAAGATGTTTGCTCTGCGCTGCTTGGTGGTGTTTTTCGATTTGCACCCATATAGCTCATCATAAACTAAGGTAAGGCCACTAGCCAAGGCCATAATTTGTGCGTCACCAAAACGGCCACTCAACTGCCCTCTGCGCAATGTGCGCCCTCTTGTTTGTGGTTGTGGCTCCTCCGTGGTTCTTGACAAATGTGGTGACATTCTGGCCTGGGTGTGTGCGGGAGAATGCAGGGGCTGGTGGCTGCATGGTGATTGGACTGGACTGGGCAAGGGACTGGGTGTTCTGGCCTGGCTGCCCACAGAAATTCCAGGTGTGGATGTGGCATAGGTACCTTTCCTTCCCACCTGTGCCGGTGGCGAATGTGGGCGTGCAGGAGCGGGTCTTTCAGAGGATGAACTTGTGCTGCCTTTGGAGGTAGTAGGGCGGACCAAGGGTGAGGGAGACCTTGGCGGGCCGGGCCTCTTCTGCTTGTGTTTTTTGGCCCCTGCGGGTGGGGATGTGGATGGCCCAAATTTGGCTCTTGGGGGGGCTGCGGCCCTTGCTTCGGCCTCTTGGTGGGCTGCGGGAGCTGCTGCGGCCTCTTGGGAGGGGGGATGTGGGGCAGGTTGGTGTGGGGCTTCGTAGCCTCTTACCCCTTTTTTTTTTAGCTGCAGAGGTAGTAGGCTTTGGGGCCTGGATCTTTGTTATGGCTGCTGACGCCTCCTTTTTTGGCCCATAGCTGGTCATAGCCTTTGTAGTAGCCCGTAAGCGAGCTTTGGGCTGTTGCAACCTGGTTTGGGGCCCTCCTGCATGCTCCTGCTGCTTGTCTTGCTTCTTGCCCGTTGTGTCCTTGGCAGTTTTTGTGGCTGCTTTTTTTGGGGCCATTTTCATGGGACTCTCAAAGAGAATGAGCTGTGTGTCCAGGGACCTTTAAATAAGGTAGCCGGCGTGTGATGCCTACGTGTACGTCCGGCCTTTCGCACGGCCGTGCGGAACCCGTAAACCGCTGGGGCCTTACTTATCTGCTGCCGAGAAGAAGAAGAAAGATGGCGCCCACTATCTTCACCCGCCAACAAGAAGAGATCATCATGCTCGAAAGTGTATTTTATGTGTTTCATTTGGACTAGTAAATGCTGCTCTACAAGTTAAAGAAGCGCAGGAAGAAATGGCTTAAGTTCAACATGTGTGAAAATACATGCACAACCAAAGGCACGGCACACACGTGCCAAACCACATTTCGCCAAGATTGTAAACTTGCCTTAGGCTAGAAATGTGTGTGTGTTAATGGCATTTGCAAAAATAATGTATTGTTGGCACATATTGATATGTATTTAGAAGTAAATGCTATGTTTGCTTTCTGTTTTGAAGACCATGCTGGAGCGCAGGTACGACTACCTGCCCAACTCATTTGAAAAGCGCAACGTCGCCCTGGAGATAATCTCCGAAATACAACATCAGACCAACACAACCTTCACCCACACGCAGGTCATGCAGCATTGGTCGGACCTGAAACGACTGCACATGCCCCGGGTGCGGAGGTTTTTCGGAATCCATTACCCAAGTAAGTACATAGCGATTGCATGCTAGATCTAATTAAGACAGAAGGTAGGCCTTTAATTAGAATGCCTTTTCTTTGGTAGTGATGGAAATGGATTACCGCATTTGGCGCACCCGGAGGCGCACAGGCCGACCAGTGCTGCATGATTCTGCAGCTGGGAGTGAAGGTGGTGGATCTCCAGGGCAACGGTCTTACCCCTCTGTGGGGTCCTCAGACCAGCCCCTGGACCTTACCACAGAGGAGGGGCGGCACGGCGTGGGCAGGCAGTCGTACCCTGCCACGCATGCGGGAGCCTCTGGTATGTCACTCTTCATGTATACGCACACACATATACATACTAGCTCCTGATATCACAAAACTGATTCCTTGAATCTGTATTTTTAGATGCTTCGGGTGCGGGTGAGGTAGTGGGTGAGGAGGCAGCAGATATGCTCCAAGAAGTAGCTGGAGAAGGTGAGTGATGTGACCCAGACTTTGCCGAAAACATCGGACATTAAAAATGACCGTATTTACCATGTTTCTACAGGCACTTCTTCACAGCAGAGCCAGGACCCAGGACATCGTGTTGTCCCCAACGAGCCATCTCTCGGCCACCAACCAAGTAAGTAGTCATGCCATTATTGCCATTTATGTGTTACTTCACATGAACACACAAATACATCATGCCCTAGTCAATGGCAATATAAGACTGACCTGTGGCCACTTCCTTAGCTTAATGACTTGCAAGACTGACCTGTGGCCACTTCCTTAGCTTAATGACTTGCCAGACTGACCTGTGGCCACTTCCTTAGCTTAATGACTTGCCAGACTGACCTGTGGGCACGTCCCTAGCTTAATGACTTGCCATACTGACCTGTGGGCACTTCCTTAGCTTAATGACTTGCCAGACTGACCCGAAATTTGTTTCAGGGACCACACGACAAAGACTGGCGGACATGAATCGAAGGGTCCTTGAGTTGGTGGCCAATCTGCAGGCGATGCGTGACACATTGGGGATAACAGAAGAGCAAGAGTAGTGTCCTGGGACCTGGCCCTGTATCTTTGTATATATTTCCCCCATGTTTTTAATTGTATATAGTTTTACAAAATTTTAATTTGTAAATAGTTGAGTCAATTTTAATTTTGTATATAGTTTTAAAAAATTTTTACAAAACATTTCAAACTTTAATAAGAATTTTAATAAATGCCACCAAAACATGGCAGTTCAAGAATAAAAAAGTTAAAATGAAGTCAAAAATGGTGTGACATTTATTTGCACAAAGACATTTACACAAAACAAAGGGTCAATTACATATTTAGAAATCAAGATTCAGATGTCCGTGATGTGGTTTGGGTAAGTTTTAGGGTGTGGAAAAGAAAGAAGAAACTAACCGGCAAGTGGTTTGGGTAAGTTTTAGGGTGCTGAAAAGGAAGAAGAAACTAACTGGCAAGTTGTTTGGGTAAGTTTTAGGGTGCGGAAAAGGAAGAAGAAACTAACCGGCAAGTGGTTTGGGTAAGTTTTAGAGTGCTGAAAAGGAAGAAGAAACTAACCGGCAAGTAGTTTGGGTAAGCTTTAGGGTGCTGAAAAGGAAGAAGAAACTAACCGGCAAGTGGTTTGGGTAAGTTTTAGGGTGCTGAAAAGGAAGAAGAAACTAACCGGCAAGTAGCGTGAAGTGGTTGGGGGGAGCTTTAGGGTGCTGAAATGTAAGTGTAAGAGTAGCGTGAAGTGGTTTGGGGGAGCTTTAGGGTGCTGAAATGTAAGTGTAAGAGTAGCTTGAAGTGGTTGGGGGGAGCTTGTTAGTGTAATATATGGGGGCACATTTGTGGGCGAACAGTTTAATGAGTTGTTTGTTGTGCGCAGGCGCAGGATCGTAAATATTTTCGTAGGAACGATTATTTTAGTTAATATACAATTAGAATTGATCGGGAAATGTAATGGATTCGTTGTGGTAGACGATGGGAAATGGAAAAAAACGAATGCTGCCGTTGCAACCAGAGAAAAGGAATCAGAAAAGTCACGCGGGGAAATGACATACTCGAACTCGTACTGGAGCATACGAACGGACGGGCACTTTACAGAAGGAAACAAATGAATGCATAGAATCGCTCGCACATTCATACGAGAGCGGGAATGTTCGAAAATAATACCAAGTGCGGCACGAAAACGAATGCTTTTTAAAGTCTCTCTGAATCAACCTTAATGTGCGGGTTTGTGTACCCTTTGCCGAGCGGGCGCTTGCACTGCAATCTGGGTTACCTGTGGCAGGGCCTGCGCTGATTGCTGGCTCTACGGCGCGTAGTGTACTGCTAAGAGGCGGCATCTGGCCCCTGGCGTTACCCTTTTTCCTGTGGAGGCTGAGGAATTTTTTGACCTTGCCAGCTATACCCCCCTGGAAGAGGGGGAATTGTTTTCTGATTCAGAATCATCTGATGAGCAGCCTAAGGGTTATGCTGATTCTGGCTCTGACCCATGGGCTCCAGATGATACTGACAGGCTTTTGGCTCACATTTTTTTATCTCTCCTCCTGCCGCGGCTCCTCGACAGCAGGGGGAGTTGTTTCACACTGCTAAGCCAAGTTTGGAGTTTCCTGAGCAAACTCACTTTAATAATCTTGTGCTCAAAGAGTGGGAGCGGCCTAGCAGGCTCCCTAGGGTGCCTAAGAGTTGGGATAGGAGGTATCCCTTTCCTGCTGAAGTGGTTAAGCGTTGGTCGTCCCCTCCTGAAGTGGATGCACCAATTCTGGGGTTGTCCAATACTTCTGTCATGCATACCCCTGACTCTACCACCCTGAAGGATGCTGAGGACCAGCACATTGATCAGCTGGCTTCCCATGCCTTTGCCTGTGTGGGGACCGCGCTGCGTCCGGTTTGTGCCTCTGCCATTACAGCTGTGGCTATTAGGTCTCTGCTCAGAAGTATTTTAGATGGGGCTCCTGATGATGCTGCTAGTGAGGAGTATTAGAGCCCTTCTGCGTTGTGAGGAATTTGTTGCATATGTCCTCTCTGCCTTAGATGATACCATTAGAATGTGTGGCAGGGCTTCTGCCTTGGCAGTTGGCTATACGCCGTTCGGTTTGGCTGCGCCAGTGGGCGGCTGACAAAGCTGCCAAGAAGGCTCTCACTGGGTTCCCCTTTAAAGGACTGCGTCTGTTTGGAGATCGCCTGGACCTGTTTGCTAAGGGAGGCAAGTTACGCCAGCCCAAAAGACAGTCTCGGCCCTTTCGGGGTTCAGGCTCCTTTCTTCCCTCCTACCGTGGGTCCAGAATGGGAAGGGGAGCTTCATTTGCAGGGGCTCCGGGAGATTTCTGGGGCAGGGGCAGAGGGCGCGGCTGCCCTGGCCCCTCCTGGGGTTCCAAGTCTAAGTCTTCCCCCAAGCCCCCTCAGGCATGAAGGGGCGCCCTCACCCATCCTGGTGGGGGGACGGCTTAGGCTCTTTGCTCACGTCTGGAGGCGTCATGTCTCAGACCGGTGTATTCAGGAGGTAGTGTCCTCCGGTTACAAGATAGAGTTGGCAGCCTGGCCGCCCCCAAGATTCATCAGATCCCGGATGCCTCAAGACCCCCTGTCAGCTCAGGGCCTGTTGCTTGCTGTGCAGAACCTACTGGAGCTGGGGGTCTGGCATCTGCCAGGTGCCCTTAAGGGAAAGAGGCAAGGGCTATTATTCCAACCTTTTCACCGTTCCCAAAAGAGATGGGTCTGTCAGACCCATCCTGGACTTAAACCGGACCTTCAGCGTGATTTAATGAAAAGCCCAAACTCTTAAAAAACGGTTCCCCAGCATCTAAAATTAATATATTTTACGTTTTTAGTCACTAACTTATTATTCTTTCCCCCACTGGGCTGCAACTCTGTTCAGGAATTTAGGATACTGGCGCCGCCATCTTGACTCAGAAGCATCACACTTACTGAGGAGAGGAGAGTGGGATAAGCTATAGGGTGGCTGGTTATAGCTGTGCTTTGCTCAGACAGAACAGAGCTGGGGTCAAGTAACGGTCAGCAGTCCCAGAATGCAGAGCAGCACAGTCAGGAGGCTCTTCCTGTTTGCAGGCTGCCTGATAAGATGGTGGCTTCCATAAGCCGCCGTCTTGGATGTTTAAAGGCTCATAACATGCAGTAGATGCAGGTAGGATGATTTTTAATGTGGACAATCTGTATGAACAGGGTGTGTGAAACATATAAGATAGACTCTTATTCAGAGTGAAGGTCCGCTTTAAAGCTTCTCAACAAATTTGTCAGATTCAGGTGTTTTCGCATGGCTCATCTGTAAGTTCACTACGCCCAGGGGACTTCTTGACCTCTGTGGACATCAAGGATGCTTACCTCCATATTCCAGTCTTTCCAGGTCATCAGAGATTCCTCAGGTTCGCTCTGGAGGATCAGCATTACCAGTTCGTGGCATTGCCCTTCGGTCTCCGGCTCCCAGGGTATTCACCAAGGTGCTGGCTGGCATTATGGCTCTGCTGAGAGCTCAGGGAATTCGCATTCTTCCCTATTTGGACGGCATTCTTATCGCTTCTCCGTCCTTCCAACAGACAGAGCTGGATACTCAGCGGGTAGTGTCCACACTGGAGTCATTCGGCTGGGTGATAAACCACTCCAAATCTTCCCTGTCTCCCTCTTTGGTGAAGCCTTTTCTGGGCATGAATCTGGATACAGCTCAGGCCAGGATCTTTCTTCCTCAGCAGAAGGTGGACAGTCTGCAAGCTCAGCTCCTTCTGTCCTGCCCTCATCCTTCCATCAGGCAGGGAATGCTGCTGGTGGGCCTAATGGTGTTCCTTATGCTCAGTTTCAGATGAGGCCTCTTTAACTCCACCTCTTGTCTGTATGAGACAGGGACCCTGTGTCCCTGGATCAGGTTTTGGTTCTGTCCCCCCTAGCCAGGCGGTCCCTTTCGTGGTGGCTGTACTCAAGGAACCTGTTGGTGGGCAGATCCTTTCTGGCCCCTTGCTGGGAGACAGTCACCACGGATGACAGGCTGGGGGGGCTTCTGGAGATCCCTAACATTCCAGGGGCGGTGGGGCCCTCAGGAGGCCCACACCCCTAATCAACATTCTGGAACTGAGGGCGATCAGGTTGGTTCTAGCCCACTTGACCCCGCACCTTCGGGGTCGGGCTGTTCAGGTTCGCTCGGACAACCAGACGGCGGTTGCCTACATCATCAGGGAGGGACCCGGAGCAAGGGGGCCCTCAAGGAAGTGTCTCTGATCCTGTCCTGGGCGGAGGACAATGTTCCTGCATCTCAGCTGTGTACATTCCGGGGGTGGAGAATCTGGAGGCAGACTCTCTGAGCAGGGGGACTTCTCGCCTGGGGGAATGGTCCCCCAGCGACAGGGTGTTTCGCTCTCTGTGTCACCGTTGGGGTCAGCCAGATGTGGATCTGTTTGCGTCCTGTCACAATCACAAGCTTCCAGTCTTTGTGTCTATGTCTCGGGACCCTCTGGCCTTAGCCATGGATGCTCTGACAATGCCCTGGCAGGGCTTTCAGCTACTGTATGTCTTTGCCCGGTTTCCCCTGTTGGGCAGGGTTCTGTGAAAAATAGCTCAGGAAGGGGTGCCAGCAATCCTGGTGGCCCCCCGTTTGCCAAGAAGAGTGTGGTTCTCAGACATCGTGCAGCTGGCGGTAGATCAGTATGCCCTGCCCAAGGATCCAGACCTGCTCACTCAGGGGCGCTACGCTACCCCAATTTACAAATGCTGGCATTAACGGCCTGGCTGCTGAAGCCTCCATCTTAATGGAATAGGGGCTGCCTGCCTCTGTTGTTGACACCATGATCAGGGCTAGGAAAAGTCCTCTTCTTCCATCTACTATAGGGTTTGGCGTACCTACATTGACTGGTGTGAGGCTAAATCTCTTCCCTGTCGTGTGTTTTCTATTCCTAGGATTCTGGAATTTCTCCAACATGGTTTGGATCTGGGGCTTCAACTCAGCACTCTTAAAGGTCATGTTTCTGCCTTGGCTGTTTTCTTCCAGAGATCTTTTGCTCAGCATCATCTGGTCAAGACCTTTTTCCAGGGGGTTACTCATATGTGCGCCCCCCACGTAAGCCTATGTTACCAGTCTGGGACTTGAACTGGGTCCTATCTGCCTTGCAGGGGTCTCCTTTTGAGCCTGTGCATGAGGCTGCTTTGTCCATTCTTACTCTTAAGGTAGTCTTTTTGGTGGTTATCACTTCTGTTAGGCGTGTTTCTGAGTTGGCAGCGCTTTCCATCAAGCCCCCTTACTTTGAGAGATACCAGGACAAGGTGGTGTTTTGCTTTAAACCAGATTTTCTGCCTAAAGTTGTGTCTGCTTTTCATCTCAATCAGGACATTGTTCTGCCTTCTCTGTGCCCTAATCCTAGTAACCCTAAGGAGAGGGCTCTACATCCCTTGGATGTGGTCAGGAACCTGAAGTTCTTTAAGAGAGGATCAATTGGCCTGGAATGCCTTTTATGGTAGGCTCGCTCTTGCGGCCTGCCTGTGCTACCTCTGTAGCATCCTTGGCAAATAGAAAATTGTTAAAGCAGCTCGATGCTAAGACTAGGTCCCGATATCATTCCCATGACCCAGGCCCCAGATTGGTTAAGACTTGTTTGGAGATTAACAGATATGTCCTTAGGCTATGGATGATTTGGTTAGGTTAGGCGCCATGGCTTTGGCCTTAGTAGCATTACGGCGCTCCCTATGGCTAAAGCAATGGTCAGTAGTTGCCGCTTCTAAGAGGTCTTTGACAGATCTACTCTTCCTAGGGGGTCGACTGTTTGGGGAGAGTCTTGATGTTATGGTTAAGGAGGTAACTAAACTTCCAGAAAAGAGGAAGTACACCCCTCGTTTTTGGAAGTCCTCCGGATCCCGGCCCTTTTGGGGGAGGGGCGGGTAGAGGATACGATTCTTCCGCATCCCGTAGGAATTCTGGAGCAGACCTAAGTCCCAGAACCAGACAAGAGCTTTTTGGCGGAACAAGTCAAAGCCTCCCACTAAGTCCTCTCAGGCATGAGGGGACGCCCCCACTCTTGCGGGTGGGGGGACGGCTTCTGCAGTTTGCTCCTTTCTGGACACATCACGTGTCAGATCGTTGGATACAAGTGGTGGTGTCTTCAGGCTACAAGATTGAGTTTGCAGCCTCACCCCCACAAAGGTTTCTTTGGGCAAGGGCATCTTAAAATCCGACAAAAGCAGATGCCTTGAGAGCCGCTGTTTCGCATCTGTCTTGAATGGGGGTCATCTGTCTGGATTTTACTCCAATTTATTCACCGTCCCCAAGAAGGACGGATCGGTGCAACCCATTTTAGATCTGAAGGGTCTAAACAAGTTTGTCCTTCTGAGACACTTTTGCATGGAATCCTTAAGATCCACAGTGATTTCACTTCAGTCAGGAGATTAGATGTCCACAATGGATATAAAGGATTCGTATCTTCACATCCCCATCTTTCTGGGTCATCAGAAGTAGCTTTGTTTTGCGCTGGATGGCCTACATTTTCAGTTTGTGGCTCTGCCCTTCGGCCTGTCCTCGCCTCCAAGGGTGTTTACCAAGGTTTTAGCAGGACTCATGGCTTTTCTGAGGGCACAGGGGATACACATAATCCCTTACTTAGACGACTTACTGATCAGGGCTCTGTCCTTTTCAGGAAGCCGAGAAGGATACACAGTGTTGTCCACACTAGAGGAGTTCGACTGAATATCCGAAGTCAAACACAATTCTTTCATCAGTGAGATCTTTTCTGGGGATGTAATTAGACACAGCCCAGGCCAGAGTGTTTCTTCCAGAGCAGAAGTTTTTATTATTTCTGACCAAAATGCAGGCTCTCTTGGCCTTCCTTCGGCCAACAATTCGTCAGAGGAAGTGGCTAGTAGGTCTGTATGGGATCGGTCCTCGGAGTCTCTGGATCACCTGTTTGTTCTGACACGTCCAGTCAGGCAATCTTTTCTGTGGCTTGATTCCCAACATTTGTCAATGGGGAAATTCTTTCCTCCACCTTCGTGGGAAATAATCACCACAGATGCCAGCCTAATGGGTTGGGGAGGTGTCTGGAGGTCACAGACAATCCAGGGACAGTGTAGTCCAGGGGAGAACTTGCTTCCCATAAACATCCTAGAATTAAGGGCAATTCTTCTAGTCCTCTTACATTGGACTTCCAGTCTGAAGGGAAATCCAGTCAGGATTCAGTCAGACAATCGGACGGCAGTGGTTTACATCAACCAACAGGGGCACCAGGAGCAAGAGAGCTCTCAGGGAGGTAAACCGGATCATTCTCTGGGCCGAGAGGAATGTTCCCTGCATCTCGGCAATTCACGTTCCAGGAGTGGACAACTCACAGGCCGACTGTTTAAGCAGAACAGTCCTGCTCCAGGGGGAATGGTCTCTCAGTCAGAGGGTGTTTTCCGGCCCTTTGGGTTGACCAGATGTAGATCTCTTTGCATCTTGACACAATCAGAAACTTCTGAGGTTTGTGTCTCTATAGCAATAGCAAAGGAAGCACTAACCCTTCCCTGGTCAGCATACAGCCTTCCCTCCGTTTCCACTCTTAGGTAGAATCCTAAAGAAGGTAGCTAGAGAAAGGGTGCCAACCATTCTAGTCGCCCCTCGCTGGTTCTCAGACATAGTAAGAATGTCGGCAGGGAACTATTGGTGGCTGCCCGGCTTTGACTGCTTGGCTATAGAAATCATGATCTTATCAGAGAGGACGTTTATCGACCAAGGTAATTCACACCATCTTCCAGGCCTGAAAGCAGACTTTTTCAAAGATATACTACGGGGTTTGGTGGGCTTGCCTGGTGTGAATCTAGGAACCTTTCTTGTAGAAACCTTGTGAAGAACCCTATGTAGAAAGCTTTCTATCTCCAGGATCCTTGAATTTCTACAGAAGGGTCTGGAGGATGGACTCCAGACTAGTAGTTATTACTTCAGTTTTACGGGTTTATGAATTAGCAGCCTTGTCGGTTAAATCTCCTAATTTCGAGTTTCACAAGGATAAGGCTATCTTTTCATCTTAATGAAGAGTTAGTTTTGCCATCTTTATGTCCGGTTCCAGTGAATACCAAGGAAAGGGTCCTTCATTCTTTGGACATAGTAAGAGCTTTAAGGTACTATATTTCTGCTACAAAGCCTTTTTGTAAGTCGGACTACTTATTCGTTATAGCTGAAGGTCCTCGAAAGGGTCTACCATCAACTGATGGATAAGACAGGCAGTAGTCAGGGCCTATGCTGCCAAAGGAACGGAACCCCGCTTTCAGGTTACAGCTCATTTCACTCAAGCTATTTGCGCTTCCTGGTGCCTTTCAGCACCAGGCCTCAATGGAACAGGTATGTTAAAGCCGCTATTTGGTCTTCGGCTCATACATTTATCAAGTTCTATAAGGTAGATGTTAGAGCCTCGGACTATGGTTTTACATACAGTGGTTAGTTAATTTGTTTTTGCTACTCTTTCACGCTTGGGATCCCGCCCAGGTGTAGGGCACTGCTTTTGGAGGTCCCGGTTGTTTCTGGAGCTGACAGCCTGGAATGGATTGGGAGAGAAAATACAATTCTGTGACACTCACCTGTAGAATTGTTTTCTCTTCTACAGCCATTCCAGGCCGTCAGACCCTCCCTTTTTCTGGGTTACAGTTTTCAATTCCTTAGATGCCTAGTCCTGGTGTATCTGTATATATGTAAATAGTGTGTTCAGCATAAAAAAAAATGAAAAAGGGAAATTGAGTAAGAAAATAAGCGGAGAAAGGAGTGGATTAACATTTTTTTTTCTCCTATAGATCATAGCTGCCTGAACCTCCCTGCCGGTGGTTCTACTGCTTTTCAATTACTGACTTGTGTTGGTGCCAGGAGGAGCCACACCTTTCTATCCGGAATGAAGTGAGTGTCACAGAATTATATTTTTTTTCATATGTTAGGAAATGTGTGTTCTATGTAAGCAGTTTTCACAAGGTTGAGTGAGCGCCCTCACCTCAGCAGAGGCCAGAGCAGCAGTGTTCTGTGTGTACAGGGCTCACTTCTCTCTTCTTGGTGTACAGACTTGGTGAACATTGCCAATGGCAACATATTACAGGTAGTGAAAGCTGCTTCCATAAAACGCACATGTTGCAACATAGGAAAAAATAAAATAATTCTAGATAAGCTCAGCATCTTGAAGTGGCACAAAAAATATACACTTTTAAAAATTCCATTGAAAATTAACTTGCCCTATTGGCTGCCATCACGAATCATCACCTCTCCTTCAGCTACAGATGGGGTAGTGGATAAAGATTATTTTCATGTTTCAGGGCATGCATATCTGCTGCCCGGTGTCCCTTCTGACTCTCCTTAGGTATCAAACATTCTCCTCTTTTATAAACTGTCCTGTGCTTTGCCGGACGTAGGGAGTGAGGGGAATGTTTAACCCTTCTAACGGCAGTTATGTAAAATTTACGCAGCTGACTCTCCTGTTAACTGCCAGCTACATACATTTTATGTACCTGACTTCCCCCCTGCTAGCCCCCCCCCAAAAAAAAAAGACACCTGATCCTCTATCCTCTGGCTGCAGGAGAATGCCCGGAATAGCGCCCCCCCCCCGCGCTTCAGCCACCACCAGAATTGCATTAAAAAAAAAAAAAGTAAAAATGACATTTTCTCACCTTTTGTGCACGGCCACTGCTGCTGGGTCTTCTCTTCATGGGAGGGGGGGGAGAGAAACACCCCCTGGCTCCTCCAGCTTCAGTGGAGGGCTCGACATGCCTTCTCCCCCTGCTTCTTCCATGGGCGCCGCCCTCTTCATGACTAGTGGGGTAGATGGCGTCACCCTGTGCATGCTTTTTTTTTTCCCCCCTTTGTGAACTGGTGAGGGATCTATGAGACCCTTATCAAGTCTGGCAAGTCACCTGCGACTAGCTTTTTCAGATTTAACTTCTTGTTTGCGTATTGTTTAAGGAAAATGTGGCTTTTATTCTGCTTTATTCTTTTTTTTCAGGAAACCCTGTGCAACCAAAGAATTTGAGGGATTACTTCCAGAAAACTGGCCAAATCAACAAGCCTGGTACGCCTAGAAAGCTTGAGGTATGCACTTCCAGATAATATATAGTTTGTTTGGGGTATTTCAAATGTAAAGAGTTGTTTTTATTAAGAAAATTAAAGGTGTGCATAACGTATTTGTACTCCTGGGCAGGAAAGGGAAAACAGATTTTTTTTTTTTGCACATATTTCATAAAATACTCTTTAACAAATGACAAACAAGACATGGTATGTTAAAGCCCAGACTCTGCTGAAAAATATAATATATAATTTTCCCAGGAAATCCCTTCAAAAATCGCAGTCTAACATGTGTAGCGCAAAATAGTGAAATATGGTCTGGCAAAAAAGGGTGTGTCTTTTCGGAAAAAACAAACTTACATTCCATGGCTCCACTGCTGCCCGCTGCCTCCTTAGTCACCACTGCCTGTCTCCGTAGCCAATGCAAATTCAGAGTGATCAGGTTCCGGCCCCTCGCTAGGGTGTGGCCTGTGACTCCTGCCAGGCTCCAATGAAGCCGGCAGGAGTCACAGCCCTGCACCCCCCCCCCCCCTCCGAGGGCCGCAATCGTCCCGTTTTTTTTTTTTTTTTTTTACTTGTTTTTTGGGGCATGCTGCAGACTATGTGTACATGTATTTGTGATGCACGCACACTGCCTGTATTTGGGATGCCCGCATACTACCTGTAATTTGGGATGCCCGCACACTGCCTGTAATTTGGGATGCCTGCACACTGCCTGTAATTTGGGATACCTGCACACTTCCTGTAATTTGGGATGCCTGCACACTTCCTGTAATTTGTGATGGCTGCACACTTCCTGTAATTTGGGATGCCTGCACACTTCCTGTAATTTGGGATGCCTGCACACTGCCTGTAATTTGGGATGCCCACACACTGCCTGTAATTTGAGATGCCAGCACACTGCCTTTAATGTGCTTACTGCCTGTAATGTGGGGTTTGTAATGGTTTTATTGGGGGATTCTGGTTGGGGTATCGATGGAGGGCCCCCCTCCCTGGTAAAGAGGAGACCCGGAGGGATTGCGCACGCTGGTAAACAGATGTCTAGCAGGGGGGGAAAGCCAGGTATGTAACTCTTAACGACAGGAGAGGCAACCATGTAAGATGTGCTTGGCAACAGAAGGGTTAAAGAAGGTTGGCCTCTCCTGGAAGATTCTGGTAACCATCTCCAATGCAGTCATTGGCTCTGTACCGGGGTTCTCAATCTCCTGCTGGTTCAAGGTAGTGAGTAAGTCTGATAAGATAAGACGCTAGAGGACTGTCAAAAATGGAGGATCATACACGCCCCCTTACCCCCGGAGCAGCGTAACCTTGGAACGGTTCAACACTGCTTATTTCATGTTCATCCTTATTTCTTGTCTCTTTCCTCCCTATATTGTATGGTATTGAAATTGTGTAAATTGGCCAAAGATTCTTTGTGCGCTCGGTATGTAGTTGGTGACTAAAGATTTATTCTATTCTAAATATATCCTTTATAGTGGGTTAGCTCTTTCACACTCTCACCACTGTTTACTGTTTGCTGCAACTGGAAGAGGTATGGTATAGTTTTTTAGGGGGGCTTATTTTGTTCAGTGTCCACTTTTAGGCAGCAATGTATCCCCAAATGTATATAAAAAGGAAATGCTGCATGTTCTATATATGCTAAAATCCTGTTTTATTTTTATGACTACAGCAATGCTGGCAGGAGCAACAGCGGTATACACACAGTTTATCACGCAGCTAACAGAGGAGAATCAACCCTGCTGTCCAGTTTGCCAAAGGATCTTTCCTTCAGAGACCGAGCTGCAGGATGTTGTTAATGATATGCAGTCTAAACTGCGGTTGGTCCCAGATAAACTTAAATCTACTGAAAGTGAATTAAAAAGAAGAGAAAAAAAGAGAGATGATATGATGGAGTTAAAGCCAAAAATGTAAGTGCCATTAATGTACCTTTTATATGCGGATATTCCGTTAAAGGAATAACAGTTGTCGAGTGCATAAAATGTTTTTTTGGTTTTTTTTTTTAAAGGGAGGACAACCGCCAGCCTAAAGTCTATTAGGCTCTATGGTCTTCTTTATGGGGAATCAACCTAGCTAGTGCGTGCTCCATGCCAGGCCTACACTGATTGCAGGAGAGCCCATGCATTTATTTCTGTCCACATTAAGTTTTTCCAAAGGTCGTGTATTGATAATGGGAGAGGTTCAGGTCTAGTGGTGATGTCACATGCTCCATAAACCACACTTTAACAATTTGAGCCCGATGAATCCTGACATTGTTCTCTTGGAATATGCCCATCCCATTAGGGAAGAAAAAAATGTGTGAATATTTTTATTGGGCAGAGGGAGCCCCATATAGGGATTTAATCCAACCCTGAAAATTTCACCTAGCATATAGTGCATAAAATCTCCTATGGAAGGGAACTGAAAGCCCTATGTATGTCTAGGGATAGTGAAAAAATGGATATCTATATCTTTTTTTTATTTAGTGAGATGGATAAGTTGTACAACCCTACTGATTATATCATTGGCTTGGCCTCCTGGCATGAAACCTATCTATCTATCAAAGAAATCATACATGCTTTTACTCTGTGAGCCAAGACTTTGGCAAGTATATTCTAAGTATACAGTACGTCCTGCTCCAGATATAATACTTACACTTGGGTAATCCTCCGCCAGAGGGCGCTGTGCACTGCAGACATGCTAAAACAGGCTCCTCCCGGCCCTTCATATACCCGGGGACCTCCCACAAATCCCCCAGATTTCTCTGCAGTGCTGACTGCGAAGACATGAAGTATCACTCTCTCGCAGGTGAGCGGGGCTATTTCAGCCTGCGGCCCTGTTGGACTATTTCCACCCGTCCTCTTGTGATGTGCCTCCCAGCCTGGGCTGCGCTGGTCGGGTGAAGGTAGGCAGCACCATGCGTGCTTATGGAGCCATGCTCCACCGCAATCCCCCACCAAAGGGTAGGCGGTTTAGGCTGATGGTGAGCCTCTAGTGGATGTCCCTCCCGCATTATTGCCCCGTGTAGCGGTGGACCCTGTGTAAAGGGTCGCCATCCTCCCTCGTTTCCCCCCATATTCGGGGGAAAAGAATGGGGGGGGGGGTGTATGTTTGGCGTTCTCAGTGTACTGTATTGTCACTCTTATGGCCGTAGTTGTGCCCTTGACTCGCAACTGGGTGTCAGAGCCGTGCTGCTTGCTCTTCTTATTTTGGCCGTCTTCGCCGTCTCATTTTTTATTAAAATTCACTGTGCTGGGTGGCGGTGTCGTCAGACTCTACGAGTATCCATTAGCAGATGCTTTTACTAGCATATCCTATACTTGGCTTGTCAAGCCTGGACGGCTGCCTCAGAGCTTCGCGCTCTTCGGGGGAGGCGGGGACCTGGCGTGGCGCGCCCTTCGAGGTTTGGTTGGCGCCATTTTGTTGAACTTCGCGCGCGCGTGTTTGCGGTCCTCCTCCTCCCCAGGTCGGTAAGTGCCCTCGCGGGTGATTTCATCATTAGTTTTTTTTTCTGCTGCGCATGGCCCTGACACCTCTTATTCCCTTTCTGTCTTTCAGACGTTAAAGACTCCGGTGGCTTCTCCCGGCCTAACATAAGTTGTAGCGGGCTTACAAAAATTCTCCCACATTCCTAGCGGGTCTTTGGGACATCCAGGGTTGCCTATTGCATAAATCACTGCTGGCATATTTGCATTGATAATCACCATATGGAGGCATCTCAGAATTATGTGACCGGGGTCCCTCCGGGACAAGACTGGCTGTGTACAGCGTGTGGACAACCCCATGCTGATGCAGACAGAGCACGGGTCTGCGGACCCTGTGCTGAACAAGTACTGGCCCTGCAGTCAGGGTTGCCAGTGGCTGCGCCTCGTTTCAATACACCTGTCTCCCTGTGCTTAAATCTCACTCCTGATGAGTCGCACTCGAGCGGGAATGACCAGCAAGTCGTGCCGCGCAGACTGCCTACGGCTGATCAGGTTATTTCGAGGTTTTTTTTTTTCCCCCTTTGTGAACTGGTGAGGGATCTATGAGACCCTTATCAAGTCTGGCAAGTCACCTGCGACTAGCTTTTTCAGATTTAACTTCTTGTTTGCGTATTGTTTAAGGAAAATGTGGCTTTTATTCTGCTTTATTCTTTTTTTTTCAGGAAACCCTGTGCAACCAAAGAATTTGAGGGATTACTTCCAGAAAACTGGCCAAATCAACAAGCCTGGTACGCCTAGGAAGCTTGAGGTATGCACTTCCAGATAATATATAGTTTGTTTGGGGTATTTCAAATGTTGGGGTATTTCAAATGTCGGTGGATGCACCGATCATTGGGGTTCTTAACCCCCCCTTTATTGCAGCCCCTACTTATACTTGATAGGCTGGCTTCCCACACCTTTTCTTGTGCAGGGACGGCTCTGCGCCCGGTCTGTGCCGCGGCCATCGCTGCAGTGGCCGCTAGGACCCTCATCAGAAAGATGATTGATCATCAACCTGAGGATCTCCCCTGGGAGGTGTTTAATGCATTCTCCAGGTGTGATGTATTTGTAAGGTTTATCCTTTTAGCGCTGGATGACACCATTAGGATGTGTGCAAGAACTTCTGCCCTTGTGGTAGCTATACGCCGCTTGGTCTGGCTGCGACAGTGGGGTGTTGACGATGCTACAAAAAAGACTCTTACTGGGCTTCCCTTTAGAGGGCGAGGCCTATTCGGGGCCCGTCTGGACCTGTTTGGACAAAAGGCCTCCTCGGGGCAGGGGCACCCCTCCCCCCCCCCCCCCCCCTATGTTAGTGTCAAACAAGAACCAGGGGTGTCCTTCCAGCTTTTTGGTGTAGATTCCTGTCCCAGGGGTGGCAGACAATGCCCTGGCCCCTCCGGCAGGACTAAGTCCAAATCTTTCACCAAATCCCCCCAAGCATGATGGGACGCCCTCGCCTGTCGGACCTTGCTCCTATCAGGAGGCGGCATGCCTCGTTCTGGTGGATTCAGGAGGTAGTTTCCTCTGGATGCAGGATTGTGTTTGCTGGGCGGTCCCTTCCCGAGATTGTCAGGGTGCTTCTGGTCCCTGTCTCTCTTCAGGTATTGGTGCAGGCCATGCATGGCCTGCGAGGTCTGGGGTCACTTGCAGGTTGCCCTTAACAGGCAGAGGCAGGGGCCTCTACACCGACCTTTCCACATTCCCCCAAAAGGATGAGGCACTCTGGCCCATTCCGGCCTTCCATAGGTGCGGCAATTTACATTCACAGGCCGTTTCTGCATGGTTCTCTGAGTTGGGCCGCCAGCGCCCTGTGTCCAGGGACCTCTTGCCGTCTGTGGAGACCTAAGATGCTTTTTTCATTGCCACTGTGTCTTCTGGACGGGTTAGTGTTGGAGGCCCAACACTGCTGATTGTGGCCTTGTTATCTGGCCTCTCTTCTGCTCCCAGAGTGCTCGCCAAGGCGATGACGGGGGTGATGTCTCTGATGAGACCAAGGGGGCATCCGCGCGAGGAACTGCCTGGTCGTCCGTCTTTGTTTCCCAATCTCTACGTCAGGCTGAGCTTGTTACTCGGCTGGTGGTGTCCCTTGGGAGTCTTTGGATAGGTGCTCAATCACCTAAATTCCTCATTGTCCCCTTATTTGGTATCTTCATTCATAGGGTTGAACTTGGATTCGGTTCAGGCGGGAACCTGCTTCCTTGACTATAAAGTGGTCAATCTGGTTATATGGGCTCGGTCCCTCTTTGCTGTTCCCGTCTCTTCACCAGGCTGGATTGTAGCTGGTGGGCCTGTTGGTGGCTGATCAGAGGTTGTCCCTTATGCTCAGTGCCCTTGGGCTCTTCTGCAACTTATATTGTAAATGCTGGACAGGGTTCCAGCTTCCCTGGAGCTGGGTCCGTGTACCTTTCCCCTTGGTACGGTGGTTCCTCTTGAGACGGTTGTACCAATGCTGTGTCAGAAAGGACAGGGTCCTGATTAGTCTTTTGTCTGGGGTTTTGTACAATGCAGATAGGCCAAAGGCCAGGGGGATATCTCCTTCTCAATACCAACCCAAGCTATCTTTAGGCCTTGATGGGCCCAGTTTAGCATTAAATTACCATTATGCGCATGCTTTACTTTGTGGTGTTTGGCAACTCTTCCTTTGACAGTAGCTATACATGCTGGGTATTGTTCTGTTCGGGGCATGTTGCTTTTTCAGATTTTACTTGATTTTTCTTGTTTGCATATAGTTTTTTTTAGGAAAATGTGGCTTTGATTCTTCCTTTTTATTCTTATTTAGGGAAACTCTGTGCAACCAAAGAATTGATTGAGGGATTACTTCCAGAAAACTATGCCCACATAAACAAGCCTGGTATGGCTAGAAGGCTTGAGGCTTGTACTTCCAGAGAATATAAAGTGGGTATATTTCAAATGTAAAGAGTTGTTTTTCTGGAAAAACTGCAAGGGGTGCATAGTGCATATCACAGTTGTGTTTTATCTGAAAATCTCCTAAAGCTCTGTTTCAGTTTGGGGGAGTCTCCTGGGCAGGAAAGGGTGTCTGCCTATACATATGTGGTACCGCTGTAACCGGGAGAAATTGGGATTGCACACGCAATAAGATTTAATTGACAAACTTATATTTTTTATTACAAGAAAAACACTACAAATTGCAAAAAATAGATTTAAAAAAAAAAAAAAATCAAGGTTGAACATGTGTAGAACAAAATAGTGAAACGTGGTCTGGCACTTAAAGGGTTAATAGCACCCTGCTGCCATTTAAACGAGAAACTTTTTTTAGGCCAGCAACCACCAAGGGAGTGGGGTAGAGTAAGGTTGAGGGCCTCCAATTTTCCGTAAAAAGTTGCTTACCTTCCCAAATATCTCAAACTCCTTTAGCACAAGAGGGAGAGAGATGGTGGGTGCTGTCAAGTTGAGCAGCAAGTCATCTGCATATAGGGACAACTAATGCCTTCTATCCCCTACCTCTATCCCCCTTATGTCCGGGTTATTCCTTAAGGCCACCGCAAGATGCTTCATAGTAATAATGTACAGGAGTGGTGACAGGGCGCAGCCCTGATGTGTACCATTACCTATGGAGAAAGTAGTCGAGACTGTTCCATTCATTCTCACTGAGGCCGTGGGATCCTTGTACAAGGCCATGATTTTACCTAAGAGGGATGGGCCAATGCCAATCTGCTGCAAGGAGACAGATAGAAAATCCCAGCTTACCCGATCAAAACCCTTCTCCGCGTCACATGAGATCAAGCAGACGGGATCCCTTTAGTCTTTACGTAAGAAATCAGCGTGAGGAGTTTATTCGTGTTATTCCGTGCCTCTCTGCCAGGGACAAGCCCCACTTGATCTGAATGTGTACGTTTGGGAATCTGCAACTGAAGACAAACCGCTATGTTTGGTAAATAACTTTAAGTCTAGATTGATTAAGGAGATTGGACGATAACTGCTACATACCAGAGGGTCTTTTCCTGGTTTAGGGATGACTGTTATCATCGTTGCAAAAAGGAGAGTCATATCCCACCGAATTGAAAACTTTGGTCAAAAATGGGGCAAGCAGGGAGCCAAAGTGTTTATAAAACCTCGGGGTGAACCCATCTGGGCCCTGACTCTTACCCGTTGGGGTGATTTGTATAGCTCTGAGAACCTCTGGAGTCTCAAAGGGGGCCTCCAAGAGCTTAATCTCCGCCTATGGAATCCTAGGGAGTGGAGTACTGAAGACATACTCCTGCACTGCTGCGTTGATGGGTGAATTGAAGCCATGTGTGCAGGGGTTGGGCAGGTTGTATAGAGCATTGTAATAGTTCCAGGAAGCCCCTGCTATCTTCAACGGATAAGAGGTCTCGGTGTTCCCCTATACCTTAATGCTGGGGATATATGGGACTGAGCCATGTGGATGTAACATTCTTGCTAATAGCCCGCCTGGTTTCTCAGCACACTCATAAAACATCACCCTCAGTCTGTCCCCATGGAGCAGGTAAAACTGATTATATAGGCTTTTCACTTTCTTTTTATCTTTTTCACCTTTTATAATTCCAGCCATTTGTCGTTAAGAGGGAAAGAGCTTGTGAGAGAGTACTAAGTTTTGGATTTGGGCTAGCATCCGTCTAATAAGGGCAGATCTATCCTTTTTAAGCCTGGATCAATGTTGAATCAAGGCCCCCCTTATGACACACTTTAGTGCCTCCCTTTGTACCGGGAGGGGAGTTCTGTTGTTTTGGTGATAAGACAGGAAATTACCTAATGGTGTTTTCAACCGCAGCCAGACAGGCCGCATCCCTCAGCAAATTGTTGTTCAGTCAGTCCCATCTGCTCTTATTCAACCCTGGCAACTCAAAGGACCGGAAAATTGGGGCATGGTCTGACCAGAGCATGTTCCCTCTGCTCGCTTTCGGGTCCCAGGACAGGGCGTGGTGATTTAACAGGAGATAGTCTATACCACTATATGAGTTATTCGCATTTGAGTCAAATGTGAAATCTCTACCTCCCAGATTTAGAGCTCTCCAAGTATCTACTAAATAGAGGTCCAGCAGTTTCCTCTTTAACTTTTTAAGCCCGGCTAACGGTATAGTAGACTGACTGGAGGAAGTATCAACTTGTGGGTCAAATGGTAGGTTAAAGTCCCCTCCCACTATAATTATACCTTCAGTGAAATCGGATAGCTGTTTTAATAGATCAAGGCAGCATCAGGGCTGATTCTTGTTGGGGCTGTACAGGTTCACCACTGTATATGTCTTGGTGCATACTGACAATTTCAGGAAAATCTACCCTTGAGGTTAATTTTGGTATCTAAAATGTTATGGAAGAGAGATCTATGTATGGCCATGGAAACTCCTTTCGATTTGGGGTCAGGGTTGGAGGCATGAACCCAAGAGGAATAGTAACGGTACCTAATAATCGGGACTCGCCCTTCCTTAAAATGTGTTTTCGGCAGTAACACGAGCTTGAGGCCACCTTTGTGAAGGTCAAACAATATTTTGGATCTTTTCTCAGGGACATTCAGACCCTTCCATTATAGGAGCACACAGTTATGCTCGTCATCAGTACTTTACATTAACCAGGGGGTCATGGGAAATTGGGAAACAATTGAGAGGGAACCGAGGAGGGGGTTGAGTGACCAGATAGAGAAAGAGCCAAAGGAAGGAGAGAAAGCCAGAAAAAAAGGGGGGAAGAGAAAAATGCATCAAGCAACATAAGAGAGTAAACACTCTATCTTAATAAAACACTACCCTGTTGACAATATTCTAAACACAGAAAGTTAAAACACAAGTAACTTCGATCAATCCCCTCACCAGGAATCCCTGGGGAAAGCTCGGGGATCCTCGAAGCGGGGGGAATGTGGAAAGCAAAAAACGGTAAGAACAGCCCCGGTAGAAGTGTGAGTGGTGGCGCCGTCCTGCGCCCCGGGTCATTGCGGATCTGAGACACACAGCAAGCCCACTGATGTTAACTGATCCTGTGCAGCTCTTAAGGGTTCCAGCTATAGTACCAGATCAACAGCAGGGCCCCAGAGACCTCAAAACCACCGATTGCCAGGGTATAACATTCCCACCCCACTACACGCCCCCACCAGACCCTCCATAAACCTTAAACCCACATTGGAGCCAGCAGGCTCCAGCTCCACAAGCAGCAAGATCCCAAACGTCTAATAAGGAACACAGTGAGAGGATGACGAGTGGACACATCCTGAGCCCTTCTAGCCCAATCCGTCCATCCACATGGCCGGCCCTCTGTCCAGCTGATGGGCTCGAACATCTTAAAGTCAGTGGAGAAACAACACAGAGCTGCAAGGACCAATTCCCGAGGGACAGTTGATGCCACATAACTATGTAAACAGGCAATCCGGGAGCTTCTGACCTCATTCCCAATCATTGGCGGCATTGGGGGCCCCCGCGGCCTGCCCCCTCTGTTTCTTCTAGGCTGGGGATCATTCCAACCATCCCCCCAGCTCTGGGGCCCATGGCAGGGACAGCGAGGGGGGCAACCAGTTTTCCAATTCCACAACCAGCGAACCTAGGAATTTAAAGGCCTCTCGGAGCTGGGAGTGGCTGCGAAGGACAAAGATGGGACCCCATAATTGAAGGATGAGATGAAAGGGGTGACCCCATCTGTAGGTGGCACTGGTCTTGTTCGCGCTCTCCAGCAATGGTTTCATAATATTCCGCATCTGGAGTGTATGGCATGCCAGGTCAGGTAAGATGATGATCTTGCGCCCCTTTGAATGTAATGGTTTTCTTGGCCCAAACTTGCTGCATGATAGCTTCCTACAATTTGTAGAAGTGCACATGGCAGATAATGTCCAGGGGCCTCCGCCAATCAGGGTTTTTAGGGCCCGGGGCTCTATGAACCCTATGTAGCTCAATAGCTCCCCCCATCCAAAACTTGATTAAAGATTTGCGTCACAAGTTCCGAAAAGGTTGGCAAACTTTGGGCCCCCCTGATCCATATATTGTTCCTTCTCCCTCTGTTCTCCATGTCATCCTGATGAAGCAAAATGCCCGTTATCTGCTGGGAGGACTCTGCCTGCGCTCTCTTCAGGGCACTGCGGTCTCTCCCTAACATAAGGCATTGGTTAACAGACTCCTGAGTCTGCTCTACGGACTTGACCCTGTTGCCCACCTCAGCCTTTTAGCAGGTATCTACTTTATCCATCTTCTTTCAGAAACCCATTGCCTAGAATAAACTTATTAGGACATTTTTGCAAGGGTTCATCCATGTGGGCCTCCTCTTGAGCCTATTTTGCCTGTGTTTGGGACTTGACCTGGTTCCAAAAACGGCTAGCATAGAGCAGGTCCATCAAGTGTGTATAAAGTCACCCTCTGCATTACAGCCCCTAAAGTGTTTGTCTGCCCCAGAAACATCCTTCACAGGCGACTCGTACCAAGAAAACAGCACCTTATATGCTGTTTCGGTTGTTAACGCGTTTATGGAACATTTTGAAGCGGTTTACAAGACCTCTGCCCACCCCCTCTCCAATTGACAGGGGCCCAAGTCTTTTTCCCAACTTTCTACATAGCCATGGGTTTCTGCTCTTGAGTCATTCAGCGAGGAGTATAGGAAAGAAATGTTTCCCCTGCGGAATGGTTCGTTACTGCATATTTCTTAAAAGGGGGTCCACTTTCAGAAGGGGGGACTCAATTTAGTAAGAGGTAGCACCCAGTGTTTTAATTGGAGGTACCAAAAGTATTCCTTTTGGGGGACTTTGTATTTTTCTTGGCGGTTACTAAAAGACCTAAGTCCCTACCTCGTGAGTAGGTTCAATATTTTATTCATACCGTGGTCCTGCCACCAGTTAAAGGCCAGATTATTTTGAGGCCTGGTGAAAAGTTTGGGTTATCCCATAAATTTGTCAAGGGGGCATGGGGAGACATCAGGGAAGCAGAATATTTGATTGAGCCCCATACTGAGAGTGAATGCTTTATTAGGGGCTGAGTAATTTAGGCTATGTACTGGAACTCCAGCCACCTCCAATCCCTTAATATTTGGGGAATTTCTTATTGCCATGCCAAAATGTTCCATAGCCAGGATGAAGAGAATTGGGGATAGGGGACATCCCTGTCAAGTGCCTCTCGAGAGATCCGAGGAGAAGCCCGAAAAATGCACTTGTGCTGTAGGGGTTGTCTAGAGAGCTCCAACCCAGTCTAAAAACCTCTTTCCTAAACCCCACTTCTGCAACACCCATAGCAGGTAATGCCAGGATATTGTGTTGAAGGCCTAGCGTGGGCGTGGCGGATCAGATGGGCAATCCCCCTAACATTGTCCCCAGCTTGGTGGTACAAAGCTCACCTGGTCCCTATGAATAAGGTCCTCAACAAACATGTTTAGTATAGTAGTGAGCGCCTTGGTCAGCAGTTTCACATCAATACTGATCAGGGATATTGGCCTGTAATTGGGAATTAGATGGCCATCCCTGTCGGGTTTAGAGATCATGCAGATATCTGCTAACAGTGAGCTTGGACTGAAAGAGGATTCTGCACATAAGGCATTGAAAAGATTCGAAAGGTGGGGAGCCAAGACAGGGACAAATCTCTTGTAGTATAGGCCACTGAATCCAGGGTCTTGGAGGTTTTTAGAGACTTTATGGCAGTAAGTACCTCTTGAGGCGTAATAGGGGACTCCATTCGATCCACCTGGTCTTGAGTGATTTTAGGTAGGTCAATATACTTAAAGAATTTTTCCAGTTTTGCCTTGTCTGTATTTGTAGGGGCTGCATATAAAGCTGATAGAAACCCCCGGAATGCTGAAACAATTTTATTAGGGTCTGTCGTGGTTATGCCCAAATCCAGTCTGTGACCCTCAGCCGACAGGTCAGAATGGTGTCCGGTTTATTGCCACTGGCATATAACTTTTGCTTAGACTTTCAAAGTCTTTTTTCAGCTTGATCATCAGAGCATATTGAGATCTAATCTCAGTTTGTTGACAACTCTTTTGTTTCTGGAGCTTGGGGCTCTCTTCAGTTGTATTTCTGCCTGCTCAAATAGTGCAGATAGATCTTTTATCTTTTTTAGCCTCTCCCATTTCTTAGGAGAAGCTAAAACTATAATGTTGCCTCTCATGGTGACCTACTGGGACTCCCATGGGGGGGGGGGGGGGGTTGGTGATGAAACTGAGTTAAGATTTAGAGCAAAATATTCTATGAGGGCATTTTGGATTTTAGAGCAGGTATCCTGGGAAGATAGAAGAGAGTCATTGAGCCTCCAGTTAAGTGTCTAGTTGTGACCAAAAGATCGATGGAGACCATTGCTGGCTTATGGTCTGACCAGGTTAGACTATAGATCCAAGAGTCTAGGACTGCCCCGGTAGCATGGTTTGGGGAACTAATATGTGATCAGTCCTACAAAAGGTGCCATGTGGATTGGAATAAAATGTGAAGTCTCGACCGGTTGAGTTCTTTTCCCTCCAGACGTCACATAAACTATGGTCGTTAAGAAGTTCACAAAAGACAGCGGATTGGGGGTCTAGGGTCAGTGACACAGGCCCGGGCAGGCTTACTCATTGTCTAGTTTGGGGTTGCTAATTAAGTTTATTAAAACTCCCTTGGTGTTATTTTGGACTACAGCTATTAAATGATTCAAAAAGTGGGTCTGGAAAGTATTAGGCACATAGTACGTGACCATGTAATATAAGGTATCTACCCGTCGGGCTTTGAGATTTCTTTGGTACAGATGAAAGGGAGTTTTTTTCTAAAAGCAATCAACACTGCTCTCTTCTTTTCCCTGACGCATGCCAAATAGGATAGAGGGAAGTGATTACTCAAGTAATGTTGCTTAGAGTGAGTGGAGAATCTAGTTTTCTGCAAGAAGATAATATCAGCCTTAAAGGATTTGTAGTAGTGGAAGGCCTTTTTACGCTTTATGGGGGTGTTGAAGCCTGGACATTATGGGATAGGAGCTTAACACTTAGCCCAACCATGAGGCAACTGTTGGTGCGAAGGTAAAGTGATTGGCCGAATGGAGCACGGGGGGGTCTAAGGAAAGGGTAGGGAAAGATAAAGATTGTAGAAGTGAGAGCCTAACAACATAAACACATTAAACAGAACATACATTAGACCAGTATATAGCATTACACCAACAATGGTCTAAGAAGACTCTGCCACAGCAGAATATAGCCCATTCCCTTGGATTGCACTCACCCCAGTTTGGGACAATTTTGTTAGTCGTGGGTACACAGGGCAACACCCATAAGAAAATGTAACCATAGCTAGTCAGCCCAACTGTAATATAAGATTTAACATGGCATAGAATAACGCAGCCCAACTGTGTCTAGGGAAGGAATCCACACCTTTTGTCCAAGTACAGACCCGGATCTCCTGCCCCTCCAACAGGGCCCTGCCCCATGGCCAGGCCACCCCCCCCAGCACCGGGACACCCCCAACCAAAGAAACGCTCCAGCACACACCAAATTCTGAAACGTATTATAAAAACTTTATCTGAAACTAGTTAAATCAAGTTACAGGGGGGGTCCGGTGAACCACCCAGGTCAGTCAACCACCGCCTCGCCAGGGAGAGTGGGGAGGGCGGCTACCTTGTCCTCGGTTCATACTTTCACCAAATTTTATAAGGTAAACGTTAGAGCCTTGGTGGATGCTGCCTTTGGTAGAAAAGTAATACAGACGGTAGTAAGCTAGAGGCTTGATTTTGGATTGGCTTACTCTTCATTAAAGGAATAAGATTTAATACTTGGGATCCCGCCCTGAAGTTAGGGCACTGCTTTTGGAGGTCCCATTTGTTACTGAATACTGATGACCTGGAGTGGAGTAGGAGAGAAAATACAATTATGTGAGTCTCACCTGTTGAATTGATTTCTCTATATCCAGTCCAGGCCTTAAGACTCTCCCTATATGCTAGATTACTATGTCTATTCTTCAGATGACTAGTCCTAGTGAAGCATGTAAATATGTAAATAGCATAAAAAAAGATAAACGGAGAGATGTAGAGAGGAACTTCTCTCGTCTCTCCTTGTCTCCAACAAGGATATGGGGCTTCTTAGGATGTAACAGTGACCACAATATAGTTGTATTTAACATCAACTGTAAGAAAGATTTTTTGTCTGGGAGGGCAAAATCACTGCATTTTAGAAAGGCCAACTTCCCCAGGCTCAGAGCTGCACTCCAGGACAGACTGGGAGCATCTGTTCAGGAATAAAGATACAGATGCCAAATTGGAGTGCTTTAAATCAATTGTGAGTACCAACGCTGCAAAATGTATTCCTATGGGTAAAAATTAAACCCCTCATGGCTGACACCTGCAATTAAAAGGGCAGAAAACAACAAGAAAAGGGCATTTAAACATTACAAGGCTGAGCTAAAAAAAAATTTGTAATGTCAGGATCTGGGGCCAACGGCAATGACTTTAAAGACAGTTCTTGGTCAAATCATAAGCAATTTATTTAAATTCCAACAGGCAAAATCTCTTAACTTCAGAGTATGATGCAGCATACAATGCAGTACAGCAAGCAGTTACCTCACCAACTCTAGCAATGTCCAGTGTAGGATAATTACAGCGTATTGCAAGTCCTTGATATAACGGGTCCTCTTCCAGGGCATACAAGTCCAGGCTGTTAATCCACAGGTTCCAAGTACAGATAACACATAAAGTCCTTCGGCTGCAATTCTCCACTGTCAGTATTGGGAGCAGCAAGGCACGGGCTCCTCATCCCAGCCCCTTCATCTCCACTCTGAAAGCCTCAGAAATTCCTTTAAGACTTCCTTCAATTAGTCTCATCACCTGGGAAGACCTGTGAGTAGGGGGAAAACCCGCAGAGGACCCAGCATGTGGATTAGATCTCTGATATCCCGGCATGGATCGTGCCTGCCTTAAAAACTTATAGGAAAAACCATCCACCACTTTTCTATACACTTTACCACAGTAAATGAAGCATGTAAGAAAGAAATAAGGTTGATGAAGGCACAAAATGAAAAAGATGTGGCCAAAGAAAGCAAAACAAACCCTAAAGGTTTTCTTTAAATATATAAATTCAAAGAAATCTAAATCCGAACAGATATGTGTCCTGATTGATGATAATGGGAAAAAGGTCACTGGGGATGAAGAGAAGGTGGTGCTGTTGAATGTATACTTTAGCTCTGTGTACACAAGAGAGGAGCAAAGAGTCAACAACGGAGTTACCACTCATTAGCCCAAGTATAGTACTTAACAAGCTAAACATGGATATCATCCAAGAAAGACTAAAAAATGTAAATGTGAATAAGACTGCAGGACCAGATGGACTTCACCCAAAAGTTATTAAAGAACTCGGTTCAGTTACCTCATCACCCCTGTTCTTGATATTTAAAGACTTACTAACAACTGATATAGTGCCAAGAGATTGGCGCAGGGAAAATGTGGTGCCCATTTTTAAAAAGGACTCTAGGTCTTCTCCGGGCAATTGCAGACCAATAAGTTTAACATCCATTGTGCGAAAATTGCTTGAGGGGCTATTAAGGAACTGTATACACGAATATATAAATATCCATAATATTATAAATGACAACCAGCACGGTTTTACTAAGGACAGAAGCTGCCAGACTAATCTGATTGGCTTCTATGGGGAGGTAAGTAGAAGCCTGGATAGAGGGGCGGCTGTAAATATGATTTTTCTGGATTTTGCAAAAGCATTTGACACTGTCCCCCATAGAAGCATAATGGGAAAATTGAGATCTTCAGGATTAGAACATACATTTTGTAACCTGGATTGAAAACTGGCTGGAGGATCATGTGGAGAGAGTTGTGGTTAATGATACCTACTCTGAATGGTTACTGGTTGTAAGTGGTTTACCCCAAGATTCAGTCCCGGGCCCGCTTTTATTCAAAAACTACATAGAAGATGGGATTTGAAGCACTATTTTTACAGATGACACAAAGATATGTAGCACAGTGCAGTCTATTGAAGATGTTCACACGCTTCAGGCTGACTTGGACACATATTGAGTGTCTGGGCATCCACTTGGCAAATGAAGTTCAATGTGGAGAAATGTAAAGTCATGCACTTGGGGTCTAACAACCTGAAGGCCACATATATCCTTGGGGGAGTAAAACTGGGAGAAACACTTGTTGAGAAGGATCTGGGGGTACTGTTGAATCACAGGCTAAATAACAGTATGCAATGTCAAGCAGCTGCTTCCAAGGCCACCAAGATATTATCATGCATTAAAAGGAATGAAAGATCTTAGTTATGAGGAAAGATTACAAGAATTAAATCTGTTTAGTCTCGAGAAAAGACAACTGAGGGGGGACATGATTAACTTGTATAAATATATAAATGGGCAATACAAAAAATATGGGGAAACACTATTTCAGACTGGAAAAAAAGAAATTCAGTCTCTGGAGGCGACAATCATTCTTTACCATAAGAACTATAAATCTGTGTAATGGCCTCCCCCAGAAACTTGTTACAGCATCAACCGCTGACCGCTTTAAAAAAGGATTAGATGCTTATTTAGAAGAAAATCACAATAACAGTTACTATTAGCGGTTATCAGTAAAAATAAAATAAAAAATAACTTCCCCTACCCTAACATCCTTGGTTGAACTTGATGGACATATGTCTTATTTCAACCGTATTAACTATGTAACACATACACATGTTAGTAACCAAGGCCACTAAGAAACAAACCGCAAGCAAATTTCTACCATGAGGGAAGCCTGTTTAACCAGTCTACTTAGTGGTGTGCATATGTGCTGTATGTGTGTGGACCCCACCCATCAAAAAAAACATGACCTCCCTTTCTCTCCAAGGTAGGTAGGTTATGTTAAGAAGGTAGGTGGGCAAGTGGACTGACCATTCTGCCTTTTGCACCAGGGCTGCCAGCTGCCACTCCAGATCCTGGGTAGGAAGGTGAGTGGGTATGTAGGTAGGTCGGTGGATCAGTAGGCAGTTGGGATGGGTAGGTGGGTGGGTCAGTAGAAAGATAGATATGCGGATGAGTGGGTAGGTGGGTAAATTGGTGGATGGAACAGTAGGCAGGAAGGTTCATAGGTATGTAGGTGGGAGATTCAGCAGGTATATAGGCTGGTAGGTAGGTCATCGGTGAGTCAGTAGGAAGGTACAGAAGTAGGTAGGTGTCTGGGTAAGTAGGCTGGTAAGATGGTTGGGCAGGTAGGTATGTGGGTGGGTCAGTAGGCTGGTTGATAGGTGGATGGATCAGTGGGCAGGTATATAGGTAATTGGGTCAGTCAGCTAGTAAGGATGCAAACATCAACACAAAGTACTATTGTTTTATCTATTTTATACAGCAACAGCCAACATATCTCACTGCCGTTACTGCTGATCTGGAATGGAGAATCCTGTTGGGTGCTTTCCTCAGCGCTGTCCACCACTTGTGTCCCCTCTGGCACCAGTCTTCACAACCTTTCTGCAGTCTCCTCTGTGCCTCCAGTTGGTAGCCCACTGATTCCAGAGAAACACGGCTCAAAAGTGGGTCACCCTAGGAATGGATGCACCTCACCCACAGAGGTCTAACTCTGAGCCCTGGTTCCCTGAGACCATGGGGGCATGGAAGCCCAAACTTTCAGGGTATATAGCGGAGATCTTAAGCTGAAGAACAAGACCCCTCCACCAATTTTTAGACCCCCAGCTCCAGCAAACAGTACCAGTACTTTGCAGTACCGTCGGTTGGTCCGGTCCACATGCCTTTGCAGAGGTGCATACATGAAGTTCCTCCACTTTCCAACACCTCACTTGTCCTCTCCCCCCCTTGGATCCGGAGGACTGAGGTTCTAAATCATCCTGGAAATCAATGTACCTCATCCAGGATGGTACGCTTCTGAGTGCCAGATGAACTTAGAGGGCCAACTTCCAACTGGAAGTGTCACTGGAAAGGGGATAACCTCGGGTATACACTCCTTTAAGGGCATGTGGATTGGGGCTGACCGGCAGAGGCACCTCATATTCCCGGTACCCTTGCTTGTGGGAATCAGGATGGTCCACTGGCGAGCACCGGATCCCTGTACCTAGGGGGGCTAACGACCCACTGGAGGTGTTGTGGGAGAACCTTAAGTACACATTCCTGCAAAGACATGTAGGGCCAACTTGACAAAATGACGGTACTGCAAATTCTGGGTACCATTGCTTGTGGGAACCAGGGTGATACATTTCTGAGTGCCAGACCTAAGGCAGGATAACAACCTACTTGAGGTGTCATTGAAAAGGGAAGAACCTCGGGTATACACGCCTGCAAGGGCATGTGAATTGGGGGCCGACCAGACCAAGCAGCGGTACCGCAAATTCCTGTTACTTCCAACCATAGCCCCAAAGTCTCACCCTGCCTATATTCCAGCCCTGGGATCATGGCAGTGCTGCCATTTGGGTAGCTAGGTTTTGTTAAATTTCCTTAAGAATTCACTTTGTTTTATTCCCTATGAGAGGCCGTAGTTTTACATATATGTCTACAGCTACAGATTGCAGTAAAACAAGAGATTGTATTGATGCCAGGTCTGTGCATTGAATGTGATGCACACATGCTAGCGCTCCATGGTTATCTCTTGCTAGTGACCATGGACTTTCTCATCAGGCAGCACCAACCAGAAGAAGCAGTTTTTGGCTCTAGTGGCATTTACAGACTTTTTCAGCAGGCAGCAGGTCTGCCAGAAAAAAAGCAGTCTCTATCCCCAGTGGCATTGTCATTGCTTGAGCCCTCTGGACATGGTTCTTCACTATTATTCACTATGGCTGTAAATGGGCCAAGGAGACTGCTTCTGCTGTGACATGTCCTGTCGTATGAGCCTTTGTGCCATCATAGTTTACAATCTCTGGCTTCGGGGTAAACCTGTGCCCCGCTAGAAATGTGGACTTTCTTCTCCAGTGATCCATACTATTGTCTATCACACGTACTGGGTTGGCTGCACTCTCTTCTATGGTTGTCTAAGCACCTTAGTACACCCATAATACACTTATTAGCTTTTTTATATTCCTAGTATGTCACACACCCCACTTCCAAATATTCATGACACTTGGGAACCCGGCCTGTAGAGGGCGATCTTGCAGAGATGACATGGAAAAAGGAGCCCCTCCTGGTCCACAAGTACTGGGTTCCTCCCACTATTCCTGTGTCTTTTCGTCTCTGCAGTCGGCGAAGCATTCAGAAGATGACTCTCCTTCAAGCTGCAGGTAGCCGGGTTTGCTCCCGACCCCTTTTTTTCTCTATTTCTGTCTGATTCTCTTTAAACCTGTTTGGTTATATTTTATGCCTCCCAGCCCTGGCTGTATGGTTCAGGCAAAGGTAGATACATACACCTTCTGGTGTATACAGGAGTTTTACTCCTCCGTGAGACCCAAATGTGGGTAGGCGGTTTCCGGTTGGTGTTCTCGGCATGGGATGCCCCTGTCCCTTTATAATCCCCTTGTGCCTTATGGGTGCATTTCTATCCTCTCCCCTTTAGTTCTCCTTTACCCTGCTGGGGTAAAAAGGAGGGGGGGCGTTATCTGGGGTTATTTGTCACCATGCACACAAATAATAATAACAAAAAATAAATATCAAATATAAAATAAATCTTTATTACATATATATTAGTATGTATGTTTACTATACTATTTAATAGGATATATTTTATTTAGATTTTCCTATTTCTGTCTAGGCAGCATTCTTTTGCTTAGCTTTTAAAGCTCTTTGTTTTCTGGCTATGTTCAGATTTGAATTTCCCTCCATTCTTGGTCATGTGATTCTGGGGGTGGGCGGGGCTTAGGCACACAGCAATCATTTCTTTCTCAAGAGCACCTGGGTGCTCTCTTTGTCTGCCTGGCTCCTGTTGCTTCCCTATGGTCTTCCCTCATTGTGCTTGCTTTGGCAGCACATATACTAAGATTGGAACAACACAGAGAGGATTAGCATGGCCCCTGCGCAAGGATGACACGCAAATTTGTGAAGCGTTCCATATTTAAAGGTGCTGTGACTACCCCTCAGCTTGCTGAAGGGAGTTTCTGCCATTTTTTTTCATGCTTTGTCATTTATTGTATTGTGTGCATTGGTGACTGTTTGTTTTCCTTGTAAGTGGAAACTCTTTATTTTAAAGGGGTTTCTCCTGGTCTTTAGCCCTTAAAGCCTTATTTGGGGGTCCATTTGTGTTAATATCCTCCCACTTGGGACTATTTAAAGGGGCATCCCGGGTAGCAATTGCGTAAATCCCATATATACTTGGCGACTATAATCAATTATAGTATAATACTAAACACCATATGGAGGCATCTCAGGACAACAGGCATGCAGTTCCCTCTGCACAGACTCGGCAATGTTTTGGATGTGGGGCATCCCTTGTTGGGGATAACGCAATTCTTTGCGTCCCTTATGCTCAATTAACTATTATGCTATCATGGGTGGTGAGTCGCATTCTGATTTATGTGCCAGATTGGCTCATCTTGAAAAATTAATGTCTAGCTCTGTGGCCAAGAAGGCCTCAGCTAAAAGGAAACATTTGACTCAGGCCGTTCCGGTAAGTGAGTTGGATAATTGTGAAATGCTTTATTGGTCTGATCCTTCTCAGTTAGAAGAAGGAGAATTATATGAGGATTCAGATGTTTCTGATGAACAGCAATTTGTTGGTACTGTGATTGAGCAGGTTGAAGCTAGTGTTGTGGATACCCCTAAGGCTCTTGCTCAGTTATTTGAGATTTTGGTTATCACTCCTCCTGAAGTAGTCCCTCCTCAAAAAGGGGAATTCTTTGAAGACTCTAAACCTCGTCTAGAATTTCCAAATCAAAAGCATTTTGATGAAATTATTCTTAAAGAATGGGAGAAGCCTGCGCGGCTTCCTGGCATTCCCTCTTTTAACCCTTCCTTTCGGGGGTCTAGATCCGGTAGAGGATCGGCCTTTTCAGCCCCTAGAGGGAATGCATGGAATAGAGGAAAGGGACGTGGCCGTCCAAGTCAGAATTGGGGGTCCAAAACCAAATCTGCCACTAAGCCTGCTCAACAATGAGGGGACGCCCTCACCCTTACGGGTGGGGGGACGGCTGCGGTTCTTCTTCCAGGTCTGGGGTCAGGAGGTATCAGACAATTGGGTTCTGGAAGTAGTCTCTTCCGGTTACAAACTGGAATTCGATTTCCGGCCTCCTCCCAGATTTTTCATGTCCCGGATGCCGCCAGATCCGGCAATTGCGCACGGACTGCGGGCAGCAGTAGCGAATCTGTTAAACATGGCTGTCATCTGCCTAGTGCCTCCAGCAGAAAGGGGTTTGGGGTTTTACTCCAACCTATTCATGGTACCCAAAAAGGACGGCTCTGTCGGCCTATCCTAGACCTAAGGAGACTCAATCAATTTATCCGTTTCAGAAAATTCCGCATGGAGTCTCTGCGATTAACGATCGATGCTCTCCGTCAGGGGGACTTCATGACATCCATAGACATCAAGGATGCTTATTTGCACATTCCTATTTTTCCGGGTCACCAGAGATTTCTCAGGTTCTCGATAGAAGACCAGCATTATCAATTTGTGGCCCTGCCATTCGCCCTTACCTCGGCCCCAAGAGTCTTTACCAAGATGCTGGCAGGAGTTATGGCTATATTCAGGGTCCAGGGCATCCGCATTGTGCCTTTTCTGGACGATCTTCTTATCGCGGCCTCCTCCCTCGAACAATCAGAGTTGGACACCAGGACGGTGGTCTCTACGCTAGAGAGGTTCGGATGGGTAATAAGTTACCCCAAATACTCTCTGTCCGTCCGGGGAAATTCCCTTCCTGGGCCTGATTCTGGATACATTTCAGGCTGGGGTTTTTCTCCCTCAGTCCAAAATGGTTCTGATTCAGGACTTGATTTGTCTATTCTTGTCCAACCCTCGTCAGTCTATCCGTCTAGGGATGAGACTAGTGGGATTGATGGTAGCTGCATTCGAGGCAGTCCTGTTTGCCCAGTTTCACATAAGGACGCTTCAGCTCTTCCTCTTGGCAAAGGGGTGCCCACTATCATTGAATCAGACTTGTCTATTGTCTCCCCACATTTGGCAGTCCCTTCAGTGGTGGTTAATATCGCTCAACCTCCAGAAGGGCAAGTCATTTCTGACTCCGTGTTGGGAACTGGTTACCATGGATGCCAGCCTGGTGGGCTGGGGGGGGGCTTCTGGAAGAAGCATCAGTTCCAAGGATTGTGGGGTCCTCAGGAGGCTCATTCTCCAATCAATGTATTAGAGCTTCGGGCCATACGTCTTGTTCTACTTCGACTGACCCAGACAACCGAACAGCTGTTGCATACATCAATCACCAGAGAGGGACTCGCAGTTGGGGTGCCCTCCGGGAAGTGTCTCTGATCCTTCAGTGGGCAGAGATCAATGTTCCCTGCATATCAGCAGTTTACTTTCCGGAGATAGAGAATGTGGAGGCAGACTCCCTGAGCAGGGAATGTTCTCGCCAGGGAGAATGGTCTCTCAATCCAAGGGTCTTTCAGTTCCTCTGTCACAAGTGGGGGACTCCACAGTTGGACCTGTTTATTTCTCGCCACAATCACAAGCTCCAGCTTTTGTGTCTCTATCCCAGGATTCTCTGGCAGTGGCAGCAGATGCCATGTCTCTGGCTTGGAAGGATCTGGGGTTCCTATATCTGTTTCCCCCATTCTCAATGATCAGCAAGGTGGTGCGCAAGTTAGCACTGGAGGAGGCACCAGCAATTCTGGTGGCGCCAAGGTGGCCAAGACGTCTGTGGTACCCAGACGTCGTAAGGCTGGCAGTGGATCGTTTCCATCTGCCTCTTCTTCCAGATCTCATCACTCAGGGTCAACTTTGTTATCCCAATTTACAGACGCTGGCTTTGACGGCGTGGCTGCTGAAGTCTCCATCTTGAAAGAAGAAGGTCATTCTGATGTGGTTATTCAGACTCTTATTAGAGCTAGGAAAAAGTCTTCCTCTGTCATTTATTACAGGACTTGGAGGTCCTATATTGATTGGTGTGAATCCAGGGCTTTGCCCTGTAGAGTATTTTCTATTCCTAGAATTCTGGAATATCTGCAACGAGGTCTGGATATGGGATTCCAGATTAGTACTTTGAAAGGGCAAGTCTCTGCCTTGGCTATTTTCTTTCAAAGGTCGTTTGCTCTTCATCCTTTGGTTAAGACTTTTTTCCAAGGAGTCGCGCATGTGCGGCCTCCCAGAAAGCCTATACTTCCTGTTTGGGACCTTAACCTAGTGCTTTCAGCTATGCAGGCCGCTCCCTTTGAGCCCTTGCAGGATATTCTTCTTCCTATTCTTATTCAGAAGGTTGCCTTTTTGGTTGCTATTACTTCTGTCCGCCGAGTTTCTGAACTGGCGGCTTTGTCTATTCTAACCCCTTATTTTGAGAGGCATCAAGATAAGGTTGTTTTCCATTTTAAGCCGGATTACCTTCCTAAGGTGGTGTCTGCTTTCCACCGAAATCAGGATATAGTTCTTCCTTCCTTGTGTCCTAAACCTAGTAACGACAAGGAAAGGGTCTTACATTCTTTGGATGTAGTTCGTTGTGTTAAGTATTTAGTTACTACTTCGGCCTTCCGCAAGACGGATGCCTTTTTTGTTGTGCCTTCTGGGCCCAAGAAGGGTTTTGCTCCTGCCAAATCTTCCCTTAGTAAGTGGATACGTCAGGCCATCATTGGGGCCTATTTGGCTGAGGGGAAGGTTCCCCCTTTTCGTGTCACCGCTCATTCTACTTGTGCTATTGGAGCTTCCTAGTCTTTTCAGCACCAGGCTTCTGTTGAACAGGTTTGCAAGGCTGCGACTTGGTCTTCTGTGCATACTTTTTCTAAGTTTTACAAGGTTGATGTGCAGGCCTCAGCGGATGCTGCTTTTAGCCGAAAAATTCTGCAAGCTCCAGTAATTTAAGTTATGCATTATTCCTTAGGGATCCCCACCCATTATAGACACTGCTATTGGATGTCCCAAGTGTCATGAATATTTGGAAGTGGGGTGTGCGACATACTAGGAATAATACCATTTTGTGAGTACTCACCTGTAAAATGGTTATTTCGAGTATGTCACACACCCCACTTCCTCCGCCCTTTTTTGTTCTAAGGGATCCTTTATATGGTGATTATTATTTTCAAACTATATTCTAAGTATACAGTACGTCCTGCTCCAGATATAATACTTACACTTGGGTTATCCTCCGCCAGATGGCGTTGTGCACTGCAGACATGCAAAAACGGGCTCCTCTCGGCCCTTCATATACCGAGGGACCTCCCACAAATCCCCAGATTTCTCTGCAGTGCTGACTGCGAAGACATGAAGTATCACTCTCTCGCAGGTGAGCTGGGCTATTACAGCCTGCGGCCCTGTTGGACTATTCCCACCCGTCCTCCTTGTGATGTGCCTCCCAGCCTGGGCTGCGCTGGTCGGGTGAAGGTAGGCAGCACCATGCGTGCTTAACAGAGCCATGCTCCACCGCAGTCCCCCACCAAAGGGTAGGTGGTTTAGGCTGATGGTGAGCCTCTAGTGGATGTCCCTCCCGCATTATTGCCCCATGCCCCGTGTAGCGGTGGGCCCTGTGTATAGGGTCGCCATCCTCCCTCGTTTCCCCCCGTATTCGGGGGAAAAGAATGGGGAGGGGGTGTGTGTGTTTGGCGGTCTCAGTGTACTGTATTATCACGCTTATGGCCGTAGTTTCGCCTGGACTGGCAACTGGGTGTCAGAGCCGCGCTGCTTGCTCTTTCTATTTTGACCGCCGCCGTCTTTGCCTTCTCATTTTTTTATTAAAAAATACTGTACTGATGGCGGTGTCGTCAGACTACGAGTATCCATTAGCAGATACTTTTACTAGCATATCCTATGCTTGGATTGTCAAGCCTTGACGGCTGCTTCAGAGCTTCGTGCTCTTTGGGGGAGGCGGGGACCTGGTGTGGCGCGCTCCACGTCACGCCCAGATTAGGCCCTCCCTTCGAGGTTCGGTTGGCGCCATTTTGTTCATCTTCGCGCGCACGCGTGTTGGCGGTCCTTCTCCTCCCCTGGTCTGTAAGTGCCCTCGCGGGTGATTTCATCATTAGTATTTTTCTAGCTGCGCATGACCCTGACACCTTTTATTCCCCTTATGTCTTTCAGAAGAAGCGGTCCTCGACGCCCCCTGCTTCTGCCTTTGCTATGGGATCGGAGGAGTTCACTACTCCGCGTGCCTGTACCCCTTCTGATGGAGGGCTGTTCATCTGATGAGGAGCCGAGGAGGCCATAAAGACTGGAACCAGTTTGACACCATTGGTTTGTTGATTAGGATCTTTAAGGCCCTGTCTATCTCTCTCCCTAACGCGGCTCCCAAGCCGAGAGGGGAGCGTTTCCATACAGCGACACCGCGCTTTGAATTTTGTATTGCAGCTCCTGCTTATAGGACCCTTCGGGATGCCAATGACCGGCGCATGGATAAGCTGGCTTCCCATGCCTTTGCTTGCGAAGGAACGGCGTCTGTGCTGCGGCCATCACTGCAGTGGCCGCCAGAACCCTCATCAGAAAGATGCTTGAGCATCACCCTGATGATCTTCCCTGGGAGGTGTTTAATGCACTCTCCAGTTGTGATGTATTGGTAAGATTTTTCCTTTTAGCTATGGATGACACCATTAGAATGTGTGGGAGGACTTCTGCCCTTGTGGTGGCTATACGTCGCTTGGTCTGGCTGCGACAGTGGGGTGCTGACGATGCTGCTAAAAGGATTCTGACCGGTCTTCCCTTTAGAGGGCAACGCCTGTTTGGGGCCCGTCTGGACCTGTTTGGAAAAAAGGGCAAATTACCCCAACGCAGGCGGCCGTCTCGGCCCCCTCGGGACAGGGACACTCCTCCCCCTACATACCATAGTGTTAAACAAGAACCAGGGGTGTCCTTCCGGAGTCTTCGTGAAGACTCCTGCCCCACGAGCAGCAGACAACGCTCGGGGTCCCCCGGCGGGGCTAAGCCTAAATCTTCCACCGAATCCCCTCAAGCATGATGGGGCGCCTGGGGGAGGGGATGACTGCAGCACCTTGCTCCTATCAGGAGGCATCTTGCCTCATTCTGGTGGTTACAGGAGGTAGTTTCCTCCGGATACAGCATAAAGTTGCTGCGCCCCCCCAAGATTGTCAGGGTACTCCAATGGTCCCTGCCTCTGTTCGGGTGCACGGCCTGCGGGGTCTGGAGGTAACTTGCAGTTTGCCTTATCAGGCAGAGGCAGGTGCCGCTACGCCAACCTCCTCACATTTCCCCAAAGGGATGAGTCAGTCTGTCCTTTTGGATTCACAGGTTTTCGGCAATTCTACTATTACAGGCAGTTTCTGTATGAAAAATCTGAGATGGGCCATCAGCCCCTTGCACCCCGGGGGGCCCTTGCCGTCTGGGGAGATCAAGGATGCTTATCCTCACATCCCTGTGTCTTCTAGACACTGAGGCTCTTCAGGTTTGTGTTGGGAGTCCAACACTGCTAATATGTGGCCTTGTTATCTGGCCTCTCTTCTGCCTTCTAGAGTGCTCACCAAGTTACTGATGGAGGCTATGTCTCTGATGAGACCAAGGAGCGTCCGTGTGAGACCTACCTGGTCGTCCTTTTTTCGCTTCCCAATCTCTACGTCAGGTCGAGTTAGCTACTCGGCTGGTGATGTCCATTGGGAGTCATTTGGATGGGTGTTCATTCACCTCAAGTCCTTGTCCCCTTGATTGGTATCTCCATTCCTAGGGTTGCATCTAGATTCGGTTCAGGCGAGAATCTTACTTCCTCAGCAATAAGGTGGACAATCTGGTTGCGTGGGCTCAGCCCCTCTTTGCTGTTCCCGTCTCTTCACCAGGCAGGAATGCAGCTGGTGGGCCCGTTTGGGTGCCTTGCTTAGAAGACGTCCCTTATATTCTTCTACCTGGGGCCCTTCTGCAACTTCTGTTGTTAATACTGGACTGGGACCCAGCATCCCTGGAGCAGGGTCATGTGTGCCTTTCCCCCCTGGTTAGGAGTCCCTCTTGGAGTGGATGTACTCTAGGAACCTGTCTAGGGGCAGTTCCCTTCTTGCCCTTCCTAGAGACGGTCACCATGGATGCCAACCTATCAGGTTGATGGGGAGGTTCTCTTCTGTAACCCCATGTGGGTCCAGGGGAGGTGGGGCCTTTAGGAGGTCCATGCACCTATCAATATTGAAACAGTGTGTTTTCAGGTTGGCACTATCTCGCTTGACTTCTCCTCTTCACGGCCTGCCTGTTTGGCGGCGCTCGGTCTGTCTGACGACTGTGGCCTACCTTCATCATCTGTGTGGGACCTGGAGCAGAATGGTCCCTCAGGAAGGTATATGTTCCTGATCTGGGTGGAGGATAATGTTTCCTGCATATCAGTGATATTCGCTCCGGTGTAGGTCCCTCTGCGACAGGATGTGCTAATCCTTGTCTCACTATGAGGTTCAACCAGTATGGATCTGTTTGGTGCCCGTCACTATTCCAGGCTCTCGCCCCTCGTTTCCCTGGCCCTGGATCCTCTGGCCGTGGTCATGATGCTTCAGTAACGTTATGACAGGCCATTCTGGTCTGTATGTCTTATCCCCGTTCCCCCTGCTAGGCGGGGTTCTGAGCAGAATTGCTCTGATAGGGGGACCATTGATACTGGTGGCCCCTGGGTGGCCTAGTGGAGTGTGGATTCGCAGAAGTGATACCGAGGGTGGTAGATCTGTACGTTCTGCTAGGGGTGCCGCCCTGTTCGCTCAGGGCCTCCTTTACGTCACCCCAATCTATAGTCTCTGGCCTAGCCGGCCTGACTGCTGATTCTTCCGTCTTTATGGAGACATGCTCCTCTTCTCTGTGTTCGTAACTATTGGAAGCCTAAGAGCAAGCTTATTCTTCTTCTTCCATCTCTCATGAGATATGGCATACCCATATGGATTGGTGTGAGTCTAGGTCTCTTCCCTGTTGGGCGTTCTCTGTTCCCAGGGCTTTAGAGTTGTTACAGTATGGCTTGGAGTTGGCTCTCCAACTCAGTACTCTGAAGGGTCAGGTTCTGCCCTGTCCCCCTTCCTGTAGAAATATTTTGCTTACTTTCCTTGGCTATGCATTCTTTTGGGGATTGCTCACTGCGTTCCCCACTTAATTCTATGGTCCCTGTTGGGATTTGAATTTTTATTCTGTTTGCCTTGTGGGGTGTTCCTTTTGGACTGATTCAAGATGCTGTCTGGCTGTCTTTTACCATTCAAGTTGTCCCTCTGGGACTTTTACTTCAGTCAGGCGTGTGTCAGAGCGGGCGACTCTGTTTAGCTAGCCCTCGTTCCATTGATATGCTACAGGATAAGGTGGTGTTCTGCTTTACGCCGGACCTTCTGCCTACGGTGGTGTCTTAGGCTCAGGTATTTTAGACATTGCCTTTCTTCTGTGCTATTATTCCTAGTAACGCTGAGGCAAGGGGATCTACTTTCCCTCAACAGGTGCTGGAATTTTTTTCCTGGATTGTCTCTTGTCCCTTAGGGGGACTGATGCCCCTTGGGGCTTGTGGGTACCTACCTCTGTATGTGCCTGATCTCGTCTGCTTCCAGGGGCTAAGCGGCCCTTGGTCTAGCCTTTACTTGGATGGTTGTCCCTTCTGATCCTAGGGAAAGTTTAGCTTTTTCCTGGACTACTGTTAGCGTTTAATCTTGTCAGGCTGTTACTCAGGCCTATTCCTTTAAGGGGAAGAGTTTCTTCTCACCTTATTCTGATTCTACTGGTGCCTTGGTATTTTTGGCCTTCAGCGCCAGGTTTTGTTGAACAAGTTTGCTAGACCGCTACTTGTTTTTTGTTAGTACCTTTTCAAGGGATTTTAAGTTGTTGACACTTAGAGCTTTGCTCATGTCGCTCTTGGTAGCAAGGTTGCAGGTGACAGTGCTTTTACTGTCTGCTGTGCCTTTTTTTGTTGGGGATCCCACCCTACGTTATGGACACTGCTATTGGATGTCCCAAGTGTAAGTATTATATCTGGAGCAGGACGTACTGTATACTTAGAATAATACAATTCTGTGAAATACTCACCTGTAGAATTGGTATTATACGTATACAGTACGTCCTGCTCCACCCCACCCTGGTTTTTGCATTATTCTGGATCCCCTGTATGATGATTGTTATCATTGTTATCATTACCAGTTGGTTTTTTGGTGGTTAAATTCTCCCGGCTTCTTGTTCACTGCTTTTCAATGCTGGGGATTTGTGGGAGGTATATGAAGGGCCGGGAGGAGCCTGTTTTTGCATGTCTGCAGTGCACAGCGCCATCTGGCGGAGGATAACCCAAGTGTAAGTATTATATCTGGAGCAGGACGTACTGTATACTTATAATACCAATTCTACAGGTGAGTATTTCACAGAATTGTATTTTTTCAATCATCGAATATAATTTGCTCTTCCTGGTTCTTCACTGCTTTTTAAAAAGATTGAGGAATAGTGGGAGGAACCCAGTACTTGTGGACCAGGAGGGGCTACTTTTTCCATGTCATCTCTGCAAGATCACCCTCTACAGGCCGGGTTCCCAAGTGTCATGAATATTTGGAAGTGGGGTGTGTGACATACTCGTAATAACCATTTTACAGGTGAGTACTCACAAAATTTTATTTTTTTTAATTCATTGTTTTTGCTTAAGACCAGCCCGTATATTCATGCCTCCTAAGTTTTCCACATCAGTGAAGATCCTATGATCCTGCTTCTTCTAATATGCAGGACAGGGCCTTATACATGCCTAATTCTGTTGGGCCATTTAAATTCATTTTGGATCACACAAAGGAGTTTGGAACTGAATCCTCTTTTTGTGATCATAAATTTGCCTGCTGCCAAATCTCTTAGCAAGTGGATCTGTATGGCCATTTGTGGGGCTATGCTGCTGGGAGCAAGCGCTCTTCTTTCCAGGTAATTGTACATTCCTACATTCTGAGTCCCAATTGGATCAGGCAGCTACTTGGTCCTCCATATTTTACTAATCTGACAAGATATAGTAGCCTCTGTGGATGCTGCTTTTGGCTGCAAGATGGTCCTGTTTTTGTTAATGGATTATTGATAGTGGTGGCCATTGTCCTGCAATTAAAGGCACTGTCTTGGAATCTCCCTGATTAGATGGCTGAGTCTTTGACAGATGAATCAAGAAAATATATAGTTTTCACCGTAAAGTCTTTTTTTATATCTGTCGGATGAATATATCTATCCTGTGACTGCAGATGTCCACTTTGGTTCTCTCAGGTTGACATGCTGTCTATTGAAAGACTGGGACTGTCAAGGTGGCTTTGGGGTATATAACCCTGAAGAAGTTTTGAAAAAAGTGTTTAACCTGCATTGGGCCTGGCTATAACCCACATGTATTTTCTTGAATATCTGTTTCAACTTTAGACCTTCATGGAAATGTGTTTCTCCTAATCAGGGTTGGGGATGTTCTGTGCAATGTGGGCCTGGTGGCTCTCTGGGATATTTGGGATATTCTGTCTTCCAGTTGTTCTCTTTCACTTCTGTGAAATTCTGTGCATTTATTGGTCAGTTGTATTTGAAGAAGCATAGAACCAACTCATTGTGACATTCAAATGTTCTTTTCTGCAGTCAAATGCTGCTTGAACTGAAGGAAAAAGACATCCCAGAACTAAGGAATAAACTTGTGGCAATTAACAGGGGAATACAGCGCCTGAAGAATGATGTAGAGGAGCAAGGAACTCTGATTGCAACATTTATGTCTGAAGAGGAAAGCGCCAACGCCTGCCTACAGGATATTTCACTTATGGAGCGATACCAGGTGAGCCCCAACCAAACTACATAGTAAGGTACAAAGTTTGGTAGCCCATGACAATCAATTAGCATGTTCTCTGATTTTTTTTTTTTATCCTACGAAGTGATCCAAAGCAGTTTAGCAGTTAGTTGTGATACATTAGTGTCACAGGAGGCATTATACTGAAGACAAAAGCTCCTCCTTCCCTTAATAACCTGTGCCCTCATTTTTAAGGATTGGAGGTTTCATTTCTAAAAGCAGGGCCTTATTGCCTTGCTAGTATGTATCTAAAGGCCAGTACTCGTCACAAGAAATGTTACCTAAAGCAAAATGTGTTTACTTACATAAATCTACAAATACATAGATTAATAGCTACAGTATGTATAATAACAGATATAGAATACAATGTGACACATCTAGTTCCACAGAGCAGACACATAAAAAACAATGTGACAGTCCAGGAATGATAGTAGTCAACTTCGTTTAATTCACTTGGGGTAGACTGTAATCTTGGGCATTGTTGCCACAAGTATCAGCGGCCCGGATGCGTTTTGCCTGAAAGGCATCCTCGGACAGCATCGTAAAGTGCTGGACTGAATAAAGTGGACTGTGTCACCAGTCTGTAAAGGAAGAAGGTGAGATGAATGATAATTGATCTTGCTGAAGAGTAAAGGTAAAGGAATATAAAGTATGAGAATGGTGGGGTGCCAAAAGGTACTCCTCCCGTAGTGTAGATTCATAGACCATAATGATTACTGTGTTTAATTTAGTTTCCCTTGGGTCCCTCGTGGGGGAGGGGGTCCCTCGAATCAGTTGGGGTTGCAGTTAATTCTGAACAGTGTAACTAATCCCTTCTCTGCTGGGCTGTGTCCGATATCTTAAAGTGGACCTATACTCAGAAAGGATGTGCTCACCTTGCATCCCCAGCCCTGTGGCCCAAAAATGTTTCTTTTTTCTTACCTCAGCCTTTGTCCAATATCTATAAAAAAAAAAAAAAAAAACAGGAAGTAGTATTATGGTGAATGGCATGCCATATGTTAATTATTTCAGTTACAACCAACCAACTGTCACATAATGGCAGTTATTTTTAAGTGCTCTCCATTGCTGAGCGTTGTGTACTCTAACTCATTACTGGGGTTGGGGCTGCTTAGCCAGTGAGAAATATGGGCGACTGCATCCCGTTCGTTTTATGAATATTGTGCAAAGACTGAGGTTAAATAAAGAAACACAGGCTGTTTCAGGGCACTGGGCTGGGGATAGAAGGTGACTACATATACTTCCCTCTCAATATAGGTGCAATTTAAAGGTAACTGTATTAAAACTTTTACCCCGGGGGCGTGGCTTGACATGGCGGCGTAGAGATGCGACAGAGGAGAGCTCCGCACTAGCCATCAAAGCCCAGGGCACACAGACGCCGAATATACCCACCAAATTCGATGACCAGGAGGGGGAAGTCCAGAGGGATGTAGTGGAGGAGCCAGGAGCGACCCATCCCAGCCTTCTTTCAGCCGCGGGGAGAGAAAGATCCCCCAGGACCAGAGCCCAAAATGGTGGCGGGCGAGGAACTGGCGCACGCGGAGGAGGGTGGAAGAGTCACCCCACGGGAAGGGTGCCATCGGCCTGCACTCCTTGAAGTAGAAGAGCCCCCGGATCGAGGGGAGGTCCATGAGCGAGGTCGGAGTGTACGCAGCAGCGGGGCTTGAGGACACATGCTGCGGTGAGCAGCGCACCCGGCTGCTAGTGACAGCGGAGGTTCACAGCGTGGAAGACGGTGGGAGAAGAGCACTCAGTGGGCCCCAAGTCAGTTTGCGTCCCCGTCAGCCCTCACAGTGCCTCCAATTTGGTCGCCCACCTCACAGACCCATCTCAGGCGGGGGGGGGGGGGGGGCCCTGGGAGGAAGGGGAGACGGGGGCGCAGCACATGGCCAGGCTGCTGACAGGGAGGCAGGATGGCCCTAGGCGGACAGGTCATAAAGCCCAAATCCAGAACCAGAGCTGGGGAGATGCAGTCCCAGACTCCCCGCCGGGAGCTCAGCCACCCAGACACCACTCTCGGCAGAGAATTCGGCGGTCGTCGAGCGAGGGGCCCCCACTCCCCCCACCCTCCCCAGCGACAAGCAACGCTACAGGCACCCTGCCACTGCCGGCTAGCCCTGTCCCCGTATGGGGAACCCAGTCGGGCTCATCCTCCTGCAGCCTCATGGGGGAGCCAGACCGGATGGAAGTGGTGCCCGCTCAGCTGGCAGGAAATGGAGGAGCACAAGTCCTAGAGGGGCATGCACGTGCGATTTACCCGGGATCCCAGTTTGCTTGGAGCCCAGTGGAGATGGATCTGGATGCCGAAGTTGCTGACCCCGTGTACCCCGACCGCTCCACCGGGGGACCCTCATCCCAGCGGAAGCTGCCCTTGGCTGTACCGATAGATCTACTGTCCCATTCGGTTGCAGACGCCATGAAAATCAATATCAGAGAGGCCTTGAAAGGCCTGCCGACGAGGGGCAACTTCCACGGCTATGTCTCCAGAATGGAAGGCACCATAAAAAGAGAGCTTGCGGCCCTACAAGGAGCAGTAGCGGAAGTCACACAGAGAGTTGACAGCATGGAGGCCGCACATGGTTCACTGGAAACGAGAGTGGAGATGTTTGAACAGCAACAAGAAGGAAATAAGCGTCTCCTATCCAACCTGTTTCTGGCCCAGGATGACACAGAAAACAGCAGCCGCAGGAATAACCTTTGTCTTTGTGGAGTTCCGGAGTCAGTGGAGCCGAAAGACTTGGCATCGGTAGTGTCATCCATCTTCAATGCGATCCTGGGACTGCCTGGCACGAATCACATTGAATTGGACAGGGTCCACAGAGCCCTCGGACCCCGGCCCACCGACGCAAGCAGGCCCAGAGATGTCATCTGCAGGTTGCATTTTTTAAAATGCTTAGACGGGCCTGGGAGAAGGGCCCAATTGCATTCTGCGGGGCCCAGGTCATTATCCTGAAAGACCTCTCACGGAGGACTCTACACATGCGGAAGCTTCTGAAACCCCTTCTGGATGCCGTCCATAGGCAGGGGGCCACCTATAGATGGGGCCACCCATTTCAGCTCTTATTCCGGAAAAATGGTGGACTATTTGTTCTCAAGGACCCCGGCCAGTTACCAGATTTGTTTCCTGGAAGTAGACCCGCTAGACGTACCTGACTGGACTGCCCCGGACCTGACAGTATACAACAGGCAGCTCCCGCAAAGGCCCAGGGGGGTCCCCGCAGGGGTGGGAGGGAGATGGGGGGGTCGACTGCGGTAGAAACTAATGCCGCTGGGCCCGTCGTGCGGACCCCTGTGTCCCTCCGCCCCAACTCAGATCACACAACTATGCAGTGCCTGCTTGACAGGTGGATCGGGCGTGGGGGGCGGCGCGGCGGGCTACGGATCTGCTGTGTGAGATGTCTTAACCGCAGTTTGCATGTATAGCTTGTTGAATGTTTGGTTTTGGTCCCCTTGCTGTCGCTAGCCGGGGTTCCGGCAGCCGGTCGGGCTGAGCAACTGCCATATGCAGGGCTTCTTGAGTGACTGGTGGGAGGCTCGCCCACGCTCTTTTTATTCCCTTCTTCCTGGTAAGCAGTATACGAATTCCTGGGGACACATGGGGGCTGGGCATCGGTGGTGCCCCCTCATGTCTCTGACTGCTGGCGCCTATCAGTGCAACACTAGGTGGCAGTAGACTTAGTGTGGCTCTTTACCTGTCACCCCTGGTCCCGTTCCTCCACGCCCACAGGTTTTATTAGTGCACCCCCCTGGGGAAGTTCATTGACCCCACTAGGCGGGTAAACGAAAAAAAAAAAGGTGGTATATTGGTAGTAATAGTTAAGAGGTTTGACTCTTCCTTTTAAAAAAAAAAAAGGGCACCATATAGGTAGGCTCCCTCAGAGGGGCCTGCAGTTGACTACTTAGTGGTCTACAGTTACTACTTAGTTGTGTTTTTGTACCGTGTCTTGTCTCCCCCTCTAACCCCCTACCCCTCCGCCAACCCAAGCAGAGTCCCTCCCTATACGTATCCCCCTTTCTCCTTGTATCCCCTCTTCCCACCTACTTCTTAGTGGGCTCAAGTTTAGAAGCAAGAAGTAAATAGGTATCTTGGTCGGTGTCGTTGCTGCAAAATGAATCGGTTGAAGGTAGTGTCAGTAAATGCTAGGGGCCTGAACACACCGGAGAAGAGAACTATCCTCTGGCAGGAATTAAAAAGATATAGAGCAAAAATTATTTCTGTCCAGGAGACGCAATTTAAAAGGGCTGCGGCTCCCAGGTTAAGTAGTAAGTTCTTCCCACACGTGTTCCCCAGCTGTGCGGCAGAGGCCAAGAAGAGAGGGGTTGCAATCTTGATTGCAAGAGATGTCCTCTTCACCTTAAGTGAGGTCTGGGGCAATGAGTATGGGAGACTGGCGATGGTCAAGGGAAAAATAAACCGAAAAATGTACACCCTGGCCTCCATCTATGCCCCTAACCAGGGGCAGATTCAGTTCCTCAAGCATGCACTGTAGAAGGTTGAGAAATTTGCAGAAGGGGAAATTATCCTGGGGGGTGACTTCAATTTGCACATTGAGCCCCTACTGGACTCCTCAGCGGGCAGATCAGCGTTCTCCCAATTGGCATTAAGGTCACTGAGGAAAAAGCTACATAGCCTGCAGCTGGTGGATGCGTGGAGGGCGGGAAACCCTGCAGTCAAGGATTACACCTTTTACTCGAGTGTGCATGGGACATATTCCAGGATCGACTACCTCTGGGTCTCACATAGCCTGATGGGCCTGGTCTAGGAGGAGGGGGTTTATCCAACCACCTTCTCGGCCCACGCTCCTATCTATTTAGATATAGACCTCCTAGACAGACCCCAGTCCCCTTCTGCATGGAGATTGAACAAATCTCTCCTACAAAATGAGGCGATAAAACAGGCAATTAGAGAAGATATAGAAATGTACTTTAGAAACAATGATAATGGGGAAGTCTCTCCACTGACCCTGTGGGAGGCCCACAAAAGTGTGATCAGGGGGCAATTGATTAGTCATGCATCCAGACTGAAAAAAGAAAGAACGGCCCAACTGTTGAGACTCACGGAGCGGGTCAAACAACTGGAATTGTCCCATAAGCAATCTGATGTGGCGAGAGTACTCGGCGAGCTGACTCAGGTCCGAGAAGCCCTCAACACCTTACTCAGGCAAAAAGCGAAGTATGTAATTTAGAGGTGCAGGAAAAGATATTATGAGCATGGGAACAAAATGGGGCACTACTTACCAGAGCCCTCAAGCAACAACACGCCCAGAACTATATAGCAGAGATCTTAGACGAATCACAGCAGAAGCAGCATACTCCAGAAAAGATTGCAGAGGCCTTTAGGTCCTATTATGCCGGCTTGTATGACCTGGCCGGCGGCGCGGACACACTTGGGGAATATAAAGGAGTACATAGACGGCTCAGGGATGCCGACGATCCCGGAAGAGATCGCGACAACGCTAGAAGACCCTATTTAACATGGAGGAGCTGGCGGAAGCCATCAAGCATTCGCCATCGGGAAAGGCTCCGGGAGCAGATGGGTATACAGTTAAATATTACAAAATTTTTGTATACAGTACGTCCTGCTCCAGATATAATACTTACAATTGGGTTATCCTCCGCCAGAGGGCGCTGTGCACTGCAGACATGCAAAAACAGGCTCCTCCCGGCCCTTCATATACCCAGGGACCTCCCACAAATCCCCAGATTTCTCTGCAGTGCTGACTGCGAAGACATGAAGTATCACTCTCTCGCAGGTGAGCGGGGCTATTACAGCCTGCGGCCCTGTTAGACTATTCCCTCCCGTCCTCCTTGTGATGTGCCTCCCAGTCTGGGCTGTGCTGGTCGGGTGAAGGTAGGCAGCACCATGCGTGCTTAACGGAGCCATGCTCCACCGCAGTCCCCCAACAAAGGGTAGGCGGTTTAGGCTGATGGTGAGCCTCTAGTGGATGTCCCTCCCGCATTCTTGCCCCACGCCCCGTGTAGCGGTGGGCCCTGTGTAAAGGGTCGCCATCCTCCCTCGTTTTCCCCGTATTCGGGGGAAAATAAGGGGGGGTGGGTGTGTGTGGCGGTCTCCGTGTACTGTATTGTCACGCTTATGGCTGTAGTTTTGCCCTTGGCGGCAACCGGGTGTCAGAGCCGCACTGCTTGCTCTTTTTATTTGGCCGCCACCGTCTTGCCTTCCCACTTTTTCATTTGAAAAATTTACTGGCTGGGTGGCAGCGTCATCAGACTACCAGTATCCCCTAGCAGATACCTCGAACTAGCATATTCTACGCTTGCTCGTCAGGCCCGGACAGCTAACTCAGAGCTTCGCGCTCTCTGGGGAGGCGGGGACCCGGCGTGGCGTGTTCCGCGTCTCGCCCAGATTGAGCCCGCCCTTCGAGGTTCGTTTGGCGGCATTTTGCTGCTCTTCGCGCACGCGCGTGCTTGCGGTCCTTCTCCCCCCCTAGGTCGGTGAGTGCCCTCGCGGACGTTTTCATCATTAGTTTCTTTCCTGTTGTGCATGGTCCTGACACCCCTTATTCCCCTTCTGTCTTTCAGACGTTGAAGAGTCCGGTGACTTCCCCCAGCCTAACATATATTGTAGCGGGCTTACAAAATTCTCCCACGTTCCTAGCGGGTCTTTGGGACATCCAGGGTTGCCTATTGTGTAAATCCCTACTGATATATATATTACATTAACCCTTCTATTGCCAGCCACGTAAATTTTATGTGGCTGCCTCTACAACCGTTAAACGCCAGCCACGTAAAATTTACATTCCTGACTTTCCCCAGTAATAAAATAAAAAGTATAAAAAAAAAATCACTTACCTGACCCCTTGTTTGATCCGGCCAGATCTTCTCTTCAGCCATAGGGGCTCCGATTGCTGATTGGGGCTCCTCCGGCTGCAGGGGAGGGCCCCGGAATAGGGTGCCCCCCCCCCCCCCCCCGTTTCAGCAGCCACTGGGATTTGCCTGTAAAAAAAAAAAAAAAAAAAAAAAAAATGACAGTTACTCACCTCCGCTCCCGCCGCCTCTCCTCTTCATGGGGGGGGGGGCTCCGATCACCCCCCCTCGCTCTTCCGTCTTCTGGAGGGGGCATAACAGCCCTCCTGCCTTTGTGTCTTCCAATGGCGGCCGTCATCTTGGATTGACGTCATCGGGGCACCCGGCAGTTCAGCTCTCAGATGCCGGTGACGGCTGGACAGGGAAGGAGGGAGGTAGGCGATCCTCCGATCGCCTGCCTCCCCCCTCCTCTGCCCAGCCATCACTGATCGCCGCGGGACACAGAAGATGAAGATCGGAGGTGAGTAAAGTAAAAAATTTTATTTTTTTAAATAAAGTGTTTTGAAAAAAAGTGTCTGTCTTTTTTTTTTACTTTTAACCCTTTGTGAACTGGTAAGGGGTCCATGTGAACCCTATACCAGTTCACAGGGCTCGGGGGTCTGGCAAGTCAGTCACCTGCAACTAGCGGGTGACTTGCCATTAACCCCTGGCCACCCAAATTACCTGCCTCCCCAAAGCCCAGGGGGGGGGGGGGGCAGAAGAGCCGTGGCCCTAGGCTATGACGGCTTGTAGCCGCAGGGCCAGGGGCCACTTAAGCTGCCCCTGCGCCCTGTTCTACAAGCCCCCATAGCTGGTCACAGGCTGGTTACGCTGGGTAGGGGGGACCTCACGCCATTTTTTTTTTTAAATTTTTGAGGGTTTTAACATGAAAGCTTAACATGTGTACTTTCAGAGAATATATGGTTTATCTGGGATATTCCAAATGTAAAGGGTTGTTTTGGTAGAAAAATCACAAGGTGCGCACTTTGTCTGCAGAGCTGAAATTTTGAAGTAAAACTACCGCTATGCGCATGCTTTACTTTGGTGTGTTTGGCAACTCTTTCCTTGACAGAACCTATGCATGTTGTTTTTTTTTTTTTTGTACAATTTTCACCCAAAAATATTGAGAATACACTTAGAAAATGACAAACAAGACATTTCATGTTAACGCCCAGGCTCTGCTGAAAAAAACAATATATCACTTTCCTGGGAAATCCCTTCAAAAATCACAGTTGAACATGGGGAGCACAAAATAGTGCAAAATGGTCTGGCAACAAAGGGTGACAAAATCTCAAGGTAGGCTGGCGGTTAAAGGGTTAATAATCACTATATGGAGGCATCTCAGAATTATGTGACCGGGGTCCCTCCGGGACAAGACCGGCTGTGTACAGCGTGTGGACTGCCCCATGCTGATGCGGACAGAGCACTGGTCTGCGGACCCTGTGCTGAACAAGTACTTGCCCTGCAGTCAGGGTTGCCAGTGGCTGCGCCTCGTTTCAATACACCTCTCTCCCCTTGCTTAAATCTCACTCCTGATGAGTCGCACTCGAGCGGGAATGAACAGCAAGTCGTGCCACGCAGACGGCCTACGGCCGATCAGGTGATTTCGAGGTTGGCAGAGCGCTTGGGCCCTGGTAAGAAGCGGTCCCTGACGCCTCCGGTTTCGCCCATTCCTTCTGAATCTGAAGAGTTCACTGCTGAGCAGGGTTTTGCTCTTTCTGATGAAGGTCGGCTATTCTCTGACTCGGTCTCATCTGACGAGGGGCTGAGGAGTCATGATGATCCGGGCCCCGGTTCTTGGGGCCTGTGTGACACCGACGAATTACTGATAAAGATCTTCGAGGTCTTGTCTATAACTAACCCTGGTGAGGCTTCCAGGCCTAGAAGGGAGAGTTTCCATACAGCGCCGCCGCGTTTTGAATTTCTGGAGCAGGATCACTTCCAGGCTCTTGTACTCAAAGAATGGCATTCCTAGTAAACTTCCAGGGGACTGGGATTGGAAATACCCTTTTCCCCCTGATGTGGTTAACTGATGGTCATCGCCTCCCGTGGTGGATGCACCGATCATTGGGGTTCTTAACCCCCCCTTTATTGCGGCCCCTACTTATCATACCCTTCGGGATGCTGAGGACCAGCGCATTGATAGGCTGGCTTCCCACGCCTTTTCTTGTGCAGGGACGACTCTGCGCCTGGTCTGTGCCACGGCCATCGCTGCAGTGGCCGCTAGGACCCTCATCAGAAAGTTGATTGATCATCAACCTGACGATCTCCCCTGGGAGGTGTTTAATGCGCTCTCCAGTTGTGATGTATTTGTAAGATTTATCCGTTTGGCACTGGATGACACCATCAGCATGTGCGCAAGAACTTCCGCCCTTGCGGTAGCTATACGCCAACTGGTCTGGCTGCGACAGTGGGGTGTTGACGATGCTACAAAAAAGATTCTTACTGGGCTTCCCATTAGAGGGCGACGCCTATTCGGGGCCATCTGGACCTGTTTGGAAAAAAGGGCAAAACACCCCTTTACAGAAGGCGATCTCGGCCTTCTCGGGGCAGGGGCACTCCTCCACCCCCCTATGTTAGTGTCAAACCCGAACCAGGGGTGAACTTCCAGCTTTTTGGTATAGATCCCTGCCCCAGGAGTGGCAGACAACGCCCTGGTCCCTCCAGCAGGTCTAAGTCCAAACCTTTTACCAAAACCCCCCAAGCATGATGGGGCGCCGTCGCCCGCTTGGGCGAGGGGATGGCCGCAGCACCTTGCCCCTATCAGGAGGCGTCATGCCTCGTTCTGATGGAGTCAGGAGGAAGTTTCCTCTGGATGCAGGATAGTGTCTGCTGGGTGGCCCCTTCCCGAGATATTCAGGATGCTTCTGGTCCCTGCCTCTCTTCTGGTGTTGGCACAGGCCACGCGCGGCCTGCGAGGTCTGGGGTCACCTGCTGGTTGCCCTTAACAGACAGAGGCAGGGGCCTCTACACAACTTTTCCACATTCCTCCAAAAGGAGGAGACACTCTGTCCATTATGGCCTTCCATAGGTGAGGCAATTTACATTCACAGGCGTTTTTTTTTCTGCATGGTTCCTCTGAGTTGGGCCGCCAGTGCCCTGTGTCCAGGGACCCCTTGCCGTCTGTGGGGACCTAAGACGCTTGTTTCATTGCCATTGTGCCTTCCGGGCACCAAGAACTTTACAGGTTAGTGTTGGCGCTCCAACACTGCTGATTGTGGCCTTGGTTCTGCTCCCTGAGTGATCGCCTAGGCGATGACGGGGGTGATATCTCTACTGAGACCTAGGGGGCGTCCGCGCGAGGAACTGCCGGGTCGTCCCTCTTTGCTTCCCAATCCCTGCGTCAGACCGAGTTTGTTACTTGGTTGGTGGTGTCCTTTGGGAGTCTTTGGATGGGTGCTCAATCACCTCAGTTCCTCTTTTTCCCCCTAGTTGTATCTCCATTCCTAGGGTTGAACTTGGATTCGGTTCAGACGGGAACCTGCTTCCTTGACTATAATTGGACAATCTGGTTGCATGGGCTTGGTCCCTCTTGCTGTTCCCGTCTCTTCACCAGGCTGGATTGTAGCTGGTGGGCCTGTTGGTGGCTGTTCAAAGGTTGTCCCTTGTGCTCAGAGCCCTTGGGCTCTTCTGCTACTCTTATTGTAAATGCTGGACTGGGTTCCAGCTTCCCTGGAGCTGGGTCTGTGTACCCTTCCACCTTGGTACGGTGGTTTCCCCTGAGACTGTTGTACTAGGGGTACCAGTCAGGGGGTGCCCCTTTCCTTGCGTCTTCCTGCAGTTGGATACCAAATCTATCAGGTCGACGGAGGGGGGACTTTTTTCTCCTAAATTCCCCTGTGGTTCCGGGGAAGGTGGGACCTTTAGGGGTTCATCCACCTGTCTAATTTTGAAGCAGTAAGCCTTCAGTTTGGCTCTATATCGCTGAACTTCTCCCTTGCGGGATCAGGCTATTTGGGGGCTCCTTGGTCTGTCTGACGACAGTGGCCTGTATTAATTATCTGTGTGGACTCGGAAGCAGGATGATCCCCCAGGAAGGTATCTGATCCTGATCTGGGTGGATGACCGCGTTCCCTGCATATCTGCGATATTCACTCCAGTGGATGTCCTTCTGCGACAGGATGTGCTTGTTCTTGTGTCTCCATGTGATCCATCTAGTGTGGATCATTTCTGGGCCTGTCCCTATCATGGGTCCTAGGCCCTTGTTTCCCTGTCTCAGATTGTTCTGACCTTGGTCATGAGGCTTCATAACTTTATGCTGGACATTCTGTTCTATATGTCTTACCTTCATTCACCCTGCTTGACAGGGTTCTGTGTAAGTTTGCTCTGGAAGGGGGAACCAGTGATACTGGCGGCCCTTGGGTGGCCTAGTGGAGTCTGGTTTGCAGATGTGGTTATGTGGACAGCGGACCTGTACGTCCTGTCTGGAGTGCTGGCCTGCTCACTCAGGCCCCCCTTTTCTATTTCATCCCTATCTACAGACTCTGGTCTGGATGGTTTGACGGTTGATTCATCCACCTTGATGGAAATGGGTGTACCTTCTGGTTGTCTGTGACTTCTGGAAGCCTAGGAGTTGGCTTCTTCTGCCTCTTCTTCCGTCTATTGTGGGGTATTGTTTACTCATATTGATTGGGGTGAGTTTCTAGTCGCTCCCCTGTGGGCGCGCTCTGTTCTCAGGGTTATATAGTTATTACAACATGGGTTGGAGTTGGCTCTCCTACTCGGTGCCCTGGTGGTTCAGGCTCTGCCCTGTCCGTCTTCTGCAGAAGTCTTTACTCAGTTCCTTGCCTGGGTTGACTTTTCTTTCAGGGATTGCTCAGTGACATCCCCCACGTAGTTCTAGGGTCCCTGTTGGGATTGATTTCTATTCGGTTTGCCTTGCGGGGTGTTGCCCTTTGGCTTTATTCCGGATGCTGTCTGACTGTTCTTATCCATAAGGTTGCCTTTCTGGGGCTGGTACCTCAGTCGGCCGTGTGCCTGAGCGGGCGGATCTGTTTAGCTAGCCCTCGTTTCTTTCTGTATCTTCACCGAGATGAGGCGGTGTTCCGCCTTACGCCGGTTCTTCTGCCTAAGGTGGTGTCTTAGGCTCAGGTATTAAGACATTATCCTTCTTCTGGGATTTTTTCCTTGTAATGCTGAGGCAAGGGAATCTATTCTCCCTCAATGGGTGCTGGAATTTTTTTCCTGGATTGTCTCTTGTCCCTTAGGGGATTGATGCTCCATGGGGTTGTGGGCACCTACATCTGGATGTGCCTGTTCTCGTCAGCCTCTAGGGGTTAGGCGGCCTTGGGCCTGGCCTTTACCTATATAAGATGTCCCTTCTGGTCCTGGGGAAGGCTTGGCTTCTTCCTGGGCTACTTTTAGTTTTTGCTCTTGTTAGGCTTTTACTCAAGCCTATTCCTTAAGGGGAAGAGCTCTTCTCACTCTATTCTGATTACGCTGGTGCTTTGGTATCCTTGGGCCTTTCAGCACCAGGTCTCGTTGACCAGGTTGCTTGAACGCTACTTGTTTTCTTGTTTGTACCCCTTCAAGGGTTGTTTTGATGTTGAAGTTAGAGCCTTTGCTCGTGTCGCTCTTGGTAGCGAGGTATTGCAGGTGACAGTGCTTTCAACTGTCTGCTGTTGCCTTTTTTGTTGGGGATCCCACCCTGTTCTATGGACACTGCTATTGGATGTCCCAATTGTAAGTATTATATCTGGAGCAGGACGTACTGTATACTTAGAATAATACAATTCTGGGAAATACTCACCTGTAGAATTGGTATTATACGTATACAGTATGTCCTGCTCCACCCCACCCTGGTTTTTGCATTATTCTGGATCCCCTGTATGGTGATTGTTGTTATTGTTATCATTCCCAGTTGTTTTTGGTGGTTGGATTCTCCCGGCTTCTGGTTCACTGCTTTTCAATGCTGGGGATTTGTGGGAGGTCACTGGGTATATGAAGGGCCGGGAGGAGCCTGTTTTTGCATGTCTGCAGTGCACAGCGCCCTCTGGCGGAGGATAACCCAATTGTAAGTATTATATCTGGAGCAGGACGTACTGTATACGTATAATACCAATTCTACAGGTGAGTATTTCACAGAATTGTATTTTCATTGCTGGGCCCCCGGTTGGTTAGAGCCTTGATCACGATCACAAACGAAGAAGCCCCTGGTGCTTTCTCAAATTGAGAGCTGGAGGCCCACATCAGTGATACACAAATCAGGCAAAAACCCACTGTCCTGTAAGAGCTACCGACCCATCTCCCTGCTCAACACGGACCTGAAGCTATACGCCAAAATCCTGGGCAATAGGTTGGCGCCGATAGTGGCCCAAGTGGTCCACTTGGATCAGATGGGCTTCGTGTTGGGCAGGGAGGCTAGGGACAACGTAGTGAGGGTCATTAATGTTATGCACATTGCTAAATGCTCTGCGACGGCCATGATGGTACTCTCCACAGACGCAGAAAAGGCCTTCGATAGGGTGAGTTGGCCATTCTTGCGGGAGACCCTCCGACACATAGACCTGGGCAGTAAAATGAGGATGCTCATTGAAACGCTGTATACTACCCCCTCCGCCAGAATTTGGGTGAATGGCCTTAGCTCCAATCCGCTCCAGATTCGTAATGGCACGAGGCAGGGGTGCCCTCTGTTGCCCCTCCTTTTTGCTCTTTCACTAGAGCCTTTCTTGTGCAGGGTTAGGGATAACGTTGACATCCGCGGACTTGACTCCAAGGAGGGCTCCCACAAGGTGGCCGCCTACGCAGATGACCTCCTTTTCTTCATTGCGAATCCATCTGTCTCCATCCCAGTTTTGATGAGGGAATTTGAGGCATACGGGAGGCTATCCTTCCTCAAGATCAACTTTGATAAGTCCGAGGCTCTCAACGTGTCGCTTCCTGGGGAGACGGTTAGGAACATCCAGCAGTCATTCTCCTTCAAATGGGCAAAAACCTTGATTACCTACCTTGTTACCCAACTACCGAGTCAGCTATCAAATATCCTGTCACTGAATTTTCTCCCATTGGCCCAAAGAATAAAAGCGGATTTGGAGAGATGGGATCACCCTACCTTTTCATGGATGGGAAGGGTAAATATCATTAAGATGACAATATTGCCCAAACTGTTGTTCCTGTTCCAGGCTCTCCCCGATTCGGATCCCACTGCAGTTTTTTAAAGATTTAAACAAGACACTAGTGAGGTTCGTTTGGAAAAAGAAGAGGGCAAGGCTCAAACTGCAAACTTTGTGTAGACCTAAGGGTGTGGAAGGGATGGTGCTCCTAGACATGAAACTGTGGCAGACTTGCCGAGAGACAAAGAGGTGGGTGCAGTTAGAGCTCACTGCAGCCGCAAACCCGCTAGCTGCAACCATCTGGAACAGGGAAACCCAATTCCCTGGAGTTAGAGCTTACCTGACCATATCGGCTACCATCTGGGTCTTCCGGAGCTATAGAGGGCGAATGGGAATATCCCCCTGGCCATCCCCAGTGGTCCCAATTGTGGACAACCCTCCTCTACACCCAAGCATCTTTAGAGTAGATCTTAGAGAGTGGGGAGGGCTACACCAGCTAAGAAGTGGGGATTTGATATCAGGAAGAGGGTGGGCCACTCTGGAGGAACTGAGGGCTACATTTGACAACAGTATGCTGGACCCATGGACTCTCCTGCGCTTTCAGTCTCTATTGTCGTGACTGGGATTCAGGAGAGAGAGTAGAGAATTAACAGAGTTTGAGAAGATATGTGTGGGTGGGCTACCATTTCCACACCTAATATCTGCTATATACTCCCTACTTGTCAATGAACAAATGGCGCCCCCTGCGTCTTGGGACGAGTGGGAAACTGATCTGGACAGGCCATTAAGCGGAGAAAATAGCGACACTGGCACATAAATTTTCAGTTGCAACGAGGGTACAGGAGACCAATTATAAAATATTGAAAACAAAAAGTTTGTAGAACCGCGCTTAATTGTATTCACTATATCTTAAAAGTTTTTTTTATAAAAATAAAATTTAAATATCAGAGTCTTCAACGCAGGAGAAAAATACCCGAGTCTGTCACTAAGGACTCTCAATACAATAAACATAGACACACAGCAATGTGCTATTCTCCGCGGGACAGTTCAAATGGCTTCAATCAAGTTCACCACGTGAATCTCCAAACTTTCAATTTAATGTGTATCCACCACCTGACACACCAAACACGTACCAGATAGGAGTTGAAAACAAGCCTTTCAATATATGATTTGTTTCCTTCTCGATTCATATCCTTGCAGTCAAAGGGATAACCTCTTTATATCATTAAAATATTCCTTGCTTGCACTCAATCACCAATAGGTTTATTTAAAAGAGGGACGTTCTTCGTTTATTTAGATTTAACATGAAAGATAAAATATGTAACCGCACATAGCGTAATACAGTAAACACCTATTTCTGTGCGCAGAATATAAAATCTTCTTACCAGAATATAAACATATAGTAGCGTTGTATTAAAATGTTATTAAAAAGGATCTTGATGATAGAAACACCATTCCTCCATTATACCCCTTCAATGCGTATTAAGCATACCCAACAGCACGGCGCGTGTATCTCCAAGTCCTAGGCCTCCGGGCTCGGCAAGCGTCGGCTATTTTCGGGGGTTACGTGATCTGACTTAGGCTCCGCCCAACGCGTTTCGTCACTCTGACTTACTCATAGGCGCATGGAGCGCAGCCAAGGAATTATCTTTATAAACTCGTGTCTGAATAGTTAACTATTTGTGCGCCAGACACCAGCGCAGATAGTCAATAAAGCGGTAATTAGTAAACTATATTACATTACAATTATAGTTTTAAAATTTATTGATTTAGGGGAATGAATTTTTCATCATCACTCCTTATGAAGTTAACAATATATTAACTTAACCATCAACAACAACTATATCATACAAATTAGCGCATGTACTTATACTTATTAAAATAAGCCTCTATTACTGCAGTATCATTTCATCAACTTACAATTAACTTTATCATTTATATACATCAATTCCAAAAAGTATAAAACTACTCTAAGCATATTATATACATTTTATTTAGTTTTTACAATGCAACAGAGATATTTCTTTTCCAACAGCGTCGTTTAAAGTCAATCAAACATGAAGTTGTATTTAATTATTGCAATAGTTTTATATGCTACAAAAAGTAAGTATCTCTGTGGCAATTATTACATTCTTTCAACATACAATCCTTTCCTTTAAAAAAGATAAAAATTAATATATAATCACAAACAATAAAAATAGATCTATACCTATTATTTGCATGTAATTGGATCAAATGATTTATTTTATGAAGCAATTTATATCAAATTCAACATTTAATCCCCTAGGTTGCATTGAATCTAAAGTATATATCCATTTGGATTCTAGTTTTGACAATTCTTGGATCATATCTCCTCCTTTCAGGTTTAATTGCATTTGATCTATTATGCAATACTTTAAACTTGAAGGATTACTGTTATGTGCCTTTTTAAAGTGGACCAACACCGAGAGGTGATCGGCCCGGAAATCTATAAGATTCCCGGGCCGATCACCTCCCACCCCGCGGGACATCCGAGATCAGGATGTCCCGCGGGGTGAAACCCCCCCAAACACCCCGAATCACCTACCTTCTCTTCCGCCGCCGCCGCCTCCCTCGCGCCCCTCTAGGCGTGTGCGCCCCCGCGCCGGCCGTCTGTGAATGGCCGGCACGGGCGCGCGCGCCGAAAGTGACGCGAGGGAGGCGGCGGCTGCGGAAGCCGCTTGGACGTTCCTGTTCCCCGCCTGGACGTTGGCGGGGATTGGACCGGGCAGTCACGTGGGAGCGGGGAGAGGTGAGTTTATTGGGGTTTCTGGGGGGTTTCACACAGCGGGGCACCCCCGATCGGGGTGCCCCGCCGAAGTGGACCAAAACCCAGGATAGTCAAAATCCTGGGTGTTGGTCCACTTTAAAATGTAAGGAGACACTATGTAATTCATAGTTTCTTTTGATGTTATATATATGTTCTCTCAATCTTGTTTTAAACTCTCTCCCTGTGCGGCCTATATATTGTAGCCCGCAAAGGGCATTCAAGCAAATAGACAACATTTTTACTTGTACATGTAAAAAAAATTATTTTAAATTAATTTTTCATAATTTTTTTGTACATTTGGTGTGTTTTTGGCAATTTTTACATCCAGCACATTTCTTACTAGGGTAAAAACCCTCCAATTGCTTGGTGAATCTAATTTTATCTTTAATTGTGGGTGCAACATAGCTTCTTATTAGATGAGTGTAAAGGGTCGGGGTTTTCTAAAAATGATCATGGGTCTTTCAGGTAAAGAATATATTCAAATAATATCTCATCATTTTTAATTATATTCCAGTGCCTATTTAATATCTTCTTTAATTTTCTGTGATTGCTCCCATACTGTGTGATAAAAGCAAATTCTGTTGTGTTTTTTTGTGTTTTTCTATCACCTCTATATCCCTCTAACATGGTATTCCTATCTATTTCATTAATTTTTTCTCTTTCTCCTTGAATAAATTCTAGTTCATAACCCTTATCTGTGAACCTTTTTCCTATTGTTTGTGCTTGTTCTAAATAATCCTTTTCTTTTGTGCAATTTCTCTTGATTCTATGAAATTGTCCTCTATGAATATTTCTAATCCACTGAGGATGATGGCAGCTTGTTTTTGGGATGTAAGAATTCCTATCAGTCTCTTTGAAGAAGGTCTTTGCCAAAAAGCTACAAGTAGAGCTCGAATATAAACCTGGCCTTACGCCCCCCCTTCTTCCCCAGCCCCTCTTTTTCTCCTCCACACTCTCCTACCCAACCCCAATGTTACTCGTGTCCCCCCCGTTGTGTGTGACCAGTGGGTCCGATTTAGAGGGGGGGGGTATCCGGGAGCGTCTGACAGAAAGAGTGAGAGAATCCCTTAACGAATGGGAGATAGCCTTGAAGAAGAGGGGGAATAGGTGCCAAGACCAGTGTGAAGCCGAGTGGAAGGGTAGCCTGGGTAGCCGCAGAGATGTAGAGTTTCGCTCCACACAGGCTATAGTTGATGAATACAGCGAATCTCTCCCGATTGTGTATAGTGAAGCAGCTGTAAACATGATAGAGATATACGGCTATGCCGGAATGCGAGCAATAATGTTGAAAGATGTATATATTGACTTGCTGTATCCTGGATGCCTTTCCCCTACCCCACTGGAACGTATGTGCCTTATGTTCAATGTCTTATGTTCAATGTGGAAAATCAAAATAAAGAATATTAAAAAAAAAAAAAAAACTTTTACCCCCTCACCCAAAGAGGTCTCCAACCTCCAAGGGACCTGCTATAGACCCTTTATCCATTGTGATCCTAGCAAAATTCCCCCTAACCCAAACACAGAGATCAATTCTGGAATTAGGTTTCAACTTCTGCCTGTCATAGAAATAAAGTGAATATAATGCTATCAATCCTTTAACTGCCAGCCTACCTGAGATTTTTTAACCCCCTGTCGCCAAACCATTTTTCATCATTTTGCGCTATATATGCTAAACTGTAATTTTTGCAGGAATTTTCAGGAAAATTATATATTGTTTTTTTAGGCAGGAGTTTGGGCTTTAACATGAAAAGTCGTGTTTGTAATTTGTTCTGCATTTTGTTATTATTTGGGGTAAAAAAAAATATATATATACATTTTAAAATAAAAAATGAAAGTTTCGACGAGATAAACATAACGCGTGTAAAAGCTCCATTCCTCCCAATTACAACGGTATCAAATATGTATTGGTAGACCCCTGTTCCTGCCCAGGAGACGTCCCAAACTGAAAAAAGTGCTTTATTAAATTTTCAAATAAAATATAACCACTTTCTGCACTACCAAGGGCTAAACATGGGTGTGGGGCCCCCCTTTTCAGGGTGGAGGGGGCCCTGAGCTTTTTTCTTTTCCATTTTACTTCAGGCCGTCAGGAAAATTCAAAAATTATTGGTTTAACTATTGATCGAAGGCTCATTCCGGCCTATATACTTCAGTATCCTTAATTTGTTTAATTAGCGGCAATGGTGTCCTCCGGGAGATTGCGGCTAGGTTAGCACACCTAGAGAGTCGTTCAGAATCACCTGTTCCAAGGAAAGCTTTACAGATAAATAAGCATTTAAATTCCTCTGAGGACATTTTTGCTGCCATAGTCACCCAGGAAGAATTATCCAAGGGGCTAGGTTCATCCAATAGGGACTCGGATTCAGAGTCCTCTACACAAGGGGGTGCTTATTTTAAGGAACAGATGTATAGTTTGATTGCTTCCTATGTGGAGATTTTAGATATTTCAGGCCCAGAAGCCCCCCAAAAAGAAGGCAGCTCTCAGGGAAGTGAGCCAGATCTTACTTTGGGCAAAGAATCATGTTCCATGCATCTGCGCAGTGCACATATCAGGAGTGGACAACTTGCAGGACAAACATCTCAGCAGAGCGGTCCTGCATCAGGGAGAATGGTCCCTCAGTCTTTCAATCCCTTTGCAGGTGCTGAGGGTTCCCAGATGTAGATCCCTTTGCGTCACAGCACAGTCAAAACGTTCCGAAGTTTGTGTCCTGGTCCAGGAATCCTTTAGCAATAGCAACAGATGCCCTGACTCTGCAGTGGTCAGCATTCAGGCTTCTTTATGCGTTTCCTCTGATTTAACTCTTGGGTCGAGTACTAAAAAAGATAGCTCGCGAGGGAGTCTCAACCATTCTGGTGGCTCCTTGGTAGCCAAGGAGAAGCTGGTTCTCAGACATAGTAAGGATGTCAGAATGTGACCCGTGGAGGTTGCCGACGATCCAGATCTTCTCACACAGGGCCTCTAAGGCACCCCTATTCAGGTGTTCTGGCTTTGACGGCCTGGCTATTGAATCCTTCATCTTGGCAGAAAGGGGGTTCTCTGCCAGAGGCATCCAGACTATGATTGAGGCCAGGAAGAAGTCTTCATCTGGCAAGCATTTATCGCTTGGTGCGAATACAGAGGGTTCACTTGTAGAACTTTCTCTGTTCCCAGAATATTGGCTTTTTTGCAGAAAGGTCTTGATGATGGTCTTCAATTGAGCACTTTAAAAGGACAGAGATCTGCTTTATAATTTTTCAGAAACCGCTTGCTGAGAATAAATTAGAGAATGCATTTTTTTTTTTTTAACAGGGAGTCACTCATGTGTGTCCTCCCCATAAGCCACTTTTGCCGGTCTGGGACCTGAACTTATTTCTATTGGCCCTTCAGGGTCCTCCTTTTGAGCCATTGACAGACGCGCCATTAAGTTTAATGACTCTTAAGGTTATCTTTTTAGTTGCAATAACCTCAGTAAGACGGGTTTATTAATTAGCAGCTTTCAGCCTTCTTATTTAGTGTTACATAAGGAAAGGCCATGTTCAGTTTTAAACAGGACTTTCTTTTTAAAGTGGTTTACCCTTTTCAAAAGGTGGTTTTGCCTTCCTTATGTCCTGCTCCAGTTACCCATAAGGAAAGGGTTCTTCACTCTCTGGATGTAGTGAGAGCATTAAAATATTATCTCACTGCTACACAAACCTTCCGCAGGTTGGCCTCCTTATTTGTTATAACTGAGGGACCACGGAATGGTCTACTGCCAGCTAAGTCTACCATCAGCCGATGGATTAGACAAGCAGTGGTAAGAGCCTAAATTTCTAATGGGAAGGATACTCCTTTTGGGGTTACAGCTCATTCAACACAAGCTATTGGAGCATCTTGGGCTTTTCAATATCAAGCTTCTGTAGAACAAGTACGCAGGGCTGCTAATTGGTCTTCAGTTCATACATTTACCAAATTTTATAAAGTGGATGTTAGAGCCTCGGCAGATGCTGCTTTTGATTGGAAGGTATTACAGACAGTAGTAAACTAAATGTTTGGGATCCCACCCTGAAGTAAGGGTACTGTTTTGGTGTCTGACTGCCTGAAGTAAAATGGAAGAGAAAATACAATTACGTGTTACTCACCTGTAGGCCTGCTAGGTTACTATATCAATTCATTGGAGTCTTAGTCTTAGTGGAGTTGTAAATATGTAAATAGTCGATCAGCATAAAAAAATAAGAAGATTAAATGGAGAGAGGTAGAGAGGAGTTTTTCTTGTCTCCAACATAAGATTTAGGAATGCCTTCCTGGTGTCTGGTTCTACTGCTTTTCTATTACTGGATTGTGGGAATACAGCTGGAAGTATATAGGCCGGGAGGAGCCACACCTTTGTCTTGCAGTCAACACGCTTCGAGAGTTAACCTGATTGTGTCTAAATTTTCCTGACGACCTGAAGTAATAATTTAAGAGAAATCAATTCTACAGGTGAGTAACAGTGTTTTTTTTCTTTTTTTTTTTTTTTTTAATATTAAGGGTGGAAACCCAGGAGGCAAGCTGGATCATACGCTGGGTGGAGGCTTCCATCCCATGAATCTGCAATTTACATTACAGTTGTGGAGAACATCGAGGCAGACAGTTGGGAGTCTCTGGAACTGGGTGAATGGAGCCTTCATCAGGGGGTTTTTCAGACGCTGTATGAATGGTGGTGGGTACTAGAGGTTGCCTGTTTTCGTTCTGACACAATAGGAAGGTGGAGACGTTTGTGGTAAAAGCAGAGAGTTCCCACCATACTCTGTGCCAACAAGAACTTGGTTTGTGAATATAGTAAGGCTAGTGGTGGGTCAGCTATGGTAGCTGGCATATCGACTAGACTTTCTGTCGCAAGGTCCTCTTCTGCATTCCTATTCACAGGTGCTGGTTTTAATGGCCTGGCTTCTGAGACCAAGATCCTAGCTGAGCAGGGTTTGTCTTCTGCTTTTTTTGGGACCCTGATAAAGTTTTGCAGGTCTTCTTCTTCCGAGATTTAATATCGGACTTGGCAGATTGTTGTGTCCTTGTGTGAAGTTTTAGGTCATTAATGCAAAAGCTTATCAGTTTCCAGAATTTGGGATTTCCTGTAGAAAGGCTTGAATGATGAATTGCAGCTCATTGTCCTCAAGGGCCAGGTTCTCTCAATCTTCTTTTGGCAACTATTTCTCTGATTAAGACATTCCGATCCCAAACTTCACGTTATTGATGGCTGGGAAGAAGCAGAAGTGGTGAGAGCGAGGGAGGGAGACCACACTCACCTGCGATGCCCGGCGGAGAGCACGTGGACGGTGGGACCATGGCGGCGCCTCCATCACCATCTGAGGTGTCTGCGAGCGGGGAAGGAGGACGCCTGTGCGACGATATGGCAGACGGCACACTGACAGGCTCACCGCGGGAGCGCAGGAGGCAGCCAGCAGGCGGGGAGAGCGGCAGCCGGCGCAGCTCTAACGTCCAAAATGACGTCCGGCGGCGGGGAGAGCCAGGCGCGCTGGGCCCCTCAGATGCAGCGGGGGGAGAGACTCACCAGCGAAACAGCTGAAACATGTCCAGATGGATGCGGCTGCTAATCCGTGGCGCTGCGAAGAGGTAACGCTGACACTGCAACATATAGCAGTGAGCATGGGTGATTTGACTGGCCTAAGGTGCACTGGGGAGACCCGGGAGGACAGCCCAGGGGGGCAGCAGTCATTCCCCCGGGAGACACCGAGACCGGGAGACATGGGGAGGGTTCGAAGCCCCCTCTTGAGAGGTCTGCAGGGCTCACCCAAGGGTCCCTAAATCCAATTGTTCCGCGGCAGGAGAAAGGAACCCAGGCCCTGCTGGGGCGGGCCAGGGGAGAATATGCTGCCTTAAACACCTCAGCCAGAGGGGACCCAACCGCAGATCCATGGCTTTCCACGCAGGAGCCAAAGGGGAGACAAGCCGCCTGGGGAAGCCTTGGCAGATTTGCATACACCCCCAACGTTAAGAACACAGGACTTCCTGGCACTTCAAATCACCACCACGTGGTGGGCCCCTCTGCATCACTACCCCCCGAGAGGGGTCTCCCTCAAAGAATCCTGCGGTCCAGAATCCTCCCGAGACCAGGGGGAATACTGCTGCATGCTGGATATCGAGAAGCGTCGGGCACTACAGCCCCCCAGTCAACGAACCTGACCCACTCACCCCACGACCTCTCGAGGGAATGGTCCTCCTCTGAGGACGTTGGCTTCCCCAGCCCTCCGCCCCGGCTAATTCTCCCACAGGAGGAAATTCTCCCCCCCAACATGCAGTTTTCGCCTGCAAATGAAGTCTCCTTCCCCACTCCGATGGGTCCAAGTCCTCCAACCTCACCACAGTGCACCATAGCAGTGCGCGACAGGTCAGCGCCAGCCGGTAACATCCACAGTGAAACTCTCTCCTTCCTAAAAGCTATCCCTACGAGAGCGGATTTTGAGGCGCTTATAGCGAGATATGAGATGGCAGATAAGAAAGACATCGCGGAGGTGTGGGGTCAGCTTCAGTTTCAGTTTCAAGTCATCACTTGATTCCAGAATTACATCTCACCAGTCGGCGAACGAATCCGCTATCGCGGACCTAACGGCGCGGGTGGAGGCGCAGAGCTCACAAATCCTACAGCTTCAACTTATGCACGACGACTTGGAAGACAGACATAGGAGGAACAGCCTTCGGCTTAGAGGAATACCAGAGGCGTCGTCTGGAGAAGATGTGAAATAAAACATTACCCCCATCTTTAACACCCTTCTAGAAAGAAGCACTGACACCCCAATCGAGATTGATAGGGCACATAGGGCCCTGGATCAGCGCAATCCTGACCGGCGTTCCCCCGTGATGTCATATGCAGAATACACTTCTACAGAGTAAAAGAAGAGATTTCGCGGAGGGCATGGAGACATGGTGATGAGGCCGGTTTTAGATGCAATTCGGAACACAGGCGCCACGTACCCGTGGGGCTTCTCATTCCACTTGATAATCTCTAAGGGGCGTGACACATTCTTCCTCAAAACCTACCAGGACTTGGAAAACCTTTTCTCCTTCCTGGGGTGCGACCCGGTGTTGGTGCCCAACTGGCTATTACCTACCCCCCACAGAGGCAACGCAGAGGCTACTCCCGTCGACCTAGATCGGTCAGACCAAGAAGCCGTAATGCCGGAAGGCCCAGACCAACTGACAACGAACTTTGAACACGCTTACCAGTGTTCTGGACTGCCTCGCAACTTCTCTCCTGAGTCCTAGTTTTCAGTCCAATCTGTTGTGTGTTCTTGTTGTTTAATGTTTGATGCCACCCGTTTTTCTCTTGGATTAGTAGTCCAGTAGACCTAATTGCCCTAATAATTCAAGAGAATTTACCCCCCAGTTCGCCGTTAGACACAGTCCCCCACTTAGGCCAAGCTTTGCTCTCCTCTTATTGGAGGAGTCTCGAAGCTAAGAGCATTTGCTATATAGTTTTGGTTCCCCCTAACCCTCTATCTGAGCATGTGATTTGACTTGTATTTGTTCCCCCTTGTTCTCACCCACTTTGTTCTCTACCCTCCTTCCTTATTCTCCCTGTCCTCTTCTCCCTTCCTACTGACTTTTACCTGTCCCTCTATCCGTTTCTCTATTTTCTCGTCGCGGTCGGCGGAGGGAGGGATGAGTTCCCCAGCGCAGGGCGGGTAGCACCCCTGTCCTCTATCCGGTCACCAACCCCTTCTTACTTGATATCTGTCTTGCCTATTGAGGTCCTTCCACACGTGCCATAATGGGTGAAACTAACCTGGTCTCTTTTAATGTGAAAGGCTTGAACACCCCCGAAAAGAGATCTACGATTTTGAACAACCTCAAGGCTCTGAAGGCTCAAGTGGCTTTTCTGCAAGAGACTCACTTCAAGGCCTCCAACCCCCCCATCCCTACGGAGTAAGGTATTTCCAATTTCTTATCATAGCTACTCTCCGGACTCGCGATCAAGAAAAGTGAGTTCCAGAGCGACTCCTTGGGAGGAGGTGGGCTCTCTGGGTGGTGGGGAGGGAAGGTGGCTCTTTGTAAAAGGTAGGATTAGGACGGAGGTCTTTACCTTTGTCAATATATATGCACCCAACACTGGGCAAATCTCATTCCTTGAGGAGATCTTTGACAAGATGGCAGACTTTGCCGAGGGCAAACTTATAGTGGGGGGTGACTTTAACCTCTCCTTAGAACCCCTTATTGATACATCCAAAGGGCACTCCTACATCTCCTACCCCAAACTCAGAAGGATTAAGAAACTCCTACACACTCACCAATTGATTGACCCAAGGCGCATACTTAACCCTGAAGCTCGAGACTATTCCTTTTTCTCTGCCCCACATAACATGTATTCGAGGATAGACTTCTTCTTGATACAGCATTACCTGCTGCCACAGGTGACGGCTGTATCAATGGGAAACATCACTTTCTCAGATCATGCCCCAATCACACTTAAGCTTAAAGTGCAGTCACAGGTTCCACGTTCTTGGTCCTGGAGACTGAATAGCTCCCTTATCCAAGATCCGATAATTAAAGAGGACGTAAAAAAAACCTGCAAGAATTCTTTACTACCAACTCCACTCCTGACATCAGTTTGCCCGTGATCTGGGAAGCACATAAAGGGTTAAAAAGGAAAGAAGCAAACAGATTCTGGAACTGCTTGGGGAGATTCGGAAATTTGAAACTCTCCACAAGCAGTCATTGGCCGTGTCACATCTGGCTACCCTGACCACCCTCAGAGAGCGGCTAAAGAGGATATACAGCGACAGAACCAAACTCCAGCTCATTAAGAGCAGGAAAATCTTTTATGAAACTGGAGACAAATGCGGGCGCCTACTGGCCTCGGCTCTGAGGGGGGAAAGGGCCAGAACTTATATCCCCAGAATTTGTGACCAGGAGGGAAACATGGTACACACAGACAAAGACATGGCGGGAGTATTTAGGGGGTTTTACCAGTCCTTATACAACATCCCTCCATCCCAATCAAACCGAAGGGGGGCAGAGATAGGTGAATACATCAGAAAATCGTGAATGCCTAGGCTCCCTCGAGCCGTGTTACAGGATCTAGAAGCCCAAATTACACAGGAGGAACTGGAGCTAGCCATTAAGGGGCCAGCCAATGGGAAAACACCAGGGCCGGACGGGCTCCCCCTGCTATACTATAAAGAATTTGGATCAATCCTAATGCCTAGACTCCTTGGGGTCTTCAACTCCTTGAAGACGGATAATTCGCTCCCCATGGATAGTCTCCGTGCCCTCTGTACCGAAAGAGGGAAAAGACCCATCAATCAGTTCTAGCTATAGACCGATATCCCTCCTCAACGTTGACATCAAGCTCCTCGCCAAAATTCTCGCTACCCGCCTGGCCCCCCACCTCCATCAGGTGATTCACCTGGATCAGGTGGGGTTCATGCCCCACAGGGAAGCACGCGATAACACTGCGAAAGGCGCTTAACCTACTTCAGGCCTTTGACAGAGTAAGCTGGGATTTTATGTTCGGGGACCTCGACCATATTGGGCTCGGGCCCTGCATGCAGTCCTGGATAGCAAGCCTCTACCAACATTCCACTGCTTCAGTTAGGGTTAACGGTTTCCTGTCGGAGCCCTTCGGCATCGGAAACGGGACGAGGCAGGGGTGCCCCCTTTAATCTTTATCCTGACATTGGAGCCCTTTCTCTGTAGAGTGAGAGAGAATCCTAATGTCCAGGGGATGTCCCTCCCCTCTGGTCAGTACAAAGTCGCGGCCTTTGCCGACGACCTGCTCTTTTTTGTAACTAGCCCGGAGGTGACGCTTCCGAACCTCATAAAAGAGCTAGAGGTCTATAAGAACATGTCAAACTACAAAGTAAACATGCAAAAATCTGAAGTGCTTAATATTAATATTCCGTCAGCTAGAGAGGATAACCTCCAGAAAGCATTCCCCTTTAGATGGGCTAAGGAGTGCATCACTTATCTGGGCACGAAACCGGGCAGGTCCCTTGACAAGATATTCTCGCTAAATTTCCCTCCACTACTCCGCGCATTTTGTAATGACCTAGAGGCGTGGTCACTCAAAAAGCTTTCCTGGTTTGGAAGGTGTTATGCCTTGAAAATGAACATACTTGCAGGCCTTGCCAATTCATATCCCCAACACGTTTCTACAACGAATGGGAGCCCTCTTTACTAAGTTTCTTTGGTTGGGTAAGAGCCTGAGGATCAACAGGAGGTTGTTGGTTAGGACGAAGGACAAAGGGGGAATAGGCCTTCCCGACCCAGGCCTCTATTATGCTGCCACACATCTGACGAGAATAGTGGATTGTTGTAGGCACAAGCATCACAAACAATGGGTCCAGATAGAACAAGGCTGCTCAGTTTCCCCTTTAGGTTCTCTCCCCTGGCTCCCAAGACAGGATATAGGTGCGGAATTGAAGCACCCTACAATTGGAGCCTCGCTAAAAGTCAGTCTAAAGTACTTTCCTCTTGAGGGCGTATCACCGACATTCTCCCCCATGTTCCCTGTACTGGGGAATCCTGCATTTACACCGGGCATGGAGAGAGGGGCAGCGGAGAGATGGATGGGGGAGGGGATAGGCAGGGTCAGACACTTTTGCACCCAGGGGAGATGGGAATCTCTGGATGTAATTGCACAATCAAGGGTTCTCCCTAGAGGGGATAGTTGGCAGAAAATGCAAATAAATCATTTCTTATCGTCCCTTAAGCAACAGGTCAGAGAGCTCAAGGAACTTACTCCGTTTGAGAGGCTTTGTGAAGAGAGGGGACCTGTTCAACATGTTCTTTCCTACGCTTACAGAATTCTAGTGAGCCCCCAAGACCAAGACCCCCTGCCTTCCTTTGTGAAGTGGGAAAGGGACTTGGATGTCGTCCTCACGCCAAAACAGAAAGATGTGATAGTTCGCTTGACACATGAAACGGCTATCTGCACGAAATACCAGGAGTGTAATTATAAAATTCTAACACGGTGGTATAGGGTCCCAACCCTATTGCACAAGTGGTTCCCAGACGCTTCCCCCCTATGCTGGCGTTGTAACAGAGAGAGGGGAGATTTCCTCCACATATTTTGGTCGTGCCCTAAACTGACGGGATTTTGGGAGAAGGTTAGGAACCCAATGCAGCGTATGACTGAGAAGGTGGTCCCATGGGATCCGGCCTTCTTCCTCCTCCACCACTCGGAGATTCCCACCAAAATATATCAGTGATCTGTCCTGAGCCAGATGGCAAATGCGGCAAAGGCTTGCATCCCCGCACTTTGGAAGACCCCAACACCCCCGACTATCTCTTCTTGGCTAATTAGAGTGGCAGAGATAGAGATTTGAGGGCCTGATCGCAGCGCAAACCGAATCCTCTGAGAGCCACTGACTCAAGTGGTTCAGTTGGGTGGAGTTCACGACCACACAGGATTACAGGACCCTCCTGGAGGACGTCCTCTGACTGGGTGGGGGTGCTTCCCTCTTTCTGCCGCACATCTTTGCTCTTCTGCTTCCCTTCCTCCCCATTTCCTTTTCCTTCTTCTGCTAACTAGGTTAACCTTCCTTTCCTCCAACCCCCCACTTTCTTTTTTCTCTCCCTTCCCCATGGCCCTTACCTCTTAATTTCTTAGTTTTTTCTATGAGATTCCTAACATGTCGAGCTTTCATTGAACACTGGGGTTTTGGGTTGGTCGGGGGGGGGGGGGTCCCATCGGCGCCACCATAATCATTATGGGAAATAACAGAGGGCTACCCACGGTGGGGCCCCCTCCGGGGGAGGCTCTCAGGGGAGTGGGGTGGCGCCGGAGGGGCTCCCTCCCGCCCAGTGGGGCAGAGGCGGACCCCCTGCTCCAAATGGTTTTCTTCGCCATATTTACTCGACATTGCTTAACATTTAACAATTGATGTAACATGAGTCAGAGACTGTATTTCTTTCTTTCTCTTTATTGATGCTTTACTGTTTCTTATTGTAAACTGAAAATGGAAAATAAAGAATATGTAAAAAAAAAGACATTCAGTGGCGTTCATGTAAGGATTATTAAGACTAAAGAAAGGATGGTTTCTAAACACTAATTGACAATTAAGGCATAAATCTTTATAGGAAAAAATTTATAATTAACAAACCCGCACTGTGATCTTCTATATGCTATCTAGGTGAAAAGGATTATGTAAAAATATTACGTCTCTTTGCTCAACGTGCACTAGACCTAATTATCCCAAATAAGGTCAAGACAGAGACAATATAGTATACAATTAAGCACAGAGCATATAGTTAATCTTCTTAATCAAAAGATGCAATCAAGTTCCAAATAAATAGGTTCTAAGCAGTCCTATTAAATTTCTGAATGCATAAGCTGTTAAATGTCCTTGACAATCTTTAAACACTTGGTTTCCTTCCAATGGAAAAAAATCTTTCAATACTGGTCAGTTAGTAAGTCCAAAGTATTGTTTTTGTAAATAAAGGCTCTGTTCCTTTAAGTGACCTTCACCTTGTGCCCACCACCTATAAAATATAGAGCCTTTAAGCATAATCTTGATCTTGGCTTAATTGGAAGCTTTAAGTATCCATTCCACTCAGCTCTCCCATTGATTTTATATGCATGAAAGAGAAATGATGGACAGATCTGGCATAATATCGCTTTTAATGCGTTAATCTTAAAATAAGTACCAAATGCGTACTCACATTTAAAAATGGAATCAACAACAAGTGTAACAGATAAAATCCTCTCCGCATCCGCCCCGCACCTCGGCCGCTGGTGTTTTCGGGTGGTGAAGGGTTGAATAGAAATCAATGTGCTGCTGCTGAATCCAGATAATAAAAAGAACGTCTAACCGCCCTGCCACCGCTCACCGCAACTTTTTCAAGACTTGACCCCGATTAGAAGCCATGGGTGCACGGCGGAGCGCGCGGGGCAGCCTGGGTTCCCGGATTCGCATCCACATTGGCGGTATTTTCATTTATGATGATTGAGTAACTTGATATACTAGCATATTCATTGTGCTCTCCTTGCTCCCTCCCTTCAGCCTTAGTACGGCCTTAAACAGGCCACTGTTTAATAGCATATTTTGTTCATTGAGGATTAAATATATGTAGTATTATTATTGGTCATTTATCTAAATGGTGGGAGTGTTTGAGCCTTATTCTCTGGGGGTTGTATTACTGAGCGTGGCTGCTTTACAATATCGTGTTTTATATATATCTCTGTAATTGATTGTGGTTATTTTAGAGGTTTATTAACTATATACGTTATCTTTATTGTTATATCTTTACATCTTACGGGTTGTAAATCTTTATTGCACTTAGCACTTTATTATATAGTCACTTTAGGGTTGTTTGATCTATTAATTTTGATATAATCATATATTTATTTGTTACACATGAATTTCAGATCACATTTTGGCTATTTTGTATTGGTTTGATTTCTAGTATTTATGTTCTGTTTTTTTGCACTTGCCACTTTAATATAGCGCCATTTCAGGTATAATATAGCCCAATTAATCTTTTAATAACTAGTATATTGACTCCCTGCAATATCTTTGTTTAGATATTAGGGGGCAGCACTTATTTATGCCCAGTGGAACATTTTATTTAGCTTGATTTTGGATATTAGCATTTATACATATATATTGAATAAGAAACCTTTCTGTATTGAGGTTACCGGGAACCCACCAACTCCTTGGTTTTAAGTTGTCTAGTATCCCTGTGTCATGTGTGTTTTTTTAAAATTTGTATATAGCATTTTCTAATAAACTATTTTCATTGAACTATCTTTGTTATCTACAGTGGTAGTGCCCATTTTTCAAACCCCAAACATACTTTGTTTTCAGTCACTTTAATGTTGGACATCCTAGCTTCCACTTCTTGCCATGTTAATTTAGGAGACTTCCAATTGGCTGAACTTACCAATACTAAAACGTGTTTCACCAGTCGCCATTCTACTACAGTGTAAGGGTTTATTCTGCCTTACATACTATGTTACTATGTATGTTACTTGACAAGGCTACAGACTGACCCCCCAACCTGATCTGCTGCCATCTATTCTTCGCTCAAGCTTGATTTTCACCATACATAAACAATTTTCCCTATATTTTGTGATGTGATTCATTTTACTTTAAATAGTAGTTTTGTGTGTTTTTGATTATGGTTTTTTGGTGACTGACAACACTACCGCCCCACCCCCGTATGGTAATTCATTTGATCAGTAAAGCGGAACATGGTACTTGATGAAAAAGGTTGGGAACCCCTGGCCTAGGTTAAGATAATATATAGTAACTGTTTCCAATGTAATAGGATCTGCATTGTCTGATATTATCTGATACAGCAGTATTATATAGAGTATTATTATAGTTGGCGCTATAACAAATGTTTTATCTTTATTTCAGATGGAGTTAAGGGATGTGGAGCGAAGGATAGCACAGCAAGCCACTAAACTGCAAGGAATAGATCTTAATCGCACTGTCCAGCAAGTAAACCATGAAAAACAAGAGAAGCAGCACAGTTTGGATAACAGTAAGTATGTGTGGGAAGCTAAACAGCAAAGCAAGCTTAGATACGTTGGTCATACATTTTTATTCAACTTTCTGTACCAGAAGCCCATGCAATCGTTTGGAGGTTTCATTTGGTTAAGTTTTCATCAAGGAAATAAAAGATAGGGTTAAGAGAGATGAAGATCTTCCTTTACCTCAATCCTTCTACCTATTCTAAAATGTGACTTGAAGGATAGGTAAGAGGGGGGGGGGGAGAAAGAGTAAGTACATGTAAGGAGCTAGAACGTTAAATGCGTAACAAAACCCTTTTTTACTGCCGGAGCGCTCACAGCTGAAGGGATGTCAGGGATGTGGAGAATGCAGCAGTGCGGAAGCCGTGGATAAAATGAGTTTATTGGAGACCCCGGGGCTTTCATGTAGTAGGGCATCCTGTACCAGGAGTGGGACTGGCTAGCAGCCAGCCCTGTAGTCTTTTAGATCCCTGGTTAACAAAATAAAATACTTTACCTGGTCTTTGCAATCTAGCTCTGTCCATCTGAGTTTCCAGCCATGGGCATGCCCATCTTGGTAAGGCTGCACAGTGCCAGGGATGGAGCTCGGTGCAGCCTTCCTTTGGGCGCTGCCTGAAGTGCCAAGGAAACTATTCTGGGACCGATTAAGTTATTCTATCTTTGGCTTTGGGGGGGGGGGAGGGTGTTGCGGCATTACCGTAGACTGGGCTTTTACTTTTGGTGTAATGTGTTTAAGTGAATGAGGGGAAGACTAAAGATCTCAGCAGACTCATTTGTTTAGAGGAACAGTTCCACTATGCCATGGACCCAGGATCACACCTCTCTGGGTTTTGACCGTTAAAAGGTTACATGTGGGAGGATTGTTTAACCCTTTAAGTGCCAGTCTACCTAGATTTTTTGTCACACTCTGTTTCCAGACTACTTTTCACGTTTTTGCGCTACACATGTTCAACCTTGATTTTTGAAGGGATTTCCAGGATTTTCCAGGAAAATTATATATTGTTTTTTTCAGCAGAGTCTGGGCTTCAACATGAAATGTCTTGTTTTGCCTTTTGTTAGTGTATTCTCAATACTTTTGGGTGAAATATGTGCAAAAAAATAAAAAAAATCTATTTTTTACAATTTGTAGTGTTTTTTGTGATAAAAAATTTAAGTTTTTTAATAAAAATAATATACGTGTGAAAGCCCTATTTCTCCCGGTTACAACGGTACCACATATGTATTGGTATACACCTTTTCCTGCCCAGGAAACTCCCCCAAACTGAAACAGCAGTTTAGGAGATTTCAGATAGGATACAACTATGCAATATGATTGCATAGTTGTAAGGGGTTAAAAACCCCTTAAAATCCCCCCCAAAAATGACGTAGGGTCCCCCTTACCCAGCATTACCGACCCAGAACAACTATGGGGGCTTGTAGAACAGGGCGCAAGGGCCAGCGTTGGTGGCCCCTGGCCCTGCAGGCTAATAGCCCACATAGCCACCAAGTGGCCCGGGCCCTTCTGCCCCCCCAGCCATTGGAGAGGCAGGTAATGGGGGGGCTGGGGGTTATGGCAAGTCACCCGCTAGCCGCAGGTGATTGCCAGCCCCAGAGCCTTGTGAACTGGTATAAGGGGTCTCATGGACCCCTTACCAGTTCACAGAGGGTTAAGTAAAAAAAAATACACCAGACAAAAAATTCTTTATTCTTTTTTCACGTATACTTACCTCTGATCCCGTGTCCTGCGCCGCTGCAGATGACACTTGTCGGTAGTGATCGGAGCAGGGAGGGTGGGAGGCAGGGAGATCAGAGCCTCCCTGCTCCAATCGCTACCGACAAGTGACAGTCGGAGCCCGGGTACTGGTATACGAGGAGCGGGATGATGTCATCCTGCTCCTCCCACAAGTGGGCGGGGCCAGGGCGGGGCCAGCGTCGGCCGAAGAGGACGGTGAGGGCCCATTGCTGGGTCCTCACCCAAAAAGTGGTAAGTCCAGGAGGGGATCGGAGCCCCCCCCCCCCGGTAAAGAGAAAACCCGGGGAGAGCGATCGGGCTGTCAGGTGAGTTTGTGTCATTTTAATTTTTTTTTCTTTCAGATGGCGCGGGGGGTGCCTATTCCGGGCCCCCTCCTGAAGAATAGCTGATTATTGAAGAGAATCGCTGGCACTTTCAAACGAGGGGTCAGGTAAGTCTGTATCTTTTTTACTTATGGGGCTCTAAAGTCAGCTACGTGAGTCTCACGTAGCTGGCACTTAACGGTTGGAGAGGCAGCTACGTGAGACTCACGTAGCTGGCACTAGAAGGGTTAAAGGTTTTCGGGAGGATATTCCACAATTTGTAACATTTAAAGTGACTGGGCATTTAGATTAGGAATCCATCTGAGTGGGGGGGGATTTTACCATCATGTCACTTTGGGGTTGGAGGGGGCTGTAGGAACCCTTATCCTCCATCCACATTGTAAAGGTTTTCCAACAATTTCCCCGCTCCTACTGTGCATGCGTGGGCTCTCGTCCAATCAGAACTATTTGCTGTGCATATAAATGTGGCAAATGGCTTTGCACTCGGCAATCTAGAGTGACAATGACTGCATCCCCAAACGTGGGCATGCTCCTGCCCCAAGCCTATCTGAATGGCGGGGTGCAGGAGTGCACCTGATCACAGAGATGCTGGAGATGTGGCTGCTCTGGATTGTTGAGCTTTGTGGCACCCCAGTGTGTGGGGGGGGGGGATTTGCACAGCTAGGCATCCCAATTTGCCCCATGGAAAGGCCAGCGTCTGTCCGTGGGTCCCTTTAAGGGAAGCTGGGATTTTAGAGGTTATATAAGGGGGATGGAAAAAGAAAAGGGCATCACCTAGATACACCTAGATCACTGGCAATTTCGCTGAAAAAGCATACAAGCGAAATACAGTGAAGATTTACCAGTAAGGCTATATCTGGGTGATCATATATGGATGATATGAAGATATGATGAAATTGTTATATTTTTTAATGGATTTATTAAATAAATTAGTATATTTAAAACATATAATTTGGTGAAGTAACTGTGACAAAAAAGGTGCGTTTCCCTGGTTTAGGCAAATTAGGGGTTTTGTTTTTCTTCCTTCAGAAGTAAAGGGCATCCAGGATCGGAAGCCATCATTATGATATTTTTTTCCAAGTCATCCGTCAGCATGACCACATGGAGAGATAGGCTTCACCCCCAGTAGGAAACACAAACTGAAACAAAGGTTAAAAGTCCTCCCTAGGAAACCACTGGACAGTTGAACAAGTTGTGTTAGACCTTGACCAGTTTTTTATTTTAATTTATTGTTTTCAACTCCAGGAGTTCTGGAGAAGCCCGCTGACCATGAAATGCATATCCAGGTGTAGTTCACATAAGTCTTGGTACAGCCGGGGCTTATTTCTCCCCTTAAATCCCAGATTACTGAGTTAGTTACGGGTGTGCTGTACCTTTAAGTGACTTTTTGGCGCTGGATCAGCAATTTCGACTTTTTGAAGGTAAAAGAGTTATTTCTCTTACATTTTACTTCAGGTCATCAGAGTAATTCAGTCACAATCTAGTTAACATCTCAGCCGAAGGCACGAACAAAGGTGTGGCTCCTCCTCCTGGGCCTATATCCTTCCGGCTGACTTCCTCCAATCCTCCTTCCTCCAGGATGGTAAGGGTAAGCACCCATAATCTTGGGGCGTTTTGAGGTGTTTTACACAAAGAGTTGACACTTCTGTGCTGTTAATTCCGCCACAGGTTTTTGTCTGGTGTCCCACCCACTAAGCAGGGAACACGTGACCACCAGATTAACACAAAAACTTGACTGTACCCTTCACTCCTCAGTTGTAGAGATCGGATAGAGAGAAAGAGACAGACCCACAACATAACTTGGTTAATACAATATATCAAAATCTATTTCAATTAATAAAGGGAAGGAAAACTCTGTATGCTGCCCATTCAGAAAAGATGTTACTAGGTAACTAACATAAGTTTTCTCAAAACATCCTCCGGGCAGCATACTCCTGAGAGATAGCCGAGATCTACCTCTATTGGGTGGGAAGATCAGCCCGGAAAGACTGATCCTGTTGAGTAAACGGATCCAAATAATGCCTCACAGAAGTTCTAGCCAAGGACCAAGTTGCTGCTTTACAAATCTGTTTAATAGAGGCCCCAGCTTGCTCTGCCCAAGATATAGACACGCTTGTTTTAGAATGTGCAGTAACTCTACCCGGTACTGAACTATCTTGATAGGCCATCTTGATAGTACTCTTCATCCATCTTGCTGGAGTTGTCTTAGTTTATTTGTGGCATTTTCGGGACCAAGGAAAGGTCAGAGTGTTTATCTGCTTTCCTCCACTCCTTGGTTCGATGAAGATATTCCAACAGACAAGCTCTGACATCCAAAGATCTCTGATCTGCAGACTCCTCATAGAAGGGAGAACAATCTTTTGAGTTCTGTGAAAATCTGAAGCAATTTTTGGAAGATAACAAGGATCCACTCTCAACACTACCCGATCCGGGAATACCTAGAGGAACAGATGACGACAAGATGAAGCTTGAATGTCCCTTATTCTGCGGGCAGAAATGATAGCCACCCGGAACAAATCCTTCCTAGTAAGAAACTTTATATCCGATTCCCTGGTAGGAATGAAAGGTGGAGATTTCAAGACTGAAAGGACCTTAGCAAGGTCCCACTGGCGTACGATCTTTGTGCTTACCGGTTGGAACGTTTGACTGCTAGAAGAAAACGCCGGACCAGGGAGAAGGAAAACAGCCTCTTATAAAAAAAATACTGATAAAGCCGCCAGCTGGACATTCAAGTTCTTCCGCTAACACCCAATTCCACAAGGTGCTGCAGAAATTCAAAAATAACTGAAAGCCTGGAAGACGATTTCTTATTCTGTATTCTTTAAGTCCTAAAGTTCTTTCACACCTTTAAATAAATATTTCTAATCATCATTTTCCTACTTGAGAGTAGAGTATCGATATCCTTTCCTTAAAAGTAAGGTGACTTCAGGGTCCATACTGTCAGGTTCCAGTTCTGTGGGTCCGGACATAGAACTGGTCCCTGTGACAACATTTCTGGAATTACTGGGAGCCTCCATGGCTCCTGAATGGATAGAGCCACCAGATTTGCTTGAACAATCCTGGATTCAGTGGCCATTCTGATTCCCTTAGCGGAGATTGAAAATCCGCTGCCTGATTCAAAGTTCCTTTTAGATGAACTGCTGACAACGACTTCAAGTTTTGTTCCACCCACAGCAGAATCTCTGTTGCTACAGACAACAATCAAGGGGACCTTGCTCCCCCCGTGACGATTCAGATATGCCACCGTAGTGGTGTTGTCCGATCTTATCTGGATGGACATGACGATTCTTCAGATGATGTGCCAATGCCACTAATGCTTCCTTTACTGCAATCAATTCTGTCAAGTCCGATGAAGACTGACTCAGAGCCCTGGACCATTTTCCCTAAATTGTCCAGGCTTTGCAATGAGCCCCCCAACACCAAGCCGAAGCATCCGTAGTCACTATCCTTTCATTGGGTTCCCTCCAAGATAATGGTCAGTGAGGTGTCCAGCCTTCTCATTTAATTAAAACATAACTTTTAATCCAAAAGTTTAAAATGCCGTAATCCACATAAATGTGCAAGTGTTCTTGTGCAATATCAAATCATCGACTCATACGTGCCTGGACCTGTGTGCCCCACAGGGGGGACCCTGTGATGCGTTTCAAGCATACGGTTGCCCTTAATCATACATAGGAACCCGAGAAATAAGACCATCTATTTATTTGGTAAATTAAAATAGACTCACCGAAGGGTTAAAGCCCTGTGGAGCTGCATCTCCCTGTCTGCTCCAGCCGAGGCTGGGGAGAGAGCACATGACGTTACCCGAGCCGTGTCTGTGATTGGACAAAAATTTGTGGGAGAGAGAGACAAGCCTACCATGACACGGCCTGGGTGGCGTGAATTGATTGGCTATACCGTCTCTCATAGACACACAGGGCCAGAGAGAAAGCTTATCTACAACACAGCATCGTCAGTGCTGCGAGCAATCCAGGCAATGTGGTGACATTGCTGAGAAGGGGACTGATGGCAACAAACATGGTTCCAAAGTACAAATGCTCATATGTGTAACTGCTTGATCCTGGATGACACATACTTTGGGACTATATTGAAAGGTCTGATGGCTCTGGCTGTCAAATGACACTTTTGCCAGATAAGGATATATGTACTGCAGCCTAGCAGTTGTAATTGTTGTCAAATGAAATATACAAGTGCAAATGGAGAAATGATATGCCGATAAAATTAAAGGTGCAAAAACAGAGATCCATGCCCTGCAGTAAGAATATTGCACTTGTTCCCAATAAAGTGCAAATGTGCCAGCTGTGCTGTATAATGCCGCCCCCCCCTCCTATAAAAAAGACTGACATGTGCACGCCCAGGACCTACATAGACCGCAATCCAAAACGCCTGGCTGGCGGAACCGGAAGCAGGTGCGAGAGGAAAAGGGTGCCCGAAAACTACTCCGCCATTCCCAATAAAACGCCAGAGATTGGGCACTCTCCTTATATAATAGACACAAAACGGAAAGGCCACAAAAAGGGCACAGCTAGAAAATGTGTCTGAATACAATTTTATTATTCACGTACCACAAAATTAAAAACAAACATGCAAAACACAATTGAACAATTAAAATTGTGCATCTATTGTATTCCCACAGGCTGTGATTGGGAATCACCCAATCAGAGTCTTAATAAAGTCTGTATGGGGTTAGATGTTCAATTCATGCCCCTACAATGATCAATAAGTGTAGAAGTCCATATAATAATAATGATACAATCCCAGGCTCTTAGCCCCCAATTAGGAACCAAACCTAATCCCAGAAAATACACATCAAATTCCTTTAAGTATGTAATTAGTACAACCTATATCAAAGTGCAAATGCATATAATAATGATACAATCCCAGGCTCTTAGCCCCCCATTAAAAGCCAAACCTAATCCCAGAAAATACACATCAAATTCCTTAAATAAGTATGTAATTAGTACAACCTATATCAAAGTGCAAGTGCATATAATAATAATGATACGATCCCAGGCTCTTAGCCCCCCATTAAAAGCCAAACCTAATCCTAGAAAATACACATAAATTCCTGAAATAAATATGTGATTAGCAAAGCTTATCAAGTGCAGCTGCAATATATTATAGTGCAAACCGTTATTATATCATGTAAACCCTCAAACTATCACAACAAATATCTAGAACCTGGGAGTCGGAACATGAGTAGAAGGACAGTGTAAGAACATAATTAAAATAAGCATCAAATGAGCATCACAATCAATCAGTATACTACCCCAAAATAGAAGTCCATGATATAGCTGGGGAAAGAGCTATATCATGGCAGTAGAGGACCTACATCTTCAGGTTGTGGCGCTACCCTCCGGTTTATCGTCAGCATCAAGGGTGTTTACCAAAGTGTTCGCAGGTCTAATTTTTTTCTCTAAGAAGTCAGGATATACATATGTCTTTACTTAGACATTCTGTTCATATGGGCCCGCCCCATCATGTTTAGGGGCCAAGAATGATACACAGACTGTCTTTATCGACATTGGATAACTGACTATCCAGTCAAATTCTTCTAAGGTCGAATATCATACCTTCAAGTGTTTTATTTTCTGGAAATGTCATTAGACACATCTCATGCAAAATTGTTTCTTCCAGAACAGAAGAGACTCTTACTTCAGGCCAGGGTACAGGGTCTCTGGTCTTACCCTCACCCGATGTTTCGCAAAGTAATGCGTCTGTTGGGCCTGATGGTATCTTGCTTCGAGGCAGTTCCTTTTGCACAGTTTTCACACAAGATCCCTGCAGATGAAATTGCCCACAGATACTGGATCACTATTTTTGCATGACACATTCAACAAGGCAGTCTCTAGCCTTGTGGCTGAGTCCTCAGCCTCTTCAGATCGGCAAATCCTTTCTTCCAGTACAGTGGAAGATTATCACCATGGATGCCAGTCTAACTGGTTGAGGGGTGTCATGGAGTCAAAAACGATCCAGGTACAGTGAAGTCCGAAGGAGAACAGACTCCCCATAAATATCCTGGAACTGAGAGTGATTCTATTGTGTCTCAGACATTGGACATCCCATCTGAGGGGGCATCCTGTTCGGATTCAAACAGACAATCGGACGGCTGTACACATATCTGGAGTGGACAACTTACAGGCCAATCATCTCAGTAGAGCAGTCCTGCATCATGGGAAATGGTCTCTCAGTCAGAAGGTCTATCAATCCCTATGCATGCGCTGGGGGATTCCGGACATAGAACTCTTTACATCACTGCACAATCAGAAGGTCCAAAGTTTGTGTCCTAGTCCAGGGATCCTATAGCAATAGCAAAAGATGCATAAACTCTTCAGTGGACAGCATTCAAGCTTCTTTATGCATTCCTTCTGACTCCACTCCTGTGTCAAGTACTAAAGAGGATAGCTCGCTAGGGAGTCCCAACCATTCTGGTGGCTCCTCTGTGGCCAAAAAGAAGCTGGTTCTCAGACATAGTAAAGATGTCAGAGGGCAACCCGTGAAGGTTCCATATCTTCTCACACAGGGGCCTCTAAGTCATCCCAAGTTCTGGCTGTGACGGCCTGGCTATTGAATCCTTCCTCCTTCGCAGAAAGGGGGTTTTCTACCAGAGTCATCCAGGTATGATTGAGGCCATGAAGAAGTAGTCTTCAGTAGAAGTCTTCATCAATTATCTACTATAGAGTCTGGCGAGCATTTATCACTTGGTGCGAATCCAGAGGGTTCGCTTGTAGAACTTTTTCTGTTCCCAGAATATTGGATTTTTTTATGAAGGTCTTTAATTGAGTACTTTAAAAAGACAGATATCTGCTTTATCTATCTCTTTTCAGAAACCCATTGCTGAGAATACATTTTTCAAAACTTATGTACAGGGAGTCACTTATGTGCGGCCACCTCGTAAGCCACTTCTGCCAGTTTGGGACCTGAACTTAGGGCCTTATTTATCAAGGGATAGCGCCAGGTAGTGTCTCACTAGCGCCAGGTAGCGCCAGCTATCGGCGGCTACCGACTCCAGAACGCCAGGCGGCGGGCACAATCACGCATTTATCACGCTAAATGAGGCTAGCGCCAGCGAGGGCGTCAGCTGGCGCGGGATTCATCATGTAGCGGACTGCAACGAACAGCGCCGCTGCTAATCCCATCACAGCGCCAGGTATGACCTCTCGCTACCTGGCGCTCTCCAATGCATTTCAATGGAGCAATCTTTAAATATTCATAATTCATTAAAAAAAAAAAAAAAAACATTCATATCAAACTGTCAAAAATTCTGTGACCACTTCGGCAATGTTAGATATTTTTTTTAAGGTAAAAAAAAAAAAAAAAAAAAAAATTTGTGCAGATTTGATATTACAGGTCTGATATTAATGTATTCATATTACAAAATGTTTAGAAAAACTTGTTTAATTTTTTAATCCAAAAATATGGTTGTTTGGGGGTTAAAAACTACTTTTAAGCCATCGCCGCCAGCGCTCTGGGGTTTATACAAGCATTTCACAGCGCGAGAATTTTTGGAGCAAGATTTGTTAATGAATATGCTAGGAGCCGTTCGCTCTGGCCATTCGCTGTCAGGCGCACCCATACAGCGCGGAACCTGTGAAACAGCGACTCCTAACCCCGTATTCAACATTACCGCACACCGACTGAGTCGCTGTCAACAAGCGAACAACGGCCAAGCACAGCGAATACTAGCGGGCGCTGTGAAAATCATGCTACTGGCGCTCATCTGTCGCTACCTGGCGCTATTAATGAATCGGCCTCAGAGTTTAATCAGCTCTTCAGGGTCCTCCTTTTGAACCATTGGCAGATGCGTTATTAAGTTTTGATTCTTAAGGTTATTTTTTTAATGGCAATAACCTCAGTATGGAGGGTTTCTGAATTAGCAGCTTTATCCGTTAAGTCTCCTTATTTAGTGTTACATAAGGAGAAGGCCATCTTCCGGTTTAAACAGGATTTTGTTCCTAAGGTGGTTTCCCCTCTTCATCTTAATGAAGAGGTGGTTTTACCTTCCTTATGTCCTGCTCCAGTGTCTGATAAGGAAAGGGTTCTTCACTCGCTAGATTTAGTGAGAGCCCTAAGATACTGTCTCACTGCTACACAATCTTTCCGCAGGTCGGATATTTGTCATACCTGAGGGTCCACGGAAAGGTCTTTCACCAGCTAAGTCTACCATCAGCCGATGGATTAGACAGGCAGTGGTAAGAGCCTATGTCTCCAAAAGGAAGGGTCCCTCCTCCTTTAGGATTACTGCTTATTCAACAAGAGCTATTGGAGCTTCTTGGGCTTTTCAGTTTCAAGCTTCAGTAGAAGAAGTATGCAAGGCCACTACTTGTATATTGTGGTGCCTTTGTATAGACAAAAGAGTAAAATATAGATGCAGTATGCAACTGCCCAAGATATAAATATACATACAGACAGGGGTCCAGTAGTCAACTGCTGTTCGGTGAGCTTCCTGGACTATGTATCCTTAACAGGAAGTACATCAGAGTGATTGTAAAAAAAAAAAAATAGAATATAAATTTTATATACACATACATATAAAGTGGACAGAGAGCTTCCTCCTGTTAAACAAATCAGGGCCAGTGCTTCTGTTGGATCTAGAAAATACCCTGTCCTTACAGAAAAGTCTGGACTGGGTGAAAAATCTAGAAAAATCCATCTTAACGCCCAGTCAGTAATGCAGATTTCTGGGGTCCAACATAAACAGCACTCAAGTTCACTCACTGAATCAAGTTCAGCCAGTCAAAGCAGGCAGAGACATGTAGATAAGGTCAGACAATGCCTCCATTGTAGCTTATCTAAACCGCCAAGAGGGGACCAGATCCTCTGCTCTAATGAACGTGTCTAATGCCATTCTCCTACCCTTCCTGGAGCAGGTCCGTCAGTTCATGTGATGGGGACCCTAAATACTCTTAGCAAGAATATTATGTTGAGTCAGAATTTAGCAGATAGAATGGTGTCCGAATCAAGAGTTTTTCCCTTCAAAGTGTAAATATTTTGGGTCTCCCACAGATAGACCTGTTGGCCATTGCCAGCAATACAGAAATGCATCACATTCTTTTCGAGAGGGTACATTGGCAATGGATGCCCTTAGCTCATCCATTGAGGTTTTCACTTACCTCTGTGTTTCCTCATCTTAGAATTCTGCAACAAGTAAGCCGAAAAATAGAATAAGAAGAGGTCAGCGTAATCCTCATAGCTCCATTCTGGCCAAAGAGTGCCTGGTTCATGGAATTAAGAATGATGACAAGGAAGGGCCCCTGGAGGCTTCCTGACATTCTGAACATCATTCATGAGAATGTCATTCTTCATCTGAATCCGTCAAAACTAACAGCTTGGATTCGGAATGGGACATCCTAAAAAGGGCTGTTTATTTAGAGTGATGGAAACTCTTCCAGCCAGCTGAAAATTGACTACTAGGAGAATCTACGAAAAGGTAGGGAAATGTTTTTCTTCTTTTTTGTAGTGAAGATGTTAACGAAAAAAGAGACAGCCACAGAACTCGAATTCCTGTATGTAGGGTTCAAAAAAGGCTGGCAGTACACTAAAGAATCGGACATCTGCATTATCAGTTTTCCTCGAACAAAAATTGAAACAAAATGAACTAATCGATCGGTTTTTCAAGTCAGTTATATGCAAAAGACCTTCACCATTTAAGTGGTTCCCTAACTGGGACTTGTCAGTTGTGTTAAGGGGATTAATGGAACCACCCTTTGAGCCTCTAGATGAGGTACCAGAGAAATGGTTGTCGCTAAAGTTTTGCTTTCTTCTAGCCCTTACTTTCGCCAGGCGAGTAAGTGAACTTCAATCCTTATCTATGAAAGAGCCCTATTGTGCAGTACTGCCAAAGTTAAACTTAGACCTAATCCATTGTTTTTGCCAAAAATAGTGACTTCTGCTATCGGGTCGCAAGAGAGCGTTCTACTGACACTACCTAATGGAGCTGGCAAGGAAGATGATCTCTTGCAGCTAGATGTTAGAAGAGCCCTGACCATTATTGGAATGCTCCAGAGAATGGTGTATAGCAGAACAACTTTTAGTAACTTTCAGTGGAAAAAAGTAGGGCTTAGCAGCCCTGAAATCCACTATAATCAGGCTACTGTACAAGCATATTCTACTAGGGGAGTCTCTCTCTCAGAGGTGTCATTCTGCAAGGGCCATGTCCGCATCTTGGGCAGAGAGGACTGGTGCCTCTTTGGAAGAGATCTGAAAAGCAGCAATAAGGTCTTCACCCCACACCTTCCTGCAAAACATCCGGCCTTCGGTAGAAGGGTACTACTTGCAGCTTCCCACCCCTAATGTATAATTACTTGCCTAATCCTTTCCAGGTGGTCGCGCTGAAGGATGACTTGGAAAAACCACCATTAGACTTAGACCAGTAACGGCTTTTTCAGAAATCCTTCAGTGTGACCCGCCCATAGTCCAAGTTATTTAATTTACTTTACAAAGGCTGAGGTGTGGAGGAAGGGGTGGTGCCTTTAACCTCTGTTTCAGTCCTGGTGTGGAACAAGAGAGAAATCAATTCTACAGGTGAGAATCACAGAATTATATATTTTTTATTCCTTCTGTTGGTTGTGATCACTTCCCCAAATATTGTACAAAACAGATTGCTGGATTAAATTATGCTTCTAGACAAGATGTTTTGTTTTTAAACTGGTGTGTTGAAAGGAGCTGCTGTGTATACTACTTCTCAATATTTTTTTTTAGTTGCTGGTAAAATTGAATTGTTACGTAAGCGGATACAGGACCAACAAGAACATATTCAACATCTGAAAAGTTTAGCTAATGAGCTAAGGTCAGAAAAGCTTTCCATTTCCAGTAATCTTCAGCGTCGCCAACAACTAGAGGAGCAGAATGTAGAACTGACCACTGAGCTTCAGTGCCTTTCTAGGGAGATTCAGGTAAGAAGAGCACTTGAACAGCTAAGATTTTATTTCCGTCTACACACTTTTATGTAGTCATTAAAAGGTCTAGTGAACATCAATAATAAAGCAGCAAGCAAGTCACTCGAACCCTGTCCCATGTGCCTCTTCTCCATTTCCTGCAGAATATGTAAGCAGGGCTCCAACGTTTGTCCTACTCTAAATTACATTCCTCCAGGACCAAACAAAAAAGGGCCCCTCTGGCTCTGTCCCTCAGAGCTCTCTGTGTTATTCAGCACAAGTTGAAGTGGCCCCACAGCTCTGTGTTGTACTTAAATATATACATTTTAAAAGAAGTTTGTAACATTTTGAATACTAAAAGCAATTATTGAAATAAACTTTAAAAGAAGGCATCACAAGTATTTATCCTGAGAAAAATATGCACTATTGTTGAGCTACATTTGGCACTGTCCTAAACTGTTTCACATTTTATATTTAAGAAGAAATTGCTGAGATATTGAGGTTTAAATTTTCACCTCATGATTTCACATCATGCCCTTTGATCTGTGATGTTGCAAAGTGATGAATCTGGAGGTGGAGGGAAGGACCAGCAATCATGTCCCTCTCTTCTGAGCTGATTAGTGGACAGCATGAAAAAGAATGTCATTGGCTGAACCTGTAAACCTTGATATCTTGGTCATTTCTGCTTCAATTTAAAAACGGAAAACAGTTTAGGAAAGTGCCAAATGTAGCCCAACACAATGACGTAACAATTACCTTTTCCTGCAGTATCACTTTACCTGTTTTTGTGCATAATCCACCATTGTTGTATGGGCCATACCTATAGATATCTTTTGTATTGTATCAAATGTTTTATTCTTCTTCAGGAATCCAGAGAGCACGTTTTTCCCCTAGAAATCACATTAGAAAAACTTCAGCAAGAGAAGCAAGACATTCTAGAGATGAAAGAAACCAACAATAGAGCAGTACAAGAAAAGGTGATTTCCCATAGCTTGTTTTTATAAACCCTTACATCTTCAATTTTCAGCCCTCTGAACACCCATGCCACACCAATTTTCCTATATAAGTAGTGGCTACCAAGGCGGTTTGCTTGGCAGATGCATATGGGGGGGGGGGGGGGCATGCTTTATGCATTCACACTGGCTCTGTGAATCCTATTGGCTGCTGGTTGTGACATGGAACTTTTGGTGCGGGAAGGACAAAATGAGAAGATTCCCTGATTTCCCAAGTTATAATTCGGACCAGTGATGATAGAGAGTTATCTTTCCACTACCAGGAACACAAACCAATTGCCAGAATACGCCACTCCCCTGGCCCTTAGTATTGTTTTTGTTTCCATGTATGAAGGCTGTTAAAATAGAACTTTGTTTTAAAATTTTTGGTTTCCATCATTTTTCTATACAGATATTTCCTGGGATTTTCTCCAATCATCATTCAGCATGACCCACTGGGAGAGAGGCTCCATCCCCTGGGAGGAAACACAAAGTGAACAGAGGTTAAAACCCCACCCTTCCTCCCCACCTCAGTTCTTTGTATTTCCACCCTAATGAACCACCTTCCAGCTGATTTTAGGCAAAATTAGCTTTCCCCCATTTTTTCAATTTTTTGGGGGGGCAGAGTCTCTTGATCGGTGACCCGGTGCTCTGACGTCACTTCCAGACGCAGCGCTGACACATGTTGCGACTCGAAAGCTGTTAGGCGGCACTTTCTCCCCAACCAGCGTGCAGTTTGGAGGGAGAGGAACAGACTCGGTGATGTGTCACTTGCCACATTCGGGGCGGTGGTGAACAGCGAGCAGCCAGGCGCACCTCAAGGTACTCAGAGAGAGCATCGACAGTAAAGGCAGTAGCGGTGCACTGAAACCCTCAGCCGCAGCAGCAATGTCGGTCCAGAGCCCAGCAGTGAGCGACCTTAAAATTGAGATTTTTTTTATGCTGCATACAAAGAGGTATGCATACATAAAAGTTTATGATTGTTGTTTTAGCCTAACACAGCCAAGGTTAAAGATAAAGACATGACCCCCCCCCCCACCAAAAGTAAAGCTCAAAGCATCTAAAAAGTCAAAGCACTGTGAATTGTGCAGTGCTACTCTTCTGGATACTTGGCAAAGACCTTTTTGTCAGGAATGTAGGCATTTAAAAATGCTGCCATTTTTAGGGGGGTCCTTGCCATGAGGAATGAAATTGCCTCAATGTGGGATGCCCATAGATCTTCCAGTTCTCAGCCAGAGGTATCTACATCCGTATCTTCCCCTCAATGGTAGAAGGTCAGGTACCAAATCCTTCAATTTTGCTTACATCAGCAACCCCCAATGCACTTGGTCCCCAGTCCTTTAGTCATAAGAATTGGTAGAATTGTTAAATGATATTTATTGGACTCGCGGAATCGGGTGTGACAAGCCACTGTCCATACAACATACGATATGCAGAAAATCTTTGGGGATAACCTCTAAAGCATTTCACATTCATTCAGGCTCAATGGGAAAACCCAGAAAATACATTTTTTATGCCTAACTCATTAAAAAGAACATTCCCGTTCCATGAGCAGGACATGGAGCCTTGGAGCAAGTGTCTGAGATTGGACGCCCCACTGGGTCAGATGTCCAGGGCGGGATTTAAGTTTTGATGACATGGGGGCATTACATGATCCCATGGATCCGCCGGATTGAAAACATCCTAAAAAAGCATGGGATGCTACCTCATTTACATTTAGGTCCACTTTGGCATTTGACGGTGTTCTCAGCAGCATGGAGATGTTGAAACTTGGTCAGGAGACACCGTTTCCAACGCCAGGCTTTGTGGAATTTCCTTTCATGGTAGCCTCCTCCTGGAGACAAGTTAATACTATTTTTATTTGGTCAATAGGCAAAGAAGGTTTAATGCTCGCACCAGTAATAGAGGTAAGGCTATGGTGTGTTTGAATCAGATTAAACAAAATGAGCAGAAAAGGTGTTGGACTCAGGCTAGGCCTCAAAAAGGAGTAGTCTGCTCTGCAAACCTTTTGAGGGCACTAAGTCTCAGTCCTGACAATGAACACCCTGTGGGGGGCAGACTCTTCTGGTTTGTAGCCGCCTGGAGAGTAATTACCCAAAGTCAGTTTGTGCTACAAACATTAGAAAGGGTGTATCTATTAGAATTGTCATCCCTTCCTCATCCTTTCTTTCTAGTAACCAAGCTGACAAAGGACCACAGGAAGAGGGAAGTCTTTCCTCTAGTACTACAAGAGCAGAAAAACGTAATATAAGCAGTGTCACCACCCTCAGAAGGGAGGGGATTCTACTCTTACGGAAATATCAAAAGATTTAAATCTGAGAAGGTTAAACAAATTCATTCAATACAAAAAGTTCAGGATGGAATCAATTCTGTAAGGAACATCCTCATAGAGCATGCCCTGATGGTCATCCTAGACCTACAGGATACGTACCTGCATATACCAATTTTGAACTCACGTCGCGGGTATCTGAGATTTGCTGTTTAGACGGACCAGAGAACTTTTCACTACCAGTACAGGGTATTGTCGTTCGGCCTGTCATCAGCCCCATTGATCTTTACAAAGATCTTGGTGGAACCATTGGAACTCAGACAACAGGGAAGCATAGTGATTCCTTATTTGGACGTTCCCCTCTTGTTAAACAAGTCAAGGGAGTCACTCTTAGCAGATCTAGGGAAGACTCTGTCATTGCTGAGAACCTTGGGCTGGGTGATCAGTCTGTAAATATCAACCCTGACACCCAGTCACCTATGCAGATTTTTCAGGTACAGTATAGACAGTACTCATCAAAATTTTTCTCTACCACAGGAAAAAATATTGTCACATTCACAGAGATTCTTCACTGTCCCTCCATGTTTCCATATGAGAAATCATGACATTGGCCGGTCTTATGACCACGGCGATCCCTGCTGTGCCATGGGCGCAGTTACACATGAAAACACTGCAGAAGTTCCTTCTAGCTCAGTGGAACAAGCAACAAGACTCACTGGATCGGCTAGTCCAGGTACAATGGTGGACAGATCCAGGGGTCCTAGAAAAGGGAAGAGACTGGAAGCAAAACAACCCAGTAATAATCACAACAGATGCCAGCAGCTGGGGTTTTGGAGCCCACTTGGACAGTCAGCAGGTTCAGGGGAAGTGCCCAACATCTTTGTCAGCCAGGTCTTCAAACTTCAGAGAATTCCTGGCGGTCAAGCTGGCTGAATAACTTTCTGCCAGTAATAGCAGGCAGAGATGTACAGATATGCTCAGACAATGCTTCCACAGCCTACCTAAATCACCAGGGTGGGACCACATCATCGGCACTGATAAACCTATCACATCCCATTCCAATTCCCTTACAGGAACAAGTTTGGTCTATTTTGGCAGTCAATCTAAAAGGGACCCTTAACTCTCTCGCAGATTATCAAAGTTGAGTTAGGGTTCAGCAGACAGAGTGGTGTCTGAACCAAGAGATTTTCCTTCAGATTGTAAGTGCATGAGGTCTCCTGCAGATAGACCTGTCTGCCAGCAATTCAAAATGTGAAAAACTTTATTCATTGACAAGGGGGGAGGGTATATTAGCAGTGGATGCTCTAGCTCATCCATGGACTTTTCACCTATCTTATGCCTTTCCTCCTTTCAGAATTCTTCCTCAAGCGATCCGGAAGATAGTGCAAGAAGAAACCAACGTTATCTTCATAGCTCCATTTTTAGTATAATCAAATTTTATTGGTTTTGTAGGAGAATAGGGGGAAGGGGTACAGAAGACAAAAAGGGAGGGCGGGGGGAGGAGGGGGTTACAACAATTATAGTTTCACAATTAAACACAATTACTGATTTTACTACCTGTTCGCCTTAACAAAGGACCGCCACGTCCGCTCAAAACATGTACCAACCTAGGATATTTATAGTTTCCTTGTTGCAGGGGTCTTGGAACCTTTACTGTTACTTCAAGGGGAACAGCGGTATTCTCTCTCTCGGCAGGATCGTGACCCCATCCTGCTACTGACTACAGATGGGTCCAAGTGGTAGCACTCTATTCTTTTTGTCTTTCCTACCCAGGCGAATGGGGGTAATGGGATGTAGGAAAGGAGGGGGGAGGAGGCCCCAAGGTCAGGACTCGAGCGAACAGGTTCTACGTATCATGGTAGCCAGACGTTGACGGAAGCAAACATCCGAGTTCTAAATCTGGTCCAGCCCGGTGGTTGCCCCTCGTGTATTAGGGGCTATACAGTGGTTTGTATCAGGGAAGGGAGATGCGAGTCTCGGTAGGTCAACCAACCCGCCCAGATCATCAAGTAGCTGTCGGTGGTCTCTTTGTCCCTAGCAATCAGACTTTCCATGTAGCGAATCTGTTCCAGCTCCTGCACCCATTCCATCAGCGTGGGGGGGTTTTGTGACCTCCAATGGCGCGGAATAACCGCCCACATGGCTGCCACAAAATGTCTAAGCACATCTTTTTTAGAGCTAGAGATTGAGCTCTGGAAGAGAGACAAGAGTGCCACCTGCGGCGTGTTAGCTGTTTTGGTTCCGGAGACCTGCTCATAAATGGCAAAGATTTGGTCCCATAGGACTTTAACAGTCAGGCAACTCCACCAAATATGAGTCATGTCTCCCAACTCCTTCAGGCATCTCCAGCACATATCATCGCGTGACTCGTCGAACCTATGGATATTTGCCGGGCATCTATACCACCTTGTGATAATCTTGTAATTCCGTTCTTGAGTAGTAGTAGCTGGTGATGTGCCATGTGTGCAAGCGTATATCTTGGTTAAATCCTCTCTTGTGAACCTAAGACCCAGCTCCCTCTCCCATTTGTCAATAAATTTCAGGGGCGCTAAATGGTTCAGCTTGGTAAGAAGCGCATATAGGGAAGATATTACGTGAGTGGGAGGGGTTCCCTGGGTAATTAATGTCTCAAGCTCTGTGGGTGGGCTCCGTGCTACTTCAGCTATGTTATTGGCGGCAATGAATGAGCAAAGCTGTCTGTGTAGGAGCCACGATACATGTCCGCCCCTCGCCCTCTCTCTTAACTCCCCCAGCAGTGGTGCCCTTCCATCGCTTAACACCTGTCCCATTGTGGTGTCGTTTGATGCTTCCCAGATAAGGAAACTTTTGGATACAAGCCCTGGTTCAAACACCGGGTTGCCAAATACCGGCGTTAGAGGGCCGGGTCTGCGTACAAGTTTGTGCTTGCTCTGCAGGGGATCCCAGGTTTCCAGGAAGTGTTGCATAAGGAATGGCATGGTTTCCCTTTGCGACTTCGACAAGGGGGCAGCCCACGCGATAGTGGCCGGGCTGTATGGGGAGAGCGATTTTTCTAATTGTACCCATAGCTTATCCTTTGCCCTGTGCTTCCAGTCCACCATCCTCTGGAGAATTGCAGCTGTGTGGTAGGCCTTCAGGTCGGGGAGCCCCGTACCTCCCTCCCTTCTGCTCCTAAGCAGGGTCGACCACCTTATTCTCGGTTTAGCCACTCCCCACACAAATTTAGAGAAGAGAGTTCTCAATCTGTAGAAGAAGCTAGCCGGAAGTTTTATAGGGGCTGTTTGGAAGATATATAGGAGTCTAGGCAATATATCCATTTTCAGGCTGTTAATTCTACCAAACCAGGAGAGCGGCCTCTTGGTGTATGAGTTCAGGTCTGCTTAGCAAGGAGGGGGGAGTAGTTCAGTTCATAGATCTTAGAGAGGTCAGCGGGAATTTGGATGCCCAGGTATTGGATGGAGTGGGGTTTCCATTTGAAGGGGAAGTTAGCCTCCAACCGACTCACCTCTTGTCTTGGGAGCGAGATGTTAAGTGCTTCTGTCTTAGAAAAGTTAATTTTGAAGTTGCTTACGGCACTAAAGCGATTGAGCTCTTTAAGGACAACTGGAAAGGTGGTGTGTGGGGATGTCAGATGTAGCATTAAATCATCCGCAAAGAGGGAGCCTTGTAGTGACAATTACCCACCCGTATGCCCTTAATATCCGGGTTGTTTCGGATAGCTACTGCCAGGTGTTCCATGGTAAGAACATATAGCAAAGGGGACCCCTGACGAGTTCTATTGCTTATTGGGAACGGAGCAGATAAGAGTCCGTTCACCCTGACTCTAGCAGTGGGGGAGGTGTACAAGGCCAGGATTTTTGAGAGGAGACCTGGGCCAACACCAATTTGTTTAAGGGAGGCTGTCATAAAAGCCCAGCTCACCCTATCAAACGCCTTCTCCGCGTCACAAGCGAGCAGGCAGGCAGGTGTCTTTGTTTTGGAGACCTGTGATATAAGAGTAAATAGCTTGTTGGTGTTGTCCCTTGCCTCTCTCCCGGGGACGAACCCTACCTGGTCCAGGTGAATCAGACCTGGAAGTATTGGCTGGAGCCTTAAGGCAATAACATTGGCATACAGCTTAAGATCAACATTGATGAGTGATATTGGCCTGAAGTTTCCACAGATAGTGGTATCTTTCCCCGGTTTGGGTATTACCGAAATGGTTGCCTCCAGGGCCTGACCAGGGAAGGGGCACAGTGTACCAACAGCATTGAAAGTACTTGTTAATAGAGGAGTTAATTGGGATCTAAACTGCTTGTAGAACTTTGGAGAGTATCCGTCCGGTCCCGGGCACTTACCCGTCGGCGTCTCCCCAATGGCCTGGCCCACCTCTTGTTCTGTAAACGGTCGCTCTAGGGACTCAGCATCCTCCTGGGGGATTGTGGGGAGAGGGGTGCTAGTTATGTATGCGTCAATTGCCTCAGAGGTCGCTCGGTTCTCTGAAATGGGGGGAGGGGGATTGCGGATATTGTAGAGAGTATTGTAGAAGTCTCTAAAGGTGGCCGCTATAGCAGAGGGAGTGTGTACCAGGGTGCCGTCATGTTTCTTAATGGTGGGAACATGCATCGCTGTCGACCTAGGGTGGAGAGTTTTGGCTAGCATCCGGCCACATTTATTTGGTTGAGCGTAAAACTGGGCTTTACCCTTATCCCTATAGCTCAAATAGGCCCGGTTATACAAGTTTTGCAACTTTTCCCTGGCCTCTTGGAGCTCCAGGAGTTGAGTGTTATTGGGTCTGTTTTTATGCTCTCTTTCCAGAGTGGAGATCCTGTTCAGGGATTCAGTTATTAATGAAGCACGCTCTCTTTTAAGTCTAGCCCCTTGCTTGATAAGTACTCCTCTGATGACACACTTCAGGGCCTCCAACTGGTAGGGCAAGGGGGTAGAGTCCTCCTTATGGTCCTCAAGAAAGTGCTTAATGGTTTCCTCGATTGCTGAGGAGCACACTGTGTCATCAAGGAGACCGTCACTGAGCTTCCACGACCAGCAGGGCAGAGCAAGGCCAGGCAGTCGTACAGAGACGTAGACTGGGGCATGGTCTGACCACAATATGGGTCCAATCCACGCTCTAGGATCCCAGTCCAGGGCATGGTGACTGATCATCAAGTAGTCAATCCTGCTATACGAGTTGGCCGCATGAGAGAAGAATGAATAGTCTCTCCTTGCGCCATTAAGCACCCTCCAAGTGTCTACCAATTGGAGATTCAGCAGGGATTTTTTCAACTTGTTGATCTTGCACATGGACACAGCTGCCTTTCTAGATGATGTATCAATAGATGGGTTAAGGGGGATGTTAAGGTCCCCCCCTGCGAGAATCACCCCCTCTGCAAAATCTTCAAGCAACCTGAGTATCCTGACACAAAAGCTGACCTGGTCTGTGGGGGCATAAATGTTCGCTATTGTATATGTTTTGCCAAAGAATTTAACTTTAAGAAACAGGAATCTCCCCTGAGGATCAACCTTCGTGTCAAGAACCTCATACTGTAAGGATCTGTGGAAAGCCACAGAAACTCCTTTAGTCTTGCCCTCCGGATTCGGGGAGTGATACCAAGAGCTGTAGTATCTGCTCTGTATTTGGGGGATGTGGCCCACCTTAAAGTGGGTCTCTTGTAGTAGAGCCACCTTAACTCTCTGCCGATGCAGGTCATAAAGGATCTTAGATCGTTTCTCCGGCACATTAAACCCTTTTACATTGAACGAGCACACTATAAGTTCTGCCATTGTGCTCTAGTATGGCTCGCTACGAGGTCGCTCACTACCAGACCCTCTGGGGGGCGGGGGGGGGGAGGTTACGGACAAGAGACAAGGGAGTTCAGGGAGTGCGTAAGGGAAAGGGTGAGCCTTAGGGCTAGGGGTGGGGGGGGCTGGGGGGCACAAGCCAAAGAGAAACAAAGAGGGGGGGTTAAAAGGGAGGTCAAAAAAATCCAGAAAATTTAACTATGTGTAACTTATTACATTCTCCGCTCTACCCGTCACGGGAGAGAGAAGAAAGGCCTATATTGGGGGGGGTGAGAAGTCACAACCATGGAACAGGCGATACTCTTTCCTTAAGGTAAAAACTTTAACCAATAATGCCCACAGGAACATAACCCAGAATCAGCTCAATGTGCCCCGGCCGCCGGCCCCGCCGGGGGACAGCAGGCTAGGCTCTGCTCTCAGCCTGGCTACGAGACCGGAGGCAAGAGGCACAGGGAAGCCGTCACATTTCCTTCGGTCAGGCAAACCTCGTAAATCACACTCTTAACACTTTATAAACTCAACAACTGGACCTGTAGGCCACAGGGAGCCTCTGTTCTGCAATAATATCATCCACGGACCCCTGCCCCCCCCCCCAGGCCGGCCCAGGCAGGCGGCCCCAGCGGGAGCGACCCCACCAAATGCGGAGCACCCCCGAACCGCCACTAAGTCCGGAGCCGCGGATCGTGTCTTCTTAGATGTTTGAGCGCATGTGTCAAGCTCCGGGCGGCAACCACAGCGAGGAAGAGGCCCGGTCGTCCGCAGTCCACGCGGCTCTCATGTTCAGCGGGGGGATCCGTGGCAACAAGTGGAGGCCACCCCGAGAGGCGGCTCCATGTTCATATTGTCTGTTCCCCGTAGACCACAGTGTCCAACAAAAACAGGGACGAGGCCCTTAAGCGAGCCGGTTCCGGCGGCCACCTCCCCCACCGCCCGGCCCAGACGGGCCGCGTGGGCGACGTACACCGCGTTGTGGTCGTGGAGGTCCCCTGTCGTCAGCCATAAGATCAGGAGACAGCCAATCCTCAACAGGAAGGGGTGGAATTCCCAGAAAAGCAAAAAGATCCAGGAGCTGGGGAGGGGAACGCAGCAGAAACAAGCGGCCCTGTCTCGTGACTACCAGGTGGAAGGGGTGGCCCCACCTGTAGGATGCTCCCACCGCTTTGATTTTTTCTAGTAGAGGCTTGAGCGCCCGTCGCATCTGAAGGGTGCGCCGGGCGAGGTTCGGCAACAGCGTGACCGTGGCCCCGTGATACGAGGAGGGACCTCTCTCCCACGCCTTTCGCATGATTTCCTCTTTGACCTTGTAAAAGTGGATGCGGCACACCACGTCCCTTGGTCGTGTAGGGTCTGTTGATCTTGGACCTGGAGCTCTATGAATTCTATCTATCTCGATAGTTTCATCTTGCCGGCGTCCCAGTAGTTCGTTAAAGTTCGAGGAGGCAACAGCTTCTAGGTTATTGTGCTCGGGTATCTCCGGGAGGCCCCGAATTCTAATATTGTTTCGCCTCCCTCTGTTCTCCAAGTCATCCAGATGTAGCAGTGCTCTAGTCACATGCTGTGTCGAGTTTGCCTGTGTCTGCTGCATAGTCGCGTATGCCCTTTCCAGGGCCTCCACGCGTTGACCTGTAGTCTCCTGATTTTGTTCTAGATTCTGGACTCTTCCGGTTACCTCCGTCACCGATTTTGTCACTTCGTCAAGTTCCCTCCGGAACAAAGTCTCCATACGGTTAGTGTAGTTTTTGAAGTCCTTCCGTGATGGGAGAAACTTCAGGAGGACCTCCAGGTTATACTGCGTCGTCGGGATCCGGTCGACGGCCGGGGAGGCAGGCGACGGCGGCGACCCCCGCCGTCCGGCGGGCGACACTCCGGGCTGAGATTCCAGGTCCGCACTCGGTGACCAGCTGCTCCGGGGTATAGGCGGCCCCAGGGCCTCCGCGCCGGCGCCCCCAGCGAGGCCCCCAGGTTGTAAGGTGAGCGAATGGCATCCCCCCACACATGTAGCGCCAGAGAGTTCACACCGACCGGGTTTCGAGCATCCGCTCCCACATCCAACACTTCTCTTCCAGCGATTGCATGACTATGGGGTTGTGGCTCCGCTGGATTTCCCGCATTCACGGGCTTATGCTGGGTCTGCTGCAGGGGATGGTACCCCCCCTCCGGCCGAGGCAACACAGGGCGTCCCGCTGTGGACCCGACCCTCCGTTGTGGCTCCACAGAGGGTGGTCCGGGCTCCCCCTCCCACTCCCGCCGCGCCGCCGCTCCGGGCTCCCGCCCCTCCTTCTCTCGGCAGGCCGTCACAGGCAGGCCTCCACCGCCGCCTCCTAGCTCACGTGTCGGCGGGCACTCCGCAGTGGATTGCTCGGCAGCCGGGCACCCCTCTCCTCGCTCCCCGTCTGCCGCCGGGTCAGACATCAGCGGTACGCCTGTATGGCAGCCACGCTCCTCCGCTTCTCCCGCCGGCCGCGTCGCAACTTCGGGCTCCTGCCCCTCCATTCTCCGGACAGCCATCACCTGGGCCACTGGATCTGGGGCTGCACCTCCACCGCTCGCCTCCTCCCGCAGTATCTAATCTCTCGCCGGCTCCGCTTCTTCTCTTCCTCTCTCCCCGCCAGCCCCTATAGCCGCACGTGTCTTCGGCTTCTGCCTCTCCGGCGCCATATTGCAGCTCCCTCCTCCACCGCCAGGAGGTCCTTCAGGGGGGAAATAATGGCGGATCTTGCCATTCTGGGCACTCCCCGCCGATGCCCGGCTCTTCCTGCGCTTGGACATGATGACGTTGGGCACCTGTGGTGGTCAATAACGGGCTTTTCAGGCACTTTGGGCACAGAGCTCCTTTGCTCACGTCTTTACACGGTCATGGCTAACCACGCCCCCCCATAGCTCTGTTTTTGCCAAGAAGAGCCTGGTTAGCAGAACTAAAAAGAATGGTGATAAAGGGCTCATAGCGACTTCCAGATATTCCTAATATCCTTCATCAGGGCCCCATCATACATCCAGATCAATCAAGGCTTCAACTGACAGCATGGATCTTAAGGGGACTATCTTAAAAAGTAAAGGCTTTTTGGCGAGAATGATAGAAACTCAGGCAGTTTGAGAAAGTACATTGCACTGGCACCTTGATAAAGGGGTTCTCCACGGAAAGTGTGGGTCAAAAGGGGTTTCCAGCGGGGATGTCTTTCCTGACACAGAGGTGATTTCTTTCCATGTAGTGTGTTATTCTAAGTATACAGCACGTCCTGTTCCAGAATAATCCTTACTCCTGGGTAATACATCCACAAGATGGCGCTGGACTGCAGAAAACAGCTTGTGGCTCCTCCTGGCCCCATATAAGTCAGGGACCTCCCACAAATTCCCCAGTTCTTTCTGCAGTCCTGTGCTGAGAAGATAGAAGACAGCTCTCTATGTGGCTCAGGTGAGCAAGGCTTATTGCCTGCGGCCCTGCAGGTCTATTCCCACCCGTTCCGTACATATTGTGCCTCCCAGCCTCGGCTGACAGGGTTCGGGTGAAGGTAGGTTAGTCAGCACCTGTTAAAAGGGTGCTAAGGAGCTATGCTCCTACCGCAGTCCCTGCTCCAACAGGGTAGGCGGTGTAGGCTGATGGTGAGCCTTTTGGGGTGCCCCACTGTTTCTCTGGTCGGCCAGTCTCCACCTGTGCCTTAATCTCTCCCCATTGTCCCCTGAGCTCTTGGCTCCCCGGGAATCCTGTTATCCCCTCCTTCTCTCTCTGGGTGATCTCGGGGGGAGGGGGACGTCCAGTGTGGATGCTGTGTCTTTTATATTCCCGTGTGTGTTTTTTACTCGGGCCGGCAGGATCACATGTGTGCGTTTTGCGCTCTTCGGGGATGACAATTTTGACGTCACATCTCCTTGAAGCCCGCCCCTTGAGGTCTGCGGCCTCCATTTTCCTTCCATACCTTGCCTTTCGGTGTGTGCTGCCTAGCTCCAAAGCAGTCCATGAGTAACCCCGGTGGGGTAAAAATGTATTTGATTCCTTGCGGTTTGCTCATGGGAATGTCTATTATGTCTTTCAGGTGGGTTAAAACTTCAGCACTGTGGTTTCTCCCGGCCATTTCCCCTCATTACCTCCCACTTCCCTAGAGGGTCATTGGGGCATCCCGGGTAGCTTTTATTAGCGTTAACCCTTTCTGGCCTATTGTGCCATTCTAATCACCATATGGAGGCTTCTGGGGATAATGGGCCTGGGGTTCCTTCGGGACAAGCCCTTCTATGTGTGGCATGTGGGGTATCCCCAATCGGTGATGTCAGGGTATGTGTGTCCTGCGCCCAGAAGGTACTTGCGCTGCTGTCTGGATTACCTGTTGATGGGCCGCCGCGCCCTCTCTGGCTTCACCTACCCCCCCACGCTTACATCTGACCCCCACCGAGTATACTAGTGGGGAGTCTCAACCCGATTTAGCAGCAAGGGTGGCCAGCATTGAGAAACATCTTGCTGGGCCCGCCCTGCGTAAGGCTTCTGCTAAGAAGCAGCATTTTTCACCCACTGTTTCCCTCTTCTCTGTGGAGGCTGAGGAATTTTTGGACATTACTGTTTTTTTCCCCCTTGAGGAGGGGGAATTATTTTGTGATTCTGAATCTTCTGAGGAACAACCTAAGATTTAAGGTGGTACTGGAACTCCCTTTGGGGAAGACCCGTGGTCCCCTGACAGATTTCTGAGTCACATTTTTGAAGTGCTTTGTATATCTCCCCCGGCAGTGGCTCCGCAGCAGCAGGGTGAGCTTTTTCATATGGTTAAGCCACGCTGGGAGTTCCCTGAGCAGTCTCACTTTAATAATCTAGTGCTCAAGGAATGGGAACGGCCTAGCAAGCTGCCAGGGGTGCCTAGGAGTTGGAACAAGAAGTATCCCTTTCCTACTGATGTTGTTGGATGCGCCCATTCTCGGGTTGTCTAATACATCTGCCATGCATTCTCCTGATACTACTACCCTGCGGGATGGCGAGGACCGGCGCTTGGACCAACTGGCCTGTCATGCCTTTGCCTGTGTGGGGACGGCGCTGCGGCCGGTTTGTGCCTCTGCTATTACGGCTATTGCCATTAAAGGAGTGCTTAAGTGTCTCTTGGATGGGGCATCTGAGGCTGTGGGTAGAGAAGAGTATAGATCTCTCCTGCTTTGTGAGGAATTTATTGCATATATTCTCTCTGCCATTGATGATGCCATTAGAATGTGTGGCAGGACTTCTGCCCTGTTGGTGGCTATACGCCGCTCTGTTTGGCTACGTCAGTGGGTAGCGGATAATGCTGCTAAAAAGGCTCTCACTGGTATCCCTTTCAAGGGCCTGTGCCTCTTTGGTGAACGCTTGGATCTGTTTGCAAGGGGAGGTAGGTTATCTCAACGTAGACGTCCCGGTCCTTTCAGGGTATGGGTGCCGTGGTTCCAGAACTGGCCGAGGATCCTCCTTTCCAGAGGTCCGTGGAGATCATTGGGGAAGGGGCAGAAGACGTGGCCCTCCCTGCCTCTCCTGGGGTCCCAAGCCAAAATCCTCACCCAAGCCCCCTCAGCCATGAAGGGGTGCCCTCACCCATCCGGGTGGGGGGACGGGTTCGGCTCTTTGCTCACGTCTGGAGGCTTCACGTCTCAGACTGGTGGATTCAGGAAGGAGTGTCCTCCGGTTACAAGGTAGAGTTTGCAGCCTGGCCGCCCCCAAGATTCATCAAATCCCGGATGGCTCAAAACCCCCTGTCAACTCGGGGTCTGTGCCTTGCTGTCCAAAACCTTTTGAAGTTGGGGGTTATCTGCCTGGTGCCTTCCAGGGAAAGGGGCAGAGGCTACTATTCCAATCTTTTCACTGTTCCCAAAAAAGACGGGTCCATCAGACCCATCCTAGATTTAAAGCGCCTCAACAAATTTGTCAGGTTCAAACACTTTTGCATGGAGACTCTGCGCTCAGCTGTCAATTCACTATCCCGGGCGACTTCATGACCTCTGTAGACATCAAGGACGCTTACCTTCATGTACCAATCTTTCCAGGTCATCAGAGATTCCTCAGGTTCACTCTGGAGGATCAGCATTACCAATTTGTGGCCTTGCCTTTCCGCCTCACCTCGGCTCCCAGGGTATTCACCAAGGTGCTGGCGGGTGTAATGGCTCTGCTATGATCTCAGGGCATTCGCATCCTTCCTTACTTGGACGACATTCTAATCACGTCTCAGTCCTTCCAGCAGGCCCGAGCTGGATACCCAGCTGGTGGTGTCCACACTGGAGTCTTTCGGCTGGGTGATCAACCACCCCAAGTCTATCCTGTCACCGTCATTGGTGAGGTCCTTTCTGGGCATGACTCTGGATACATCTCAGGTCAAGATTTTTCTCCCTCAGCAGAAAGTGGAGAGTCTTCAAGCTCAAGCCAGGCTTCTTCTGTCTTGCCCTCATCCCTCCATCCGGCAAGGGATGCAGCTGGTGGGCCTGATGGTGTCTTGCTTCGAGGCGGTTCCATACACTCAGTTTCACATGAGACCTCTTCAGCTCCACCTCTTGTCAGTATGGGATCGGGACCCTGTGTCCCTGGATCAGGTGTTTGTTCTGTCCCCTCTGGCCAGGCGGTCTCTCACATGGTGGCGATAAGGTTGGTTCTCGCCCAATTGACTCCACACCTTCGTGGTCGGGCTGTTCAGACCTGCTCGGACAACCGGACGGCGGTTGACTACATCAATCATCAGGGAGGGACCCGGAGCAAAAGGGCCCTCAAGGAAGTGTCCCTGATACTGTCTTGGGCGGAGGAGAATGTTCCCTGCATCTCAGCTGTGTACATCCCGGGGGTGGAGAATCTGGAGGCAGACTCCCTGAGCAGGGGAGCTTCTCGTCTGGTTCCCTCAGCAACAGAGTGTTTCGCTCCCTGTGTCACCATTGGGGTCTGCCGGATGTGGATCTGTTTGCGTCCCGTCACAATCACAAGCTTCCGGCCTTTGTCTCTCTGTCCCAGGACCCTCTGGCCTTGGCCATGGATGTGCTAGCTATTTCTTGGAAGAGATTCCAACTCTTTTATGTGTTCCCTCCTTCTTCATCCATCTACTATAGGGTATGGCATGCTTACATTGACTGGTGTGAGTCTAAGTCGCTTCCCTGTCGGGTGTTTTCTATTCCTAGGATTTTGGAATTTCTGCAACGTGGTTTGGATTTGGGTCTTCAACTTAGTACCCTCAAAGGGCATGTTTCTGCTTTGGCCATTTTCTTCCAAAGATCCTTTGCTCACCATCATCTGGTCAAGACCTTCTTCCAGGGGATTGCTCATGTGCGTCCTCCACATAAGCCTATGTTACCAGTCTGGGATTTGAACTTGGTCTTATCTGCCTTGCAGAGGTCTCCCTTTGAGTGAGGCCCCTTTGTCCATTTTGACGCTTAAGGTGGTCTTTTTGGTGGCTATCACTTCTGTTAGGCGTGTTTCTGAGTTGGCGGCGCTTTCCATCAAACCCTCTTACTTTGAGAGACACCAGGACAAGGTGGTGTTTCGTTTTAAGCCAGATTTTCTGCCTAAGGTTGTGTCTGCTTTTCATCTACATCAGGACATTGTCTTGCCTTCTCTTTGCCCTAATCCTAGTAACCCTAAGGAGCGAGTTTTACACTTTCTGGATGTGGTCAGGACCCTGAAGTTCTATTTGGTGGCTACTGAATCCTTCAGGAAGACTGATGCTCTTTTTGTGCTCCCTTCTGGACCTAAGAAGGGTCTGGCTCCAGCTAAGTCCACTATCAGCAAGTGGATCCGTCAGGCTGTGGGACAGGCCTATTCTGCTAAGGGAAGGTGCCTCCCTTTCGCCTTACTGCTCATTCTACTCGTGCTATTGGTGCCTCTTGGGCCTTTCAGCACCAGGCTTCTTTTGAACAAGTTTGCAAGGCCGCTACTTGGTCTTCTGTTCATACTTTTTTACAAGGTTGATGTTAGGGCCTCAGCTGATGCTGCTTTTGGTCGCAAAGTTCTGCAGGCGGCAGTGGTTTAAACTGCCCGCTCTTACTTTTTTGGGATCCCACCCTACCTTACAGACACTGCTATTGGATGTCCCAGGAGTAAGGATTATTCTGGAACAGGACGTGCTATATACTTAGAATAATACAATTCTGTGATTACTCACCTGTAGAATTGGTATTATATGTATACAGCACGTCCTGTTCCATCCCACCCTTGTTATCATTATTCTTAGTTACCTCTGTATGGTGATTGTTCAATTTGAATTATTATTTTTGTTCTCCCGGCTTCTTGTTAACTGCTTGTCAATACTGGGGAATTTGTGGGAGGTCCCTGACTTCTATGGGGCCAGGAGGAGCCACAAGCTGTTTTCTGCAGTCCAGCGCCATCTTGTGGATGTATTACCCAGGAGTAAGGATTATTCTGGAACAGGACGTGCTGTATACATATAATACCAATTCTACAGTTGAGTAATCGCAGAATTGTATTTTTCCACTTTATAGCCTCATTGGTTTATTGTTTTCTCATGTCTTTTTGACTAATATAGCACATTTGCACTAGCACTTTATTTAGCACATTGTAACTTTATTTGAGGCAAGGTGTGCACATTCATCTTATGGATAATTTTTTTTTTTTTTAAATATGATATGTGTAGGGTTAATGTAGAAGGATTTTGCCTCTCGCCTTCCCTTAATTCCGTGTTGGGCAGAAGTACAAAAGGGGCCGGGTCCTTTTTACTCTATACCTTGTTTTAGGCTTGTGACTTTTCTTTGCTGGCTATAGTATATTTGGAGAGCATATATTCTCCGTTTTCTATTTTTCTTGCAATTTGTTCACATTTGTCTGTTTAGGTCAGCTTTGTAGCAAGTTTTCCATTTGTAGCAAGTGATACACAGTTTGTAGCAAGTGGTTAATTCCCTTATTGAGGTGTAGACGCGTTTCACACGTTAAATGCTTCCTGACTACACCATTTTACTACAATACAAGAAATATGTATATTTCAGACATTGTCTTTGTAATTTTTTTTTTTACGTAATTTTTTTTTTTATTTGTGAGTGCACTTTTAAACTGTGAAATGTTAGGTATGTATGCAGTATGCTTTTCCAGTCAAATTGCTATGTATCTGTAAAAAGTTTTGATATAAGGAGGTTTTATTATTAGGCAGATCTAGGCGTTTAATTCTGCTTTAAGGATAGTCATTTATTACCTTTCCTGACTTGTAGTATCCTTATGACCTGTAAGAGAACTTACAGCACTCCAGTATTCTATCTAGGGCTAGGTAATTCCAGGTTTAGGTTCATTTTTCATATGTAAATAAAATAGCTTACTTGTTGATTATAATGGCCACTTGCTTCACGTTTTACCGGTAGCCTGACCTAGAATCTTTGGTCGGGTTGCGCTGTTGTGTTCAGGAGGCTGGGTGTTGTATGTCTTTTCAACGCTCAGGCTTTTGGTTTTGATGTTCGCGCTTGTGCACGCTTTAAATGCCTCCACGTATTGTCGCATGGGGCCGCCCTATTGAGGGGACCTGCCCCTCAGTTTGTTTGTTGGCCAATGCGAGGCCAGAACGTTGGGAGAGGGCGGTTCCTTGATGGGAATGAGGGAGCCGCTACCTCATTTTCCTGGGCGGCCCCTTCCGGTTTTTCAAACGCATCGCTTGGAATGTGCGCTGCCATTTTTTGGGTTTTATAGGCGGTGTCTAGTCGTCGCTATCTTTTTGGTTTATGTGGCCATTAACTTTTTTTTTTATATGCATAAACTGTATTATCATTGCATAGCTTCCGAGTCTGTGCACTCACATCACAGAATAAATAAATGCAGTAGTCTTTTTTGTATGTTCCGATATATTTATTACAGTAACAATATTTGTTTATATATTATTGTAATATATTTATTACAATACCAATATTTGATTATTGTCTCCATTTTGCTCCTTGGACTTGTATATATTGCTAATGTGTGTATATTTTCTTATATTAAATTACACTTTGGAACGGGTGTTCTAGCTCGCTTTTTTGTTTTTTCTCTCTTACTGTTATTCTTTTGTAGTTTATTTATTTATTTGTAGTGTAGAAGGGTACAAAGCTACAAGTTTCATTAAGACCTGGGGGGCGGGTAGCCTTTAACATCATAATCCAATTGGTCTCTTTTTGGAGGGTTGTTTTAGTTATGTCCCCTCCTCACGGATGTGGGTGAACTCTATCTAGAATTTGAAAGTGGAGGCCCTCTGGGGAACCCTTGTGACGTGTGGCAAAGTGTCTTCCCACTGGTGTCAGTATGTTCATTTTCTTTATGTCTCTGATGTGTTCGTATATTCGGTTCTGTAGTTTTCTGTTGGTCTTACCTATATAATACCTTGGACATGTACAGGTCAATATATATACTAAATAAGTGGAGTTGCAATTCCCAAAATGTTTAGGTTTTATTGTGGTATCTGGAGGCACCCGAATTTCTTCTCCTTGTTTTATGTATTGACAGGAGCTACAACTCTGACAACGGTAAGTGCCCTTGATTGTACAACATTCCTTCTTTTTATTTTCCACATAGTGGCTCTGTACTATGATGTCTCTTATGGACCCCGTCTAAATGTTAGCTTTGGAGTGTCTGGGACAAATTGCCCTATGTCAGGGTCTCTTTGTAGCATGTGCCAGTATTTTTCTAGTGTATGTCTGATTTCGCTGTGTTGCTTATTGTAGATTAGGATAAGCGGGGTAAATTCAAGTTTTCTTTCTTTTTTCATTCTGATTCAGCATGATTTCTCTGTTTTTGTCTTTTGCTCGTTTATATGCTCTTCTGGCTGTAGCCTCTGGCCAGTAGGCAGGACCTTATCCCATCTGCTACAGTTTTGAAATCTGTCTCTTCTGTGCAATTCTGCCTTTCCCTTAAATATTCCCCATAAGGTATGCTGTTGTTAGGGGGAATTGGGTGTGAGCTAGATGCCCTTAGTATATTGTTGGCGGTAGTGGATTTGCGGTAGAGGCTTGTGGTTATTCGTCCCTGATTGTCCAGGTTAACTTTTAGATCGAGAAATTTATATCATGTGCCAATGTAAATTTGAGGTTGACATTATTTGTGTTTAGTTTATCCACAAATGCTACCAGGTTTTCCTTTGTATCTTCCCAAACTATCAAAATATAATCTATGTAGCGTAGCCACATGGTTTGTGTATTTGTTGTTATCTTCATCTTGCCAAATTAAGTTCTCCCACCATCCTAAGTAAAGGTTAGCGAACGATGGGGCAAAGGTAGTCCCTATCGCTGTTCCTTGTAGTTGATGATACAGTTGCTTATTGAAGAGGAATGTATTGTGTGTGAGAATGAATTCCAGTAATTGTAATAATAGTGTGTTGTGGTCATGTTGTGTGATATCTGTTTGGTCTAAATGGTGGGGCTTATGACGTCACTCCCGGGCCTCTTGCTGCCTCTCCTCGGCTCAGCTGTCAGATGCCCTGGTGATCGCTGGGCAGAGCAGTGGAGGGGCAGGGGATGCTCTGATCCCCTGCCCCCCCCCTCCTCTGGCCAGCGATCACCAAGGCATCTGACAGCTGATCACCACAGGAGCTGACAATCGGGTGAGGTGAGTAAAGTAAAAAAATTTTTTTTTTTTTTTTTTTTTTTTTAATAAATGACATTTTTGTGTGTGTGTGTGGTTTTTTTTTTTTTTTTTGTTAACCCTTTGTGAACTGGTAAGGGGTCCATGAGACCCCTTATACCAGTTCACAAGGCTGGGGTCTGGCAAGCCTGCAACTAGCGGGTGGCTTGCCATTAACCCCCGCACCCCCAATTACCTGCCTCCCCAAAGCCCAGGGGGGGGGGCAGAAGAGCCCGGGCCCACACAGGGTATGTGGGCTTGTAGGCTGCAGGGTGGGGGGCCACAAAAGCTGGCCCCTCCACTCTGTTCCTACAAGCCCCCATAGCTGGTCCCGGGCTGGTTATGACGGGTAAGGGGGACCCTACGTCATTTTTTTTTAAAATTTTAAGGGTTAGGGTTAGCCTAACCCTTAAAATTAAAAAAAAAAAATGGGTTCCCCTCTACGTCATTTTTTTTTTATTTTTACGGGTTAGGGTTAACCTAACATTAACCCTTAAAATTCAAATTTTTTTTTTTTTAAGGGTGAGGGTTATGCGCATGCTTTACTTTGGGGTGTTTGGCAACTCTTCCCTTGACAGTACCTATGCATGTTGGGTATTGTTCTGTTCGGGGGTTTTTGCTTTTTCAGATTTTACTTGTTTTTTTCTGTTTGCATATAGTTTTTTTTTTAGGAAAATGTGGCTTTGATTCTTCTTTTTTATTCTTTTTTAGGGAAACTCTGTGCAACCAAAGAATTGATTGAGGGATTACTTCCAGAAAATTGCGCCCAAGTCAACAAACCTGGTACGCCTAGAAACCTGAAGTGTATACTTCCAGAGAATATATAGTGTTTGGGGGGTATTTCAAATTTAAAGGGTTCTTTTTCTGGGAAGACCGCAAGGTGCGCTTAGCGCGGTGCATAGTTGTATTGTAATCTCCTAAAGCGCTGTTTCAGTTTGGGGGAGTCTCCTGCGCAGGAAAGGGTGTCTACCTATACATATGTGGTAACGTTGTGACCGGGATTAATTGGGGTTTCACATGCAATAAGATTTTATTGACAAACTTACATTTTTTATTACAAAAAAACACTACAAATTGCAAAAAATAGATTTTTTTTTTTTTTTTTTTTTTGCACATATTTCACCCAAAAGTATTGAGAATACACCTAAAAAATTACAAACAAGACATTTCATGTTAAGGCCCAGACTCTGCTGAAAAAACATTATATCATTTTCCTGGGAAATCCCTGGAAATCCCTTCAAAAATCACATTTGAACATGGGGAGCGCAAAATAGTGCAAAATGGTCTGGCACCAAGCGTGACAAAAAGTCCAGGTAGGCTGGCAGCGAAAGGGTTAAGGGCTTTCTTGTGTTGGGGTGTGATATTTTTGGGGCGTAGGCCTTCAGTGTTCATGCTTTCTATTTCCTGTGACTAAGTTGACGAAGGTCTTGACACCTGCGTTCATGGTTAATGGTGGAAAGTAATTAGATAGTTTCTTAAATGTCTTTTTTTTCTTGTTTTTGTGTGTTCTGTGTGTTTAAGGTATACAGGGTTTCTAATATGTGTAGACTATCCTCATGTCCGTGTGTCAGAGAGATATTCTGTATGTCTTCTATTTGGTTTTTTGGCTGTGTGGGGCTTGCTGTGGCCGAACTATTTTCTTTGTCACTATATTGATATTGCAGAAGTATTTTTCTAGCATACAGGTTTAAATCTTTGAGAAGTTCAAATTTGTTAAGGTTTGATTCCGGGCAGAAATTCAGGCCAAATCTCAGAAACTCCTCTTGGTGTTTTGTGAGGGGGATGTTGGCTAAGTTTATGATATCGCGTTTGTTTGTCTGGGTATTTACCACTTTACTATTTGTTGTTCCTGAGTTCATGGTTGTTGTGTGTATGTGCCCCTCTTTGGGGCTTGGGATATGTCTCCCAGTATGTTTTGTCCGATTTGGCTTTTCTGGTCTAAAAAAGGGTCGCAGGTTTCACCCCTCTTTTGTCTATTCTCGGGGGATGGTAACCAGTGGGAAGACACTTAACCACACATCACAAGGGTTCACTGGAGGGCCTCCACTTTCAAATTCTAGTTCGAGTTCACCCACATCTGAGAGGAGGGGACATAACTAAAACAACCCTCCAAAAAGAGACCAAATGGATTACGATGTTAAAGGCTACACGCCCCCCAGGTCTTAATGAAGCCTGTAGCTTTGTACCCTTCCTTAAATAAACTACAAAAGAATAACCGTGAGAAAAAACGACAAAAAAGCAAGATAGTGTAATTTAATATAATAAAATATACACACATTAGCAATATATAGAAGTCCAAGGAGCAAAATGGAGACAATAATCAAATATTGGTACTGTGATAAATATATTACAATAATATATAAACAAATATTGGTACTGTAATAAATATATCGGAATATGGTCGGGTGACCAGTTCTCATTCCCCTTAGGGAGAGTTACAAGTTTTCCACGAGGCTTCTGTTGCCTCTGGGCTGGTTGGGTCGTCACACTGGCCTATTCCTTTAAGGGGGAAGAATCTCCCCTTTTTCATTTTATTCCGTTATATTGGTGCTTGGGTACCATTGGCCCTTCAGCACCAGGTTTTTTCTGTTGAATAAGTTACTAGACTGTTGCTTGTCTCTGTTCATACCTTTCAAAGGTCTTGTTATGAGATTGACGTTAGAGCCTCTGCTCATGTCATGCCTGTTGCAAAGTTTTGCAGGTGACAGCGCCTTTACTGTCCGCTGTTCCTTGTTTTTGGGGATCCCCCCCTACTTTATGGGCACTGCTATTGGATGTCCCATGTGTAAGTATTATAGATGGAGCAGGACGTGCTGTATGCTTAGAATAATACAATTCTGTGAGATACTCACCTATAGAATTGGTATTATACGCATACAGCACGCCCTGCTCCACCCCACCCTGGTTTACATTTTTCTGGATCCCCTGTATGGTGATTGTTATCATTACTATTGTACCAGTTGGTGGTTGGTTTCTCCCGGCTTCTTTCTCACTGCTTTTCAATACTGGGGATTTGTGGGAGGTCCCTGGGTATATGAAGGGCCGGGAGGAGCCTGTTTTTGCATGTCTGCAGTGTACAGCGCCCTCTGGCGGAGGATAACCCATGTGTAAGTATTATAGATGGAGCAGGACATGCTGTATGCGTAGAATGCCAATATATTGTCCTTTCCGCCTTACTGCTCATTCCACTTGTGCTATTGGTGCCTCTTGGGCTTTTCAGCACCAGGCTTCTGTTGAACAAGTTTGCAAGGCCGCTACTTGGTCTTCTGTTCATACCTTTTCAAAGTTTTACAAGGTTGATGTTAGGGCCTCAGCTGATGCTGCTTTTGGCTGCAAGGTTCTGCAGGTGGCAGTGATCTGACCTGTCTGTTGTTACCCTTAGGGATCCCACCCTACTTTATGGACACTGCTATGGATGTCCCATGTGTAATGAATCTTATCTGGAGCAGGACGTACTGTATACTAAGAATAATACAACAAAGAGCAACTAAGAACAATACACCTGTAGAATTGGTATTATGAGTATACAGTACTTCCTGCTCCACCCCACCCTTGGTTTTGCATTATCTTGGATCCCCTGTATGGTGATTGTTATCATTGTTATAGTTACCTGTTTGGTTCTGTTTTAATTCTCCCGGCTTCTCGTTAACTGCTTTTCAATGCTGGGGATTGTGGGAGGTCCCTGGGTATTTGAGGGGCCGGGAGGAGCCTGTTTTAATACCCATGTGTTATGAATCTTATCTGGAGGAGGACGTACTGTATACTCATAATACCAATTCTTCAGGTGAGTAATCACAGAATTGTATTTTTTTATTTAATTTTTTTAACTAGCAGTGGGGAAAGTCAAGCACGTAATACCTACGTGCTTGGCACTTAACGCTTGGACATGCCAGCACGTAGGTGTTACGTGCTTGGCAACAAAAGGGTTAACTACATCCTTGTTGTTTTCAAGTTCGCATAATGCTTTTCCTAGTTCAAATTGTCACCTATTGTAGTCGGGGGGAGTAGTAGGAACAGCTTTTCGATGTCTTTGGTGGCACAATTGACAAAGGCCTGTACCAGGCTGTCTGTAAGGGGGAGGGTTTGATTTCTTCTTGAATCTGGGAGCGGCTAGATGGGTATCTACTAGCCTTTTACAACCAAGGACAACAATCCTACCTAAGTTAACTACGCGTTCTAATTAGCTTAAAAAGTCCTATCCGGGGGGGGGGGCGTGGCTTGGCCGGGGAACGAGATGGAAGCTTGACCTGGGAGCTCCTGACGAGGTCCCCTAAGAAGCCTTTCTATTCGCGCTCTACTTCGACTATGGGGCGACTAAACAAACCCGGGGCTTCTGCTAAGACCCCCAGATCCTCCCAGACCCCTAAATCTGCGAGTAAGAGGCTCCCAGAGCTGTTCCAGAGCCAAAGGAAAGAGGACCACCGGCCTTCCAATATGGCGGACGCACGCTCCATGTGCAGCTCGCCGGAGCGGGAAGATGCGACCGCCTCTGATGGTGAAGACTGCGCTCTCTCGGCTCTACTCAGTCAGCTCCCCACTCGCAGTAAACTAGCGAGTTTCGCAGGGGAAATCAAGGCTTCAATCACCGCAGCTATTGCGGACCTGCGGGGAGACCTGAAACACCTCTCCCAAAGAGTGGACAAAGTTGAGGGGGAAGGAGCCGACACGTCGTCTAGGCTGGTGGAGGTGCGTGATGTGGTCCGAGCTCACAACAAGCATTTACTGGACTTCCACAGACACCTGGAAGACCTCGAAAATCGGAAACGGAGGTGTAATATTCGAGTCCGGGGGGTACCAGAGGAGGTGGCCCCGGATCAGACGCAAGAGGCCCTGACTTCCATTTTCAACTCTCTCTTGGAGAGACCGCCAGGTTCGCAGATTGAGTTTGTCAGAGCTCACAGGGCTCTCAGGCCCCGCAGCGCTGGAGATTCTACCCCTCGAGATATCATCTGCTGTTTGCTGAGTTTCCCACTGAAAGAGGAAATCCTCGCTAAGGCGAGAGGTCGGGACAATATTTTATTCAATAACAGTGAAATTCAGTTGTTTCAAGATCTATCAAGCATTACCCTGCAGAACCGGAGGGCTTTGCGCCCCCTCACAGCGCTTCTCAGAGAGCGGGGTATCCCATATAGATGGCGGTTTCCTTTCGCCCTATCTGCTTCAAGCAACGGCAAGTCGGTCACACTCAGGCTCCCGGAGGACTTACCGGACTTTTGCACCCAGCTGCGACTTCCTGAGATATCCCTCCCGGACTGGCTTCAGGACTTTTCCATCCCGAAGCTGCTGCGCAGAGGTGCTCGAGACGATCGCACCAGCTCTTATCGGCGTGCGCCCCGGGATCGCTCCCCGCGGGCTCCGTGTGGAGAGGGCAGCCGTTTCAGATCCAGGAGCTGAGTTGCAGGCTAACGCGACCTTTACGGCCTTCAGAGCTAAGCTGATTTGCCCCTATTACTGTTGCCTAGGATCTAGCTGATTGACCCACCCCTCATAGATTGTAGGCCGCTAATATGTTTAGCATTGTAGGCTCCCCACCTGAATCTCCTATAGATTTGTTTCCATAAGTTTACTGTTTGCCGGTTCTTATCGGGGGTGGGAATCCTGGGTTGCTAAGTTGATGTGCGGGATGGTACACTGGGAATGCTAGTTGCTTCACATGTTTTGGGCCCTTTCCCCTTTGCATGTATGTAGCCGGGGGCATTGCTTATGTGTGTCTCCTTTGTGGGGGGGGGTTCTGGGGGCTGGGAGACCTCTGGCTCCACACTTGGGGGCTGGGGGTTTTTCTGCCTCCTGGACCCTCATGAGCCATTGGACTATGGTATATGCTTAGCCCACTATGTTGTTGGTTGTTATGTTCACTGTTATCTTTGTTGGGTTCCATTTTATTATTCACATGTGTTAGACCCACACTGGTCCCGGGCGCTCCCCTGATGGGGATTCGGTATGGGTTGGCTCTCTGTCAGATGGGGGGGGTGAGGGGGGTCGGGAGTGAGGGTCCTGTAGGTTTATTGAGTCCATGGATGGGTACGGCTTGGGGCGTCCCTTTCCTTTCGTTTACTCCCTTACGAGCCTCGCCATGGGTCGGCGCTGAGTGTACGTTCTAGGGCGAGGGGTGGATATGACACTTCGGTCTCCCACATTGAGCGGAGATGCGGTGAGCTGTGGAGGGGCGGAGCTCGGGGATGCGAGGTGCGGCGATGGTGGGAGGTTGAGTTGAGTGACGGGGCGACGGGTCGGTGCTCCTCTTTCGTTCCATGACGCTATGCCAAGAGGCGGCGCTCGGTGACCGGCGAGCTGGCCAGCATGGCCTGACACTTCAAGCTTTACTGCGGCTTGGAGGTTGGGACTATCCCCGTAGCGTTACGGCGGCTGCGTGCTGTGGGCCGATGGAGGAGACATTAAGGTTGGACGGATGCCCCCTCTGCTGGGGCCTGGGCCGGAGGTCGGCTACTTAGGCGTGGGTCTGGGGGGGGGGGACTGGGGAGTTTCTCCGTTTATGTTCGCTCCCTTACTGGGACGGGTTCGCTCCCTTGCTTTTTGCAATACTGGGAATATAGGAGGGGGCCTCGTTGGGGTTTTGCGGGTTGAGCTGATGGTATGAGGCTTTCGGTCTCTCTTTTCTGATTTTTTGGGGGGGGTTCCCTTGGCCTCCCGCGGTCCCCCACAAAAGGGTAGATAGCCCAGGTTGGAACCAGAGAGAGCCTGATTTTTAGTCTCTCTCACCTTGACCTTGGAAATCTTTCACTGAGGTTGCGGGGGGTGGCTGCCGAAGGGGGACTTTGTCTCCTCTTGGGTCGGTTACTCCAGTTGTTCCTAAACCCTGTGTGGGGAATCGGGGAGATTCTCCTCGTTTCCTCCTGCCCTCTTTAGGTGCTTGGTTTCTGTGTTGTGTCTGCGTGTCTGGTCTGTTTATTCGTCGGTATTTCCTTTTGTGTCCTTCCCAGTGTTCTTTCTATCTGTCCCTATTGTTCTCTCGTCTCTCCCCTTTCTTCTTTTTCCTTCTGGGTTATTGAGGTGTGGTAGGAGTCTACACACGCTCCTGTTCAGGGGCGTATTTCTGATTTGGAGGCTGCTCAGGTAGGGGGCGTTGATCGGTTATTCTAGTGAAGATGGGTCCCCTATGCCTCAATGTTGTCTCGGTGAACGCTAAGGGCCTAAATACTCCTGTTAAAAGGGATGCCCTCTTCCGAGAATTAAAGCTGTTGAATGCTCACTTTGCTATGGTCCAGGAGACCCATTTCCAGAGAAACAAGGCCCCATATCTGGGCAATAGGGTGTACTCGACTTGTTTTGCGGCTCACTCCCCTACTAACAAAGCAAAAGGGGTAGCTATCCTAGTGAACAGAGCTACCACGTTTCGGGTCTTTGCGGTTGAGAGGGATCTGGAAGGTAGATTTGTGTTTGTGAAGGGGGCACTTCTAAATGGTCATGTTGTCACCTTGGCAAATGTGTATGCCCCGAACAAAGATCAGCACAAGTTTTGTTCCGTGGTGCTGGCCAAACTGGACTCTTTTAGGGAAGGTATGTTACTATTAGGTTTGTTGAATTGTGCTTTGAATCCCCTGGTGGATACCTCTGACGCTAAAACTGCCATTTCTTATGGAGCACTGAAGCGGATTAAGAGATCCTTGCAGGAGTTGGAGTTAATTGACTCCTGGCGTTTGATGAATCCAACAGGGCGAGACTATACATATTACTCTCCCATTCACGCTAAATACACCAGGATTGACTATATCTTTCTATCGCAGTCGAAATATCACTTTCTCCGATCATGCGCCTGTAGTGCTTTCATTGACTCTCCCTTGCGTAGAGCGGAAGGAGTGGCACTGGAGACTTAATGAAAGTATGTTGAAGGACCCTGGGGTGGTTATGAGGCTGCAGGAGAGTTTAGCCAGGTATGTCAAGGAAAATGTTACAGAGGGGTTGGATCCGGTTGTGGTTTGGGAAGCACAGAAATGTACGATGAGAGGGTTATTAATTCAGGAGGGGACGAGGCTCAAGAGGGAACGACTGCAGCAAAGAGAGGATCTGGTTAAACAGCTGTTCTTGAATCCGCACATAAACAGTCGCTGTTAGATAAATGTCTACAAGATCTGGAGCTGAAGCGTAAGGCACTTAAAGACCTGTTGGCTAGGGAGAATAGTAGGTGGCGCATGGGGCTGTATTATGAGCAAGGCAATAGATCCGGTAGGATGCTCGCACGGGCGCTTAGACCCAAAATTGCCTGCAACAGGATTGAGGCCATTAGGGGGAGGGATGGGCTCCTGCTCCAGAATAGTGAGTCCATTGCTGGTGCTTTTTGTAACTTTTATTCTGACCTTTATAATCTACAAGAGCATCATTTGGGGAGGGATCAGGACGGTCTCATGGCCTCTTATCTGTCTGATTCAGGAATGCCTTCGTTGTCTGAGGATGAGGTGGCCCAATTGGAGGCCCCAATATCAGTGGGGGAGCTGCAAAAGGCACTTAAATCTACTAAACCGGGTCGGGCCCCGGGCCCTGATGGCTTCCCCACACAATATTATAAATCCTTCTCGGGCCTGTTGCTCCCTATGATGAAAAGTGCGTTTGAATCCACCTCATCCTCGGGCACTCTGCCCAGCACCTCCTTGGAAGCCCGGATAGTGGTGATTCCAAAGGAGGGGAAAGATCCGACAGATTGCAAAAGCTATCGCCCTATATCCCTTTTAAATGTGGATGTGAAAATTTTTGCGAGGGCCCTAGCCAATAGGATTGCCTCCCTCCTGCCGAATCTTGTTACACAAGATCAAGTGGGTTTCGTTCCGACTCGGGAGGCCCGGGATAACGTCACCAAGGCTCTTAATGTACAGTGGTGGGCTAAGGCTCGGCAGATCAGAGCGCTCATGCTTTCTACTGACGCTGAAAAAGCGTTTGATCGGGTTGACTGGAGGTGGCTGGGTAAGGTACTGGAACATATAGGTCTGGGAGTGGAAATGAGGAATAGAATTCTGTCGCTTTATTCTAATCCCATTGCCAGAGTACGAGTTAACGCTTGTACTTCCCAAGTGTTCCACATACGCAACGGTACTAGACAGGGATGCCCTCTGTCCCCATTGATATTTGCTCTTTCACTGGAACCATTCCTTAGAAGAGTTAACCTTAACCCAGACATTAAGGGGGTGGCTATAGGTGCGAGGGAAAGAAAGGTGGCCGCATATGCGGATGACATGCTTTTTTTTCTGAGCTCTCCGAGGATCTCGGTTCCAAATCTTCTAAAGGATATTGAGATCTTCGGACGCCTATCGAACCTAAAGATTAATTTCAGCAAGTCGTGCGCTATGAACATATCGCTGCCTGAGGGGGAGGTACGTGAATTGCAGAAGCTCTTTCCCTTCACCTGGGAGGGGAAGAGTTTGAGATACCTGGGGGTCCAGATGCCTGTCTCACCCTCTGAACTGTTTCAGCTCAACTTTGCTCCTCTGGGAGCGAAGATCAAACGGGACTTAGAGGGTTGGAATAAATTGAGGCTGTCCTGGTTTGGACGCATCGCGGTACTTAAGATGAATGTGTTACCGAGGCTGCTGTACCTCCTGCAGTGTATCCCCATTACTATCCCCAACTCCTTTTTTGTCACTATGACTAAGATATTTATGAACTTTGTTTGGGCGGGTAGACCACCTAGAATCAGGAGGCGTATTTTGATGCTCCCCAAGGAGCAGGGAGGTTCCGGACTGCCCTGCCTTAAGACATATTATCGGGCCGTTCACGTTGGTAGGGTTGTGGATTGGCATATTAATAGGTCCCAAAAAGACTGGGTGCGTATAGAAGGGGAGATTGTGGAAAATGGGAGGTTAGATGTTCTATGCAACCTGAGGAGATCTGACATCCCGACCCCGGTCAAAACCCATCCATTTGTGGGGACCTCGCTGGCCATCTTCGACCTCCTCTGTAGAGGCCCGAGGGCGATATCCTCTCAGCCAGGTCATCTTACCCCGATTTGTCATAATCCGGCCTTCCCCCCTGGGAGAGACCCCTCATTTTTGAGAGACTGTAAGGGCCCCAATCCCCTGAGGGCTCACCATTTATGGGACAAGGGGGCTTTTATAGGTAGGCGGGACTTGCAATTAAAATTGGAGCGTGAGGTTTCTGTGCTTCCTTACCTCCAGCTGCGACACTTCCTCCTGGGGCAGGATATTAAAGCTCGACTGAGGAGTGACCCTACAGAATTTGAAAAAGCCTGCCTGGGATTGGGTCCGGGGTCTCATCTTTTGTCTTGGGCCTACCAACTGTTAAGGCGGGAGGAGAAAACGGAACTCAGACCATGGGAGGGGAGGTGGGAATCAGATTTCGGCAGATCCCTTTCGAAAGAGGAATGGGGAGATGTATATAGAAATGCTCACAAGGGACTGCTCAGCAGCTCTATGCAGGAGACGAATTATAAGTTGATCACACGATGGTACCGGACTCCAGAGCTGCTGCATTCTTTCTATACCTCGGTTCCGGACACTTGTTGGAGGTGTGGGCAGCCTGGGGCCTCAATGATGCATATTTGGTGGTCCTGTCAGGCCCTGGGGGAGTTTTGGTCAAAGATTAGGGAGATTAGTGACCTGGTATTGGGTGAACCTTTAGATTGGAGCGCGGAGGCAGTCCTTCTGGGTTGGTCTTCGGATGGCAAGGGGTTGGCGGGGGGAGCTCCTCTGGCTAGACACCTCTTAAATGCTGCTAGAGTGCTTATCCCCAGGAACTGGAGGTCCCAAAAAGTCCCTACAGTTAGAGATTGGTTCTGTCAGCTTAACCATGTTGAGATCATGGAGGAGATTTGCTATGTCAGGCAAGATAGGCTGGATGCGTACAGGAAGATCTGGACGACGTGGTCGCTCTTCAAGGATACTGCACTTTATAAGGGAGTGGGAGTCTGATACTGCTCGGGCGCTGCTCTCTAGTAATTTTCATATTCCCTGGTAATGGATTGGGGGTCTCTAGCTGAAGGAGCACCCTGGAGGGTAGATGGAGGGTTTCGTCCCCCCCCCCCCCCTCTGGGGATCTCTCGCCTTTTAATGCCTGGTGGGTCCCCCTGGGATCTTTGTTCTTTTGACATCTGGGTCCTGCTTTCTCCCCCTCTTTGTCTCTTTCTTCTCACCTCTCCTTGGGTTCCTCCCCTCTTTCTGGCCTCCCGGGCTGTGGCTATCTGCTTTTTCTCATGGGTTTCTGGTGTCTTCCTGTGCCCATCTACCCAGTCCTCTTGTGTGTGTGTGCCCCCCCCTCCCCCTAGTCAGTTTACCCCCTGTTACTCTTAGTTTTGTCTTTTGTTAGGTGTGTTCGGTGTACGTTCATTGCTTGACGCATGGAGGCTTCGCTGTTGATGGGCTCCCCCCCAGGAGTCTTGTTCTAGGCGTGAGATCCTAGCCCAATCTCACTAGCCCTAATAGGTGGGTTGTTGAGGCGGGGTCTCCCCCTGTTGGGATAGTGTAACTCGGGGGGATACCCAATGTTGTACTTGTATAAGCATTGCCTCTGTAACATGTGCTATTATGGAAAATGCATTCCTACATGTTGTACGTCTTATTGATGTCCTAATAAAAATTGAGTATGACAAAAAAAAAAAAAAAAAAAGGCCTATCCGTTGAAACAACAAGCACCATTTATACCAGGTACTTTACATTACTCCAACAGAACCTCCTCTCCATTTACTCGTAACCTAAACCCTTGTCTAACATTATTAACCTTTTCAGCGCACCAAACTTATTGGCACAAGACTACTCAGTTTGTTCCCCTCCTATACTTATATAACATGGTAACACTTTTACGACTCGCTTATCACTTTAACATCCCTCTACAAATTACCCGATTATATACTGGCCATGTAATATTTCCCACCAGTCTATATGACACTTGCCTTGTGATCCCCTCTTTTAAGATTATTTTCTTTCTTAAACCTGTGTATCTAATGTAATGTATATATAACAAACTTGTATGTATAGATCTATGTGATAAAAGTTATCGGCCAAATATACATATGAAAGCATTACTGCATAATGCAAGAGAGTACATAATGAACTGTATATGTACAAAATGTCTATTAAATCTTCTCAAACTTAGAGATGGGGCCTGGGTTTTATCCTCATTCTTTCCTTAGCATCTAAATTTGGTGCAAGTGATCTAAACATCATCACCCCTTTCCATGAAGTGTTGCACAGTGATGAAGCTGGAGGACAGATTACACAATCACACTTGGGAGGTTTGTATTAACTGAATACAAGGTAACATAACATAGTAACATAGTATGTAAGGCTGAATAAAGACTTTAGTCCATCCAGTTCAGCCTGTTTAACTCCTTCCAGTGGTCTAGTAGCCATAGCCGGAAATGTTATTACATGCCAGGAAGGCATCAAGGCCATTTTTGAACATTTTTAATGTATCCCTCATTACTACCTCCTCTGGCAGCGAGTTCCATACTCTCACTGCTCTTACAGAGAAGAATCCCCTCCTATATCGGTGGAGAAAGCACCTTTCCTCTAACCTTAGTGGATGCCCCCGGGTTATGGTTACACTCCGGGGTATAAATAGATTGTGGGACAGATCCTTGTATTGACCCCGAATATATTTATACATAGTTATTAGATCACCCCTCAATCGTCTTTTTTCTAGACTAAATAAGCCTAACTTGGACAATCTTTCCGGGTACTCTAGCCCCCGCACTCCTTTTATTAACTTTGTTGCCCTTCTTTGAACGCGCTCCAGTTCTGATATGTCCTTTTTAAGCACACGTGCCCAGAACTGTCCCAAAAAGGATTAATCTGAAGGACAGATAATACATCCACACTTGGGAGATTTTTTATTTATTTTTTCCAAAAAAAGAGATGGCGGAGATCAGTCACGAACCCACGTTGCCTCCCATTTTAGAAGGATTTGCGTGCTTAAAACAAAATCTCACCACAACCACCCACCCTAATGAAGAGTGTTTGTACAAAGTAATGCAGCATTTGGCAATTAAATTGCATTCTCACTCCTTTATTATTATTATTATTATTATTATTATTGTTTATATAGCGCCATCAACTTCCGTAGCGCTTTACAAGTTAAGAATACAGACAAGGTAAAACATATAGCACAGAGAACAATACAAAATTAGATGCCACAGGTTAAAACCAAGTGTTGTGAGCACAGGAGACAATAGGGAGGAGTGCCCTGCCCTTGCGAGCTTACAGTCTAAAGGATGGGGGTGGAGACAAAGGGGGTGGGGTCACAAGTGGTAGAGCTTGAGTATGGCTGCATGTGCCATTGAAGGTTATAGTAGTTGCTTAAGCCAGGTCATATGCTTGTCTGAAGAAGTGAGTTTTGAGGGCGCTTTTAAAGGCTTGGAGTGATGGAGAGTGGCGGATCGAGCGGGGGAGTGCATTCCAGAGAAGTGGGGAGGCACGGGAGAAGTCTTGAAGGCGGGAGTGCGAGGAAGTAACCAAGGAAGAGGACAGGAGAATGTCAGAGGCGGAGCGGAGGTTGCGCTTTGGTTGGTAATGCTTTGTAGGTTAGCACTAGAAGTTTGAACTGAACTCTATGGGAGACAGGTAACCAGTGGAGGGATTGACAGAGGGGAGTAGCACTGGAGAAGCGAGAGGAGAGATGGATGAGGCGAGCAGCAGAGTTTAGGATAGATTGGAGGGGAGCCAGTCTGTTTGTTGGCAAACCACAGAGGAGGGTGTTGCAGTAGTCCAGTCGGGATATGACCAGGGCATGTACTAGCATTTTAGTGGTGACAGGTGAGAGGAAGGGACGGATGCGAGATATATTTTTGAGTTGGAGGCGACAGAAGGTAGCCAGGGAGTGAATGTGAGGTCTGAAGGAGAGAGAGGAGTCCAGAATGACACCCAGGCATCGAGCTTGAGGAGTTGCAGTTATTGTAAGATTATTTACAGAGATTGTGGTGAGGAGAGTGAGATGGCCGGAAAATGACCAGTTCAGTTTTGTCCATGTTCAGTTTAAGAGAGCGAGATGTCATGAAGGAAGAGATGGCTGTTAGACAGTCAGGAAGGCGAGAGAGGAGAGAAGAGAGATTCGGGCCAGAGAGGTAGATCTGAGTGTCGTCTGCATAAAAGTGATATTGGAAGCCTAGCAAGGTTATTAGTTGTCCTAGACCAGAAGTGTATATTGAAAAAAGTAGGGGTCCTAGGACTGAGCCTTGTGGTACCCCTACAGACAGAGGCCGGGGAGAGGAAATGGTGTTTGAGTAAGATACACTAAATGTGCGGTGAGAGAGATAGGAGGAGAGCCAAGAGAGTGAGAGACCTTGAATTCCAAGAGAAGAAAGAATATTGAGAAGCAGAGCATGGTCGACAGTGTCAAAAGCAGATGATAAGTCGAGAAGAATGAGAGCAGAGTAGTGACCTTTGGATTTGGCTGTTAGTAGATCATTGATGACTTTGGTGAGGGCCGTTTCGGTAGAGTGACACGAGCGGAAACCAGATTGGAGGGGATCTAGGAGGGAGTTTGTAGACAGATAGTTTGTAAGTTCTGTATGGACATGCTGTTCAAGAAGCTTTGATGAGAAAGGAAGCAGAGAGATTGGGCGGTAACTGGGGAGGGCAGAGGGGACCAGAGAGGGTTTTTTGATGAATGGAGTTATAAGAGCATGCTTATAGGCGGAGGGAAAGGTTGAATAAAGATGTTAGCAATTAGCTGTCTCTATCCAACATGTAAAACACAGAGCAATTAATATTTAAAAAATTAACAACACACTAAGGTGAAGTATAATGATCTTTTTAAAAGTTCAAAGAAGGTATATAAATAATTCAGTCCTCCTATTTGATAGATGGCAAGTTATCTCTCATCAATGCCATTGACTCGATGTTCAAGGAAAGATGTGCTGAATATAATTGCAACTTATCCACCAAGTGCCCACCACCTAGATTATTTACTCTTACCAGATGGCTGAGCCAATAAAGCTTTTCAAATAAGAATCTTAGTTTCTCCTCGTCAAATGCTTTAGGTCTTCTTTAAGCAAATAACTTTTTTGCCCATGAAACTTAATCTAATAATCCTCATTCATACGGATTCTTTCCTCCCAATGAGTATATTGGCAATTGTACATAAAAGGAGAAAATAAACTGAAATAGCGTAATACCGCTTTTTATTTTGACCTCTATTATTAAGATTATAAAATGCGCACTCACATTTCATAAAAACACAATCAGCATTGAAATAGCAGGCAAGGATCTCACCGCCCTTTTCTTACACCGTGGCTGCAGGTGTCCCAATGATGGATGAGGAGAAGGGGTGTGTAGGTCCTCGTTATATTACAAATGCTAGGTGCTGACTGAAGATGACCGCCTTGCCGTCCGTGTCTGGCATTGGGACACCTGCGGCCCCTCTTCAGTGACTCCGTTTCTGGGGATGATTCTGGACTCGGTTCAATCAAGGATATTCCTTCCTCCGCAGAAGGTGGAAGCGCTGACAACGCAGGCTAGGTCCCTGCTCGCGAACCCTCATCCTTCCATCCGGCAGGGAATGCAGTTGGTGGGCTCGATGGTGGCAAGCTTCGAGGCAGTGCCCGTTGCCCAGTTTCATTTGAGAATCCTACAGCTTCACCTTCTGTCAGTATGGAACAAGGACCCAGCGTCCTTGGACGACAGCTGGGTGATTCTCCCCTCGGTCAGACAATCCCTTGCGTGGTGGTTGGACCACAGGAACTTGACAAAGGGCAGATCCTTCCTGGCTCCCTCTTGGGAGACGGTCATGACGGATGCCAGTCTTTCGGGCTGGGGGGGATTCTGGAAGTCCCTGCGCTTCCAGGGGAGGTGGGGCCCTCAGGAGGCCCATCTTCCTATCAATGTCCTGGAACTCAGGGCGGTCAGATTGGTGCTGGAACGATTGACCCAGCACCTGCAGGGTCTGGCGGTTCAGGTACGCTCAGACGAAAGGACGGCGGTTGCCTACATCAATCATCAGGGAGGAACCCGGAGCAAGGGTGCTCTCCAGGAGGTGTCTCTGATTCTAACTTGGGCAGAGACCAATGTACAATGCATATCGGCTGTCTACATTCCGGGGACGGAGAATCTGCTCTGAGCAGGGGGTCGTCCCGTCAGGGAGAATGGTCCCTCTGCGACAGGGTATTTCAGTCACTGTGTCACCGTTGGGGTGTGCCAGACGTGGATCTCTTTGCGTCACGTCACAATCACAAGCTACCGAGCTTTGTATCCCTGTCTCAGGATCCTCTGGCTCTGGCCACGGATGCCCTGTCAATGTCTTGGAAGGAGTTTTGGCTCCTGTATGTGTTTCCACCAATTCCTCTTCTGGGCAGAGTGCTGCGCAAGATCGCTCTGGAAGGGGTACCCGCGATTCTGGTGGCCCCAAGGTGGCCAAGAAGAGTGTGGTTCGCAAATGTGGTTCAAATGGCAGTAGATCAGTACGATCTGCCAAGGTTGCCAGACCTTCTGACTCAAGGGTCTCTACGCCATCCCAATTTACTAACGCTGGCTTTGACGGCTTGGCTATTGAAACCTCCATCTTGATGGAAAAGGGTTTGTCTGCATCTGTTGTGGCTACTATGGTGCAAGCCAGGAAAAAGACTTCTGCCGGCATCTATTATAGAGTATGGCGTGCTTACATTGACTGGTGTGAATCCAGGTCTCTTTCCTGCCGGGAATTCTTAGTATCCAGGGTGCTGGAGTTCTTACAACATGGTCTAGACTTAGGTCTTAAGCTTAGTACCTTGAAGGGCCAGGTTTCGGCCCTGTCTATCTTCTTTCAGAAGACCTTTGCCCAGCACTCTCTTATCAAGACCTTCTTTCAGGGGGTCACTCATGTGCGCCCTCCTCGGAAACCTATGGTTCCCGTTTGGGATCTGAACTTGGTTTTGTCGGCCCTGCAGGGGGCTCCCTTTGAGCCTATTCATGAGGCCGCTCTCGCTGTGCTCACGCTCAAGGTTGTCTTCCTGGTAGCCATCACTTCAGTCAGACGTGTGTCTGAGTTGGCTGCTTTGTCTATTCAGCCTCCCTACTTTGAGAGACACCGGGATAAGGTGGTGTTTCGCTTCAAGCCAGACTTCCTGCCTAAGGTTGTGTCTGCATTTCATTTGAATCAAGATATTGTACTTCCTTCCTTGTGCCCTAATCCTAGTAACCCTAAGGAAAGGGTTTTGCATTCCTTGGATGTGGTCAGGTGTGTCCAGTCTTACCTGGTTACCACTCAGGCCTTTAGAAAGACGGATACTCTCTGTGCCTCATGGGCCTAGGAAGGGTTTGGCTCCCGCCAAGTCTACCATCAGTAAATGGATTCGTCAGGCTGTTGTTCAAGCCTATACTGCTAAGGGGAAGACTCCCCCCTTTCGTCTTACTGCTCATTCTACTAGAGCTGTTGGGGCTTCTTGGGCTTTTCAGCACCAGGCCTCTGTGGAGCAAGTTTGCAAGGCCGCTACTTGGTCTTCTGTACATACCTTTACAAAATTTTACAAGGTTGATGTTCGGGCCTCAGCTGACGCTGTGTTTGGCCGCAAGGTTCTGCAGGCGGCAGTAGTTTAGACTGCTTGCTATTACCTTCTGTTGGGGATTCCACCGTTCTTGATGGACACTGCTATTGGATGTCCCACATGTTATTACTACTACTGGAGCAGGACGTGCTGTATGCTTAGAATAATACAACTCTGTGAGGTACTCACCTGTAGAGTTGATATTATACGCATACAGCACATCCTTCTCCACCCCACCCTGTTTTCACCTTGTTCTCGATCCCCTGTTGGTGATTGTTATCTTTGATATTTTTGCCAGTTTTGGGTGGTTGTATCCTGGCCTCTCTTTCTCACTGCTTTTCAATGCTGGGGATTTGTGGGAGGTCCCTCGGTATATGTAGGGCCGGGAGGAGCTCGTTTTCTACATGTCTGCAGTGCACGGCGGCGGAGGATTACCCCACATGTTATTACTACTACTGGAGCAGGACGTGCTGTATGCGTATAATATCAACTCTACAGGTGAGTACCTCACAGAGTTGTATTTTTTTTCTTTTAACTTCTAGGGGGTACCACACTGCCTATGGAAATGGGGGGAGGGGGAATGTCACACTACCTATGGAAATGGGGGGAGGGGATTGCCATACTACCTATGGAAATGGTGGGAGGGGGAATGCCACACTACCTATGGAAATGGGGGGGGGGGGGGGAAGGGGGAATGCAACACTACCGGGGGGAATGCCACACTACCGATAGAAATGGGGGGAGGGGGAATGCCACACTCCCTATGGAAATGGGGGAGGGGGATGCCGCGTTCCTTATAGGAATGGGGGAGGGGGAATGCCACACTACCTATGGGAATAGGGGGGAGGGGGAATGCCACACTACCTATGGGAATGGGAGGGAGGGAGAATGCTACACTACCTGTGGGAATGGGGGTGGGGCACCCTGCCTATATGGGGAATGGGAGGGGGGAATGCCACACTACCTATGTGAATAGGGGGCACACTGCCTATATGGGGAATGGGTGTGAGGAATGCCACACTACCTATGGGAATGGGGGCGCACACTGCCTATATGGGGAATGGGAGGGGGGAATGCCACAATGATAATGAGGGCGGCACACTGTCTATATGGGGAATGGGATAGGGGATGCCACACTGTCTATATGGGAAATAGTAGGGGGGAATGCCACACTGCCTATATAGGGGGAATGGGATACGGGATGCCACACTGCCTATATGGAGAACGGGATGGGGGAAAATGCCACACTGCCTATATGGGGAATGGGATGGGGGAAAATGCCACACTGCCTATATGGGGAATGGGATGGGGGGGTGCCACGCCGCCTATGCCATTGGGGTATCCCATACGGCCCATGGGAATAGGAGGGGGATGCCATGCTGCCTATATGGGGAATGGGATGGGGGAGATGCCACACTGCCTATGGACTGGGGTCATCCCACACGGCCTATGGGAATGGGATGGGGCATGCCACACTGCCTATGACAGTAGTACTCAACCTTTCTAATGCCGTGACCCCGCAATACAGTTCCTTATGTTGCGGTGACCCCAAACAAAAAAATAATTTTGGTGGCTACTTCAAAACTGTAATTTTATTACAGTTACGATTTGGAATGTAAATACCTGTTATGCATTATGTATTCTCATTGCTACAAATCAAACATAATTTAAACATAGTGATTAATCACAAAAACAATATTTAATTATATGTTGAGAAACATTTATTACTAATTCCAATAAATAACATTTCACCATGGCATAGCATGTGTCGGAAACTGTCATTTTTTTCCCGCCTCTTATTGAAATTAATAGGAGGCTGCGGCAGATTGTGTGGTAACTCAAGATTCTCGGGAGCTCTCTTCCACAAAATCCGCCACACTCACAATTAAATCAATAGGAGGTGGATTAAATGCCGGAAACCGCTGTTTTCAGCAATATGGGAAAATTGTGGGAGATATGGAAGATAATTATACATTGGGGAACAGTGTGAACTACATCCAATAGTGGTCTCTTATAGTATAAGACCAATGTAGTTCCAACTGTGTAAATGTATGGTGCTTTGTGTAAGTGTAAGCTGCTTTGTGTACTGTGTAATGATTACACACAAAGCACCTTACACTTACACAGTATTGTGTGTATGGTGTGTGTACTGTTTTTACATTATTAACCTTTTTTACACCAGCAGGCTGTCTCGCAGGCTCTCTTGCCTCTCCGCCTCTTGCCCTCCGGCGCTTGCTGCATCCGCCCACTGATGACGTCAGCAAGCGCCAGACACGTGTAATGAGCTGCTATGAACTGTGGAGCGTTCTCCCCGCTTCTCCCGCCCCTTAGGCCCCGGACGGATGATGCAATCACGTCTGCACATGCGCGCAGGCATTCAGTTTGGAACGTGCATCCATAACGGCGTGCGTTCCAGCTGCATAGCGCTTCTGCAGACGGTAGCGCGACTTCTCAGAGGCTAAAGCCATCGTAAATATTTTCCGATGGCTTTAAGCGACCCCTGTGTTTTGGTCGTTTGACCCCCAGGTTGAAAACCGCTGGCCTATGGGAATGGAATAGGGGGAATGCCACACTGTTTGTAATGGTGTGTTTTGGGTTTTAAATAATTTTTTTCTTATTTTCCTCCTCCAAATCCTAGGAGCGTACAGTATACATATATATAAAAAAAAATGTTATTCTATTAATATGATGTAACATGAGCCCAGAAAACGTCCATATAAGTAACCTGAATGGCAGAAGTAGAGATCACCTATTCACCTGGGAATCAAGAAATTTCCACTTGATTTCCACTTGATTCCCAGGTGTATAGGTGATCTCTACTTCCACCATTCAGGATATTTATATGGACTTTTTCTGGGAGTATGTTACATCATATTAATTAAATATATAGACAACTGGTGGACATGTTTTGCCCCTTTCGTGCTGGGCTTAATCATCAACTTTACTTGTGTGGCTACAGAGATACACATGTTCATAATCCGTAATTAAGAAGATTATCATTGCCAACATATCTGTACATGAGAATTCATAAAGCAAATAGAATGTAATGCAATATAATCAACAATATTTGTTAGGCATGACTTTATTCTTAAAAATCATAACATATGTAATGCATAAGCAGACACTTTAGGTGTTCTATGTCTGCAGAGCAAGGTAACATGAATTTCCTCAAATAATAGTTCACCATTTTTCTGTTAAAACAACTGCACCTGGGCAGTGCATGTCAGGCTTAATAGAAGCTTTGTTTACCGAACTGAAATATAAATATAGGTGTGGACTTACCATCCAAGAAGGGGGTGTGCTGCTCCTTAGTGTGGAGCTGCCTATCCCGTGCCACGACGCAGGTACATCAGATGGCCCACCCCCATTTCCTCTCTCGCATGGTCCCCATCCAGTCTGTCCATTACCATTGATGGTGATTGAAACCCAAGTGGACAGAAGATTGAAACTGCATTTGGGGTACAGTCTGCATGGGACGCAGCATCCCCACATGTACTTAGACATTAAGTGAAATGTACATAAGCTGTAATTTTACCAGCTAGTTACTCCTTTTTTTTTGCCTGTTGCATCTGCAAGGCCATAGACAAAACCTATTAAATGATTAGCAGCAAAAGGTACATAAATACATAGCTAAGCCATAACTTTACCACACTCGTCTAAAAATTGTATCGTTTTTGTTTGTTTTAGGATTTTAAGATATCCTTATTCCTTTCTGTTTGTAATTTACAGGGGGGGGGTTATTATTTTAATCTTTTGGATAAGTAAGTTAGAACCTAGTGCCATTTAATCCACTTCAGAAAAAAATGTGCATATGTTCACTATAAGAGTGAAGTGTATGAGATGCTCTCTTTTAAACCTGGTGCTATATTTGCACTTAGTTGATAGATCCATTGGGTCTTCACCTTTAATGTATTTTCTTCTATATCCCATCCCCTTAAATTGAGGTGGATGTGATCTAACCCCTGTGTAGACCCGAGTTATGTTTACGAAAATGTCCTACTCATGTATTGTCATCCCCTCTTTTAATGTGATATTGGTGCTCATATATTTGGGCTTCCAGTGGTCTATTTGTTTTGCCTATGTAAAATATTTTACAAGAGCAAGTCAAAAGATAGACCATGAGCTGTTTGGCACAATTTATTAATTGATTTGCTGGTACTCTTATACCATCCAGGAGATTAATTAGAGGGACCCTCTTGTATGAATCAGCACGTATGTATCAGCACTTATGGTGCCCTTGTTTTTTCAGCATGAGGTCTGTTGCCATATAATGGCTTCTAGTCAACTGATCTTTAAAATTTCGTGCTCTACATTAAACCAGTAATGCTAAGATGGGGTCACTTTTTAGAATATGCCAATGAATGTTACAAAGTTAGCACTAGAACAGGTTCCTTTATGTTGGCTTTGCTGTCCTTTTTCTTATGGGGTATTTGATTGCATTTTTTGGCAGCAGGTCATCTGCGTTGCCTGTATGGGTTTTTTTCCCCTTGCCACTAGCAGGGGGAACGCCAGGCACACAAAATGTACGTGGCTTGTTTTTTGTTAAGAGTCAAATTGCTATATCCTCTATAATATTGCAGTTTCTGGACGCCCTCAAGTATTCCACATATGGGATACTAAGCCTCATTGGACCTGGGTGTGCATTAGTGGCCTGTAAGACAGTATGGACTACCGTTGTCTTTCTATGAAAGTTGGTGATAATGTTACCTTCAGTATCCTGCATGATTTCCAGATCAAGAAAGTTTATCTTGTCTTGACTGTATTCCAATTTTAAGTTCAGATTATTAAGAATTCATACAAAGGGGGGGCGTTGCCTGATGGGCGAATGGAGCAGACGTAGAGGAGAGAGCTCCTGAACCTATACTGGCTGTTTCTGACAATATCAGGCCTTTTGACCCTAAAAAACCTACAGCAGGCATGGCGGGGAAGAAGCACAGGAGGAGAGAACACGCACCTGTGACATCCGGAGGAGCAGCCTGTCAGTTGCACAGGAGAAGCACGTGAGGAGCGGGAACATGGCGGCACGTTCGTTGTCCCCCTCCGGGACATCCACGAGAGGCGAGGAGTGCCCCCTGAGCAAGGAGCAGCACAGAGACAGCCCGACGGACTCGCCGCGCCGGCATCCGGAGTGACGACGAAGGGAGCGGCGGCTGCCGCAGCACGGGCACCCAAGATGGCCGCCGGCCCAGAGAAAGACCGGACGCTCCAGCCCTCCCCCAGCCCAGAGTCAGCGGTGACGTGTGGGGCCTCAGCACCAAGCAGCATTGAGAACCGCTCCACCTCACCAGTCAGCCGGAGCCACATCATAGCGTCTCCAGAGTCGACGAGAGGAGACAAGGTGGCGGCAGCTGCTGATCCGTGGAACAGAAGTGACACACTGGACGCACCCGGGCCCTCAGGAGGATACCGGGAAGAGTGAAACGGCCTGAGGTACATGGGGGTGACCCGGGAAGTAAGCTCAAGGGAGGCAAAAGTGAATCCCCAGGGGGGAACTGAGAAGGGGAGGCATGGAGAGGGATACCAACCCCCAATGGAAGGGACCTCAGATTTCCCCCAAGAAGCACCAAGCTTGAGTGGTGTGTGGCAGAGGAGTGCAACCCTGGCCCCACAGAAGTTGCCCATGGGGGCGAACAGAAACAGCCACAAAAAGAGGCTGTTCTAATTGACCCTGACAGAGGGGACATTATAGAGGAAAGACTACAGCCCGCACTGAGCTTAAAAGAGAGAAATGCTGCCCGGGGAAATCTCCATAGGTTTGCCTATACCCCCAACACAAAAAAAAAAATGGGCACCTGGTAACCCCGGATTCCAGGAGCAAATTAATCACCCCAGCATTTAGACCCCCTGAGGGTGGCCTCCCGCAAAGGGTCCCGCGGTCAAGAAGCCTCCCGAGATCAGAGAGGGAAACGAGAGGCTCGAGAGAGAGCAAGCGACGCCAAAAGCTACAGCGCCCCAGCTGGCAAACCTGGCATATACACCGCACAACCTCTCCGTGTGCTGGTCCTCCCCAGGGAATACCGGCGTTCTTAGCCCACCTATCATGCTAACTTTTCCACAGGAAGAAGTCCTCTCCCCCAACATAGAATTCTCCCCCACGGGCAGAATTACTCTTCCATCCCCGATGTGCCCAAGCACATCGACTTCACCTCAAGGCATGGCTGCAGAACGCGGTGGAGAATCGCAAGTGGGCAACATTCACAGAGAAACTCTCTCCTTCCTAAAAGCTATCCCTACTAGAGCAGACTTCGAGGCTCTTATAGCGAGATACGAGATGGCATATAAGAAGGACATCGCTGAGGTTCCTGGGCACGTAGTTTGAGATAAGTTTATTCCCTGTGTACCCCCCTTCTCTTCTGACCTCTACCCCTACCACCCAGAGGAAGGTCTTCCTCCCATCCTCTCGCCTTTACCTACTTTCCTTTCTCCTCCTCCCCTTTTTTTTCTTTTCCTGCTTCTATACTATCCAGCCGCAGTCGGCAGGGGGAGGGGAGAGCTCTCACAACCGGGCGGGAACTCCCCCTGTCTCCTGCTTGGTTACCAACCTCTCTTTAATTGTGCCCTGACTTCCTTGCTGAGGTCTACCCACCCTCGCTGTGATGTGTGAAATTAACTTGATTTCTTTCAACGTGAAAGGTTTGAACACCCCCGAAAAGAGATCTCTGATTATGAACAATCTCAGGACGTTGAAGGCACAAGTGGCTTTCTTGCAGGAAACGCACTTCAAGGCTTCTAACCCCCCATCTCTAAGGAGCAAGGTATTTCCAATTTCATATCATAGTTACTCCCCAGACTCGAGATCAAGGGGGGGGTTAGTATTTTGCTCTCCAGATCTGCCCCTTGGGAGGAGGTGGGCTCTCTGAGTGGTGGAGAGGGGAGGTGGCTCTTTGTTAAAGGTAGGATCCGAACGGAGCTCTTTACCTTTGTGAATGTATATGCACCTAACACTGGACAGGTCTCGTTCCTCGAGGAGGTGTTTGAAAGGATGGCGGGTTTTGCTGAGGGTAAACTGATAGTAGGAGGTGATTTTAACCTCTCCCTGGAACCACTGATTGACACATCAAAAGGGCACTCCTACATCTCATACCCCAAACTCAGAAGGATTAAGAAACTCTTGCATACACACCAACTGACTGACCCGTGGCGTATCCTTAACCCTGAAGCCCGGGACTATTCCTTTTTCTCTGCTCCGCAAAATATGTATTCCAGGATAGATCTCTTCCTGGTACAACACTACCTTCTCCCGCAGGTAGCTGCTGCATCAATAGGCAATATCACTGTCTCAGATCATGCCCCAATCTCCCTTAAGCTTGCAGCACAGGTACAGGCGCCCTGTCCGTGGTCCTGGAAGCTGAATAGTTCCCTTGTTCAAGACCCGATAATTAAGGAGGACGTAAAAAAGAACTTGCACGAATATTTCATGACCAATTCCACCCCTGATACCAGTTTGCCCGTGATTTGGGAAGCCCACAAGTGTGTATTACGGGGGTTGATGATCCAACATGGAGCCAGGGCCAAAAAGGAAAGAAACAAGCAGATCTTGGACCTGCTTGGGGAGATAAGGAAGTTTGAAACTCTCCACAAGCAGTCATTGGCCGCGGCGCACTTAGCTACCTTGACCTCCCTTAGAGAGCGACTAAAGGGGGTTTTCATGGACAAAACTAAGCTTCAGCTTAACAAAAGCAGGAAACTCTTTTATGAATCTGGAGACAAATGCGGTCGCCTTCTGGCCTCGGCTCTGAGGGAGGAAAGGACCAAAACCTATATCCCCAAAATTAGAGCAAGGGAGGGAAACATGGTACACACAGACAGACATAGCAAGCATATTTAGGGAATTTTACGAGTCCTTATATAATATCCCATCAAGTCATTCAGGCCGCAGAGGGATTGAGATAAGCAAGTATATCAAGCAGTCGGGAATGCCCAAGCTCTCCAAGGAGCTAGCGGAAGACTTAGAGGCTCCAATTTCTCTGGAAGAACTAGAGTTAGCCATTAAGGGATCAGCTAATGGAAAGTCGACTGGTCCAGATGGACTCCCCCCTACTTTACTACAAAGAGTTTTCAGCAGTCTTGTCGCCCAGGCTCCTAGAGGTCTTCAATTCCTTGAAGACAGATAACACCTTACCTATGTCTCAGAGCCCACATATCGGTAATACCGAAGGAAGGGAAAGACCCATCACTTAGCTCCAGCTATAGGCCAATTTCCCTACTTAACGCCGATATCAAGCTTTTCGCCAAAATACTCGCTAATTGCATATCTCCCCACCTTCACCAGGTAGTACATCTGGACCAGGTGGGGTTCATTCCCCACAGAGAAGCACGTGACAACACGGCAAAGGCGCTTAACTTATTGCAGGCTACCCTGGTTGGGGGCCCCCCCTCGATCTTCCTTGCAACCGATGCCGAAAAGGCCTTCGACAGAGTGAGTTGGGATTTTATGTTTGGGGGTCCTTGACCATATAGTACTCGGCCCCAGCATGCAGTCCTGGATAGCAAGTCTATACAGACAACCCACTGCCTCAGTAAGGGTAAACGGTTTACTGTCGGAGTCGTTCGGCATCGGGAACAGGACGAGGCAGGATTGCCCCCTTTCCCCATTAATCTTTGTCCTGACACTGGAGCCCTTTTTATGTAGAGTGAGAAGGAACCCTGACATACAGGGGATCTCTCTCCCGTCCGGTCAATACAAAGCTGCTGCTTTTGCCGATGACTTGCTGTTTTTTGTGACTGGCCCGGAGGTGACAATTCCAAACCTCGTACAGGAGCTTGATATTTACAAGGGGCTGTCTAATTATAAAGTGAACATGCAAAAATCGGAAGCACTGAACATCAATATCTCATTAGAAAGGTAGGGAAACCTCCAAAGAGCATTCCCCTTCAGATGGGCCAAAGACTACATCACTTATTTGGGCACAAAACTGGGCAGGTCCCTAGACAAGATTTACTCGCTAATCTTCCCTCCACTGCTAAGGGCCTTTTCAAGAGATCTTGAGGCTTGGACGCTTAAAAGGCTTTCATGGTTTGGGAGGTGCAATGCCCTGAAAATGAATATACTCCCACGCCTGTTATATTTGATGCAAGCACTGCCAGTTTCTATCCCCAATGAGTTTCTACACAGAGTAGGGGCCCTCTTCACTAAATTCATTTGGCTAGGGAAAAGCCCGAGGATCAACAGGAAGATACTTGGGAGGACAAAGGACAGGGGAGGGATAGGTCCTCCAGACCCAGGCCTTTATTACGCTGCCACACACCTGACAAGAATAGTGGACTGATGTAGGCATAAGCAGCACAAGCAGTGGGTCCAGATAGAACAGGGCAGCTCTTCTCCCTCTGAGATCTCTCCCCTGGCTCCCGAGGCAGGCCGTAGGCGCAAAATTGAAGCACCCAACAATTGGAGCCTCACTAAAAGTGTGCCACAAATACTTCCCACTAAAGGAAATCTCACCGCCCTTTTCCCCATTGTTCCCTGTTCTAGGGAATCCTGCATTTGCGCCAGGCCGGGGGGGGGGGGGGCGGTAGAGAGATGGTTGGAGAGGGGGTTGGGCAGGGTTAGACACTTTTACAGTCAATGGAGGTGGGAATCTCTAGATGCAATTGCTCAATCAAGGGACCTGCCCATGTGGGATAGTTGGCAGAAAATGCAAATAAACCACTTTCTGTCGACCCTCAGACAGCAGGTTCGAGATCTGAGGGATCTCACACCGTTTGAGAGGCTTTGCGAGGAGAGGGGTCCTGTCCAACATGTGCTCTCTTACTCCTACAGAATTAGTGAGCCCCCAGGACCAGGACCCCCTGCCGTCCTTTGTGAAGTGGGAGAGGGTCCTGGGTACTACCTTCACGCCGGAGCAAAGAGACAGGGTTGTCCGCTTGGCACACAGAACTTCTACCTGCACCAAACTCAAGGAGTGTAACTACAAAGTTCTTACACGATGGTATAAGGTCCCTTCCCTTCTGCACAATCGGTCCCCTGACGTCTCCCACCTCTGCTGGCGATGCAACGAGGAGAGAGGAGATGTCCTCCATATATTTTGGTCATGCCCCAGGTTGACGGGGTTCTGGGCGGGGGTCAGGGACATCATGCAGCGGATGACTGCGGATGATGAGAGGGAGGTCCCCGGGGACCTGGCCTTCTTCCTTCTCCACCACTCAGAGATTCCCGCTAAAAAATATCAGAGATCTGTACTGAGCCAAATGACGAGTGCTGCTAAGGCATGCATCCCAGCACTCTGGAAGACATCAACGCCGCCCACCAACTCCCTTTGGTTGAGGAAGGTGACAGAGGTTGAGAGATTTGAGGGCTTGATAGCGGTGCAAAAAGAATCCTCTGAGGACCACTTTCTTAAGTGGTTCAGCTGGTTGGAGTTCACAACCACCAAGGACTATAGGACCCTTTTGGAGGATGGCCACTGAACTGGACGGGTTTTTACCCCCCACCTCCTGCATGGCTTACTAATTTTCTTTTCCATTTTTTATCTCCTCTTTGCTAACACCCTTACCTACCTCCCACTTGCCCACCCTCCACTTCCCCTATCCCCAGTTTCTTGTAGTAATCTTATGGATATCCAAACTGTCGAGTTAGCAACGAGTGCTAAAGGTCCAGGTTCGGGCAGGAGGGGCACCCCGGCAGTGCCACTGTAGTTTCTGCATGAAAAGAGAGGGGCCGACCCCTCAGGGGGCTCCCTCATGGGGAGGCACTTGGAAGAGTCCTATGGCGCCCGGTGGTGGTCCCCTCTCACCTCACAGAGTAGAAATGCTCTCTGTACTGAAGATACTCCAGCCCGTGACCTGTTCTCGACAGTGCTTTGCATTTGATGTACTGTGTACCACGCTTCATTCTTTTCATTATTGCTTTATTGTTTTATCGTGCTTTTTTTTTCCCTTTGTAAATGTCTATGAAAATGTAAAATAAAGAATATATAAAAGGTGGAGGTGTGCCTGGAGAGCGAAGGAGCCGGAGTTTGCTGAGGGGGTGAGTGGCGGTGGTGCGGCGGTCCCCTCTGGCCTGCCCTCCCCCCCCCCCCCCCACGTGTATTGAGAGACTGAACCGCGGGACGCGGTGCCCGGATCTTCGTGTGCCCCCTTTATTATCCAGTTGCGGGAGAGAGACCTTGGAGTCGAGGCAGGGTGGTGCTCGTTCCCCCTACTGCTTTTCCATCGGGCGGTGTCGGTGACCGGATCCTCGGCGGAGTCAGAGGCCGAGCGCTCTGCCTTGTGGGACGGAGAGACGCGGGCGACGTCTGATCTGCTGCGGTGGTGTGTCGGGAGACCGACGGAGCCAGCGGTAGCCGCGGGGGTTAGTGGCGGTGGTGTGGCAGCCCACCCGATCCCTCCTGCCTGCCCTCCCTCCCCACGCACGTGTATTGAGGCGCTGGACTGCGGGGCGCGGTACCCGGCTCCTCGCAGGCTTTCCTTTGCTGCCCAGCTGCTGGAGAGAGACTTTGAGGACGGGACGAGGTACATTTCCCCCCTGCTCTTCTATCAAGCGATGTCGGTGAGTGGGTGCCTCGAGTGCCGTGGTACCTGGCCTGGTGACTGCTGCGGGCCCGAGCCGAAGGCCTGAAGCAGAGAACACTCTCCCAGCTGGGAGGTCTGCATATCATTGTAACGGTGCCCCAATCACTTACCCCAATTGTCCTGCCTATTAGTGTGCTACCTGGAGATCCCCCTTCGTTTTGATCTGCCTTTGTACCACTGTATATAGTTTTAAGCCTATTAGTGTGCCACCTGAAGATCTCCCTTTGTCCTGATCAGCCTTGGTACCACTGTATATAGTTTTAAGCATATTAGTGTGCCACCTGAAGATCTCCCTTTGCCCTGATCGGCCTTTGCACCACTGTATATAGTTTAAAGCCTATTAGTGTGCCACCTGAAGATTTCCCTTTGCCCTGATCCGCCTTTGTACCACTATATATAGTTTTAAACCTATTAATATGCCACCTGACGATCCCCCTTTCTCTTGATCGGCCCTTGTACCACTGTATAGAGCCTTAAGCTTTTTTTCCACCCACACAACTGTGTATATAAGTTCTGGTGTTTTGCACCACTTGTTTTGATTGATGATTACTATTGTGAGCTCTGTATCCATGCTTCGGGTGGGGAGACTCTGTATTTGATTTGCTGCTAGGAGAGATGGTTACAACCCATTGCATTGAAAGTAAGATACCAGTAGACCCCTGCCACCTGCTCGCCATTTGGGTGGTGGCCTTTTCAAAGCACCCTGCCCTTTTTTTTTTTTTTTTTCTTCTTTTTTTCCTTTCTTTTTTCTTTTGTCCCTACAGAATAACCTGCATCTCTCTCTGCGTTGAGGGGCTGAGTGTATAAGGAGAGGAGATTTTCTCTTTCCTTCTTTTATATATTGCTTGTGATTTCTGTAAACACTAACTTGCCTTCCTTCCACAGAGTCTCCATTTCTGATAATCTTTGTGACTTGACAGTGCTCATATCTTTATTCACAATGTCTCAAGCTACTAGGAAGGGCTTGAATCGCTATTTGGAGAAGCAGCAACCTTCTAATACTACGAAGGCTGACAGAGCCAAGTCTAAACAATCCCAAAGTAGTCAGAAAAATAACAACACTCAGGGATCGCCCCCAGGCTCCCCATTAACCCCTGACTTGCACAAGGACCCAATCCTGGATATTCCCTTGGAGCGGGGAGGGGACGAGGGCAGGTTCATAGCTAAGGCAGACCTGGCACAGATTACCCCTTACTTGGACAAACGATTTGACTCCTTGCAGGATGCTATTGCTAACTCCATGGCCCAGATCACATCTAACACCACGAGGGTTACAGAATTGGAACAAAGGGTTAGTGATCTGGAGGATCAGGAAATGATTATTTCATCTTTAAATGAAAAGCACGAGGATCTGGAAAACAGGAGTAGGAGATCAAACTTGCGTTTTATAGGGATCCCGGAGTCATACAAGTCCCTGACCAAGTTCCTTACACATGATCTTATGCTCGCCCTTGGTCTCCGGACCACTGACTCTAGGCACATAGAGCGGGCGCATAGGTTGGGTCAGAAGAGGCGGTTGGTACAAGACGCCCTAGCCGGCTAAGTACTTCCATTATGCGGATAAAGAGGCGATTCTCGCAGCCTGCAGAAAGATGTGACGGTGGAGGGGCATAAGATCCTGATATTTCAGGACTTCTCGGCCGCAGTCGCACAGAAAAGGCGAGAATTCGCTCCGGTGTGCAAGTACTTGGCTGAGACAGGAATACGGTTTGCCCTCTTATACCCTGCTAAATTGCGGCTGCTAATTAATGGGGAGCCGAGAATCTTTGATAACCCGACTCAGGCCAAAAAAGAACTGGTGCCGATTTCTGCCCAGGAGGCGCCTACTTGACGTACCCCTTTATTTCACACATTTCCTCTATGTCTAATGTTAATAAGGTATTTGAAGAGTTGAATGTTAGTCTTATTAAGCTATCTTTGAGTCGCTATGGCAATAGGGAGAATTTTGTTGTTGGAGTACAGAGATGGTCATGCAACCACTAACTTCTTGGATGGTCCTCTCTGTCCTAAATGTTTGCTTTTTGTTCATGGAATTTGTTACTCAGTTATCTCCCTCTGATTCTAAGGGAATAGGTTATAAGATGGAAAAAGGAAAATGGAGGAAGGAGACAGGCAATTTACTATGGAATAGCACTGGCAACTGTTTGCAAATCAAAGATCACACTGGCTTCCAGACTGGAGACAGTGATTTTAGCTGTCTTGACACTGGTCTACTGAATAAAATGGGGAGGGTGCCTGGGACGACACCCCCCCCCACCCCCGTTTGCTTTGACTTTCTTTTTTTTCCGAAGGTTAACGGCATTACCCTATCTTAGATGACATCGGCAGATGAGCCGACTGGCCACCCGAAATCCCATCTAAATTTGGTTTCCTGGAATGTGGGAGGGCTTAACCACCACTTAAAACGTAGAAAAATTTTACAACACCTGCGTCACCACGCCGCTGATATAGTCCAGTTACAGGAAACGCATTGGGGGGGGGGGGTGCAACTTGAAAGCACCCTGGATTAACGAGGTGATTGCCACGACATTTAAAAAGAAGCAGAGAGGGGTTGCGATCTTGCTAAACAAGTCACTTAGATATACAATCCTGGAAACAGTCACTGACCCTCAAAGTAGATATATTATACTGAGATTGGAGATCTCGGGACAAGAATACACATTGGTGAACATCTACGCTCCCAACACCCCGAACCTCCCTTTTTTTATTGACTTAACACAACAACTACATGACTATCAAGATACTAAATTGATCGTGGCGGGAGACTTTAACATAGTGACTGATGCTACACAGGATAAATCTAGCCCAGCAGTGAGGGATAGAATGGGACTCTCAGCACCTTTTAAACACATCTATGATTACCTGCCCCTGGTGGATCCCTGGAGACTCCTCAATCTTTCGGCGAGAGAGTATACATGTTACTCCAAAGCTCATAAATCCTTGTCTAGGATTGATCACATTTTAACGCATGAGTCCCTTCTCGCAGAGGTCACGGAGGCAGAGATCAAGCCTATTGCACTTTCAGACCACGCGCCGGTCACAATCTCTTTTTCACTGGTGATCCACCAGGGCAGGTCAAGAATTTGGCGTTTTCCCATGTACCTGGGAAGCTCGGATAGCTTCCGGGAGTTTCTGAGAGGGGCTTGGGAAAATTATAAGGATGACAACATCCAACATATAACAGAACCTGTACTATTCTGGGAGGCGGCAAAGGCAGTTATCAGGGGTCACATTGTGGACTTCATCTCTCGAAGGAAAAAAGCATCGAGAACGAGGCACAAGGAACTCTATGACGCGGTCTCTGAGTCATACAGAGCTTATCTACAACTCAACACTGAAGCTGCTAAAAAACAATGGTTGGAGGCCTCGAGACATAAATACTATAGATATGGAAACAGGTCTGGTAAGCTCCTAGCAGCAATGACTAGATCCTCAGGCCCTAGAAGACACATTGCTGCCATTAAAAAGCCAGCCTCTGGTCAGAATTATACAAAGACTCCTGAGATAGTTAAATCTTTTGAAGACTATTTTAGGAGTGTCTATACTTCTGCGCTGCCAGACCACTCGATAGTGAACCCTATTCTCCAGCAGGCAGAGTTGGGAGGGTTGTCCAATTCTCAGAGGAGGTTGTTGGAGGGCCCGGTTACGGAGGTGGAAATCACATGGGCAATTCGGCAACTAAAGAATTGTAAAACCCCGGGGCCTGGCGGTTACACTGGAGAATTTTATAAGATGCTAAGCCCATTTATTACTTCAATTTTACAGGATTTGTTTAATACAATCCTTCAGAAGGAACTAAGAAATAAACTTTTGGCAAAAATAATGGCGGAAAGGCTGCAATCTATTCTCCCATCCCTACTTAGTGAGCATCAATTAGGATTTGTCCGCAACAAACATATTACGCTGGGCATACGGACAGCTATAGCAGCTACCGCTGCTGGCAAGAACTCCGGGGGAATTCTCCTTAGCCTTGATGCCGAAAAGGCATTCGATAAGGTAGAATGGCCGTGGCTACTGGGTGTTCTGGAGGGAAGAGAGTTCGGGGGGCGCTTTTTACACTATATCCAATTCATCTATAAAAACCCACGAACCTCTCTATTGATCAATGGGGAGAAATCTTGGGAGATACGCCTAGCTAGAGGCACAAGACAGGGATGCCCGCTTTCGCCTCTTTTGTTCAACTTGGCTTTGGACCCATTGTTGAGGGCCTTAGAAGCAGAACCGGGGTTTCATGGCATTGGAGTTGGTTCCTCGTCAGTGAAGCTAACGGCGTTTGCAGACGACTTGATCCTATTTATATCTAATCCGAGATCGGCCTTACCCAAGATCTTACAATTGGTAGATAAGTTTGGCCAGGTATCGGGCTACTCTATAAATCTGAGCAAGTCGACGGCCCTATATTTAGGATCTGGTACCAAGCCACGTTGGAGCTATGGTTATCCCTTTTCGTGGAGTAAAGACTCTCTGAGGTATCTAGGTGCGCTCATCCCGAAGAATCCCCTGGAGTTGTACTCCTGTAACATAACACCAGTAATAAGGAATCTAGAGAAAGACCTCCGAGGTTGGGTCAAGCTTGGGCTCTCATTCTTGGGGCGGATACACCTCCTCAAGATGATAGCTTTCCCGAGAATTTTCTTTTACATTCAAACACTGCCGATTTTGCTGGGCACACAGGATATAAAGTATATTTACCGACTTTTTAGAGAATTCATTTGGGCCAAGAAGACAGCAGGTCTGGGTAGAGCCACATTGCAGCAGGAGGTTAGGAATGCAGGAGTGAATCTCCCAGACATTGAAAAATATACCAGGCGGCTCTCTTATGCGTCCTGAGAGACTGGGTGGGGAACCACAGTGTACATACAAATACTGACTTAGATCAGGCCCTGTTGGGCACCATGAGCTTGACCTTCATGATCCACCAACATAAACATCTTCTACCCCCTCAGGTGACACAAAACCCCCTGTTATTTACGATTTGGAAGTTGTGGCATAATATCCGTAGAGAAAGAAATTTGGGTTCGCACTCCTCTCTGCTTCTGGCGCTGGCTGGAAACCCGGATCTTGGCCTGGGTAACGCGGCAGCTACATATGAGTATTGGCGTGAGTCTGGCATCACCTCAATTTCTGCTCTGGTAAATAAGGCCCAGAAGAAAATCTTATCTTATGAGGCAATGAGACATCTATATCCCTCTGTAACCTTCCGGGTGTTTCCCTTTATGCAAGCCACCTCCTATATAAAAAAAATAGGCGGTCGCTTCTCTGATCTTGATTGGTCCAATGACTTGGATATTCTCTTAGAAAACCCTCCACCAAGTAAAGGGGCTAGCTCTATGTATTACGCTACCCTGAGGAAAAGGCTTGATTGGGGCGGGCATAAAACGGGAATGATAAAGTGGGTCCGGCATTTCCCTAATCTTACGTGTGCCCAGATTTTTAAATCTTATAACTACTCATGGTCTACTCTATCAGCATCAACGTACAGAGAAATGCTCCTTAGGCAATTCCACTATAATTACGTTTCCCCGCTCCGATCCTTTCTCATGGGCTTATCGGAATCCCCGCATTGTTTGAAATGCAATGCGGAATCAGCGGATCTCTTTCATAATCTATGGGAATGCCCCGTAATCAGGAAGTTCTGGAGACAGGTAGCCCAATATACGTTTCAGAACCTGGTAACCTTTGCATCCCCCTCACCGGAATGGGCAATTTTCGGAGAGTTAATGTTGGAGGGAGTGAGGATCGCACGGGGGACTAGAAGGCTGTTATTGATTATATCTGCCGTAGCACGCAAGACTATTTTGCAAGCCTGGATTCATCCTGACCCGCCCCAGTTTAAAGTCTTCCTGGGAAAATTACAGCAGTTCTTTAAATTTGATTGGGCAGACGTGACACCCCATAAGGAAACGAAAGTCGAATCCTTTTTTGCCACTTGGGAAAGCTTTATTAATCTGTTGACGCCGGAAATCTGAGCCAAACTACACAGTGCTTTCAGGGATACCGAATGGTACCTTAGAATAATGGTCGAGGGAGACCTGCCAGTCGCATTAGGCTAATGGGCATGGTTTCTCTCACATTATGTTTGCCTTACTAGTATCGGAATCCTTTTTATCATCCAGGGGATGATTCGTAGATACTCTTTTGTTTGGTTCCTATGGATGATGAGGGGAGGGAAGGGTGGAACGCATGTTAACCTGCAAATTTGACCAGTGTAAATGCTTTAACCAATGATTGCCTGCTATTTCTACTTGTTGTTTATTATCTGTATGATTGTAATTTGCCTGTCCTCAATAAAAAGTTTTTAAAAAATAAATTGTCTGGAATGTCTGTGTGAGACATGTCGAGACCATTGAGCTCCATGGTAGCAGTCACAATGGTCTGAGGCATCTTGGGCTCCAAGTTCTACATTGGAGAGGAGGGAGGTGCTACTGTTCTCAGAATAAGTTGTCTAGTGGTGTGAGGCACTGTAAGCAGTGTGGACTACTGCTCTGCAAGGTATTATTCACAGGTTGATGTGATTCTAGCTTTGAGTGCAGTGATTTGTCGGGGTCGATCGGCATCCCCTAACAGGGCACCTACCTGGTTCCGGTACCTCGGGTCAGGGGACCCCCCAGGGCGCTTGCAATGACCCCTGGTCTGTCCCAGGACCTGAACGTGAATGTAGTGTACTCGGTGGCCCATCTGAAGAACCTGCTGAATGTGGTTTAAATTTCAGGGCTATCTGCATATATGTTGCCCCAGCGGGCTGAAATATGTTATCCAAGAGTAAGTATTCCCGGCTGGAGACTCAGATTCGGATGTTGTGGAACCCTTCTGAGATTTAGGTGCCGTTAACTAGTGCTCTGAGGGGGAGGGAGGTGGCTTATTAAGGGTGACCTGAAAAAGAGGGACATAATTTACAATCTCATCAAGGTGATTCTTTAAAGCGTTTAAGTCAGGAAACTAGCTCTTATTTTGCATTGCATTACATCCAGAAGGCACAGCAATGTCTGACCAGGTTAAAAGATTTTCTAGTGATGGCAGTCTGCGCACTATTGCCTTCTTAGGTAGACTTCAAGCTGGTGTTTTGTGTTCTCTGGGGCTCTATTATGAGTTGCAACTCAACACTTAAGAGTCAAATCTTGGCCTTGTCAGGTCTGCTGGTGGAAAACAACCTGGTGAAAATATTCATGCTTCTGTGAAAATATGTGGTATTTTCATAGTTGCAGGATGTTTTCACTTATGTGAAGGTATATATTTTTTAGTTGTCTGTCAGGTCATCATACATGGCATTTTGCAAGGACAAGGTAGTCATATGGTTATAGAAGATTTTGTGCCCAGGGTGAGTTTCTTTCCTTGCCACCTCAATGAAAAGGTTCTATTTTTCTCCTTGTTTTGAGGCCTTACTTGCCACTAGAAGTGGTATTTACATGCTTTGACGTGATCCGTTTTCTGTGTTTTGGTTGGCAGCCATTGTTGTTCCCACCCTGTAGTGTACTGTCAGGGACATTTTTAGTGTACCAGAATGGAAAGAGATTTAAATTTTGTGTATCTGTAAAATGTATTTCTCTATTATTCCTGTCTGGTACACCACAGCATCCGCAATCGTTCATGCCCTTTGCAAGACTTGTGTCTATGTTGTGCTTTCAGAGCAAGAAGCCAGTATGTATTTGCTCCCATTGCTATGTCTGTACTTCTTTCCATTAATAGATAGGGCGCAGCTTGGTATATGTAGGAGCAGGCTGTTGTTTTTAATTTTCATGTTTTCATGATTCCAGCTAGGAATTAACCTATGAGTGTCTGAATTAGTGTGCCGGAATGTAATAATGAAGTAATACGTTTTACATTTGAATACACAAATTGTTAGGATTGGCAAGACTGCATCAGAAGTAAAAAATAATCCTTAAAATCTGTATCTGGGATCATTAGGCTAGGTAATGGGTTTGCTGGCGTATCTCAGTGTCTTTTTTTTTTTTTTTTTTAATACTTTTCCCATATTCCCTTTGCAGCTAAATGATATTAAAGAAAAAGTGAAAAAAATCAACCTCTATGTAAAAGAAATTGAAAAGTACGTCAATGATGGTAGAGAGGAATATAAAGAGGTAATTGTTATTTTAATTTTATTGAACATTCAGTTTGTTTTGACAGTATGAACATATACCTCTCTGTCTTTTATTTACAGCAAAAGGAGATTGAACTACAAGAATTAATTGCTCGCCTCAATGATTGTGAAAAGCATAAGGAAAAAGTAAACCATGAGATGATGACTATTAGGCAGGATATCGATACCCAGAAAGTAAGTGCTTTTAAAGTGGACCAATCACCTCTGATTCTCTCATACTCTACTCCTGGGCATCACCAAATTAGATACATGTGGGTTAACACTTGGCCATAGATGGGGACTGCAAACTGCATGAGTGGGGATTGCACGGAAAAAGGTGTGGCTCCTTCAGGTCTACATATACTTCGGCTGAGCCTCCCATTCCATTTCATGCTTAAAGTCAAATTCGAACTGTGAAGATGTTTCAAGGATTTTGTAGTACCAGGGTTACGGCGCATCACGATGCACAGCTTGGGTGCACTTTCTGTTTTTGTTGGCTTCCAGGTTAACTTTTGGGTTAGTGCTAGAAGAGCACATCCATCTGGTCTATCCCAGGGGATCTTGGGAGTAACAACATGAAAGCAAATTTAGAGTGTGTGCAGCTCTCTAGAAAAGCCTCTGGATGTCAGCACCACCCAGGACGGTAAACTAAACTAACCAATCATATATGAAAAAATAATACATTCAATTTATTATTACACTAACATAAAAACATAGCCTGAGAAAAGACCCATGGGAAGCCCTGTTGAATAGGGTGATTAATGCAATACGAAATACTAAAAGAAAGCTGTTGATGTTCATAGCTACTGAACAAACTTGCAAAAGCCTGGCTTCAACCTGCCTTGGAATTCCATGAGGTTCATACTATAACAGGTTTCATGGTAAATAAACGTCCTACTGCTGGTATATTTAAATAGGTGTCCTTATTTTTACTGAATATAGGTTCCATACTAACATACCTGAGAGCTGGCCCTGAGTGAGGGTCCTGGGAGGAGTTGGGTGGTGGATCTCGAGTGCTTATCTGTTTTACTTTATCTTATTCTTAGTATACAGTACGTCCTGCTCCAGATATAATACTTACACTTGGGTTATCCTCCGCCAGATGGCGCTGCACTGTAGAGACCTGGAAAAACAGGCTCCTCCCGGCCCTTCAAATACCCAGGGACCTCCCACGAATCCCCAGATTTCTCTGCAGTGCTGACTGCGAATACATGATGTGTCACTCTCTTGCAGGTGAGCGGGGCTATTAAAGCCTGTGGCCCTGTTGGACTACTCCCACCCGTCCTCCCTGTGATGTGCCTCCCAGCCTGGGCTGCGCTGGTCGGGTGAAGGTAGGCAGCACCATGCGTGCTTATGGAGCCATGCTCCACCGCAGTCCCCCACCAAAGGGTAGGCGGTTTAGGCTGATGGTGAGCCTCTTGTGGATGCACCTCCCGCGCTATTGCCCCATACCCTCGTGTAGCGGCGGACCCTGTTCAAAGGGTTGCCATTCTCCCTCGTTCCCCCTGTAGTTTGAGGGGAAAGAAAGGGGGGGGGTGTGGTGGTCTTGTGTTAATACACCTGGTGTGAGAGCTGCGCTGTTGTTCTTCATTGTCTATCGGCCGCGATTATCTGCCCTTATTGGACGGGCGCGTGAACAGGCGGCGGCAGTGCCTCAGACGCTGCGGCATCTTTATTGGTATTTGTTGTTGGGCGCATCTGGAAGTAATCCCCGTTTTTGGCTTCTATAGTGTGTCATTCACTCTACTGTCTGCGCTGACTACTGTATTCAGAGCGTCGAGCTCTTCGGGGGGCGGAGACCTGGCTTGGCGCGCTCCGCGTCACAGCCCGCTCTGGCCCACCCTTCGAGGTCCGCTTGGCACCATTTCGATGCTCATCGCGCGCGCGTGGTAACGGTCCTCCTCCTCCCTCGATCTGTAAGTGCCCTCGCGGGCGATTTTCATTTGTCTTACTGCGCATGGCTCTGACATCCCTATTCCCATTATGTCTTTCAGACGGTCGAATCCAGTGGCTTCTCCCGGCCCGGTGTAATTCCCAGTCGGACCTAGTATAATTATTCACACTTCCCTGCGGGTCTTTGGGGCATCCAGGGTAGCTTATAGCGTCAATCCCTACTGACCTATTGTGCCCATTAATCACCATATGGAGGCATCCCAGGATATTGTTAACGGGGTTCCCTCGGGACAAGCCCGGCTGTGTGTAGCTTGTGGGGTCTCATCTATCAACAGTGACAATGTTTTGGTCTGCGTCCCTTGTGCACAGCAGGCGTTACTGGTACATCCCGCCCCTTCTGGGGCTGGGTCTGCACCTCGCCTTACTTCACCTACCCCCCCAAGCCTGAGTCTAACCCCCAATACAAGCGGGGATTCTCATCCTGATGTGGCTACTAGACTGGCCAGTGTTGAAAAATTGCTTGCTAGTACTCTAGCGTGCAAGGCTATCGCAAAAAAGCGACACATTGTCCCTGACTCTGCTCCATTCCCTACGGAGTCTGATGAGTTTACGCATCTATATGACCATACCCTTTCGGACGAAGGGGAGCTGATCTCTGACTCAGAGTCATCTGATGAAAAGTCTAGGGGTCATGACGATTCTGGTTCTGATCACTGGACCCCGGATGATACTGATAAGCTATTGCTTCAGATTTTTGAGGTTTTGTCCATCTCTCCCCCTGTTGCAGCTCCCAGGCAAAGGGGTGAGCTATTCCATACTGCTAAGGCTCGATTGGAATTTCCTGAGCAGACCCATTTCAATAACCTCGTGCTTAAAGAGTGGGAACATCCCAGTAGACTTCCCGGGATCCCTAAGAGTCTGGACAGGAAGTATCCATTTCCTGCTGACATGGTCAAGTGCTGTTCATCGCCCCCCGAGGTCGATGCTCCTATTCTAGGGCTGTCTAACACATCTATTATGCACTCTCCCGATACTACTACACTGTGGGATTCTGAGGACTGGCGCATTGATCAATTGGCGTGCCATGCCTTTGCGTTTGGAGGGGCGGCAATGCGCCAAGTCTGCGCTATACTATTAATGCTATTAATGCACTGTCTAACTGTGATGTATTTGTGAACTTTATCCTGTCTGCATCGGACGATGCTATTAGGCTGTGTGCCAGATCTTCCGCCTTGGCGGTGGCTCCCTTTCAAGGGACTACGCCTATTTGGGGATCGCCTAGACCTCTTTGCTAAAGGAGGTAAGTTACCACAGCGCAGGCGGCAGCCTCTGCCCTTTCGTAACCAGGGCCCCCTTTCAGCCCCCCACAGAGGCGCTAAGCAGGGTAAAGGGGGATCGCACAGACTCCTGGCAAGGTTGATGTTAGGGCCTCAGCTGATGCTGTTTTTGGCCGCAAGGTTTTGCAAGTGGCAGTAGTTTAAACTGCCTGTTGTCACCTTTTGTTGGGGGATCCCACCCTACTTTATGGACACTGCTATTGGATGTCCCAAGTGTAAGTATTATATCTGGAGCAGGATGTACCGTATACTAAGAATAATACAATTCTGTGAAGTACTCACCTGTAGAATTGATATTATTTGTATACAGTACGTCCTGCTCCACCCACCCTGTTGTTGCATTATTCTGGATCCCCTGTATGGTGGTTGTTATCATTGTTATCTTTACCAGTTGTTCTGGGTGGTTTAATTCTCCCGGCTTCTTGTTCACTGCTTTTCAATGCTGGGGATTCGTGGGAGGTCCCTGGGTATTTGAAGGGCCGGGAGGAGCCTGTTTTTCCATGTCTCTGCAGTGCAGCGCCATCTGGCGGAGGATAACCCAAGTGTAAGTATTATATCTGGAGCAGAACGTACTGTATACAAATAATATCAATTCTACAGGTGAGTACTTCACAGAATTGTATTATTGTGTTTCCTCTCCAGGTAACCTCTGGGACTTTCTTTCATCGTCCAGCCCCCCATGGCGTCGGATGAGCACACCAATATGGCGTTCATCCAAGACTCCTATGAAAATAATTTTTATTTTGATTTCTTTGCACAACCTAGATGCGTCACTAGGCTTCCTGGCACCTGGGGCAAAGATTCAGGGCACCCCCTCACTGCCGACAGCCATTCCCTCAGTAATTACTTTGTTGCCACAATCCTCACTGTGGACCAGAACCCTGCAGAAGGGCTAAGGTTTACTTTAAAGGCATCCTTAGCCACCCTGGCAGTTGTGTGCTAGGAAAGTAGTAATGGAGGGTTTGTAACTCAATGGCCAGGGAAGCGGACTAGGAGCGATGAAGGCTGGCAGAACGCGATTCAAGACCCCATCTATGCCAGTCCTAACAGGATCCTGATGATCATCCGGTCTCAAGATCTTTAAAGGCGTCTAAGAAACAGAAGCACTCACTTCCTGTGGAATCTTCTAAATCCAAGGGAGAGGATATTTATGCTGCCATAGAATCTCAGGGTTCTTCTTTGGAACAGTAGCACTCTTATGTTTAGGGAACAAATGGATAATCTGATTTCCTCTATTCTATAGGTTTTGGGCATTCCTGCTTCAAGAGCCCCTAAGAGGAAAAAGGTGGATCCATACAGATCCAAAAAACAAAGGCAGCTCTTCCCTGAGCAGTATCATTTTTCTAAGCTTATCTAGAAAGAATGGGAAAACCTTAACAAGCACACCACAATTCTTAGAGTCCTGGATGCTAAGTATCCTTTTCCTACGGACCTAATTAAGATTTGGATGATCCTGTCTAGGAGCACGGTTATTCCAACTTCAGACAGTGCGTTCCTAAAGGGCCCGGTGGATAAGCACCTGCATCAGGTGTCCAAGTATGCTTTTTCCATGATAGGATCAGCCCTACGACCAGCCTGTGCTGCATCCATGGCAGGCAAGAAATGAAATTAAAACCGTTTTAGTTCTCAGTTTTGGTCTGGTCACTTAATTACATCATTCATCCTCTCAGTCGATCAAGTCCATGGAAGCATGGAAGTCTACATCTACAAATTTGTAATCTCTGCTATAGATTATATTGTTAGACTAAATGCCAAAAGATTAGCCTTGTTGGTGGCCGACACGACTTCCAAAAAGTCTGACGGGGATTCCTGGGGAATATTTGGATGATATTATGAAGAGAGCCACAGGGGGCAGGTTCTAAGCTTTCCCAGACTTGAAGGGGCAACCTCACCCTTACGGGAGGGGGGCAGCTTCTGCTTTTTGTGCATCTTTGGAGGCTCCATGTAGTGGATGAATGTATCCAATAAATAATTTCTTCAGGTTACAAGATCGAGCTGGGGGCCAGACCTCCTTCATTTTACACGGGTGTCCCAGAATCTAGAAATGGCATTGAGATCCGTGGTAGCTCACCTATTACAGCTATCCTGTTACTCTTTCAGAGAGGTTATGTTTTTTACTCCAGTTTGTTCGTAATCCCCAAAGAAGGCTCAGTGCACCCAATTCTGGGCCTCAACAGTTTCGTCCGACTTTGCAGATTTCACAGGGAGTCGTTAAAATCTACATCAACTGTCCTTCAGCCAGGGGATTTTATGACCACAGTGGATATAAAGGACTCCTACCTGCATGTCCCTATCTTTCCGGGCCATCAGAGGTTTTTACGTTTCGCAGTAAATGGCCTACATTTTCAGTTTGTGGCTCTGCCTTTTGGAATGTCTTCAGCTCCCTGGGTTTTTACCAAAGTTCCTTCAGGCCTCATGGGTCTACTAAGGCATAAGGAGATACGAATTACCCCAAACTTAGACAATCTTCTAATCAGAGCCCCATCTTTTCAGGAGGTCTTGAGAGATACAGACCATCCTATCGAGGCTAGACTTTGGCTGGTTAATCAACTATCAAAAGTCGCATATCATTCCATCAAGAGTTATCCCCCCCTCTGGGAATGACTTTAAACTATTCAGGCCAATGTCTTTCTCCCAGAGCAGAAGAGACTTTTGCTTCAGGCAAGGGGAGAGGCTCTCTTGACCTGCCCTCACCCGACAATCCATCAGGGAATGCATCTCTTGGACTCGATTGGTTTCCTGCTTCGAGGCAGTGCCATTTGCAGAATTCCACACAAGTCCCCTGCAGTCGGAATTACTGTCCATTTGAGATCGAACCATGGAAATCCTTGATCACCCCTTTTGCATAACATACTCAGCAAGACAGTCTCTAGTCTGGCAGAATCCCTAACCTCTTCAGGTGGGGTGGAAGAGTGTTACCATGAATACCAGCCTAACGAGTAGGAGTGATGTCATGGGGTCACAAATGATCCTGAGACAGTGGGGCCCAGGGGAGACAGACCTTCCCATAAATATCCTGGAAAGCGATTCTCCTGTCTCTCACACATTGGACCTTCAATCTGAGGGGTCATACCCTCCGTGTTTAAGCAGACAACGTGACATCGGTGTCATATATCAACCACCAGAAGCAGGAGAGCTCTCAAGGAGGTGAGCCAGATCTTACTCTGGGCCAGGAAGAATGTACCATGCATCTTGGCGATCCACATACCAGAAGTAAACAATGTGCAAGCCAATCATCTAAGCAGTGTGAACTTGGATCAGGGAGAATGGTCCCTCAGTCAGGGGATATTTCGAGCCATATACATTCGTTGGGGGCTCCCAGACATGGATCTCTTCGCGCCCCCCCGTAATCGGAAAGTTACAAGATTTTTTTCCCGGTCTATGGACCATGGCTATAGCAATAGATGCCCTGACCCTTCCTTGGTCAGCATTCAGGCGTCGCTATGAGATTCCCTCTGTCTCCACTCCTGGATTGAGTGCTAAAGAAGGTAGATCCCAACCATCCTGTTAGCACCCCATTGGCCAAGGAGAAACTGATTTTCAGACATAGTAAGAATGTCGAAAGGCAATCACTGGCGGCTGCATGACAATCCAGATCTCTCTACACAGGGGCCTCTATGGCACCCCAATTTACGAGTTCTGTCTCTGACGGCCTGGCTATTGAAACATACATCCTGGGAGTGCGCATGCACGTATGAGACGAATGGTGGCTTGTTGATCTGGCTCCGTGCCCACCGGGAAGACTGAAGAGTGTGGAAGGTGAGCGGCGCAGCAATCAGCTGTTCAGCCGTGAGGGGAGTGAGCGGGGAGTGAGCGGGGGACCCGGTGAGAGGAGTCCGCCCCGCCAAGAGGAGAGAGCAGAGCGAGATGGCTGCCGGGCCGAGCGAGGCTGACATGGAAGAGATTGCAGGGAATGAGCAATCCTTCCTTGCAAGTGAAACAGAGGCTCCCCCACAGCGCAGCCAGCAATAAACATTGCTTTGATAGAAAGATTTGACTGCTTTGACTGCATGCTGCAAAGAGCTCTCTCTGCTAACACCAGCAAAATTAAAGACCACTTCTCCACAGAGCTGGAAAAGGTAATGCGGATCCTGGGAGCCCTAGAAGAAAGATTAGGTGATGTGACAACTACTCTGGAAGCACAAGCTGGCTTGCTGGAAATGCTAAAGAAGGATAATTGTGCTCTACATGCTAAAATAGAAGATATGGAGAACAGAGATAGGAGATCCAACTTACGCTTCAGAGGATTACCTGAACACATGGAAGATGCGCAATCGGTTATTATGGCGCTGTGTCAGGAATTGCTCCCAGGGATTGCTATCGAGCAGCTTGAACTTGACCGCGTCCACAGAGTGCTGGGCCCCCGAAGACCCCCAGAGGAACCTCCAAGAGACATTCTGTCAAAGTTCCACTTTTACGCAATCAAGGAACAAGTGTTAAAAGCTGCCAGGGATTCCGCCTGATATTCCTATGGTCATAAATTCCAGGTGTTTGCCGACCTTTCCGCGATCACGATGGCAAAGAGAAGAGAGATGAGGCCATTACTGAGAACGCTACAAGACCAGAAAGTCTCTTATAAATGGGGATTTCCTTTCCACATTTTTTAGCTACAGAGGGGAAACCTACACCGCAACATCGACAGTTTCAACGCCATTTGACGGCGGCAAAACTTTATAGCAATGAAACACAGAATACATCTCTCAAATCACCTAGATCCAATGATGAATCCATCAAGTCACAACGAGCGGGGAAAAGGCCGAGTAAGATCAGGCTGCTGACGCTCTCCACATGGGTCCAGAGTAAAGTGATGAGTGAAGAGAGGTGTCACAACGATTAGTTACCTATTCATATCGGAGGGAAGTATAGAAATATAGGACTATATGGTGTTGTAAAGTGTATGGAAAAGTGCTGGATGGTGTCTGTTTCCCTTGGTTTCTTCAGCCAGGCACGATCCATGCCGGTATAACAGAGCTCCAGTCCACATCCCCAGTCCTCTACGGGTTTTTCCCCTACTCCCAGGTCTTTCCAGGTGATTAGATTAATTGAAGGAAGGAAGCCTAATAAAATGAGCTGCTGAGGCTTCCAGTGTGGAGAAGGAGAGACTGTAATAAGGATGTTTTGGAGCCTGTGGATTGGCAGCCTGGGCTTGTATGCCCTAAAAGTGGACCTATAATATCGAGGACTTGCAATACTCTACCTATCAGACATTGGACATTGCTAAAGCTGGTGAGGAAACCGCTGACTTTACTGCATTGTACCCTGCATTATAGAGATTTTTCTGTTGGACTTTGTCTTCAATAAACCACTTATTATTTCAACTAAGAACTGTTTCCAGAGTCATTGCCGTTAGCACCCCAGATCCTGACAATGGTTATTATCTTCGTTTACTTTAAAGTCGGTAGAGTTGGGCTCCTCCCCGAAGGGTTGAGAAAACACAACCCCACTCCAGAGCAGGGTCTCCCTTTTGGTACCCGGGTTCTTTCTGCCTTCACTGTGATGAGACAAGATTTTCTTGGGGCCTACCCTGGTCGACCCAAGAAAATGCAAGGTTAAGAGCTGCAAGTTTTTCTCTTATCTATTTTTAGATCAGTGAAAAGCACTTTTTTACCGCTCGCTAATTATAGTTTTATTAGCAACTTATCCACCCCGCAGCATTCACATGCTGCACTCCCATCTATCCGGGACTGTTTTATATCCTCTCGGATAGTGAAAAGTTAGATTTTGATTGGGACCGTTTGTCCTTTTCCCTTCCATGTTTTATTTTTGGGGCTATACCCAGTGTTAGTGGCTTGAGCAGAGGAGGGCATAATAGCATTTAGTAGTCCAACGGAGAAGAGCCTCACCGGCTTCTGTGTGCCAGGTGATGTTTTTCCCGTTATTGAAGTTTGCTCCCAGCCCTCCGGACTTACTGCCCCCTCCCCCCCTTCCTACCCTTCTAGGTGTCCCCTTCTCCTTTTCTTTTTTATATATATATATATATATATTTTTTTTTTCTTTTCTCTTCTTCTTTCTTTTACCTTTTTTCTCTGCCCTCCATTCTTAGTAAGTAATTAATCATGGCCACTATTTTCTCGTTGAACCAGCAGGGATTCAACTCACCCCAGAAGCAGAGCCTTGCGTTCCGAAAAATTCGATCTCTACATCCAGATATATTGTGTCTCCAGGAGACACAATTCTCAAATAGCTCCAAGCCCAAATATTTTGACCCTGTATAGCCCCAAATTTTCTTAGCGTGTGCTGACACTAAACAAAAGGGAATTCAATTTAATTGTTAAACAGAAATTAAAGACCCTGAGGGTCCCTGATTGGTTCCCTGCAAGATGTGGACGTTACTGTGGCGGGCTACTATGCTCTGAATGTTAACCAAGTAGTGTTTCTCTCAAAGTTCCTCAAGGAGGTTACGGCAGTGGCGCAGGGCACAACCATAATTTGCAGGGACTCCAATATGGTGCTGAACCCCCACATTGACAGGCAATCCCGGGCTAGCCCAATTGTAACGGCCCCTATGACCAGTACAGCTAGATCATTCCGAAAGATTTTAGATGTGTGCTCGTTGTCAGATGGCTGGAGAGAAGTACACCCGGGAACACAAAACTTTACACACTATTCCTATCCTCATGATGTTTAGACGAGGATCGATCACATTTTTATGCCTCACAAATTCTTGGTATTAATGAGGTCAGCAGCAATCATCCCGATTTCTTGGTCGGACCATGACGGCCTACTACTCCAGCTGAATTCCTTGATTAGCAGACCTTCGGAATTTACCTGGTCCCTTAACTCCTCGTTACTTTCTGATGAGGGCACGGTTACTGTTCTCACTGAGGTGCTGTCAGAATACTTTACTTTAAACGTGACTCCAGAGATTACAGCAACGGTATGTTGGGAAGCCCATAGACCCACTATCGGGGGAAAGCTGATACAGATTGCAGCTAGGAAAAAAAGAGAAAGGGACGAATACATCAACAGACTAGAGGCAGAATAATCACAAGTGGTGGAGGAGGCAAAAAAGGATTATGACACCTGATCTACAACTTAAGTTACATAGGGTGTAGCAAGAGCTAAATCTGGCATTAGCAGGTAGGGCAGAGAAATAATTAAGCTGGCTTAGGTATAAGTATTATTGCAAGGCCAACAAGCCAGGTACGCTGTTAGCAAGGAAATTTAAAACGCCGCTCCAGAACTACCGCCCAGTCAGGTTAAAAGACGAAAGAGGTATGGTGACAAGTAACCCGAATAAGGTGGTTAACCTGTTTTAAAGTGCAGTTACAAAAGTTGTAGTCCAACCCTTCCCCACTGAGGCTAGAGGATCTTGAGGAATTTTTTAAAGATATAAATTTACCCTTATTGCCTGGTAATTTAAGAGACAGGTTGGAAGAGGTGATCCGACTGGAGGAGGTTCAAAAAGTGGTGGCGAACCTGAAACCTAATAAGAGGCTGGGCCCTGATGGATTCTCGGCTAGCTACTATAAGAAGTTTAGTGCAATTTTAGCCCCAAACTCATGGCAATGTTTAATGATATCAGATTGGGTAACCGGTTTTCCTGTGATCCTTTAACGGCATCGATCAGTATGATACCTAAACCAGATACGGATCATTTACTCTGGTCTAACTTCAGACCTATCTCTTTAATATATTTGGATGTAAAAATTCTGGTCAAGATTTTAGCTGACAGGTTATCAGAATTCCTCCCGAAATTAATAGACAACGACCAGGTGGGCTTTATTCCAGGAAGACAGGCTGGTGATAACATCAGGCGAATCACCCAGCTCTCCTACATAGCAAAAGAGAGCCATGCTCCTGTCCCTCGATATTAAGAAGGCATTCGATTCAGTTTTATGGGAATACTATTTTTTCATGCTAGAACGATGGGGTTTTGGGACGATCTTCATCAATGTCTTAAAAACTCTATGTAGGTCCCCAATGGCGTATGCAAAATACAATGGATTTAAATCGGAACCCTTTAGTCTGGAGAGAGAGATTAGGCAAGGCTGCCCATTATCCCCCCTTTTGTTTGCCATGGTTATGGAACCGTTGGCTCATATAATCAGGAGCTCGCCCAGTGATTCAGGCCTGGAGGTTAACGGTAAACATCATAAGCTATGTCTATTTGCAGATGACGTGCTGTTACTCCTCACCACCCCGACAGTTTCACTCCTCAATCTACTCCAGATTATGAATAAGTTTGAGTCGGTATCTGGCCTGCTTAGATACCACTAAGTCCAAAGCCGCTAATGTAACAATCACCAGAGAAAACTGGGATGCGCTTAAGCCCTGATTTGATTTCTGTTGGGAGGGGAAATCGCTTAAATGTCCACTGCTAATTATGTGCCTTTGTTTCGCAAGCTGTCTGCATTACTGACACAGTGGAAAGACTTTAACTTATCATGATTAGGCAGGATAGCGGCATTTTCTCTATGCAGCCAGGGTCCTTCCAGTTAAGATACCCCCCACGCCAGCTGCAAATCTTGCAAAGCAAGGTATTGCCTTTTATTTGGGGCGGTAAGAGACCTTGGATCTCCAAAGGATTTTGTTTAGGTGGACTAGGAGTCCCACATTTTCTCAAGTATTATTAAGCAGCTCAGATTGCACAGCAGCTCTCATACCACTCAGTATCTGATATGCCAAGCTGGGTTCTGAGGCGGAAGTGTGTACCCTGATAGAAGTTAACAACCTACAACCTATGGGTTATACCTAAAATCAGGAAGTCGATACTAAATCTTATCAAACACTTGCTCACCATTTGGGACACTGTTAAGTTTTCCAGTAGATTGGCATGCCCTTTCCTCCCCCTTTTATCATTGTGGAATAATCCGATGTTCCCTCCGGGTATAGAGTCGCCTCATAGTTTCGCTACTTGGAAGGAAGCAGGTGTATCGAGAATAGCGGACTCTTTGCGGAACTCCGAATTTCTTACATTCCAAGAGATGTGAGATAGGTACCAACTAGCACTGAAAGAAATTTTTAAATATCTGCAGGTCAAACACTTTTTCAGGTCCATTATTGGATACGGCAGGAAACAAATGATCTAAACCCTTTCGAGAAGTGTTGCTGTCGGAATCCATCTGACCGCGGAGCTATCGCAGAGATTTATGGCAGCTTAGCTTTGGGGGGAGCAGAGCCGTGACCTACCTATGTCCAGAAGTGGCATGACAAGCTGGGGGAAAACTGGGATCAAAAGAATTGGGCTCGAATGTGGGACACAGCCTATGGAGTTTCTTCATCTGTTGCCTTGATTGAAGCCAATGTTAAATTAATGCTGAGATGGTACTTGGTCCCAAAAAGACTGAAGCACTACGCTACATACCCACAAGCTTACTGCTCCCGGGGGTGCCTCTCTCCAGGGTCGTATAGGCATATGTGGTTGTATTGCCCTGTGGCCAAAGGTTTCTGGTCAAAGGTATTTAGAGTTTTGAGTACAGTAAGCAATAGGCCCATTGCTAGAGATCCCTGGTGTGAGCCTTATCCGCCTTCCTCATTCTTTGCTACAATCACTAATTTCCCCCCCTCCCTTCCCCCTTTTCTTTTTTTTTTCCTTTTACCCCCTTCTCCCCCCTCCCTTTTATTCTTAACACTTAGCCTGTGTAAGTACCCTGTAGTTTTCATGACTAAGACGTTGGAAAGCAATCCTTTTGTTAAGACAGAAGAAACTGCTGATATTACTATGATGGATGTATACATCGCCTGTTACATGCTCAATAAAAATTATTGGAAAAGAAATATACATCCTGGCAGAAAGAGGCGTATCTGCCAGGGTCATCCAGACAATGATTCAAGCCCAAAAGCAGATTTCTTCAAAAATCTGGAGAGTCTTTATTACTTAGTGCAAATTCAGGGGTTTTGCATATAGCACATTTTCTGTCTCTAGAATTCTAGAATTTTAGCAGAGGGGTTTCTATGAGGGTGAGTACCCTCAAGGGACAGATCTATGCTTTCATCTAGTCTAGCCTATCCTATCCCTGAAAGCATCTTCTCCCTGTTTAGGACCTGAATTTAGTATTATCGGCCCTTCAGGGTCCTCCCTATGAACCAATGGCAAATGGGGTTAATTACACTTAAGGTCATCTTTCTAGTGGCAATTAATTTATGTCCTGTTCCGGATAGCCATAAGGAGAGAGTCCTCCACTCCCTGGACAAAGTGAGAGCTCCTAAATGTTATATCTCTACTTTATTATATTTGAGGGGCCAGAGAAGAGTCTTACACCAGCTAAGTCTACCATCAGCCGATGGATGAGACAAGAAATGATTAAAGCCTACATCTCCAAAGGGAGAAATTCTCCCTTTCAGCTTATGGCCTATTCTACCACGGCTATCGAAGCTTCCTGGGCTTTTCAGCACCAAGCTTCAGTAGAGCAGGTCTGCAAGGCTGCTACATGGTCTTCAGTTCATACATTTACCAAATTTTATAAGATAGACATTAGAGCCTCAGCAGATGCCACTTTTGGTAGAAAGGTATTACAAACAGTAGTAGTAAGATTATTATATTGTTATTATTATTAATGTTTATATAGCACCATCATCTTCCATAACGATGTATAAGATGTGATTACAGACAAGATAAAACACATAGTACAGAGAACAATACAAAACTAGATGCTACGAGGTTCAATCCAAGTGTTGTGAGGGATCACAAGTGGTCGAGCTTGAGTTTGGCTACATGTCACATTTGAAGATTATAGGAGTTGCTTAAGCCAGGTTATATATGCTTGTCTGAAGAAGTGAGTTTTGAGGGCACTTTTAAAGGCTTGGAGTGGTGGATTGAGTGGGGGAGTGTATTCCAAGGAAGTGGGGAGGCACGGGAGAAGTCTCGAATGTGGGAGTGCAACGAGGTAACCAAGGAGCAGGACAGGAGAATGTCAGAGGCAAAGCGGAGGTTGGGCTTGGGTTTGTATCGCTGGATCAGAAATAAAATTTAGAGAGGGGCCTGGCTGGAGAGAGCTTTGTAGGTTAATGTTAGAAGTTTGAACTAAACTCTCTGAGAGGTAACCAATGGAGGGATTTACAGAAGGGAGCAGTGCTGGAGAAGCGAGAGGAGAGGTTGATGAGGCGAGCAGCAGAGTTGGAGCAATAGATTGGAGGGGTGCCAGTCTGTTGGCAAAGCACAGAGGTGTTGGAGTAGTCCAGTCGGGATATGACCAGGGCGTGCACTAACATTTTAGTGTTATCAGGTCAGAGGAAGGGACGGATGCGTGAGATATTTTTAAAGTTGAAGAGGACAGGAGATGGCTAGGGAGTGAATGTGAGGTATGAATAGGTTCGGAATGGCCTACTTCTCAGGTTAGAGCATTAAGATCGACACTTGGCATTCCCACCCTAGATTAGGGGCACTGCATCGGGAGGTCCCATTCGTATCTGATTTGGTGACGCCCTGGACTGGATTATATGCGAGAAAATACAATTCTGCGATTCCTGCCTCTGTAGAATTGATTTCTCACTTCTTCCACTTCAGGGCATAACACCCACCCTATCTGCTTGGCTACTATATTCATTCCTTAGATGCCATGGTCCTATTGAAGCTTGTATATATGTAAATATTTTGTGTATTAGCATTTAAAATAAATAAAAAAGGATGAATAGAGAAGTTCTGACGCGTCTCCTTATTTTCCAACTAAACATGGGATCTTATAGGATGCCTTCATCCTCCCAGGCAGCTGTACCTACTGCTTTTCAATTACTGGATTGTGGAGACCAGTCGGAAGTATATGTAGGCCAGAAGGAACCATACCTTTTACCTTGTAGTCCTGCCCTAGGACGAGAGTTAACCCATTTGTATCTGATTCGTTGATGCCCTGGAGTGGAAGAGAAGAATCAATTCTACAGGTGAGAATCACAGAATTGTGTTTTTATGTATATATTGTGAGTGTAGTAAAGTGGTGGATGGCGTGTTAATTTCACCAAGATGTTTGTTTTCACGCCTATAAACCACCCAGAGAGTTGACAGCAGAGAAGGTGTTTTTCTCTCAGCTCTAGGTTTTTGAGCAAAAACCTGGTATTAGGGCCTAATGTGCCGGAGTTAGGGCATCCAACTCCACCCATCCCAACACTGATAGCTTGTATTTTGGGATGTCAACTAATCGGGCTGCAGCTGTGAAAGCCTTGAAAAGGTCTGGAGGTCAGTCAGTCAGGGATCTAAATCTAGGAAACGGACACGTGTTGTGAGCCATTGGAAACTGAACTGCTAAATTTGTTGTACCCACTCAAGCTGTTTGTCTTGGGATGGGTGGCACCAGGCCTGCACCCTGTTAGTCAGAAACCTGGAAAACTGAGTTAGTGCTGGAAAGGTTTGGGGTTTTCTTTGTTTTACTTTACATTATTTTATAAAGCAGATAATAAAACGGTCTGTGGTCATTTGAACCGAATCTTGCCATGTGGAGTTGCCTTCTGTGTGTAGTGCCAATCTCATTACAATATATTTGTAAGACCATTGTAAATTATTATGATGCAACAAAGCAATATCTCAAGTCCTCACTAACTTTTTGAACCCTTTTTGTAATAATTACGGTGGAGGCAGGCAGTGTTAAACTCTTTATTCGGAGTGGCCTGTCAGACCATTGGCTTTTCATTTTCCACATATAACCTTGATTCTAGGCTCCCCTCACTTGGCTTCCCAGCACAGCCTCCCTCTGGAACCCAGGTTTTTGGAATCCTTTTAATCCTAAGACTTTTTATTTATGTTTGTATTGTGCATAAATGTATGGATTATGGAACCCCCTTCTGAGTCTTACTAGGTTAAAATGGACTAAAAAGACTTTAGGGCTGCTGAATATCTTCACCCGCCCCCAATGCTTACCAATTTGGTATGCCAAAGTTGAGGCTCCAACTTTGGAGAGCCAGCCCTGGACTCCTTTCCCTGGAACATCCCAAATTGGGTTGACTCGCTGTGTGAAACCCCCCTGGGTCACTGCAAAACTCTCCTTTGCTGGATTCCACGACAATGTAAACAGCGGTGGTCGCATCCCCGGCATCTCTGGGCTGAGGCGCTCCATTGGGCCCCAGCTTTATCTGCAGCCATTACCACATCATCAGTTGTGCTCCAAAGGGCCTAGTGTCCCCATGAGCTCATCACAATATTGGCATCTGGCCTCAAATAGGTGTGTGAGGAGCTCAGACAGAGGAATCCATTATTCTCTGTGTGCACTACAGCATGCTGGAATAAATTTTTGCGAAGTGTTATGGAATTGTAAGAAAAGGGAACTTTCCCTTTTAAATTTAAAGCAGACTAAAACAAAGGGTTTTCACTATCCTTGGTTTTGGTCCTAGCCCCAGGGGCATGCCGATTTGGGATACCTGCTGTGTGAACCCCCCGTATCACCACAAAAACTCACCTTTACCATGGTCCCATGGTGCATACTTGGGCTCTTGTCCAATCCACTCCATATGCCATGCATATTACCGTTATATTAATGACACTAGAGAGTGGCATAAGGGAGCAGGCGCAGCTGTCTTGCTGCAGTGAGCAGCACACTCCCACCCCCCAACATATTGCTCGGTGCAGGAGCGTGTCTCGGCTACAGACAGTCCTAGGATGTGGATAGCAAGCGCGACGGGGGAGACCCGGAAAAGGTGATTGAATTTGAGGGCTCTGGAGGAGTCACACAGCGGTTGATTGCACATCCCTGGAGTCTCTTTGATTTCAGCATGGCCACCAGGTAATTATCCCCCTTGACAGTCAAGGCTTTTACTGTGAGCACTAATTTTTTTTTTTTTTTATTGTACTTTAGATTCAAGAAAGATGTCTTCAAGATAATCTAACCCTTCGAAAACGTATGGAGGAGCTAAAGAAGGTGGAACAGGAAAGGGAGCAGCTGCTAAAGGAAATGGGGCTAATGAAAGTTACGCAACTGAGAAAGTATGCTTTTTTGGATGTCCTCTTCTGTAGCCATCTATATTAACCATTGTTTCATTCAATACAGATGTGTCCAAACTAATCTCCAAATTGGTTAAAATTCTCATGATGGAATGAAAGAATCATGATCGTAATGCAAACGCTGCATTAAAAGTGACAGTTCCAGATGGAACCAGTAATACGGCTCCAAAATTTGCCTTTTTGTTCAATTATATTTCTTTTGGACCAAACAAAAGAGTGGTCCTTCGGCTACTCTCTGTCCCTTGGTGCTACCAGTGTGAGCGAGCATGAAATGCCAAAGTAGCCCCGAAGCTGTGTCTTACCACAACAGAGCATGCTCAGGGCTGATACATTTTCACCATGACTCGTCCATCCCAGATCAGTCACAAACCTAGAAACTGAAGTAAAGAAATTGTTTTCCCCATGAATACATCAGGTATTTACCGTATATTTCACCATATAAGACGCACCTAGAATTTGGAGGAGGAAAATAAGAAAAAATTTTAACCAAAAACACACCATTGCAGACAGTGTGGCAGTCCCCCCTATTCCATTCCTCATGGTCAGTCTGGGATGCCCCCATCCCATTCTCATAGGCCGTGTGGGATACCCCCATTTCATAGGCAGTGGAGCATTGTGGCATGCCCCCCATCCCATTCCCCATATAGGCAGTGTGGCATTCCCCCCTCCTATTCCCATAGGCTGTGTGGGATACCCCAATTGCATAGGCAGTGTGGCATTCCCCCCTGCCATTCCCCATAGAGGCAGTGTTGCACCCCTCCATCCCATTCCCCATATAGGCAGTGTGGCATCCCCCCATCCCATTCCCCATATAGGCAGTGTGGCATCCCCCCATCCCATTCCCCATATAGGCAGTTTGGCATCCCCCATCCCATTCCCCATATAAGCAGTGTGGCACCCCCCTCATTCCCCATATAACCAGTGTGGCATTCCTCCCCTCTCATTCCCCATATAGGCAGTGTGGCATTACTCCCACCCATTCCCTATATAGGCAGTGTGGCATTCCCCCCTCCCATTCCCCATATAGGCAGTGTGCCCCCCATTCCCATAGACAAAATGGCATTCCCCCTCCCATTCCACATATAGGCAGTGTGCCCCCCCATTCTCTTAGGCAGTGTGGCATAAGCAGCGGCAGGGACAGCAACAGCGCCTGCTGCTCCTCCTCCCTGCCAGGGAATGGGAGCGAACACCCTGGTCAGGGCAGCGGGTGCGTGTGGCCTGCACCAACTCGGGTGTTCCCATGTGCCCCAACCAGAAGAGGCAGCAGATGGAGGAGTGGCGGGCGCTGTCTCTGTCCCTGCCGGAAAAGACAGCGATAGCAGCGGCGGGGACAAGGACAGAGCCTGCCGCCCCATATAGGCAGTGTGGCAGCCAACGCAGGAGCGCCGGTAATGGGTGATTTTACTTTTATTCTTAGTATACAGTAAGTCCTGCTCCAGATACAATACTTACTATCGGGTATTACTCCGCCAGATGGCGCTGGACTGCAGAGACATCGACCTCCCACAAATCCCCAGATTTTCTCTGCACTCTGGACTGCGAAGGACGAGAAATGTCTCTCTCTACTCGCAGATGAGCGGGGCTATTAGCCTGCGGCCCTGTAGGACTATTCCCACCCGTTCCATTATTTATGTGCCTCCCAGCCTTGGCTGCGCTGGTCGGGGGATGGTAGGCAGCAACGCTGTTAGGTGCTTAGGAGTGCTGCTCCACCGCAATCCCCCACCAAAGGGTAGGCGGTTCAGGCTTATGGTGAGCCTCTATAGGATGCCGCTCCCGCACTATTGCCCCTTGCCCCTATCGATCGGTGGGCCCTATGTTAAGTGGCCGCTGTCCTCCCTCACTCTCCTTGTAGCCTTCGGGGGGGGAAAGGGTGTGTGTGTGTATGCCTGTTTTTACGTGTATTGGCCTTGTGCTTTATTTCATTATGTTTTGTGTCAGCTGCCACGCTGACTTGCTTTACTATATCTGTAATTAAAATTGCCGCCACCGCCACTCGCCTTTTGTCACTATGAACCGCGCTTGACGGCGGCGTTACCTCAGGCGCCGGCACGCCGTCATTGGCTGCTTGTCACGTGTTAGGTTCACGCTCTTCGGGGGGGCGGGGACCATCTCTGGCGCGTTCCTCGTCATTGCTCGTGCGGGCCCGCCCCTCGAGGTATACCGACGCCATTTTGTCTGTTTGGTCGGCTTATGTATGACGGACCTCTACCTCGCGGGCGGCTTTATTACCACCTTTTTACTACTGTCTGCTTACGGCTCATTTGATTGTGTCTTTCAGACAGGCGAATCCATTGGCTTCTCCCGGCCCTCTATTAGTTGCTTAACTTGTGAGGCCTAGTGTAATTACTCCCACTTCCCTAGCGGGTTATTGGGGCATCCAGGGGTGCTGTATAGCGTTAATCCCTATCGGCCTATAGTGCCGCTCTAATCACCATATGGAGGGCTCTCAGGATAATGTGACCGGGGTTCCTTCGGAACAAGCCCAGCTGTGTGTAGCGTCTCATGTTGACGCTGACAAGGCGCAGGTCTGCGTACCCTGTGCTGAGCAGGTGCTTGCGCTGCAATCTGGCTGGGGCACCTCGTTTCACTTCACCTACCCCCCCCCAAGCTTAAATCTCACTCCTACTGGGGATTCTCAGCCTGACGTGTCTTCTAGACTGGCTACTGTTGAGAAGTTGATTGCTAATACCTTGGCACGTAAGGCCCCTGCAAAAAAGCGGCACTTAACGCCTAATGTCACTCTTTTCCCTATGGAAACTGAGGAGTTTTGGCATCTTGGTGGCTATACCCCTTCGGACGAAGGGGAGCTATTCTCTGACTCAGGATCATCTGAATAGAGGTCCAGGGGTCATGATGAGTCTGGCTCTGACCCCTGGGCCCCGGATGATACTGATAGATTGCTGACCCAGATTTTTGAGGTTCTGTCAATTTCTCCCCCTGTTGCGGCTCCCAGCCAAAGGGGGGAACTTTTCCATGCCGCTAAGTCACGTTTGGAATTTCCTGAGCAAGCACATTTCAATAACCTTGTGCTCAAGGAATGGGAACGCCCCAGTAAACTTCCCGGTGTACCTAAGAGTTGGGATAGGAAGTACCCCTTTCCTGCTGATGTGGTAAGTGTTGGTCATCCCCTCCCGAGGTGGATGCCCCAGTCCTAGGGTTATCTAACACCTCTGTCATGCACTCCCCTGACTCTACTACCCTGCGGGATGCTGAGGACCGGCGCATTGACCAGCTGGCGTCCCATGCGTTTGCAAGTGTGGGGACGGCACTGCGCTCGGTCTGTGCCTCGGCCATTACCGCTGTGGCCTGATCAGAAGTATACTTGATAGTGCCCCTGATGATTTGCCTTGTGAGGTGTTTAATGCACTCTCTAGTTGTGATGTTTTTGTACATTTTGTCCTCACTGCCTTGGATGACACCATTATAATGTGTGCCAAAACATCTGCCCTTGTGGTGGCTATACGCCGCTCGGTTTGGCTACGCCAGTGGACTGCTGACAACGCCGCCAAGAAGGCCCTCACTGTTTTTCCCTTCAAAGGCACTACGCCTGTTTGGGGACCACCTGGACCTTTTTGCTAAGGGAGGCAGGTTGCCCCAGCGCAGGCGGCAGTCTTGGCCCTTTCGGGGTCAGGGCTCCTTCTCCTCCCCCTACCGTGGTGCTAGACAAGGGAGGGGGGTTTCCTATACTGGGGCCCGAGGAGACTTCTGGGGTAGGGGCAGAGGACGTGGACGTCCTGGCTCCTCCTGGGGTTCCAAGCCTAAGTCCTCTCCCAAGCCCCCTCAGGCATGATGGGGCGCCCTCACCCATCCAGATGGGGGGACGGCTCCAGCTCACGTCTGGAGGCTTCATGTCTCAGACCGGTGGATTCAGGAGGTAGTGTCCTCCGGTTACAAGATAGAGTTTGCTGCCTGGCTGCCCCCAAGATTCATCAGATCCCAGGTTCCTCAGGACCCTGTGTTAACTCAGTAGCTAGTGCAGGCAGTGCAAGGCCTCCTGGAGCTGGGGGTCATCTGCATGGTCCCTTTAAGAGAAAAAGGCAAGGGCTTCTATTCCAACCTATTCACAGTACCCAAAAAAGATGGGTCACTCAGGCCCATCCTGGACTTGAAGATCCTCAACAAATTTGTCAGGAGCAGGCGCTTTCGCATGGAAACTCTGCACTCATCAGTTCCCTACGCCCAGGGGATTTCATGACTTCTGTGGACATCAAGGATGCTTACCTTCATATTCCTGTATTTCCAGGTCATCAAAGGTTCCTCAGGTTCGCTCTGGAGGATCAACATTACCAGTTTGTGGCATTGCCCTTTGGTCTCACCTCAGCTCCCAGGGTGTTCACCAAGGTGCTGGCTGGCGTGATGTCTCTGCTCAGGTATCGGGGCGTCCGCGTGCTGCCTTATCTGGACGACATTCTCATCACCTCCCAATCTCTACATCAGGCAGAATTGGATACTCAGCTGGTGGTGTCCACCCTGGAGTCATTTGGATGGGTGATCACTGTCCCCTTCCTTGGTAACTCCATTCCTAGGAATGAATCTAGATACAGTTCAGGCAAGGATCTTCCTTCCTCAACAGAAGGTGGACAGTCTGATTGCACAGGCTCAGTCCCTCCTAGCTTGTCCTCATCCCTCCATCAGGCAGGGAATGCAGCTGGTGGGCCTGATGGTGGCGTGCTTCGAGGCGGTCCCTTATGCTCAGTTCCACTTGAGGCCTCTGCAACTCCACCTCTTGTCAGTATGGGATAAGGACCCAGCGTCCCTGGACCGGGTCTGTGTGCTTTCCCCCCTGGTCAAGCGGTCCCTCTCGCGGTGGCTGGACTCCAGGAACCTGTTGGGGGGCAGATCCTTTCGGACCCCCTCCTGGGAGACGGTCACCACGGATGCCAGTCTGTCAGGTTGGGGGGGTTTCTGGAAGTCCCTGCAGTTCCAGGGGAGGTGGGGCCCTCGGGAGGCCCACACACCTATCAATGTATTGGAGCTGCGGACGATCAGGTTAGTTCTGGCTCAGTTGACCCCTCACCTTTGGGGCCTGCCTGTTCAGGTGCGCTCGGACAACCAGATGGCTACATCAGGGAGGGACCCGGAGCAAGAGGACACTTCAGGAAGTGTCTCTGATCCTGACCTGGGCGGAGACCAATGTTCCCTGCACATCAGCTGTGTACATCCCGGGGGTGGAAAATCTCCTGGCAGACTCTCTGAGCAGGGGGACCTCTCGCCAGGGAGAATGGTCCCTATGCAGCAGGGTGTTCCAATCTCTGTGTCACCGTTGGGGCCAACCAGATGTGGATCTGTTTGCGTCCCGTCACAATCACAAGCTACCGGCCTTTGTCTCCCTGTCCCAGGATCCTCTGAAAGTCCTGCCATGACATTGCTAGAGCATCCGTGGTCAAGGCCAGTTTCTGTATGTCTTCCCTCCATTCCCCCTGCTGGGCAGGGTTCTGCGCAAGATTGCTCTGGAGGAGGTTCCAGCAATTATGGTGGCCCCCAGGTGGCCAAGAAGAGTGTGGTTCGCAGACGTGGTGCAGCTGGCGGTAGATCAGTACACTCTGCCCATGGTGGCAGATCTGCTCACTCAGGGCTCCCTACGCCATCCCAATTTACAAACTCTGACTTTGACGGCCTGGCTGCTGAAACCTCCATCTTGATGGAGAAGGGGCTGTCTACCTCGGTTGTTGATACCATGATAAAGGCTAGGAAGAAGTCTTCTTTTTCCATTTATTACAGGGTTTGGCGTGCCTACATTGACTGGTGTGAGTCTAAGTCTTTTCCCTGTCGTGTGTTCTCTATTCCCAGGATTCTGGAGTTCCTACAGCATGGGTTGGAGATGGGGCTCCAACTTAGTACTCTGAAAGGTCAGGTTTCTACCCTGGCTGTTTTATTCCAGAAGTCCTTTGCTCAGCATTCTCTGATAAGGACTTTTTTCCAGGGGGTGACTCATGTGCGTCCCCCACGTAAGCCTATGGTGCCTGTTTGGGATTTGAACTTGGTTTTGTCAGCCTTGCAGGGTGCCCCCTTTGAACCTGTGCAGGATGCTACCCTGGCCATTCTTACTCTCAAAGTTGTCTTTCTGGTGGCTATCACCTCTGTTAGGCGTGTGTCTGAGTTGGCAGCGCTTTCCATTCAGCCCACCTACTATGAGAGACACCAGGACGTTGGTGTTTCGCTTCAAGCCAGATTTTCTGCCTAAGGTATTGTCTGCCTTTCATTTGAATTAGGACATTGTTCGTCCTTCATTGTGCCCTAATCCTAGTAATGCATTCTTTGGATGTGGTTGGATGTGGTTAGGTGTCTGAAGTGCTATCTGGTCGCTACTGCACCTTTCAGAAAAATTGATGCTCTTTTTGTGGTCCCTTCTGGTCCTAGGAAGGGTTTGGCTCCTGCCAAGTCTACTATCAGCAAATGAATCCGTCAGGCTGTGATTCAGGCCTACTCTGCTAAGGGGAAGAATCCTCCCTTCCGCCTTACTGCTCATTCTACACGTGCTATTGGTGCCTCTTGGGCTTTTCAGCACCAGGCTTCTGTTGAACAAGTTTGCAAGGCCGCTACTTGGTCTTCTGTTCATACCTTTTCAAAGTTTTACAAGGTTGATGTTAGGGCCTCAGCTGATGCTGTTGTTGGCCACAAGGTTTTGCAGGCGGCAGTGGTTTAAACTGTCTGCTGTAAACTTTTTTGGGGATCCCACCCTACTTTATGGACACTGCTATTGGATGTCCCGTTAGTAAGTATTATATCTGGAGCAGGACGTACTGTATACTAAGAATAATACAATTCTGTGATTACTCACCTGTAGAATTGGTATTATGAGTATACAGTACGTCCTGCTCCACCCCACACTTGGTTTTGCATTATCTTGGATCCCCTGTATGGTGATTGTTATCATTGTTATAGTTACTAGTTTGGGTTGTTTTAATTCTCCCGGCTTCTCGTTTACTGCTTTTCAATGCTGGGGATTTGTGGGAGGTCCCTGGGTATTTGAGGGGCCAGGAGGAGCCTATTTTCGATGTCTCTGCAGTCCAGCGCCATCTGGCGGAGTAATACCCGATAGTAAGTATTATATCTGGAGCAGGACGTACTGTATACTCATAATGCCAGTTCTACAGGTGAGTAATCACAGAATTGTATTTTTGTGGCAGTCAACTGCATTTGGCCCTGGCACAGAAAGCAATGGGGTTGAATTTCTTAGTTAGAAAGGACAATGAGTTGCCCTGGCCCCTTCCATCAGGGCACAAGGTTCATTGATCACTTGGTTATCAGAATCAGGCCATGAGTATGATTTTTCCAGACCAGTAACTAATTATGGAGAAAATGAACCCAAATATGTTATTGAACTCAGAACCCCTTAAGTCATTTATTTACGTTCTAGAATTGTGTACTAGGGGTCTCTGAGAATGTCGCTTGGACAGGTCTCATATCATTATGGTCAAAGCTATCAAATGAGTTTATGGGGTGTATGGTGTAATTCATATTTGAAAGGTAATGCAATATAATAACTTCCCTTTGTACTTTAAGTGTGAAACTGGCCAGACAGAGTTTTCTGCCAGATTGCTGTGTTGGCAGAGAGATGCCTACCAGGGGGTCTTCCCTGCGCTTGTTGAATATTGTCCGATGCTCCGTTAGCACCTAGTTGTAAATGAGTGCTCCTCATTAAATGTTCAGAGCTTTATTGCAGGACAGATGCAATCTACAGTTTATCACCACTGTAACCCTGTGTGGTGAGATCTTGTGACTGCCAGTGAAGTAACTGTTCAAGCCAGATGCCCTTACAATGCCTTATACATGAAGATGCCTGATACATGAATAAGCCAGAGATTAGTTTGAAGGGGAATATATAGCATAATTAAAGGGGGGTAATGGTAGATTCCATCACACTTCCCATGTTTCACTTCCAGGAAGCCTTGAGGGGAATACACTAGTATGGTACACAGTTCTCTTTCTTGAGTCGACCGACCTACATTGCCGTGGTTACTCTGCTTCTTATGCTGGATGCTGAAGTCTTATTGCTGGAGAATCAGGCTCCAAGAAAGCAACTTACCACTGTCCCCAGCAATGTGATCCTGCCAGCTCAGGGGTTGTGATCCGTGATCATGGTAAAGCTGCAACCATACAGTTAGTGCTGCAGTTCCTGCAGAGCCCAGACAATTGCCAAGTATTATTTCTCAATGGTGGCATATGCCACCTCTCAGGTTAGGAGTTTCCTGCTCAGGAAGAGAATGGCATGCTCCTCACCCACCTGATCCACCTGGCTCAGGATGGCTCCTAAGCTATAGTCAGAGGTATCTGTGTGCACGAAAAAACTGTCAAGTGAAGTGTGGTGTCTGCAGAACAGGGAAACAGGGGAACAGGAAAGACCAGAGCTTCCTTTAAATTCAGGGAGGCCTTTTGACAATTCTCTGTCCAGTTTACCACCAATGGCAGTTTATTTTTGATCATGTCAGTCAGGGGTTGGCCAGGGTACTATAATCTCAGACGAATTTCTAATTCCAACTGTCCCCACAAATGACCTAACCTGTCTTGTGGGTTTGAGGGGTTGGCCATGCCATAATGACATAGACTTTACCCGTGTTAGGCCATAGCTTTCCACTTCCTACTTGATGCCCCAGGTAAGCAAAAAATAAATAAATAATAAGTGCTGTAGCCAAACTGATCTCATAAATAAAGGGGTGACTCCTAGAAACTTATGTGTTTCAGACCAGCCGGTCCTTACTCATGACATAATGTTAAATGCCTAAACAGGAAGCCATAGAAGCCGTATTTTTCGTTTAAAGCTTAAAGGAGCACTATCATGAAATTGTGTAATATTAAAAACCCATATAAACACATTCGCTAATGAGAGAAGGGGTCACTTATACACCCGAACTGAATAAAGCTCCTGCCAGGCTTGTGGTTTTCTTCTGGTAGCAGTAAAATCCAGGGGTGACAGGTTTAGTGTATCAGGGGTGACAGAACCTGTCACCTGATTACCTCTCCTCCTGCCATCCAGCATACTTATAAGGATTTTTAATATTGGCCCATTTTTTCACAATAGTGCTCCTTTAAACACTTCACTTGTAGGTCCACTTGAATAAAACCGCTCTTTGCTCTTAAAATCACAGGGTTAACAATATCCTCTTAGTACTCAAATTTCACTTTCCATCAATGATGCCAATTGTAGTCATAAGCATACAGGGATAAAATGGAGAAGGAAAAACAATTGTGTAATATTGTTTAAACAGGTAAACACCAAAGCCCTGTTTTTTATTGCACTTACCAAAGAATCATAAATTAACAGCTTTAAAATCCACACACAGATGCGTTAAAGGAGCAGTATCGCGAAATTTGCATTAAAAAAGATAAATAATTAAATCGCCACACAATAGCTTATAACCTGTGTATGAATAATCTGGCGATAGAAAAAGAAAAAAATATATGCCTCTCTTTTAAATTGTATAATTAAAATGGCTCAGTCCATTTGCTGAATAGGGGGATCTGCTGGCTTGTATTTAGTGAGCTGCTTCATTTAGCCCACTGGTCTCCTAGCAACACTTTACCTCAGAGGCTGTGTGTGTGTAATCAGTGGTAACGGCTGTGTGTGTGTGAGGTGCTGCTTTTGTTATGAGACCAGGTGACTCAAATGTGTAAAATCTATACAAAATAAACTAAACTGACTGAAAATGACTGAAATTCTTTTTTGAATAACTGTGCAGAAAAATCTAAAGGTATTAAAGTGGAACAAAACCCCATTCTAAATCGGGATGCCCACTGTGTGAAACGACCCCTGGATAACCACAGATCCCCCCATTTTTCTGGCGCGCTCATGCAGATAGTCATTTAGACAGGCCGGGCGGCCAGGGAGGTTACTGCTCAGGCTCCCCATCTGTGTGCAAACAGAGCTGATTGGATGAGAGCCCGCGCATGTGCTGTGGGACAGGGAAAGGTACGTTTTTACAGGCGAACGTGGGGATTTCACATATCAGGGCATCCCAAGTCGGGATGCCCCTAGGGGCACAAATCAAAACTCCAGATAGTGAAAATCCTGGGTTGGGCTTTGCTCAAAACACACAAAGCTGAAAGAAAGATCATATGGAAAAAAGAAAAATAAGAATATGAAAGAGAAAATGGTAAACTGGTAAAAAAAACTGGTAAAAAGATTCTGCAGCAGAGCCAACATGAAGGGAAAACTGTCAAAATCAGCTAAATGACTTCTAGAGCTTTTCTCTCTGTTTTAGATATATAAGTTCTGGCCAAGGCAATGTTGCAATGTTGTTATCTTATGCTGGACGGCTGCCAGCACTGAACAGCTGAGACTTTGATACATTCTCCTCAGCGTGGAACTGATACATTTGTATCTCCCTCTCCTCAGCGTGGAACAGGCCAGAGTGTCGGCTGTCGACACTGACAAGACATAAACATGAGCTATTAGACTCCAGCTGTTCAACACACACATCATTTTTTTCTACATTTGTAATTCTTACTCCAACACCTACCTACATTCCAAGTACCATTTAAATATAAGTCACCAAGAAAAATTTGCGATACTGCTCCTTTAAGTCAGCAAATTAAGCCTCCAATGATTAGTCTCACCACCTCTTTGTATTGTTCCAATTCTGTCCGCTCTTCCCGGCCGCGGGAGCTGGCAGGCTGCGGTGTGAGGCCAGAAATGAAACAAAAGTGAAGAAAAGACACAGCGTGTTGCTTAGCTCCATCCCAGACGCGTTTTGTCACCAACTGACTTGTTCACTGGGCTGGGCGGGCCAAGCAACATGCTCCCTATATACTGAAAGATCACTACACAAGACAGGGTTAGCCTGCATTAACCCTTCATCACCTCTTCTGGAAAATATTAGTGCAACAGAACTAACCCTTGGTTAATTTACTGTCATGAATTCAAATTGTAATTTTAGAATTAAATATTCATCCTGCTGATAATGCATAAATTACCACAATTTGGACATATACAGAATTAGAAACCATAGAAATAATTTAAATCCAATAACATTACTTAATAATATAGAGAATATGCATATACAGAGTTAAAAGGTAAGAAAATATTTTAAATCAAATAAGAACATCACTTAATAATACCTTTGCTTAATATACATTCCAAACCAAACTGACTGACTCGCTTAAAAGTGAGGGACTAGAACCAACATTGTCTTTCATGGAGAATAATATTATGTAAAGGAAACTTGTACTAGTATACTCCCTTTCCTACCTCATTGAATACAATTATCGAAAATATATTGTCTTATGGGCAGAAGATAGAGAGTGAGGTGTTACTTCTGCCCTTATCTTCACGGTGATCAGGCTTTCATTTTTATTTTCAATATGCCGGAGCATGGGGCTTGACGTATGTTTGTATTGGGAGGTAAGTCTCCGTAATTGATTTGTCCGAGTTCTTAGTTAACTAACTGACAGGTGTGGGTCATCCAATGGAATTTGCAATTGAGAGGGTGGATACCATTTTTTATATGTGAGTGTTTTGTCATGAGTAAGGCATAGAAGTTTCTAGGGCTCACCCCGTTTTTTTATGAGATTATCTGGCTACAGCACTTTTTAATGATTTTTTTTTTTTAATAAAACGTTGGAATTTTAACTGTCCATCCCAACTGGCTACATTTTTCCAAGTGTACAGCACGGCCTGTTTAATTTCAATCATTACTTCTGGGTATTCCGCAACAAGGTGGTGCAGTTGACTGCAGAAGATTTGTGGCTCCTCCCGGCCCTATAAAAAGCCAGGAATCACCCATAGACCCCAAGAGTTTCTCTGCAGTCGTACTGCGAAGACCAGAAGATGGCTCTCTGTTTTCGCAGGCGAGTGGGGCAACCAAGCCTGCGGCCCTGTAAGCCTATTCCCACCCGCTTCCGGACCCTCCTGCCTCCCAGCCTTGGCTGACGGATCGGGTGGGTCGGGTGCTCGGTGGGCTTTGCTCAAGGCCGCAGACCCTATATACTGAAGGGTAGCCAGCCATAGGCATATGGTGAGCCTATAGGGGGAAGGGAGGAACCACTGCTGCTTGTGTGCTGTCTTTTTACTGTGGTTAGTCTTTATTGTGGGGTTGTCTGTGTGGGACTATTCTTCCCTGAGGGCTTCGTTGTTTATCCCCCCCTCCCTTCACTGGTCTGCTTCTGCACTCCGCGTCACCCCCTCCCCCCTCTCATCCCCTCCTCCCTCTGCCCGTCGTGGCTGTTGCGGGGGGGTTGGGTGCTGCCGCTAGTATGCGGCCTCCCTCCCCGCCGCCGCGAGCGCATGCTGCGGGGGCCTGGCCGTATTCCTGACGTCTTGCTCCAGTAGGCGCCGGCGTCTCGCGCCTTTTGGCGGGGGGGCGGCGCCGTGGGATGACACTTTTTGCGTCATCTCCCCGCGGCCCGCCCCTCGAGGTTCCTTCAGCGGCGCCATCTTCCTGGGCTCTGCGCTGCTGCTGGGGGTGCTCTCTGGCTGCCTGACTGGCCTACCAACTTTGCAGTGGGGCATCCTGTCCTGTCTTCCTTCTGCGCGTGCTGTGGTTTCCATTGCAGCTGGTCCGTGAGTTGATCTTGCGGGTCTGATTGTTGGTGCATGTGCTGTGGAATGCTCATGACTTTCCATGCTTATGTCTTGCAGACGAGATGGCAGCATTGTGGTTTCTCCAAGTCCAATACCCCCTCCTCCACCTGTCCCTTTTCTGTGGGGCATCCCGGGTGGGCTCTTATTTAGACCATGTTGGCTTACTGTGCCTTTTTTGATTATCACCATATTGAGGCTTCTGGGGATAGCGAGCTTGGGGGCCCCTCGGGGCAGGCTCAACTGTGTGTCATGTGCGGGGCATCCCCTTTGAGTGGTGGCGGCGCGTTCTGTGTTCCGTGTGCCCAAAGCATTATTGCGGAACAGACTGGGCTGGGCACCTTGACGCTGACTTGTCCCTCTTTGTAGATGAGGACGAGGGCCTTGACATGTATGGTGGCCGTGATTGCCCGGAGGAGGTGGGGTTGTTCATGACTCGGATTCCTCTGGAGATCGTCAGGGTGAATATGACAGTGATTTAGGTCCTTTCTCGGAACAGGATACCTGGCTCCCGGATGATACCGACGGGCTCCTGTCGGCTGTTTGTGTTTCAATTTTTTTTTTTTTATTGTTATTTTTTTGGTATAAAAGTTAAACAGAATGACATATTGTTCTTTTACAAATAAAGAGATCACAGAATACAAGTTGTCATTCTTAATACACTTTCACATACATACATGTCATCATGAGTAAGCCGCTAAGGCACATTTAGGGTATAGCTAGGCGATACTTGCGCATGGGCATGAGCAACTTAAAATTAACACCTATTAACTTATGCTCATCTTTACTTAATTTGACGGACAGGTGGATTATCTCCTCCTGCCTCGAGCTCCCTGCACTGCCACCCCTCTAGTGCCAGGGGAAGGGGTTAAGGGGGACTAAAGGGTCTGGGAAAGGAGGGGTGGTGGATAGTAGAGGGGGAGGGGGGGACTGGGAGAAAGGAAGAGGAAAGAGAATAATAAAAAAAAAAAGGGGAGGGGGAAGGAAATGCGTATATATTTGCACCTTTGGAGGAGAAAGTTTGCAAGCCATTCTTCATTGCAACAAAACCTCTCTCAGCTCTGGAAACGAGTATTCCACCCAAGGGAATCATTCAGTATGCTGGTCAGTTTTTCGTTAATAAAGATACCATTCAGCCTCTCTTTCACCATCCGGAATGGGACATTTCCTTTTTTCCATGAGCTTGCGATAGCTAATTTTGCTGCTGTCGGCTGTTTTTGATACCTCACACATCGCCCCCCCTAAGGTGGCGAAGAAGAAGCAGGGCGAGCTCTTCCGTCCCGGCAAGCAATGCCTGGAGTTCCCAGAACAGGGCCATTTCTCTAATATGGTCCTCAAGGAGTGGGAACGCCCTAACAGGTTACCTTCGGTGCCCAAGGGGTTGGACAGAAGGTATCCCTTCTCGGCGGATTTGATTAGGCACTGGTCGTGCCCGCCTGAGGTGGACGCTCCGGTCCTGGGGCTATCTAACACTGCCATCCCCTGACACTACTACCTTGCGTGATAGCACGGACCGTCGTATGGATCAGCTGGCTTGCCATGCTTTCACCTTTGTAGGGGGGGGTTGCGTCCGGTCTGCGTGGCGGCTATTGTGGCCATTGCTATTAAAAAGGTCAGGTGTCTTGCTGAGGCCGCCCGGTCTCGCAAGACAATGGAGGATTATAAGGACCTTTTGCTTTGCTCTGACTTTTTCCTTTGTACTGTCGGTCCGTCTGGTTGCGTCAGTGGGCGGCTGACACCGCCTCTAAGAAGACTCTCACTGGGCTTCCCTTTACTGGACTCCGTCTTTTCGGTGATGTTCATCTTGATGTTCTGACCAAGGATGGTAGGCTCCCCCAGCGTTAAAAAGCAGGCTCGGCCCTTTCGGGGATCCTCTTCCTTTCGTCCTTCCAGGGGAGGTCATGGGCCCTCCTTCTCAGGTAGTCGCAGAGACTCTTGGGGTCGGGGCAGATCCCGCGGGTGCCCCGATCTCTCCTGGGAAACCAAGCCCAAACACTCTCCCAAGGCCCCTCAGGCATGAGGAGGCGCCCTCACCCGACCGGGTGGGGGGACAGCTTCGGCTTTTTGCTCACGTCTGGAGACTGCGCGTCTCAGACTGGTGGATTCAGGAGGTGGTTTCCTCCGGATACAAGATAGAGTTTGCAGCCTGGCCGCCCCCAAGATTCCTCCGGTCCCAGATATCTCTAAACCCTGTGTCGGCTCAGGGCCTGCGGTTGGCCGTACAACGTCTTCTGGCATTCGGAGTCATTTGTCAGGTACCTCTTCAGGAACAGGGTCGGGGGTACTACTCCAACCTGTTCACGGTGCCCAAAAAGGACGGCTCCCTGAGGCCCATCCTGGACTTAAAGGGCCTCAACAAATACGTCAGGTTCAAGCACTTTCGCATGGAGACATTACGCTCGGCCGTAAGTTCCCTTCGGCCGGGTGATTTCATGACCACGGTGGACATCAAGGATGCCTACCTTCACGTGCCTTCCCAAGTCACCAGAGGTTCCTGAGGTTCGCTCTCGGGGATCAACACTACCAATTTGTGGCCTTGCCGTTCGGTATCACCTCGGCTCCTCAGGTTTTCACCAAGGTGCTGGCTGGCGTCATGGCTCTCCTGAGGAACCAGGGCATTCGCATCCTCCCTTACCTGGACGACATTCTTATTGCTGCTCAGTCTCTTCAGACCGAGAAGGATACTCAGGTGGTGACGTCCACTCTCGAGTCCTTCGCTAGTCTCCGTCTTCACTGTCTCCGTCTTTGGCGAGGTCCTTCATGGGCATGACGCTGGATACTTCTCAGGTCAAGGTATTTCTTCCTCAGCAGAAGGTGGAGGGCATTCAGATGCAGGCGCGGTCTCTGCTGGCATGCCCTCACCCCTCCATCTGCCAGGGGATGCAGTTGGTGGGCCTCATGGTGTCCTGCTTCGAGGCGGTTCCCTTTGCTCAGTTCCACTTGAGACCTCCTCAGTTATAACTCTTGTGGGTTTGGGTTCGGAATCAGGAGTCCCTGGATCAGGAGTTTGCTCTGTCCCCTCCTGTCAGGCAACCTCTTCTGGTGGCTGGACTCGAGGAATCTTCTAGTGGGCGCCTCTGCGCTGGGAGATTGTCACCACGGATGCCAGTCTGACTGGCTGGGGGGGAGTTTGGCAATCTCTGAAGTTCCAGGGACAGTGGGGTCCCCAGGAGGTCCACACGCCCATCAACATCCTAGAATTGCGGGCGATCAGGTTGGTTACCTCCCATTTGACTCCCCACCTTCGGGGTCGTGCTGTACAGGTCCGCTCGGACAATCAGACGGCGGTTGCCTACATCAATCATCAAGGAGGGACTCGGAGCGAGCAAGCCCTCAAGGAAGTGTCCCTGATCTTGTCTTGGGCGGAGGAGACTGTTCCCTGCATCTCGGCGGTCTACATTCCGGGGGTGGAGAACCAGGAGGCGGATTACCTGAGCAGGGGGACGTCTCGTCTGGGGGATGTGGACCTGTTTGCGTCCCACACAATCACAAGCGTCCAAGATCTGTCTCCCTGTCACTCTGGCTTTCGCCACGGACGCACTAGCAATTCCCTGGACAGAGTTTCGGCTTCTCCGTTTTTCCTCCCTTTCCTCTGCTGGGTTGGGTGCTGTGCAAGATAGCCCAGGAGGGGGTACCAGCCATTCTGGTGGCCCCCCGCTGGCCGAGGAGGGTATGGTTCGCGAACGTCGTACAGATGACAGTGGATCGGTTCCTCCTGCCGATGATCCAGAGATTCTCACGCAGGGACAACTACGCCATCCTAATTTACAAACACTGGCTTTAACGGCTTGGCTGCTGAAACCTCTATCTTGATGGGCAAGGGTTTGCCGGCCTCTGTTTTCGATGCCTTGATTGAAGAAGAAATCCTCGTTTTTTATCTACTACAGGGTCTGGCATGCTTACATTGCTTGGTGTGAGTCCAAGTCTCTATCTTGTCGGGATTTTTCCATTCCCAGGATTCTGGAGTTTTTACAGCATGGTCTGGATTCGGGCCTTCAACAGGTTCCGACATGTTTCGGATCTGGCAATTTTTTTCCAAAGATCCTTTGCCAATCACAGGCTTGTTAAAACCTTTTTCCAGGGAGTTACTTACGTCCATCGCGTAAGCCTCTGCTACCGGTTTGGGACTTAAACTTGGTGTTGTCTGCTCTACAGGGTCCGCCCTTCAAGCCTATGCGTAGCCTTTTTGGTCGCTATTACTTCGGTGCGTCGAGTCTCTGAGCTGGCGGCACTTTCCATGAAACCTCCTTATTTTGAGCGGCATCAGGATAAGGTAGTGTTCCGACTTAAGCTGGATTTCTTGCCCAAGGTTGTGTCTGCCTTTCATCTCAATCAGGACATTGTCTTACCTTCTTTGTGTCCTACCCCTTCTAATTCTAAGGAACGGACCCTTCATTCTCTGGATATGGTCAGGGCGCTCAAATTTTATTTGGTCGCCACTGAGTCGTTTAGGAAATCTGATGCTCTGTTTGTTCTTCCTGCTGGACCTAGGAAGGGTTTGCCTCCAGCCAAATCTACTATCAGTAAGTGGATCCGTCAGGCGGTGGTGCAAGCTTATTCTGCTAAAGGGAAGGAACCTCCCTTTCGTGTTACTGCTCACTCTACTAGAGCTATTGGTGCCTCTTGGGCTTTTCAGCACCAGGCTTCTGTTGAACAAGTTTGTAAGGCCGCTACTTGGTCTTCTGTTCATACTTTTTCCAAGTTTTACAAGGTTGATGCCAGCTGATGCTGTTTTTGACCGCAAGGTGCTTCAGGCGGTAGTAGTTTGAACTGCCTGCCGTTACTCATCGGGGATCCCATCCTACTTTTACCGACACTGGATGTCCCAGAAGTAATGATTGAAATGAAACAGACCGTGCTGTACACTTGGAAAAATACAATTCTGTGATTACTCACCTGTAGAATAGTTTTTACTGTGTACAGCACGGCCTGTTTCATCCCTCCCTTGTTATCGTTATCTTTGGTTGCCTCTTTATGGTGGTTTGTTCCAAAGTTTATTTGTGAGGTTGTTTATTTTTTTTATCATGATTTATCTCCCGGCTTCTTGCATAACTGCTTTTCAACACTGGGGTCTATGGGTGATTCCTGGCTTTTTATAGGGCCGGGAGGAGCCACAAATCTTCCCAAGGAGACCACACTTCTCGAAAATCCTCCAGATTACCCCCGTGAAATGCGGATATTTTTTCCATCGCCATTATGGAATTTACCTTGTTCTTAAATGCCACAAAGCTACGATCCGGAGACTTCCAGGCCTTTGCAATGATTGAATTTGCTCCAGACAAGATGTGATATATAAGGGTCTTTTGGGCCCTAGAGCAATGATTGACCGGACTACTAAGGAGTGCCACCCAGGGGTCAGGATCCAAATGTCTGCCCACCACTGAGCTCAGGAAATCAAATATCTTAGTCCAAAAAGTTCTTACTATGGGACAGTCCCACCAAATGTGACAATACGATCCTGTCACGGCACAACTTCTAAAACAAAATTTCTAAGCACCAACTGCAAAATGTCCCACTCGTTCAGGTACTAAGTACCATCTTGTGATGACCGTAATATTTACCTCGATAGCCATAACCGGAGCAGCTACCCCAAAGGAGTTAGCCCACATCTGTTGCCATACGTGTTTATCTCTAGATTCCTGGAGATCCTGTTCCCACCTCCCTCTATAGGACTGGCACAATCTAAGCCCTTACATAGCTGATTGTAAATTTCGGACACCCCCCCCCCCTAGGGTCCCTTCTACATCTAATCTCACAAAGCATTAGTTCATCCAGTCCAGTTCCCGCCCTGCTTAATGATCGAACAAAATGTACAATCTGCAAGTAACTAAAAAGGTCCTTCAAATCAAGGTGAAACCTTTCCCTAAGCTGCGGAAACGTGGCCATAGATGAACCCAGAGTGAATTCAATCAGTCTCGATGCTCCCCCTTCCCTCCACCTGTGAAATCTACCAGGGTCATTAAAAGCCGGGGGAAACATTGGGTTATCCCATAGGGAAATTAGAGGTAAATGGGGCGAGGCGAGACCTGCCGAAAATTTAAGGTCATCCCATATCCTCAATGAGTGGGCCATAATCGGGTTGTGATCCAGTTTCCTAAATTTTGGGGTGATCCTTAAGATATTGTCAATTACCAAGGGACTACATATAGTGGACTCTATCTGAACCCAGCTAGGGACGTCGATGGTCGCGTGATATGAAAATATTTGTGCTATTTGGGCTGCTTGGTAGTATCTCTTGAGATGAGGAACACCCAACTCTCCCAGTGACTTAGGCCTAAGCATGGTTTGCATTGCTACTCTAGGTGTCACGATCAGCTTACCTGTGCCGCGTTCCAGCGGTGTCCCCGTCGCCTCACCATCCAAACACCGGCCGCGCCGGGCGTCTGCTCGCGCAGCTGCGGGCGCGGGGCGCCTTCCTCTTCTGCCGGCGTATCCGGCATCAATACACGTGCTCGCGCGGGTGCGCGAGCACGTTCCTTCTATGCCCTCCGGCGGCGCTGCACTCAGCGCGGCCGCCGGAGGAGGTGAATAAATTAAATCAGAGGGGCACACCCCCCTTTCAGTTAAAGGGCGCCGATGAGCCCAGCTGGGCAGCACGCCCTCTGTAGTGTATTGGGCCAATGAGCCAATAGGAGTTGCTGGGCTGTACGCCCTATGTCCAATCAGGTGCTGGTTTTTAGTAGCACCAATCACACACGCAGCCCTAATCATATCCATTCCCTATAAAGGTTTACCCCACCAGTTGTTCAGTGCCTGTGATAGCGCCTTGAACCTAGCCTTTCGTTTCTGTGTATCGTGATTGATCCCTGTTGCCGTCCTTTGCCTGAACCGACCATTCTTGATCCAAGACCCTGTTGCCGACCTTTGCCTGAACCGACCATTCTTGATCCAAAACCCCGTTGCCGACCTTTGCCTGAACTGACCAACCTTGATCTGAACTTCCGTTGCCGACTTCTGCTTGGAACCTTGACCACGATTTGCCTCCTCCATTTGTACTGCAGCCATCTCTGAACACCCGGTGCCGACCCTTAGCCTGTCTGGACTTCCGCTATACGCTCTAGCCATTGGGCTCTCTCTATACCGCTCCCAGCCACTGGTTCTTCAGACCTCCGAACAGTAAGCCTCCATCCTTTGAGCCATTGAAGTCCTGGGGGCAACCGATCCCGGGCAGGCGTATTCTGCGTCCCGGCAAGCAGGGGCCCCTACAGGTGAAGCTGGCTGCGGAGATTGGGGGTTGAGGGCTTACCCGGAGGACTGGAGTTACCTGAGCGGATCATTAGAGGACCCAGAGCGTGATACTAGGTCTCTTGCCCTCCCAAATGAAATCAAAAAACCCGGAGGGATTTTACCGGTAGGGTTCTAGCGAGGTACAAAAATTTAGGTAATAGGGTCATCTTGACCGCAGCTATTCTACCGAGCCAAGATATATTGCAATCTTTCCATTTTTTCATCAATGCTTGCAGTTGTTGGCACAAGGGAATATAGTTGGCAATAAACAAAGATTCATAATCATTGGTCAAAGTAACCCCCAGATATTTAAGTTTACCTTCCCATTGGAAGTCAATTGACGCCTGCAGCTGGGACCAGACATCCCTTGGAACATTTATATTCAGCGCTTAAACTTGCCCGTATTGACCTGTAGGCCCGACAGAGCTGCAAACTCATTCAAGGTCTTCATTAGGTTAGGAAGGGAGACAAGGGGGTTAGTAACCATCAACAGCACATCATCCACAAATAAACATAGCTTATGGTGCCGTCTCCCCACTTCGATCCCCGAAATGTCCAAGGAATCTCTGATAGTCTGCGCCAACGGCTCCATCACCAGGGCGAACAAGAGAGGAGATAACAGACAGCCTTGTCTTGTACCCCTAGATAAGGGGAACATGTTAGATCGGAAACCATTATATTTAATGTAAGCAATGGGATTAGCATAAATTGGTTTGCAGGATCCCTAGGAACCTCGAGCCAAACCCCATCTCTTCAGCAAGTAAAAGAGATATTCCCAGGAAACTGAATCAAGTTTGGGAGCAAGAATATCCGTAAAGGACCTATAATAGAGTGCTACAAATCCATCTGGCCCTGGTCTCTTATTCAATTTCAAGTCCCCTATAGCTTTCTGAACCTCTGCCACGCTAAAGTCTGCCTCCATGACTTCCCGCAGGGCTTCTGGTAATACCGGCAGGGCTATATTCTCAAAAACCTTTTCTAAATCTTCCGGCTTCGGGGAACCAGGGTTAGTATATAACTTATGCAACTGGGACCGGAATAGTGCTATAATCTTTTCAGGGTTGCTCGAGAGGGCACCCCTTTCGGACAGAAATTTTGTTCCGGAGTTCTCAATCTTCTAGCTAATAAAGTTTCGGGCTTATTTGCCGTGCAATAGTACTTGTGTCTAACATATCGTAGAGCATTTCCTGCCTTTCCTGCCAAAGCCAGATTTAAGTCATTGGAGACCCTATATAGTTTGGTTCGTAGGGTTGGTGTCATTCGTATTTTTGCCTCCTCTGCTACCACCCTGTACTTCGTTTCCAGATTATTGATGTGCTCGTTTCTGTCCCATTTTTTTCCTGGACGCTATTTGAATAAATCTACCTCTGATTGTGGGCTTATGCGCTTCCCAACAGATTGTTGCAGAAACCTCAGGGGCATCATTTTGAATGAAATATTCTGAGAGCACCTCAGACACAGAGGGAATTACCTAAGGGTCTGAGAGGAGAGAAGCATTGAGCAAACAGGAAAAGCCGGATGGTTTACAAAACAAAGATTTTAGTTTAAGAACTAAGCTGCCATGATCCAACCATGAAATTGGAACAATTTTGATTGATTGCATCTGGGCAAGATGCCTCTGGAAGAGGAATACATGGTCGATCCTAGAAAAAATATTATGCGGATGTGAATAATGGGTAAAATTTTGTGTACCTGGATGGGCTTCTCTCCAACAATCAGCCAAGGAGAGCATGTCTAGTAATTTTCTAAATCTTTTAGAGGCTGCTGCAGAATATGTTCTGAAAGACCTCTGAACTGGAGGTTGGACCTCCTATCTCTATTTTCTATATCTTCAAGTTTGGCAGACAAAAACGTATTATGTAGTTTTAGCTGGTGCATCTCACCATCTAGGGTATCCTGTGCTGCTGCGACCTCTCCAACTCTGGTTTCCAGCGTAGACAAACTTAATGTAATTCTATCAAGCTCCTTTGAAAGATGGTTAGTGATGAGCTTTGTATTAGAGGCTAGGGCTTTTTGAAGAAGGGACTCAAATTGTGAGAGAATAACAGCACTTACTTCTGGACGCTGAGCTGTGCCTGCCATGACCTGCTCGTCTCTCTCACTGACCAGGAAGGATGATGCACTACCCTCAATCTCTTCAATTTCTTCGAGATCTGCTGTGGTGAGTTCTGCCGCCATTTGATTGCGACTGCAGCTGCCCCTCGCCCTCACCGCTCTCGATCGCCGCCGGCAGCCCCGCCGCTAACTCCCTTCTCACCCAGGTGATCTCCGGTGAGTCTCCGCACTGTCAGCTGCCGCCTGGTATGCCTCGCTGCGCAGCCAAACCCCCGTCGGGCCCAGAGCTGACTTGAAAGCGTCCATCAGCTTCCGATGTGCACGCCTCCTCAGGCTTTTCTATAGGAGTGGGGTTTTTTTAGGTGTAGCACATCATGCATTGTTAAAGTATTTGGATTATTGAGTTGGTCTTATGTGATTAAGATTGGGATTACTTTCCACAATTGCACTTTGTATATGCAGGTTCGCACATAAAATTTCTGCATATTTTTGCACAACGTTTGCATATTTTTGCACAACTTTTGCATATCTTTGCACACTTTTGCATGGTGTATATATTAGGATTGCTTGGTGTATAAATTCAGTTATTAAATTATTATTGATGGAATATTAAATTCTCTCCCCACTGCCTATACATCCTTTATGCATGTTTGTCCTGTATGTCATTTGTTATGTTTAATGTTTTTAAAATGTCTAGTTTAATGCGTTGCAGATATTTCTATCAAATAAAGTTCAGTTTTTTTTTTTTATTTTGATATTGGTGTGCCTCCCTTGTTGGTGGGTTAGTATCCTACAAGCTGCCAACCACTTTGTCACGATCAACCCAAGACAATCAGTCCTTTTGGTTGCTTGTCTGATCAATCATGTCTCTGGGGATTTTGTGTCAAATCCATTCCTTAGCTATGGTTTAGAAGTCCTAGGTATCAACTGAATTGAGAATGGGGTGACGTGAAAACTTCTGGCTGCTGTCTCATTTTATAGAAGGGACAATGAGTTGCCCCTGGGCCCCTCACATCAGGGCTTGAGTGATGGGTTTGTCCTTGAACCCAGAAAATGAGCCCCACTGACAACCTGCTTATCAGAACCATGCCGGGAGTGTGATTTTCCATACCAGCACCTAATTCTGGAGAAAATGAATCCAAGTATGACAATGTTATTACACACAGAACTCCTTGAGTCATTTATTCGAGTTCTAGAGGTCTCTGAGAACGTTGCCTGGGCAGTTCTCATATCATATCATTGTGTAGCTTATGGTATAAGCTAGCCAATGTTTTATGGGGAATATGTTGTGATTCATATTTGAAAAGGTATACAATATAACTTCCCTCTATACTTTCTGCTGGAAGTACCATTTTCTGCCAGCCTGTTGTATTGGGAGAGAAATGCCTACCAGGGGACCTTCTCTGCATTGTTGAAGTTTGTCTGATGCTATGTTAGCAAATCGCTGTAAATGAGCGGTCCCCTTTAGAAGTACAGAGCCCTACTGCAGGGAAGATGCAAACTACAACTTTATGACTGCTGTAACCTTGTGATCTTGTGACTGCCAGTGAAGCAACATTTGTGTCCAGATGACCTTACCATGCCCGATACATAAAAATGCCTGATAAATGAATAAGAAATTATGTCAAAGGGGAATATTTGAATATGGCAATTTTCCACCACATGGCTCAGTAGGGTCTTGCTGACCTAGGGTTAAAGTACAGCAGTCTTTTGGGGTCAACAGCACTTGCACCTATTGGAGAAAATTGTAAATAACACTTAAAGAGGAAATTTGGATTCCCTGCTATGTGGATCTCCTGGATCGGCAGTTTCACACACCTGCTCCCGGTGTCCTTGCTTCATCTCTGCACTGAGGCCCCAACCCCACTCATCTCTAGCCATGAGCGTACCTACACCAGACCTTTCTGAATGGTCGCTGCCCATCTAGAAGCTGGTAAGACGAGTGTGGTGATTGGCCAAGAGGGATGATCAGCCAATAGTGAGCTCGGTTTCGGCCAAGTCTGTGCTGTGGGAATGTGAGAGTAATGACATTGATCTGTGAGGATACACAGAGCAGGGCATTCCAAATCGGGATGCGCCATCTGAGAGGAACACATGGCAAAGTTAAGTTCCTGTGTGTTCCTCTTTAAGTGGTTCCATTATCTTATTTCTGCATTAGGCACTTGTAAACTGTTTAATGTCTAGCTAGGGCTGGGGAATGGAATCTTTGGTTTCACATTTATTTTTAGTATACAGTACGTCCTGCTCCAGATAAGATTCATTACTCTTGGGTATTACTCCGCCAGATGGAGCTGGACTGCAGAGACCGTGAAATTGGTTCCTCCCAGCCCCTCAAATACCCGGGACCTCCCACTAATCCCCAGATTTTCTCTGCAGTCTGGACTGCGAAGGACAAGAAGATGGCTCTCTTCTCGCAGGTGAGCGGGGCTTTTAGCCTCCGGCCCTGTAGGACGATTCCCACCCGTTCCATTGTTAATTTGCCTCCCAGCCTTGGCTGCGCTGGTCCGGGTGATGGTAGGCAGCACCGCGGTCAGGTGTTTAGGAGCGGTGCTCCACCGCAATCCCCCACCAAAGGGTAGGCGGTATAGGCATGTGGTGAGCCTCTATGGGATGCCCCTCCCGCACATTGCCCCTTGCCCCTGTCTATCGGTGGGCCCTGCGTTAAGTGGCCGCTGCCCTCCCTCGCTCTCCCTTGTAGCTCTCGGGGGGGGGGGGGGGTGTTATGCGTTGTTGCTTCACTTGGATGGTGTGCTTGTTGACTTTGTTCAGTCTCCGCACTGGCTTGGTTGCACTGGTTGCGGTTTGAATATGCCGCTGCGCGCGATTTCGCGGTCGGCAGCGGCATTACCTCAGGTGCTGATGCGCCTTCATTGGCTGCTTGTCACGTGTGCTGCTTCGCGCTCTTCGGGGGGGGGGGGCTGCAGATAGCGTGTTCCGCGTCACCTTCTCTGCCGCCCGCCCCTCGAGGGATGCTTGGCGCCATTTTTTCTATGGCTTCCGTCTGCTGCGTGGCTGGCATCTACCTACCGCGTTCCGTGAGTGCCCTCGTGGGCGGTTTTATTTACCCTATGTATTATGCATGTCGCTTATGGGGTCCTCTTCGCTTATGTCTTTCAGGCGGGTCGAACTCCATTGGTTTCTCCCGGCCCTACCCCTCGTTTTATTTACTAAACTTTGTGAGGCCTAGTGTGCTGATTACTCCCACTTCCCTAGCGGGTTATTGGGGCATCCCAGGTTGCTGTTATAGCGTGAATCCCTATCGGCCTATTGTGCCGCTATAATCACCATATGGAGGCGTCTCAGGATAATGTGCTCGGGGGTTCCTTCGGGACAAGCCCGGGTCTGTATTACTTTGCCCAGCAGGTGCTTGCGCTGCAGCCTGGTTTACCAGCGGCTGGACCTGCGCCTCGTATGGCTTCACCTACTCCCCCGAGCTTGAATTTGACTCCCATTGAGTTGCATACCAGTGGGGATTCTCAGCCTGATGTGTCTGCTAGACTGGCTAGTGTTGAGAAGTTGCTTGTTAATACCATGGCGCATAAGGCCTCTGCTAAAAAGCGGCACTTGATGCCTGATGTCACTCTTTTCCCTATGGAGGCTGAAGAGTTTTTTGAACTGTCTGGTTATACCCCCTTGGAAGAAGGGGAGTTGTTCTCTGACTCAGTCAACTGATGAGAGGCCCAGGGGCCATGATGATTCTGGCTCTGACCCCTGGGCCCCAGATGATACTGATAGGCTGTTGGTTCAGATTTTTGAGGTTCTGTCTATTTCTCCCCTGGTTGTGGCCCCTAGGCAGTAGGGGGAATTGTTTCGTACTGCTAAGCCACGTCTAGAGTTTCCTGAGCAGGCCCATTTTAATAACCTCGTGCTCAAGGAATGGGAGTGTCCCAGCAGGCTCCCCGGAGTCCCTAAGAGTTGGGATAAGAGGTATCCCTTTCCTGCTGATGTGGTGAAGCGTTGGTAATCCCCTCCAGAGGTGGATGCCCTGGTCCTTGGGTTATCTAACACCTCTGTCATGCATTCCCCTGACTCTACTACACTGCGGGATGGTGAGGACTGGCATATTGATCAGCTGGCGTCCCATGCCTTTGTCTGTGTGGGGACAGCGCTGCGCCCAGTTTGTGCCTCTCCCTGTACAGCGGTGGCTATTAGGACCCTGCTTAGAAGTGTCCTAGATGGTGCTCCTGATGATGTGTCTAGTGAAGAGTTAAATGCTCATTTCTCGTTGTGAGGTTTTTGTGACTTATGTCCTCTCTACCTTGGACGATACCATTAGGATGTGTGGCAGAGCTTCTGCCCTGGCGGTGGCTATACACCGCTCGGTTTGGCTGCGCCAGTGGGCAGCTGACAACGCTGCCAAGAAGGCCCTCACTGGTTTTCCCTTCAAAGGACTACGCCTGTTTGGGGACCGCCTGGACCTGTTTGCTAAGGGAAGCAGGTTACCCCAGCGCAGGAGGCAGTCTCAGCCCTTTCAGGGCCAAGGCTCCTTTTCTTCCCCCTACCGTGGATCCAGACAGGGGAGGGGGTCTCCTTTACTGGGGCCTGAGGAGATTTCTGGGGTAGGGGCAGAGGACGCCCTGGCTCATCCTGGGGCTCCAAGCCTAAGTCTTCTCCCAAGCCCCCTCAGGCATGAAGGGGCGCCCTCACCCATCCGGGTGGGGGGACGGCTTCAGCTCTTTGTTCACGTCTGGAGGCTTCATGTCTCAGACCGGTGGATTCAGGAGGTAGTGTCCTCCGGTTACAAGATAGAGTTTGCTGCCTCGCCGCTGCCAAGATTCATCAGATCCCGGATGTCTCAGGACCCTATGTCAGCTCGGGCTCTAATTCTGGCGGTGCAAAGCCTTCTGGAGCTAGGGGTCATCTGTCAGGTCCCCTTTCGAGAAAGGGGCAAGGGTTTCTATTCCAACCTTTTCACCGTGCCCAAAAGAGATGGGTCAGTCAGGCCCATCCTGGACTTGAAGATCCTCAACAAATTTGTCAGGTGCAGGCGCTTTTGCATGGAAACTTTGCACTCTGCCATCAGTTCCCTGCTCCAGGGGACTTCATGACCTCTGGACATCAAGGATGCTTACCTTCATATTCCTGTTTTTCCAGGTCATCAGAGATTCCTCAGGTTCGCTCTGGAGGATCAGCACTACCAATTTGTGGCATTACCCTTCGGTCTCACTTCAGCTCCCAGAGTGTTCACCAAGGTGTTGGCAGGAGTGATGTCTCTGCTCAGGTCTCAGGGCATTCGCGTGCTGCCCTATTTAGACGACATTCTCATCACTTCTCAGTCCCTCCAACAGGCAGAGCTGGATACTCGGCTAGTAGTGTCCACTCTGGAGTCATTTGGCTGGGTGATCAACCATCCCAAGTCTTCCCTGTCTCCCTCCTTGGTGACTCCCTTCCTGGGAATGAATCTGGATACAGTTCAGGCAAGGATTTTTCTTCCTCAGCAGAAGGTGGACAGTCTGCTAGCGCAGGTTCAGTTCCTGCTATCTTGCCCTCATCCCCCCTAGTCAGGCGGTCCCTCTCGTGGTGGCTGGACTCCAGGAACCTGTTGGTGGGCAGATTCTTTCTGGCCCCCTGCTGGGAGACGGTCACCACGGATACCAGTCTGACAGGTTGGGGGGGCTTCTGGAAGTCCCTGCAGTTCCAAGGGCGGTGGGGCCCTCAGGAGGCCCAGACACCTATCAACATTCTGGAACTGAGGGCGATCAGGTTGGTTCTGGCTCACTTGACCGACCACCTTCGGGCCGGCCTGTTCAGGTACGCTCGGACAACCAGACGGCGGTTGCCTACATTAATCATCAGGGAGGGACCCGGAGCAAGGGGACCTTCAAGGAAGTGTCTCTGATCCTGGCCTGGGCGGAGGACAATGTTCCCTGCATATCAGCTGTGTACATTCCGGGGGTGGAGAATCTGCTGGCAGACTCTCTGAGCAGGGGGACCTCTCGCCTGGGAGAATGGTCCCTCTGCGACAGGGTGTTTCAATCTCTGTGTCACCGTTGGGGCCAACCAGATGTGGATCTGTTTGCGTCCCGTCACAATCACAAGGTCCTGGCCTTTGTCTCCCTGTCCCAGGATCCTCTGGCCTTGGCCACAGATGCTCTAGCAATGTCATGACAAGACTTTCGGCTCCTGTATGTCTTTCCCCCATTCCCCCTGTTGGGCAGGGTTCTGCGCAAGATAGCTCAGGAGGGGGTGCCAGCAATCCTAGTGGTCCCCAGGTGGCCAAGAAGAGTGTGGTTCGCAGACGTGGTGCAGCTGACAGTAGATCAGTACGCTCTGCCCAGGGTTCCAGACCTGCTCATGCAGGGTCGTTTACGCCATACCAATTTACAAACTCTGGCTTTGACGGCCTGGCTGCTGAAACCTCCATCTTGATGGAAAAGGGGCTTTCTGCCTCTGTTGTTGATACCATGATAAAGGCTAGGAAGAAGTCTTCTTCTACCATTTACTATAGGGTTTGGCTTGCCTACATTGACGGGTGTGAGTCTAGGTCTCTCCCCTGTCGCGTGTTCTCTATTCCTGGAGTTCCTACAGCATGGGTTGGAGCTGGGACTTCAACTCAGTACTCTGAAGGGCCAGGTCTCTGCCCTGGCTGTTTTCTTCCAGAGGTCCTTTGCCCAGCATTCTCTGATCAGGACTTTTTTCCAGGGGTTTACTCATGTACGTCCCCCACGTAAGCCTATGTTGCCTGTTTGGGATTTGAAGTTGGTCCTTTCTGCCTTGCAGGGTCCTCCTTTTGAACCTGTGCAGGAGGCTGCCTTGGCCATTCTTACTCTCAAGGTTGTCTTTTTGGTGATTATCACTTCCGTTAGGCGTGTTTCTGAGTTGGCGGCACTGTCCATCCAGCCCCCCTACTTTGAGAGACACCAGGACAAGGTGGTTTTTCGCTTCAAGCCAGATTTTCTGCCTAAGGTCGTGTCTGCCTTTCATCTGAATCAGGACATTGTTCTTCCTTCATTGTGCCCTAATCCTAGTAACGCTAAGGAGAGGGTTTTGCATTCCTTGGATGTGGTTAGGTGTCTGAAGTACTATCTGGTGGCTACTACACCTTTCAGAAAGACTGATGCTCTTTTTGTGGTCCCTTCTGGTCCTAGGAAGGGTTTGGCTCCTGCTAAATCTACTATAAGCAAATGGATCTGTCAGGCTGTGATTCAGACCTACTCTGCTAAGGGGAAGAATCCTCCCTTCCGCCTTACTGCCCATTCCACTCGTGCTATTGGTGCCTCTTGGGCCTTTCAGCACCAGGCTTCTGTTGAACAAGTTTGCAAGGCCGCTACTTGGTCTTCTGTTCATACCTTTTCAAAGTTTTACAAGGTTGATGTTAGGACCTCAGCTGATGCTGCTTTTGGCCGCAAGGTTCTGCAGGCAGCAGTGGTCTGACCTGTCTGTTGTTGCCTTTGGGGATCCGACCCTACTTTATGGACACTGCTATTGGATGTCCCAAGGGTAATGAATCTTATCTGGAGCAGGACGTACTGTATACTAAGAATAATACAATTCTGTGATTACTCACCTGTAGAATTGTTATTATGAGTATACAGTACGTCCTGCTCCATCACACCCTTGGTTTGCATTATCCTCGGATCCCCTGTATGGTGATTGTTATCATTGTTTTATAGTTACTAGTTGGTTCTGTTATCATTCTCCCGGCTTCTCGTTAACTGCTTTTCAATGCTGGGGATTTGTGGGAGATCCCGGGTATTTGAGGGGCTGGGAGGAGCCAATTTTGCGGTCTCTGCAGTCCAGCGCCATGTGGCGGAGTAATACCCAAGAGTAATGAATCTTATCTGGACCAGGACGTACTGTATACTCATAATAACAATTCTACAGGTGAGTAATCACAGAATTGTATTTTTTTCACTCTGAGGTCCCCCTTAGATGTCTATCGGGGGACGGCCCCTTTTTTTTTGTCAGAAGGACGTACTGATCACAAAGAGGTAAAAGGGAAAAAGAAGTCAGACTGCTGAGAGCTGTTTCATCTTAATAGTACAACTCTCACCGCAACACTCCACTAAAAATGTGGGGATCATCTAAAATGCTGGAGCCCCCACACATAAACCCCCAGGACGCCCGTAAATCTCACCTTTCTCTCTATCTCCTGTCTGAAATTTAGTGCCACGATTGGCACCCAAATGTCCCGTCCATTTAAGCGCCAATTGCGGCTCTAAATTCTCATCTCTGGACCAAGAGAAACGTGAGATTTACAGGCATCCTAGCTGTTCTGTGCAGGTGGGGCGGGGGGGGGGGGCTCCAGCATTCTGAATGCCCCCCAGACTGTCATTTAACCCTTCTAGTGCCAGCTACGTGACTCTCACGTAGCTGCCTCTCCAACCGTTAAGTGCCAGCTACGTGAGAATCACATAGCTGACTTTAGAGCCCCATAAAAAAAAAAGTAAAAAGATACAGACTTACCTGAGCCCTCATTTGAAAGTGCCAGCGATTCTGTACAAGAATCAAGTAGTAGATTCGCCTTCGGGCTTCTAATCTTCAGGAGGGGGCCCGGAACAGCCCCCCTCCCCCCGCCGGCGCCGACATCTGAAAAAAAAAAAAAGTAAATGTAATTTACTCACCTCGCAGCGCGATGGCTCTCCCCGGGTCTTCTCTTCACCGGGGGGGGCTCCGATCCCCCCCCCCCCGGGATTTCCACGCTTTGGGTGAGGGCCCAGAAACAGGCCCTCACCATCCTCTTCGGCCGGTGCTGGCCCCGCCCCTAGCCCCGCCCACTTGATGACGTCATCCCGCTCCTCGGGTTATCGGCACCCAGGCTCCGTCCTGTCAGTTGTCGGTAGCGATCGGAGCAGGGAGGGTGGCAGGCAGGGAGGCTCTGATCTCCCTGCCTCCCTCCCTCCCTGCTCTGATCACTACCGACAACTGTCATCTGCAGCGGCGTGGGACACTGGATGGGAGGTAAGTATAAGTGAAAGAAGAATAATAAAGAATTTTGTGTCTGTGTCTTTTTTTTTTACTTAACCCTTTGTGAACTGGTAAGGGGTCCATGAGACCCCTTATACCAGTTCACAGGGCTCTGGGTATGGCAGGTCACCTGCGGCAAGCGGGTGACTTGCCATAACCCCCAGCCCCCCATTACCTGCCTCCCCAACGGCCCGGGCCACATGGCTATGTGGGCTAGTAGCCTGCAGGCCCTGTTCTACAAGCCCCCATAGCTGGTCCGGGTCGGTAATGCTGGGTAAGGGGGACCCTACGTCATTTTTTGGGGGGATTTTAAGGGTTTTTAACCCTTAAAATTCCCCCCAAAGAATGAGGACCCTACGTCATTTTTTTTTTTTTTTAAGTTAACCCCTTACAACTATGCAATCATATTGCATAGTTGTATTCTATCTGAAATTTCCTAAACTGCTGTTTCAGTTTGGGGAGTTTCCTGGGCAGGAAATGGTGTCTACCAATACATATGTGGCACCGTTGTAACCAGGAGAAATAGGGCTTTCACACGCAATAATATTTTATTAACAAACTTACATTGTTTATTAGAAAAAAACACTACAAATTGTAAAAAATTCTTTTTTTTTATTTTTTTGCACATATTTCACCCAAAAGTATTCATACATTAAATGTACACTAATACACTAAAAAAAGGCCAAACAAGACATTTCATGTTGAAGCCCAGACTCTGCTGAAAAAAACAATATATAATTTTCCTGGAAAATCCCTGGAAATCCCTTCAAAAAATCCAGGTTGAACACGTGTAGCGCAAAAACATGAAAAGTAGTCCGGCAACAGTGTGACAAAAAATCTCGGTAGGCTGGCACTCAAAGGGTTAATGGCCACCAAAACCTTGCTGCAATTTTAAGGGGGCAGAGCTAAGATGGCAATGAGGAAGGATCGTTTTCTCGGGCCGCCGGTGTGGAAAGATCTTCGGCTTAGCTAAACTTCGGTTCTTCTCAGCGGCACAGCGTGGCTTCTCAGTCCGCCGCCATGGAAAGATTTTTGCCTTAGCAAAGTGCCGAGCACCACCGATGAGTTTTTCTTAGTGGCTCAGCGCTCTTTTCTCGGCCAACGGCGTGGAAAGATTTTTGCCGTAGTGAAGTAACTAGCACCACCGAAGCTGCTGATTCTTTACAGGGGCACATCGCGGTTTCTCAAGCCGCCCCTGTGGAAGGATTTTCGGCTTAGCCAAGTTCTGAGAACCGCCGACGCTGCCGGTTCTTCTCCGCTGCCTGGATAGACGCTCGATGGAGAAGACGCTGGGGTTGCTGGCTGGCAGGGGGCTGCTCTGAGCCACCGCACGGCCACCCGCATGCAAACCATTAGTTAGGTTAATTTGATTGTATTTTATATGATTATTGTGTTTATTAATATTATGTTATTAATATTATAGTTTTAATAATATATAATCTATATTTTTTATATTCTTATTTTTATAATTAACATTGTTTTAATATATATTTTTATATTTTGTGGAAAAGGGCAGGTAATATATATATATATATATATATATATATATATATATATATATATATAGAATATGGTGCTTACCCCCCAGAGGTCTCGGAGTAGTCATATGTGACTGTCGAGAACTGTTATATACTTGGTCTCAGATCCCCAGGCGCGTAGACTAGTATAATTTTCACCATGACGGAGGCATCTGGGGTAATCCGATCTGGATTTACCTCATGTCCAGTATGCATGCAGGTGGCACTGGACGAGGATAGCACGGTGTGCAGGGTTATGCTACGGTATTAGTGGATATGGAAGGCAGTTGTCTCATCCCTGCAAGGGTTCTGACCCCTGTCACCGGTGCCTTCTGGAACTTAAAACCCCCTTGGCAGCCTTCAAGCATACCTAAACCTTTAGTGAGTCGTATGGGCTACTAAGAAGTTTTTGGGAAAAAAAAAAACTGAGTTTTTGAAGAGGATATTGGGCTGCCATAGTCTCCCTCTTTAAACTCTGTCGGCAGCCCTCAATTGGTCCTGAGTTAAAGAGGATATATGTGGCTGCCATAGTCTTCCAGGAAGTTATCCATTGGGGAAAATTCATCCAGTAGGGACTCAGATTCAGAGTCTTCTACTTAAGGGGGCGAAGATGATGGGAGAAGATGGATGGTTTGATTTCCTCCATTCTGGAGCATGTTGCCGTGCATACGCATTATTCTAATCTGATTAATAGAGATTGGCAGACGCCAGGTAGTCTTCCGATCATTCCTAAAGTACTAGATACTATGTATCCCTTTCCTCCAAAACAGACTGAATGATGGTCTCACCCTCCTGTGGTGGATGCTCTGATGCCATCCTCTGATAGTGCCAAGGTTAAGTGACAGAGGCCTAGCTCTGGTGATAGCCTTAAGGTGTGCTTTATGGTTTAAGCAATGGCCAGCTGACACAGCCCCTAAAAAGAATCTGAAGGGACTCCCCTTTAAGGCAGGGCGTCTGTCTTGAGAGTGCTTGGTTGATATGGTAAAGCTTGCTACTGGTGGGAAATCATCTAATCTGACACTGAAGCCAAAGTCTAATACTGTTTTCAACTCCTCGATTTGGAATAAGACAACATCCCAAATTAAGGCAACAGGTGTCTAGCAGAATAAAGCCCAACCCCCCTTCAACGCCTGCTCAAGGGACGCCCCCAACCTTGCAGGTATGAGGGGACAGCTTCCTCAGGTTACAAGATCAATTAGGAGCCAAACTTCCGAGGAGATTCTCTTGGTCAGGGGTATCCCGAATTCCGCAGAAAGCAGAAGCAATTAGATCTGCCGCATCTCGCCCTTTTAGAGATTGGAGTTGTTTGATCCACAGTGATGTTACTCCAGCCGGGAGATTTTATAACCACAGTGTATATATAAGGATGCATACCTACATTGGAGTAGGTGACCTACATCTTCAGTTTGTGGCGCTACCCTTCGTCTATCATCAGCACCAAGGGTGTTTACCAAGGTGCTGGCAGGTCTCATGTTTTCGCTAAGAAGTCAGGGTATACATATAATCCCTTACTTAGACTATCTGTTGATATGGGCCCCATCATCTCAGGAAGGAATTACATACAGTAGTAATTAGATGGTTTTGGAATGTCTTATTCTTGAAAGGAATAAGGGTTTTTGGGGATCCCACATGAATTGAAGGGTACTGCTTTTGGAGATCCCAATAGTCTCTAAATTACTCTGATGGCCTGAAGTAAATGGAAGAGAAAAGAGAATTCTGTGAGTACCCACCTTTCCAATTAATTTATTTTCCATTATTCAGGACATCATACCCTCCCTGTCTGCTAAGTTGGTATATCCATGTCTTGGATGTCTAGTCTTAGTGGAGTGGTAAATATGTAAATAGTTGCTGTAAATAATGATCAGCATCGAAAGAATTATAATAAATAAATGGAGAAAGGAGTCTTGTATTTGGTTTCCAACAGGAGATATAGGTATGCCTTCCCGGCGGCTGGTTCTATTGCTTTTTAATTAAACTGGAGTGGAGGAAGTCAGCCAGGAAGATATAGACCTGGGAGGTGGAGCCGCACCTTTTGATCGAGAGGTTAACCCAATCGTCTCTGAATTACTCTGATGTCCTGTAGAATTCTCTTTATGGTTATAGTAAAATGTATTAAACCAACTGTGATTGAAGAAAAAACATGCCGGCAAATGTGAGTTAGTGAAGTAGGCATGTTACTCCGCTCATAAAAAACAAATTGAACACAATTTCCCCCCAGCGAAAAATGGCTTAACGAAAAAAAAAAAAGTCTGCTGAATCTGGAGTCAAAAGGATAAATGTGAGTAAACCGATTTCTCTCATAAAAACCATGGACAACTGCTGTACTCACAATGCTGAATCAATCCTATAGTAAGTCTAAGTCTCCATGGTCTTTGACTATGAAAAAGATTTTAGAGTATATACACTAACGTATACACTAACATCAGCTTATTCTGTTTGCTTTTTAGTGAGCATCAGGAATTGGAAGACAAAATTGAAACAATGAAAACAAGCCATAGCCTTGCTCTAGGCCGACAGAAAGGATTTGAGGATGCAATAATGCGGTTTAAAAAAGAGCTGCGAGAACCTCAGTACAAGGATGCTAAAGATAAACATCGTGAGATGATGATCATTATGAGAACCACTGAGCTTGCCAACAAAGATTTGGACATTTATTATAAAACACTAGACCAGTGAGTATTTAATTTTAATTTTATGTTCAATAAGAATAATTCTTTACAGATGCTATTGCATATATAATTCCTTATCAGCCTGCAGGCTGTAGATTCATTGTGTTTTTTGGGGCAGTTCCTAGAGGAGGACGCAATAAAAAACCCACCCTTTCACCATATATACTTGGCAGAACAGCCTTAGGTTTTAGATGGTTTCTAGTCTGCAGCCAACCTTTTTTTTGGGAATATTGTTTTTTATTGACCCTTTCTGTGCTTCTGCTTTTTTTCCACATTCCAGATCTTTATACATTGCTAGGTTTTTGCCTCTGATTCACCCTCCTCAGAAGCTGACCGCCAGAATGAAGGTCATACCTAACCAGAAATGTATTGTTCAGTGTAACTGAGGTTTCCTGTGCATAAGATGATAAATCCTCTGAATCTTAAACTACCTGAGATCTTTGCTGAATGTGATTAAAACACGGAATACAATAGTAGGAGACCTCTGCCTGGTTTGCTATAACGTACATGGTTGAGTCCTGAATGAGGAGGTGGCGCCCCTTGTCCCTCGAGTCAGAGTTCCCCTTAAAATGAGACCGTTGTCCAGCAGTGAGTAACCTGGCCTATACTACTGGCTGCCCTCCGCAATCCAGTTTCATTCTTGCAGTTGGACTGTAATGAAAGGTTGTAATTGGATTTATTTTACTCAAGTTCATTTATTTTTCCTTGTATAGGTTTTTTTTATTCAGGAAGTGGGGGATTTAATCCCTGCCTTTCTTCCAGGTCCTTACGTTCCTTCTGATCTGGTGGACCCCATCTATGCCTCCTGGAATCTGTTAGGCTGACAATGTCAGATCAGGGTTGAATTAAGGGTAAGTGTCAGACTCCTGCGGACGCTAGGGGGTGTCGCTTCATTTTGTGAAAGTGACCCCCAAGGGTTGTATCTCCCTTCTGAAGGGACACCCAGCCACAGTTTGTTCTGTCTGGTGGACCTCCAGTGTGGACCATGGGGAAATTGGTCCCCTTTGCCTGTTTCTTTTTCACTTTCTGATTAACAATGGACTTTATTTTTATTGTAAACAGTTACATAGTTATTGTGTGCTGTGCATAGGACTCACCAGAGGAGGGGTGGCAGGAGCGCCATTGGTCAAGGGGCGGGGCTGCTGTGTGACCTTGTCTCTCTAGCAAGAAGTGGAGCTCAGGGCCTTCGGGGTTGCAACTTCCTTCTGACGGTGGTGAGGGCTGTTACTGCGTCTCGGACCTACCAGTGCCTGCCGGCGCATCTCCTTCTTACTGGAGCCGCAGCTTCGCTGGTATCCTGACATCTTCAGGGGGCCATATTGTGTCGCCTCCGTGCGCCATTTCTCATTGAGTAGGGAAGAGAGTAATTCGGATTCAGGTTTTTCTTCTAAACAGAAGTCTAATATGTATAAGTAGCAGATGGATAATCTGACTTCCTCTATTCTAGAGGTTTTGGGTATCCCAGCTCCTAAAGGGAAGACAATAGATCCATACAGATCCGCGAAACAGAGCAGCATTTTACAAAGCTTATCCAAAAGGAATGTGAAAAAATGGACAAGCTCCCCACATTTCCTAGTGTCCTGGATCATTAATCATTACACCTGGGTAATTCCTGCTTGTAGGGCATGACTGAAAGATAAACAAAAAGGTGTGGCCCCTCCCGGCCCCATAAGTAGCAGCTGCCTCTAATCAATCCAGTTTCATTCTTGCAGTTGATGTAGACTGTGAAGATTCCCATGGATTCCTCTGACCCAACTCTATGCCTCCCCAGCTTTTGCTGTTTTGGGGGTCCGTGAAGGTAAGGTGAAGCGCCGGGGTCTGGGGCGCTTTCTGAGTGTTACACGCTCAGGGCTGCAGGCTTTCTTTAAAAAGCAAGTCAGCCTCATGTTTTTGTCTGGTGAGCCTGATTGGGGGGGGGGGGGGGCAAGGGAGTTATATTCCCTCTCTTATTGTTTTTGTTGCTCTTTCCCATGTATTTAAGCTGGGGTTGTTGGCCAGCATAAAGGACTGCACGGCCACACAGTGGACCTAAACCTTTTGGAAGGTCATTTTGTTTGTTTTTTAATACCATTTTTTATTGTTTTATATTTAAATCTATATTATTATAGATTGGGAAAGGGCAAATATAATATTAATTTATATATATATATATATATATATATATATATATATATATATGGCGGTTACACCCCAGAGGACTCGCAGTAGTCTTGTGACTGTCGAGAACCCATATATATATATACTTGGTCTCGGATCCCCAGGGTTGCAGACTAGTATTATTAAATTCATTATGACAGAGGCATCTGGGGTAGGGATTTGGTCTTACCAGATCTACCCCATGTCTAGTATGCATGCAGTGGCACTGGACAAGAATAGCACAATGTGCAGGGTTTATGCTACGTTTGTAGTGGATAGGGAGACAGTTGTTTCTTCCCTGAGGGGGCTCTGACCCCTATTGCCGGTGCTCTCTGAGACTTAAAAACCCCTTTTGCAGCCTTAATGCGGGCCTAAACCTTTAGTGAGGCTACTAAGAAGGTTTTTAAAAAAAAAATCCTCTGAGTGTATTGAAGAAGATATTGTGGCTGTCATAGTCTTCTTCTGAGTATTTAAACTCTGTCGGCAGCCCTCAAGTGGTCCTAAACCTATAGAGTCATTATGGTGTATTGGCTGCTAAAAAGGTAATAAAAAAAACTTAAAAATTCCTCTGAGGAAGAGGATATTGTGGCTGTCATAGTCTCCCAGGAAATTTTCCTTTGGGGAGAGTTCATCCAGTAGGGACTTGGGGGTGCTCGGTTAAGGAGAAGATGGATGGATGGTTTGAGGATGTTGTGGTGCATACGCATTATTCTAATCTGATCAATAGGGAATGGCAGAAGTCAGGTTGTCTTCCGCCCATTCCTAAGGTACTAGATACTATGTATCCATTTCCTCCAGATCAGATTGGATTATAGTCTCTCCCTCCTGTGGTGGACGCTCTGGGACCAGGTCTCTTTTTGTTATGCCATCCTCTGGTAGTGCTTCTCCAAAGGATCCAGCGGATAAGCGTGTGGATCAGGTGGCATGTCATGCTTTTATGGGGGGGAACAACAAAAAGGACAGGGGTTATTGGGTACCCCTAAGAGAGATAACGCACCAGAGCTCCGGTTACCCAAACCACACCGTTAAAAAGACTTTATGTACAAAAAGATAATACAAACATTATGGTTTATTTATACACAAGTATTATAGAACTTTACACATATACCTGGAGTACACTTAAGTGAACACATCAAAAGGGATAGTTCACTAATTATCACATTACACAAAAGAAATATATACACAAAATACATCTGCATAACATACAAGCACATTAGACCAATAATCACAGTTCAATCTTGTTGCAGTGTGTTCAAACAGTTTCATTACGAATTCAGGGCGGACTAGTTTCACCTGCACCACCGGCTTCCTCAGCGCCAGTTTGTTCACTCTATTTTATTATTTCATCAAGAAAATATAAGCAAAAAGACAAGAAAAATAAAAAGTTGGAAAAAAAATGGCTGGGATATTCAACAGGAAGCACACCACGGTGACAAATCTAAACAGAATCAAATATTGGTATATTTAGGGCTTACAAAGACAATACCAAAAAAAAGATCAATCACAGTGTTGGGACACTCTGTGGCACAGAGAAAGGGGAGAGAGCCCATTGCACATGGCAGTATATATGTAAATAATATTATTCCAAAGTTTTATATTGTTTGAAATAATGGTGTATTTTAAGATTGAACAAAATATGCTTGAAAATAAAAAGACAGTGTTTATATTGCATAGGCAACCCTTAAATAGAAAAATAGCATGGTGTGTAGAACAAAATACCTTGTAGAACAAGCATATTTTGTTCAATCTTAAAATACACCATTATTTCAAACAATATAAAACTTTGGAATAATATTATTTACATATATACTGCCATGTGCAATGGGCTCTCTCCCCTTTCTCTGTGCCACAGAGTGTCCCAACACTGTGATTGATCTTTTTTTTGGTATTGTCTTTGTAAGCCCTAAATATACCAATATTTTATTCAGGGGGCGGGGCTTCGGCGCGCAGCGTCATTTGAGTCATAGAGCACACTGATGTGCTCTGTTGTCTTCCTGGATCCTGCTGACATCAGGAGACAGGGCTTCGGCGCGCTGCGTCATTTGAGTCATAGAGCACGCTGATGTGCTCTATTTGTCTTCCTTCTCTTAGCCGGCGTTTCCGGCTGCTTCCCTGCGGTCTTCCCTCGTTGTGCGAGCTGGTCGCCTGGTGCTGTGAGTACTCTTCAGCTTGTCTGAAGGGAGTTTTCTGCCACTTTTAATGCTTGTTCATTTATTGTATATTTGTGCATTGGTGACTGTTTATTTTTTTCTGTAGGTGGAAACTCCTTATTAAAAGGGTTTCTCCTGGTCCTTAGCCCTTAAGCCTTATTGGGGGTCCATTTATGTTTCAATCCTCCCACCTGGGACTATTTAAAGGGGTATTCCGGGTAGCATATGCATAAAACCCATATATACTTGGCGACTATAATCAATTATAGTATAATCAGGATAATGGGCATGCAATTTCCTCGGCACAGACTTGGCAATGTTTTGGATGTGGGGCATGCCTTGTTGGGGATAACGCAATTCTTTGCGTCCCCTGTGCACAATTAACCATTATGCAGCAAACCGGGGCCCAGGCTTCAGGGTCTGCTGCTACTGCCTCTTCTCCTACTCCGCCGTGTCTTGTCCGTACCCCCAGTGATATTGTCATGGGTGGTGGGTCGCATTCTGATTTATGTGCCAGATTGGCTCATCTTGAAAGATTTATGTCTTCTTCTGTGGCTAAGAAGGCCTCAGCTAAAAGAAAGCATTTGACTCATGCCATCTCGGCAAGTGAGTTGGACAATTGCAAATTGCTTGATTGGTCTGACCCTTCTCAGTTAGAAGGGGAATTATATGAGGATTCAGATGTTCTGACGAACAGCAATTTGTTGGTACTGAAATTGAGCAGGGTGAAGAGTGTTGTGGATACCCCAAAAGCTCTTGCCCAGTTATTTGAGGTTTTGGTTATTACTCCTGAAGTAGTCCCTCTTAAAAGAGTGGAATTCTTTGGAGCCTCTAAACCTCGTTTAGAATTTCCAAATCAAAAGCATTTTGATTGTTATTCTTAAAGAATGGGAGAAGCCTGTGCGGCTTTTCATGGCATTCCCTTGGGTTGGGACAAAAAATATCCCTTTCCAGCTGATACGGTTAAACATTGGTCATCACCTCCTGAGGTGGATGCCCCTATACTTAATTTATCCAATTCTTCTGTGTTGCATTCTCCTGACTCCACTACACTTAGAGATGGAGAGGTCAAACGTATTGATCAAATGGCGTGCCACGCTTTTTCCAGTGTAGGCTCAGCCTTGCAGCCTGTTGGCGCTTATGTCGGTGGCTATTAGGTCTGTTTTGAGAGACCTAATGAATAACTCGGGGCTCGATCCGGCTTCTGATGAGTACGCCGCTCTTAAGCGTTGTGAGATGTTTGCATCTTTTGTACTTTCTGCTTTAGATAATACTCTGCTCATGTGCAGCAGAACCTCTGCCTTGTTAATCTCCATTCGGCGGTCAGTATGGTTGTGGCAGTGGGCGGCGGATGTTGTAGCCAAGAAATCGCTTACAGTGCTTTCATTTGTGGGATTGCGCCTATTTGGAGAAAAATTGGATTCTGTCACTAAAGGTGGTAAATTACCTCAGTGTAAGAGACAACGTCGTGGAGTGGCTTCCTTTAGCCATTCCTTTCGGGGGTCCAGATCCGGTAGAGGATCAGCCTTTTCAGCCTCTAGAGGGAATGCAGGGAATAGAGGATGAGGACATGGCCGTCCAAATCAGAATTGGGAGTCCAATACCAAATCTGCCCCTAAGCCTGCTCAACAATGAGGGGACGCCCTCACCCTTACGGGTGGGGGGACGGCTGCGGTTCTTCTTCCAGGTCTGGGTTCAGGAGGTATCAGACAATTGGGTTCTGGAAGTAGTTTCTTCCGGTTACAAACTGGAATTCGAGTCCCGGCCTCCTCCCAGATTTTTCATGTCCCGGATGCCGTCAGATCCGGCAATTGCGCAGGGACTGCGGGCAGCAGTAGCAAATCTGTTAAACATGGCTGTCATCTGCCTAGTGCCTCCAGCGGAAAGGGGTTTGGGATTTTACTCCAACCTGCTCACGGTACCCAAAAAGGACGGCTCTGTTCGGCCTATCCTAGACCTAAGGCGACTCAATCTATTTATCCGTTTCAGAAGATCAACTATCGATTCTCTCCGTCAGGGGGACTTCAAGACATCCATAGACATCAAGGATGCTTATTTGCACATTCCTATTTTTCCAGGTCACCAGAGATTTCTCAGGTTCTCGATAGAAGACCAGCATTATCAATTTGTGACCATGCCATTTGGCCTTACCCCGGCCCCAAGAGTCTTTACCAAGATGCTGGCAGGAGTGATGGCTATATTCAGGGTCCAGGGCATTCGCATTGTGCCTTTTCTGGACGATCCTCTTATCGCGGCCTCCTCCCTCGAACAATCAGAGTTGGACACCAGGATGGTGGTCTCTACGCTAGAGAGGTTCGGATGGGTAATAAGTTACCCCAAATCCTCTCTCTGTCCGTCAAGGGACATTCCCTTCCTGGGCCTGATTCTGGATACATTTCAGGCCAAGGTTTTTCTTCCTCAGTCCAAAATGGTTCTGATTCAGGACTTGATTCGTCTATTCTTGTCCAACCCTCGTCAGTCTATCCGTCTAGGGATAAGACTAGTGGGATTGATGGTAGCTGCGTTCGAGGCAGTCCCGTTTGCCCAGTTTCACATAAGGACGCTTCAGCTCTTCCTCTTGGCAAAGTGGGACAGTTGCCCACTATCATTAAATCAGACTTGTCTATTGTCTCCCCACTTTTTACAGTCCCTTCAGTGGTTGTTAATATCGCACAACCTCCAGAAGGGCAAGTCATTTCTGACTCAGCGTTGGGAACTGGTTACCACGGATGCCAACCTGGTGGGCTGGGGGGGCTTCTGGAAGAATCATCAGTTCCAAGGATTGTGGGGGCCTCAGGAGGCTCATTTTCCAATAAACCCATCACTGACCCATTTCTTACAGGGTCTGCCAGTTCAGATTCAGTCAGACAACCGAACAGCTGTTGCATACATCAATCACCAGGGAGGGACTCGCAGTTGGGGTGCCCTCCGGGAAGTGTCTCTGATCCTTCAATGTTCCCTGCATATCAGCAGTTTACATTCCGGGGATAGAGAATGTGGAGGGAGACTGCCAGAGCAGGGGATGTTCTCGCCAGGGAGAATGGTCTCTCAATCCAAGGGTCTTTCAGTTCCTCTGTCACAAGTGGGGGACTCCACGGTTGGACCTATTTGCTTCTCGTCACAATCACAAGCTGCTAGCTTTTGTGTCTCTTTCCAAGGATCCTCTGGCAGTGGCAGCGGATGCCATGTCTCTGGCCTGGAAGGATCTGGGGTTCCTTTATCTGTTTCCCCCATTCTCCATGATCAGCAAGGTGGTGCGCAAGTTAGCACTGGAGGAGGCGCCAGCAATTCTGGTGGCGCCAAGGTGGCCAAGACGTCTGTGGTACGCAGACGTCGTAAGGCTGGCAGTGGATCGGTTCCATCTGCCTCCTCTTCCAGATCTCATCACTCAGGGTCAACTTTGTTACCCCAATTTACAAACGCTGGCTTTGACGGCATGGCTGCTGAAGTCTCCATCTTGAAAGAAGAAGGTCCTTCTGATGCAGTTATTCAGACTCTTATTAGAGCTAGGAAGAAGTCTTCCGCTGTCATTTATTACAGGACTTGGAGGTCCTATATTGATTGGTGTGAATCCAGGGCTTTGCCCTGTAGAGTATTTTCTATTCCTAGAATTCTGAAATATCTGCAACGAGGTCTGGATATGGGATTCCAGATTAGTACTTTGAAAGGGCAAGTCTCTGCCTTGGCTATTTTCTTTCAAAGGTCGTTTGCTCTTCATCCTTGGTTAAGACCTTTTTCCAAGGAGTCGCGCATGTGCGGCCTCCCAGAAAGCCTATACTTCCTGTTTGGGACCTTAACCTGGTGCTTTCAGCTATGCAGGCCGCTCCCTTTGAGCCTTTGCAGGATATTCCTCTTCCTATTATTACTCAGAAGGTTGCCTTTTTGGTTGCTATTACTTCTGTCAGCCGAGTTTCTGAACTGGCGGCTTTGTCTATTCTAGCCCCTTATTTTGAGAGGCATCAAGATAAGGTTGTTTTACGTTTTATACCGGATTTCCTTCCTAAGGTGGTGTCTGCTTTCCACCTAAATCAGGATATAGTTCTTCCTTCCTTGTGTCCTAAACCTAGTAACGACAAGGAAAGGGTCTTACATTCTTTGGATGTAGTTTGTTGTGTTAAGTATTATTTAGTTACTACCTCGACCTTCCGCAAGACGAATGCCATTTTTGTTGTGCCTTCTGGGCCCAAGAAGGGTTTTGCTCCTGCCAAATCTTCCCTTAGTAAGTGGATACGTCAGGCCATCATTGGGGCCTATATGGCTATGTGGAAGGTTCCCCCTTTTCGTGTCACCGCTCATTCTACTCGTGCTCTTTTCAGCACCAGGCTTCTGTTGAACAAGTTTGCAAGGCTGCGACTTGGTCTTCTGTGCATACTTTTTCTAAGTTCTACAAGGTTGATGTGCGGGCCTCAGCGGATGCTGCTTTTGGCTGCAAAATTCTGCAAGCTGCAGTAATTTAAGTTATGCTTTATTCCTTGGGGATCCCCACCCATTATAGACACTGCTATTGGATGTCCCAAGTGTCATGGATCTTTGGAAGTGGGGTGTGTGACATACTAGGAATAATACCATTTTGTGAGTACTCACCTGTAAAATGGTTATTTCGAGTATGTCACACACCCCACTTCCCCCGCCCTTTTTTGTTCTAGGGATCCTTTATATGGTGATTATTATTTTTCAATTATTGAATATAATTGGCTCGTCCTGGTTCTCACTGCTTTTTAAAAAGACTGGGGAATAGTAGGAGCAACCCGGTACTTATGGACCAGGAGGGGCTCCTTTTTCCATGTCATCTCTGCAAGAGTCTTCTTAACGGCGTGGTTTTGGTAACCGGAGCTCTGGTGCGTTATCTCTCTTAGGGGTACCCAGTAACCCCTGTCCTTTTTGTTGTTGTACTAGGCATTGAACCCGGTACCATACCAGCCAACCCTGTTAGGTCACCTGGGTTTTTTCCAAGCGACCTTGTTTTTTTTTTTTTTTTTTTTTTTCTTGTTAATCAATACTCTGACTGTTAGGTAGGGTCGTATATACCAGGTTCTAATAGAACCTATTTGCTTGTATTAATGGGGGGGAAGTCATGCTCCCAGTTGATCAAAGCCAGTTGGCTCTAACAGGTATGTGATCCAGGCTATGGAGGTTTGATCTAGTGCCAGAGGCCTAGCTCTGGTGGTCGCCTTAAGGTGTGCTTTATGGTTTAAGCAATGGCCAGCTGACCTAGCCTCTAAATGGAATATGACGGGACTCCCCTTTAAGGTGGGGCGTCTGTTTGGGGAGTGCTTGGTTGACCAGGTAAAGCATGCTACTAGTGGTAAATCATTTAATCTGCCACAGAAGCCGAAGTCTAATTCTGCTTACGCAGGGCCTCTAATACTCCGGGGTTCCGGCTAAAGGTTCGGCCTCATCGGGATACCGAAGAGATTGTCTTATTCTGAAAGAGTTTCAAACTAAGGCAACAGGTGTCTGGCAGAATAAAGCCAGACCCTCTTCAAAGCCTGCTCAGGCATGAAGGGACGCCCCTGCCCTTGCAGGTGTGGGGGGAAAGCTTCTGTATTTGGCTCATATTTGAAGGCTTCATGTAACAGATATTTGGATAAGTTGTATCCTCAGGTTACAATCGATTTAGGAGCCAGACCCCATCAAAGGTTCTCTTGGTCAGGGGTTTCCCGAATGCCTCAGAAAGCCGAAGCATTGAGATCTGCCGTATTTCACCTTTTTAGAGATTGGAGTTGTTGATCCACAGTGAAGTTACTCCAGCCGGGAGTTTTTATAACCACAGTGTATATATAAGAGTGCATACCTACATTTTCAGGTTGTGGTGCTGCCCTTCGGTCTATCATCAGCACCAAGGGTGTTTACTAAGGTGTTGGCAGGTCTCATGTTTTCTCTTAGAAGTCAGGGTATACATATAATACCTTACTTAAGACGATCTGTTGATATGGGCCCCATCAGGTCAGGGCGCCCAGAAGTATATACAGACTGTCTGATCGACATTGGATAACTGACCATCCATTCTTTTCTGGGAATGTCTTTAGACACATCTCAGGCAAAAGTGTTTTTCCAACACAGAAGTGACTCTTACCTCAGGCCAGGGTACAGGGTCTCTTGTCTTGCCCTCACCGACGATTTATCAAGGAATGTGTCTGTTGGGCCTGTTGGATGCCCTGACTCTTCAGTGGTCAGCATTCAAGCTTCTTTATGCATTTCCCTCCGATTTTACTCCTGGTCGAGTACTAAAAGAGGGTTAGCTCACAAAAGAGTCCCAACCATTCTGGTGGCTCCTTGGTGACCAGAAGAAGCTGGTTCTCAGACATAGTAAGGATGTCAGAGGGCAACTTGTGGAGGCGATGATCCAGATCTTCTCACACAGGGGCCTCTAAGGCATCCCAATTCACAAGTTCTGGCTTGGATGGCCTGGCTATTGAATCTTTATCTTGGCAGAAAGGGTTTCTTTCTGCCAGAGTCATCCAGACTATGATTCAGACCAGGAAGAAATTCTTCACTGGATGGATGTAGTGACTTTAATGAGAACACTAAGTTATTATCTCACTACTTCACAATCTTTCCATAGTTTGGACTTCTTATTGTCATACCTGAGGGTCCACGGAAAGGTCTTCCACCAGCTAAGTCTGCCATCAGCCAATGGATTACACAGACAGTGGTAAGAGTCTATTCTGTCAAGGGGAAGGAGCCCCTTGTTCGGGTGACAGGGCTTTCCACTAGGGCCATCGGTGCTTCCTGGGCCTTTCAGCTTCAGGCCTCGGTGGAACAGGTTTTGTAAATCTGCCACTTGGCTTCGGTTCATACATTTACCAAATTTTACAAGGTAGATGTTAGGGCCTCAGCTGACGCTGTTTTTGGTCGAAAGGTTCTTCAGGCTGTAGTGAAATGAACTAGCTGCTCTTTCGCGTTGGGGAACCCGCTGCTTTTGGATGTCCCAGGTGTAATGATTAGGGATGGCCTGGAATGGATTGAAAGAAAAAACACAATTCTGTGATGCTCACCCGTATAATTGTTTTTTCTGTTAATCCATTCCAGGCCGTCCGACCCGCCCTTTTTGGGGTTCATTATCCTTGATGCCTTTTTATGGTGTTTATTCCATTTATTATATGATTTGGCATTGTAAAGAGAGAAAGAGATAAAAGAAGAGAAGATTTTTTTTTCGAGAGAGAGAAATCACGCAGAGTTTGGTGTGAGGTAACATTGTCTCCTAGACTTGGGCCTCTTGGTATATTATTTACTGCTTTTTAATTACTGGATTGATTAGAGGCAGCTGCTACTTATGGGGCCGGGAGGGACCACACCTTTTTGTTTATCTTGCAGTCACGCCCTACAGGCAGGAATTACCCGGGTGTAATGATTAGGGATGACCTGGAATGGATTAACAGAAAAAACAATTCTACAGGTGAGTATCACAGAATTGTGCTTTTCCCATTGACTTAATTAAGTTATGATATTTTCCTCCCGAAGTAGATGATCCTGCTTCAGGACTCTCCAGGAACACTGTTATTCCTACTAAGAGACCCGGGGGATAATCACCTGGTTTAGGTATCTAGACATACCTTTTCTATGGTAGAGTTGGCCGTGGTGTCCATGGCAGGCAAGAAATTGTTGAAACAGTTGAGTTCTCAAGTTCGGCTGGTCAGTCCCGTAGTTTGACTTTAGTTGATAAAAGTCCAGCATGGAAGCCTACAAGTACATAATTCCTTCTATGGATGACATTGTTCGACTAAATGGGTTTAGCCCTGCTGGTGGCTCAGAGATGTTCAATAAGGCTTAAACAATGGTCAGCCGACTCGACTTCCAAGAAGACTCTGACAGGCTTTTTTTTCCTTTTTAAGGAAGGTCATCTGTTTGTGGAGCGTTTGGGTGATATTGTGAAGCGAACCACAGGGAAAAAGTATACTAATCCTTCTTTTTGTAGATCTTCCAATGCTCGGCCATTTCGTAGTGGCAGAGGTTCACTTTCCTCTATACACCAAAAGGAGTTCTGGAATAAACCTAAGACCCAGAATAAGACCAGATCCTTCTGGAGAAACTAGGTTAACTCCACTTCTAAGCACTCTCAGAAATGAAGGGATGCCCTCCCACTTTCTGGTGTGGGGACAGCTTCTGCATTTAGGAGGTACCATGTAACAGATGCATGGATCCAAGAGGTATTTCTTCAGGTTACAAGATCGAATCGAGGCAAGACCTCCTCGGAGGTTCTTTTTGTCAAGGGTATCTCGGAATCCAAAAAAGTAGGAGCATTAAGATCTGCTGTAGCTCGCCTGTTACAGCTAGGAATAGTCCGTTCCATTCCCCTATCAGAAACAAGTAACGGATTCTACTACAATTTGTTTGTAATACCCAAGAGAGGTGGTCTGTGCACCCAAATTTGGACCTCAAGGTCCTCAACAGTTTAGTCCGACTTCTGAGATTTTGCATGGAATCTTTAATATCCACAATGGCTGCACTTTTGCCAGGCATCATGGGTCTTCTAAGGAACCAAGGAAAACAAATCACCCCATACTTAGACAATGTTTTCATCAGAGCCCCATCTTTTCAGAAGACTTTGAGATATACAGAGTCTGTCTCGTCGACTCTAGAAAACCTTGGCTTGTAAATCAACTATCCAAATTCACATATCATTTTTGGGAATGACATTAGACACAGCTCAGGCCTAAGTCTTTCTCCCAAAGCAAAAGAGACTCTCGCATCAGGCAAGGGTACAGGCTCTCTTGGCCTGCCCTCACCCAACGATCCGTCAAGGAATGCGTTTTTTGGGCTTGATGTCTTGCTTCAAAGCTGTGCCATTTGCACAGTTCCACACAAGACCCCTGCAGTCGGAATTGCTCTAAATTTGGGATCAAACCACTGGGAACTTGGATCACCCCTTTTGCATGACATACTCAACATTCCCTAAACACTTCAGGTGGGCAAATCCTTTCTTCCGGTACAGTAGAAGATTTCCACCATGGATGCCAGCCTAATGGATTGGGGTGGCGTTATGGGGTCACAAACAATCCAGAGACAGTGGGGCACAGGGGAGAGAAGACTTCCTATAAATATCCTGAAGCTGAGAGCAATTCTACTATCTCATTGGTCCTCCATCTGAAGGGTCGCCTTGACAGGGTTAAAGCAGACAACATGACAGTGGTGGCCTATATCAACCACCAGGGGGGCACCAGAAGCAGGCGGGTTCTTGGGGAAGTGAGTTGGATATTTCTCTGGGCCAAGAATGTTCCATGCATCTCGCAATCCATATACCAGGAGTGGACAACGTGCAGGCCGATCACCTAAGCAGGGTCAGGGAGAAAGGTCGCTCAGTGAGAGGATCTTTCAAGCCCTATACAACCTTTGGGTGCTCCCAGACAGGCCTGTTCATGTCCCTCCACAATCAGAAAGTTCAGAGTTTGTCTCCTACTCCAAGCAGCAGATGCCCTGACCCTTCCTTGGTCAGCATTCAGGCTTCTCTATGCATTCCCTCCATTCCCACTTCTGGGTCGAGTACTAAATAAGTTAGCTAGCAAAGGGATCCCAACCATATTGTTAGCTCCCCATTGGCCAAGACGAATTTGGTTTCAGACATAGTAAAGATGTCAAAAGGCGAGTACTGGCAGGCTGCCTGATAATCCAGGTCTCCTCACACAAGGGCTTCTGCGGCACCCCCATTTACGGGTTCTGGCTTTTGCTGCCTGGCTATTTAAACCTCCATCCTAGCAGAGAGAGGCCTTTCTGCCAGGGGCATCGGGATGATGATTCAGGCACAGAAGCAGACTTCATCAAGAATTTATCATGTCTGGTGGGTCTTTATCGCCTGGTGCGAATCATAGAATTTTCGCAAAGGGGTCTCGACGAGGGACTTCAGTTGAGTACCCTCAAGGAACAGATCTCAATCTTATCCATCTTCTTTCATAAGCCCATTGCAGAAAATAAACACATGGGGATGTTTTTTCAGGGGGTCACCCATGTATGACCTCCGTGAAAGCCTCTTCTACCTGTCTGGGACCTGAATTTAGTCTTACCAGCCTTTCAGGACCCTCCACTTGAACCACTAGCAGAGAGTTCACTATTTTTGATGACACTTAAAGTCATCTTCCTGGTGGCAATTACTCTATACTGGCCTGCTTCCTTCCACACCCTTGCCGTCTAACCCTTACATCCCAGAGTGAATCTCGGATTCCCCAGAATTGGGTACATGAGGAAAGGGGAAGTTGGAACACTACCCTGCAGACAGATAGAGTAGGGTCTATAGTAGGATGCTGTTTCGTCTCTGCTGCATCCTCCCTTGCTAACCAGGGAGCAATCTAGAAAAATGGAGAAATCAAAAAAACTTTGCTCCAGGCCAACGCATTGCTTGTGTCGCCCGTACAGGCACCAAACAACTGTTCTGTTGAACAGTTGTCAGATGCGTGGTAGCATGATACATTGCGGGTCCATTCCGGACCTTTGTCCTTGTTAAGAGACCTCTACTTATTCTAGGTTTTCTTCCTGCCCAGCTAAAATGAATAAATAGGAACTGGACTCTTTGCAGGTACAGCCGTGGAATCGCCACCGGCAGTGCCTTTCTTGACTGCGTTGCACCTACCAAACCATGAGAGTTTGCCCTTCGCCCACCTGGAGATCTCCTCCTCAAACTTCCTTAGCGGGGGGGGGGGAGGAATTCAAGGCAAATATGTTCGGGGGGTCACTTCCTATCTTCGTGCCCAAGTAATCCACACTCCCCTTGGCCCAGCGAAAGGGAAAGGAACATTGAAAGCCCTCGAACCTAGCCGCAGGGATGTTGACGTTCAAGGCCCTTACATTTTTGGAAACTAATTTTGTACCCCCATATACTCCCGTAGCATCTCAGCTCCCTCGTGAGATTTGGCAAGGATGTTTCGGGCCAGGTCAGGAAAAACATTAGGTTGTCAGCATAGGCCAACACCTTCTAGTGTACCGGGGCGTAATCAAAGCCCCTAACATCCGGGTTCCCCCGCACCCTGCACAAAAAGGGCTCCATGACCAAAATGAAGATCAGCAGCGATAATGGACATCCTTGCCTCGTCCCATTAGAGATCCCAAGAGGCCCCGAGGTAAACCCGTTTACTCTCACCAATGCCAAAGAGGAGCCATACAGCCCATCTATCCCCCTCAACATATTTGGGCCTAGCCCTATATGCCTGAGAGAGGACCGCATGAACTGCCAGTTAACTCTATCAAATGCTTTTTCAGCTCTGGTCGAGAGCAGAAGGGTGGGCGAATTTCTCTTCTGCGCCAAATGTATCAGATTCAACACTTTAGTGGTATTGTCTCTCTATTGCCTTTGTGACATGAAGCCCACGTGGTCAGGAGCGATCACCCAGTGCAGATGGGGGGTGCGATCCTAGCCTCCAGTATTTTCTCGAACAATTTAATGTCTGTATTCAGTAGCGAGATTGGCCTATAGCTTGCACACAGATTGGAGTCCTTCCCTTCTTTAGGGATTACCACAATGTGAGCCCTGAGCGTGTCCTTGGGGAGAGGGTCTCCATCCATGATGGAGTTCGTCATGGCTAAGAGCTTCGGGGCTAAGTGGGGGAATAGTACTGGAGGTGCAGTGTGCATGGGCCCGGCACTTTGCCCAAGGCTGTGGTAGCATCCGTCCTCTGTAATTCCTTTAACGTTATCGGCCTCTCCAGGTCATTAACCACCTGTTCCGGAAGCCTGAGCATCCCCGAGTCACCGACGTACTGTGCGCACTGCTGCTCCAAGGTATCCCCGGGGGCTCCTTCAGGTTGTACAAGCTCTCATAGAATTTGCAAAATGTTTCCGCAATGGCGGCGCTTCACCATCTGGGCCTTAATTTTAACACAGCAGGTCGTCTTAAGCTTCTCCCTAAGTGCGGTCAGGGCCGGCAAGTGTGCAGCAAATAGGGACTTCTTATGGCATGCCTTCAGCCTACCAACCTCCCTAAGGAGTTCCAGGGTGTAATCCATTTTTTCCTTTTTGATCCTGGCTCCCTGCTTTATAAATGAACCTCTTATATTGCACTTGTGTGCTGCCAGAGAGTACCCGGGGAGATCTTAGGGGCAGCGTTTAGCTCGAAATAGCTCTGAACGTCCTTCTGAATATCGTTCAGCACCCTAGGGTCCTCCAACAGAAAGTTGTTGAGTCTCCTGGACCAGTTCCTAGAAGCGGGAGGGGGTTCTTTACAGTAACGGTGATGGGCTCATGGTCAGAAAGCGTGACTATTGATATGCCTTCCACTCTGGCAAATGATGAGTGGGGGACCAGGACATGTCTATTCTCGAGTAGGACCTGTGGGGATGGGAGAAGTATTGTCCCGCGATTTTGGGTGTTGGATCCTCCAGGGGTCATGTTAGAATTTTCCTAAGCCTTTTCAATTTAGCATATGAGTGCTGAGGTCCCCCTCTGGAGGTGTCCAACAAGGGTTCCATCACTAGATTGAAATCTTCCTCCAATCACCAAGTCACCCTCCCGCAACTCAGCTCAACTAAGTAACGCCATCAGGTTCTCTATGAACGTGACTTGACTCGAGTTCGGGCATAGATGATTTCCAATGTGTACAATTCGCCTGTATCCTACCTTTGACGAATAGCTATCTACCTTCCCCGTCTGCCCTGTAATCCACTAGGTCTCACAGGAGAGTCCTTGCTATTACAATATTAACCCATTTGGACCGTGAGTCTGCACTCTCAAGCCTTTTAGGTTCCTCAGGATCAACGACCTCTCTTCCTCCTGTTCATTCCCTTTATGTTCAGCAACACAATCTTGTTCCTCTCCATCCCGGCTGCCCCCCAGAGGAGCCCACATGGCCTCACTCCTAGAGACAACGCCGCGCGATGAGGCATCCTCAGGAGCTCGTGGCCCTAGGGCAGTTGGAGGGAGGCTGGGAAGGCAGGTGCGGGGGGGGAAGGGAGAGGGAAGGAAACGGGTTTCAGTTGGGAAGGAACAGAACACTTCAAGAAAACGACAAGAAGCAAATATGAATCTAATTATCTGATGTGTTAATGACTCAGGAGTCTGAAGAACCCTACTGAGGGGTATGTCGAGCGGGGCCATGGATGAATCTGATGCTCCTCGCAAGAGGCCAACCTTAAAACACTACGTTAAGCAACAACCACAAACCTTAAAAGCATACCAAACAATTAAGGGGGAAGTATATGACTCGTTAACATTTAAAGCAATTAGCTTGGCGGATCCGGGCGCCCAGCCGGAAGCACAGCCCCGCTTATACAGCAGGGCAAAAATAGTTGTACCTCACCAGCATCTGCCGTTTCCGCAGCTGCATAACAGACTGGTACTCCTAAGGGTGGGAAGAAGAGTCTAGGCTAACCCGACCAGCTGCAGCCCTCAGGCTTCTACATCATAGGGCCTGGCAGGCCTCCTAGCATGGCTCTGTCCTATAGGGCCCCTAGGACCTCACCGTCCAAACCCCTCCTGGATGGGCAGGGGGTTGCATCATGTTCGCTGCCAGCCAGTCATGGACACCTATCGGTTCGCACTGGAGGAAACCAAACAGGTCCCCCAGCTCTTTGGTAGATTTGAGCAGGAAGGTGTCCCCCTCTTTCCTTATGACGAGGTGGAAGGGGTAACCCCATCTGTAGGTTGCCCCATTGCTGAGAATCATGTCCAGAAGTGGCTTCAATGCCCTCTGCATCTGCAGGGTTTTCCTCGACAGGTTGGGCAAGATTTGTATGCTGGCATCATCAAAGTCCACACCTTGCGCCAGGCCCTGAGAGCGATGTCCTCCTTTAAAGTGTGGAGATGAACTCTGCATACTCTATGTCTCTCGGTCTCACTGGATCCGGGTTTTCAGGGCCTAGCGCTCTATGTACTCTGTCCGTTTCAATTGGGAGTGGCAAGGTCCCCTTCCAAGAGCGTGCTAAAGACCACAGTCGTGATGCGTTTCAGGTCTTCCCCTGGCGAAGTCTCTAGAATAGCCCTTAAGCGCAAGTTGTTCCTGCGGCTCCTGTTTTCTATGTCGTCTATATGCAACAATTGGGACTGGAGCAGAGCTTCCTGTGCGTAGCATCGTGCCTCCAGTGTCTGGTACGGCTCACGGTCATCCACCTCTCCAACTTCAGAGTTGCTGTCACATACGAAATTTGTTGCTTTACTGCCATCAGGTCCCTTGTGGGCCACTTCGTACTTAGCTATCAGACCCTCGATATCTGCCCTACTAGGCAGCCCCCTCAGAAGTGAGATTGTTCTAAGGTGTATGTCTTTGCCGCCGGCTTTCCCTGTCTAGTCAGCCCCTGTGCACGCTGGAGTGGGGTGAGTGTATTTGGACTTCCACCGTTCTGCCACCGTCTGCCAATATTGCGCCTTGTGCATTAGTTCAGCCGGCCGCCATCTTAGTCCTCTCACCATCCATGGCGGGGCTCGCTAACGATCGATTCGGCAGCTGCGGGGATTCTGCTCGTGGTCCTGGTAAGTCCTCACCGCTGGATGTCTCCACAGGCGAGGATGATTCCGGCCACACCGACTTCTCCACGACTGCTTCTCCCTTGTTCTGCTGTGCTGCCATCTTGCTCAGGTGGGCTTCTCTCCGTCGCTGTCACGCCAGCCTGCTGTTTCGGGGACCTCCACAATCTGTGAATTCCTCTTCCCCGCTTGTTCTTCTTTTTAGCCGTCTCTGCCAGTTGATTGCTGCTCTCTGACCTGTCACACGCAGCAAACGTGCTGTAGCTACAGCAAAGGCCTCCTCACACTGCCATACCTAGGGCACCGGCGCTCTTCTGTTTTAAGCAGGACATTCTTCCTAAGGTGAGCTCTCCGTTCCATCTTAATGAAGAGGTGGTTTTTCCCTCCTTATGTCCCACTCCGGCTAGCCTTAAAGAGAGAGCCCTCACCCCTTGGACACAGTGAGAGCTTTTAAATAGTCTAGTGAAAGGTCTGAGGAGCACAGAGAGAATGACTCCTTGTTCATTTTATTTGAGGGCCATGAAGATATCTAGCGCCAGCTAAGTCTACCATCAGCCGATGGATTAGACAGGCAGTAATTAGAGCTTACTTTTCCATGGGGAGCGATCTTCCTTTTCAGGTTATGGTCCATTCTGCATCAGGGCATCCTGGGCTTTTCAGCACCAGGCTTCAGTGGAGCAGGTCTACAAGGCTGCTACCTGGTCTTTAGTCAGTACATTTACCACATTTTATAAGGTAAATGTTAGAAGGTACCTTATTGCAAGTGGTAGTGAGCTCTTCAGATGGGTTTTGATTTTTTTCGGGATGGCTTACTCCTAAGGAATAGGGTCCACACCTGGGATTCCCACCCTGGAAGAAGGGCACTGTTTTGAGAGATCCCATTCGTATCTGATTCGGTGATGCCCTAAATTGGAATATGAGAGAAAATACAATTCTATGTTTCTCACTGGATTGTGGAGGGCAGCCGGTAGTATATATAGGCTGGGAGGAACCACGCCTTTTATCTTGCAGTCCCATCCTTTGGACAAGAGTAAACCCATTCGTATTTGAATCTGGATGGAAGAAAGCAATTTTACAGTTGAGAATCACAGGATTTTATTTTTTTCCTGCTTCCCAGGATTTCTACTCCTGACTTCTGAACCTTTTCCATTTGCTAAGATATTGAAGTTTCCATCAGAGGATTCTACTATCCAAGATTCTTTCAACCTTGAAATCCTCCTCCCCTTGGATAGAGCTTCAGGAGCTACAGGAAGTGTGTTGAGTGGCTGACTTGAGTAGGGAGAAATGGAAGACAGGGTGGATCCTTTATCTCGCGGGAAGATCAAGTTCATAGGCATCTGTGTTAACCCTTTCAGTGCCAGCCTCACGTCAGTCTCAGCCTCTCCAAGCGTTAAGTGCCTGGAACGGAAGACTTAAGTAGCTGACTTGAAACAGCAGTAAAAAATAGAGGAAAGAAGTAAAAAACTCACCTGACCCCTCGATCGATGCGGCCGGGTCTTTTCATCCGAGGGGCATCCAACCCATTCCCGGGGATATTTCAGCTTCAGGAGAGGTCCCAAAAGAGCCCTCCCAGCTTCCACCACTGCTGGTGCATAGGAAAACAAAAAAATGTCATTTACCTGCACCCATGATCCCTTCCACTGTATTTCCTCTTCACCTGGGGTTCTGAGTCCCCCCCCAGGCTCTTCCACCGCGAAGAGGGGGCCTGTTTCGGGCCCCCCTCTCCCTTTTTTTCCCACTTTTTTGAGGGAATGAGAATCCTCAGATGCCAGTGATTGATGGAGGGGCAGAGGACTCTGATCCCCAGCCTCCCCAACCCCCTTCACCAATCACCGGCATCTGTTATTGGTGGAGAATCAGATGGGAGTATAGAGAAATTAATAAAATATTTTCTCTGCTGTGTTTTTATGTTTAACCCTTTTTGAACTGGTAAGGGATCCATGAGACCCCTATACCAGTTCACCATGCTGTGACTTGGCATTAACCCCCAGCCTCCATTACCTGCCTCCCGGGGGGGGGGGGGGGGGGGCAGAAGAGCTCAGGGGCCATGAAGGCTATGCAGGTTTCTGGGCCGGGCCATTTATCTAACCTGAAATCTTTGGGTTAGATCAATGGTCTTTTGTAAACTGAAGTGTCCAGCTAGAGGGTGATTGTGGGTCATCTGTAAGACTTGTTGTATGCCTTCGTGCACAAAGATCCTGTCCTGGAACGCAAGAAACCCTCATGTTTAGTCAAAGAGGCAGGAGGACTTTCCATTGGCAGGTTCCTCCTTGATTCTGGACTAGGTCAGTTTGAACCATCATAAATTCCAGAGTAGACAATATAGGTTGTCTCGTCAGAGGGGGTCTAAGAGTGCATTTGAAACAGGGTATCAGGCTTGGTATTCTTCGACACAGGATTATAGGTGATATGAAAGTCGACGCAAGTAAAGAACAAGACCCAGCAAGCTTTACGGGGACAGAGTCTCTTTGCAGATCTCATACATTTGAGGTTCTTGTGGTTGGTGATCCAGTTGAGCCTCTGGAGTCCCGGAGAAACTTTGGTTGGCACAGGTCAGTTGGGTGATGGTGTAACCGATAGCGGAGAACCATGCACCCAATGAAACATTGAACAGCCTTGCAATTTTTGTGGACAGCCAATCAGTAATGACGTAAACCTCCTTAGGGCCCATTTCAAAATCGTTGACTGAAATGATGATTCCCAAGAATTGTTGTTTGTTTGTCACATTTTTCAGCCTTAGCATAGAGGTGGCGCTGGCGAAGTCTGGAAAGGATTATTTTGTGTTGATGATGCTAGTCTAAGGAAAAGACAAGGATGGACAATAAATTGGTCCAGGATGTCCCAAAAAATGTAATTCACAAAAAATTGGGACGTTGTCAGGGTGTATCGCCAGATGCTCATAATGCCCAAAGCGCGTTCTGAAGATGTTTTACCATTTTTTTGAGAAACTGGAATAGTTCTGGAATTAAAGGTAATGATCATCGGTTCTTAATGGTGACCTTATTGAGCTCCCTGTAATCTATGCATGAACCATCCTTTTTCTGGACAAAAGCGATTCCTGCACCAGCCAGGGAAGTGGATGATCCAATAAAACTGCAATGGAGGGTTGTTTACTAGTATAACCATGGCTGCCATGGTGGGCCAGGCTTGACATTGCATATTATAAGTTTTGTGTTTAGGGGCCCTTAAATCCTCCTCAAAGAAAGATGAGTAAATGATTAAGCAGTTGCACCAGGAAACAAAAGGCAGATGGGGCCACCTGCCTGACAGTGGTGGGCTTCAGGTAAAGTGATAAAACAGATCAGAGTGCTATGATCCAAATGACCACAGAATTGTTATATGCAGACAGGCAGGAACAGTGGATTACTAAGCAGAAATGGTAATGGGAGCTGTCATGGAGCCTGCTGTCCACTGTCCTTGTGAATGCACATGCGAACTGGCAGCTCGGAACCTGCCTATGCAAAGACGGACATGCCATATGTATGCGCAAGAATTAGCTCAAGTGCACCAGCACAAGAACAAGCATGAAGTTGTCCTGAACAAGGATGAATTTGGAGGGCAACTGTGCATGCGCTCCCAAGCTAGCGTCCACTCATTTGTGCCTTTGCTACTCGATCTTCAGCTCTAGCCATCTTTCCCTTGAATCCTGCTTGTGCTGACCCGAATCGAAACCCTTGACTCTCCCTTTTCTCGATCTCCTTGGATTCTCTACTTGATCTGCGGTCTACCTGTTGCCAACCCAGTCTGGACTCCACTTTATCTTCTGCCCAGTGCTGGGCCTGAAGTCACGTGATGACTTCCTTCCGGCTAGGCTTGGAGCTTCGCAGCCATACAACAGATAGGGACCTCCTCCCACTTGGATGCCACATCTCGGCAACTGACCATAGTATCAGCCACCACTACTAATACTACTACCGCCACACTGGCTGCTGCCTGCCCCTCCGGACGCCCGGGCAAACACAGTTGCTTCAGCACTCTCTTACACTGGTGCAGCTCAGGTGGATCCCCTTGCTTCATGTAGGGCCCCAGTGGGGCATCCTGCACTTATATACGGATTGTATTTTTATACACATAAGACTCGATTTTTTGTTTGTATTTACTATTGTTTTATTTTTCTTCAAAAAAAATCCCACTAGCCCAGGCATAAAAGCCACTAGCCCAGGCTCTTTTATACTGGAGCCTGTCTGGGATTTCCCCCACGTGACTACATATATGACAGGAGGGCAGGGACATGGAGGGGGTTTTCCCCAAGAACCCCCCTCCATGACCCTCCCCTCCAAGGTGTAAGACTCAATGGGGAACCCAGAGAGGCTCCTCCTCTCACTATAAAAGGCTGCTACTTGCGGCTCATTATGGAGTCCCCACCCAGGAGCTGGATGATAGGAGGGTAACCCATGTTCTCCTTCTTATCAAATGCCTGGGGAGTGTCAATAGATGCCCTCTGGCATACATTTAACTGATGCAGTCCTGGACACTGGATGGGGGAAAGTAAATGTAAGTTAACTAATAAAATTAATTTTAAAACCTGTTGTTCTAACTGTATTGTATTCTAACTCTGCTGTGATAAATTTTAGAAACAAAATGGTGGCTCATGTCTTTGCAGGCCACCTGCAAACAGGAAGTGCTGCTGGGTTTCCTGTGTTCCTGGTACTCTGTCCGTTATGCCAGTTGAATCCAGGCAGCAGAATGGCTGAAATAATGGGAAAGGAAGCTCCAAAAATGCTGTTGGTCTGATTTAAATCGGACCAACAGCCTGGCACAGTTGAAAAAAAGGTAGTGGACATTTTGGAGCTTGCTCTCCCAGCATCTCAGCCATGCTGCTGCCTGGATTCAACTAACATAACTGACAATGCACAGTAACAAGAAGCCCAGCAGCACTTCCTGTTTACAGGCGACCTGCAAATGCATGAGCTGCAATACATTATTAAGTATGTTGCTTTTATAGCAGCAGTGGTGTTATGAGTGAGACAGCTGATGTGCACTGCGCTATAGGCTGGCACGCACTCTAGGCCTGGTAGCAGCGTGACTTCTATCAATGGTGTGGAGATGGGGGAGGGCCGGGATGACACACTGTTCGAGCTTGTTGGCTCTTGGGGCAGTGTAGGAGACATTGCCCTCACCCCCAATGTACCAATAATGCACCTGGATTCTGAAAGCAGAAGGTATGGGTGGGCGTCACCTGGAGTTGACTGTGGGGTTGGTTGGGCAGTTTCCTATGGGGGCAATGTTTTCCCATGTTAGGAAGTGGTGTGAGGTGGAATTACACACCACCTGTCGTTCACCCTTGCTTCGGGGGGGGGGCTCTTTTGCCATTACTGTCCTCTGTTCCCTTTATTCCTGGACAACAAAGGGACAACTTTGCCCCATATGGGGGAACAAAAGCTAAACACGATCTGTCCAATTTGAACAAAATTGGGGATATATGGGACCCTCTTAATTTTCAAGTGGACCGAGAGTTAGTTTGACATATTTGCCCACACATAAGGGTCGATTCAAAGAAACATGTAACAGCTTGGATTTTGGTGCCGATCATCCTATTTTTCCCGTCCGCTCGTGCGTTCGTATGAACTTGCGAGTGATTCTATAAGCTAATACGTTTCTATCCTAAAATTTAGGTCCGTTCGTATGGCAGTTCGGGAATCAGACCTATGTCAGTTTCCATCCTGAATTTTCCGTTTCATTTCTCAGGTTGCAACATTGGTTTTGCCCTTTTTCCTTTTTTGTCTGGACGTAAATCCTTCTGATCTTGCGGCTGCGCACTACAAACTTACCTCATTAAAGTGCATTCTAAATATTTGGTCTTATTTTTCTTTATTTCATTCATTTTGTAGTAACCAACCATTAATGAATGCATTTGCATAAGTAAATCTTACTTTGTTTAATTTTTAGTTAACTTGCATTTTTTACTTGTGGATTTAATTTTAATATTTTGGCTTCAAATGGTACAACTTAAAATTTTGTGTGTGGTTACCCACACCCTCTACATACAGATTGCTCTCAAATATAAAAAAACACCCAGCAACTTCTGCATGTTATGAGTCTAGAAACAGCCAAGATGGCGGCTCAGGTATTATCGGGCAGCCTGCAAACAGAAAGGGCCTTGTGACTGTGTTGCTCTGCATTTTTTGATTTCTGACCTTTCCGTGCCCCCAGCTCTGCTGTGTCTGTGCAAAATACAGCAGTAACCCACATCCTGCACTTTATCCCGCTCTCCTCTCCTCAGTAAGTGTGATGCATCTGACCAAAGATGTGCTTAAATAATTAAACAAAGCAAAGGTAAACAACTACACCAATAAATGCAATCTAAAAATATTATTCTAGTACAATTTAAAAATAAATACCAAAGGACATAAGTTTCTTTAATTAACGCAAATATATTGCAAAATAAAGGTTTACATGCAAAGGACTAATTAAGGTCCACATTAAAATGCTTTTATAAGGCATACATGAATCAGGTATGCATTGCCATACAATTTATGGCCTCGGCCATGCTGATACATGCAGTTCATTGGAGCTCAAGACGCGCAGACTCCTCCACATAGCCAAAAAACCTGTTCACGAACAGCAATCCGACTGCTAAAAGGTGTCGGCAGTGGCTTTCTTTTAAAACGTATTTAGAGGTTTGAAAACTGTTCTCTGAATCACACCTAAACCCATTAGATTATCCTAAGTTTTACGTTTTGATCCTAAGTTTTAGGATTTGATCCTAAGTTTTACGTTTTGATCCTAAAATTTAGGAACGAACTTGCGATGATCGTAAGAGCATATACGCATTCGTACGTAGGCTCGTGCGAGTCGGAAATGGCCAAAAAAACAGGAAAAAATTACTAACACCCACCCAAACTTACGATTCTCGATCCGAAATCAATTAACTTTTGCTCTTTGAATCGAGGGGATAGGAGTTATTTGGAGGCATTAAGTCTCGGCTAGTGATTTTTTTTATACATATACAGACAACCCTCATCAAATATAAAATAATCGTGTTGGAAATTAACAAGTGATCATTTATATATTTATCTAATAAATAATAACTATAGATATCCTTTTCACTTATTATGTATTGGTAATATTAAATGGATGTTCATTTATTTGTAGCAGCAATAATATTGTACACCTGATGAGATGTTAAGAAAGACACACATTGGTGTGCTTAAAAAGCTTATAATCTATGGCAAAAAGCTTACTGTAAAACCGATGGATCAAATTAACAGTTTTTACTATATGGTGTATTTTTCAGTGGATAGAACAAGGAGGATTAGAAAGGTGGTCTCTTTTTGGTAGTGCATTAGTAAATTGTTTTTGTCCCAGTTACATTACTACCTTCAAGGTTCAGATGGCCTCCTTTTTAGGCTTGGTGTAATGAACCACACACAAACTTGACCCTTTAAAATGAACCACACACAGTCAACCTTGACCCTCTAGAGCACTGTTTCTCAATCTGAGGTACATGTACCCCAGGGAGTACACAGTGGTGTTCAGAAGCACATCAACGGGAGGGGCATCTGACAGGTCTGGTATATTATTTTCAAGTAAAACCTTATCTATCCTTTCCATAAAAATGCTATGAGGCTTGTGGCCTACTTATTTTGGTACTTCTCCTAATGAATAACCCCCTTGGGGGGTCCTTGGTTGGAACTTCTTGTTGCTAGAGGGTACTTGGCTTAAAAGGGTCTGGACCTCCACAGTCTAATGTATGCAGGATCCTGATGGATCTGTCTATCATGTCTGCATGACTTCTTGGTCTAATGTCATTGCTGGAGGTGGTGCCCTATACCCCAAGTTGGCATTAGTGTCACTAAAAAAGTGTGCTTTGGCTCACCTGGTTTTCTGCCAGCTTTACCACACATTAGAGACTCATGAACAGGCTAAGAGATCCCCTGACTTTGAGCACAGATGCACTGCACAGATGCACTCTGGTCACATCCTGGTAGAGGTTCAGCCTGACTTTTGGCTGCCCCACCATTAGTTCCAACTGACCAAGAAGTGCAGCACCTAGACCTGCTTTGTTAGTTCCCTTTCAGGAGACGTATCTTATGGCGATTATGGCCAAAAGCATCTGGTTTTGGTTAGTACCATGAGAAACGGGTAACATTTAGCTAATATTTTTTCACATACATTTTGCCCTCAACTCCCTGGTCAAGACCTTTGATAAAGATAGAACCTAAAAATAGTTTTTTTTTTTAAAATTTAGTTTTTTTTAGGAGCCACCAATGTTTGAGAACCCCTGATCTAAACAATTGATTTGGCTTGGGCTGAGTTTGGAACTTACTCCCCCATTATAATATAATACTCTCTGCCATAACTGTCATTTAGCAAACGTCTCTCATTGACTTCAATGGGGATCGCATGCTGCCGCATTCCCGGCTGTGTGGCCACTCCCGCCCCAGCAATTCAGATAGTGTGCGTGCTGTCTGGAAGCGCGCTCCCTATTGATAACAATAAGAGCTGTTTCCCGAATGACATAGTCACGCCAGATGTATCTCACTGAGTGAGAGTGCTTTCACAATTGGATCGAGAAAAAGTTGAGCAAATATCAAGGTTCTGGGGGGTTTCTGACAGCAGGGCATCACGATTAAGGATGCTTCAGGGGAAAGCCAGCAGACAGCCCTGGAATTCATTAGATTCCAGAGATGCAGCTGGAAGGTTTGATTCCACTTTAACTGTAGGGGCATCCTAAAGAAGTATACCCCAGGGGTGATTAACACCTTACAGAGGACCAACAACGGCACTAGAGTATGTTAAATTAAGTTAAAAAGTATAATTACAATGTACAAGGCCGCTACCACCACCAGAGTATAGGCCTTTTGTTGGCAGTATTTAGTAGACTGGGCTTAAAGTTCAGCTACCATAGCTCTTGCTTAACTTGAACTTCTAACAAATTCTGCAAATCTGACGATCAGACCATGGGCACATTGACAGCAAAGTCTGGTTATGTATATTTTAGTTTTGTGGTAATGTTTTTCCCAGCCATTTTTTTTTTTTTTACTTTGGTAAACCCAATTGTCCTTATAATAGGATTATATCTTCCTAGGTAGGAGGGTCAGACTTGGACTGAAAGGCTATGCAATGCTTGAATCCCGCCTCCTGACAAGCTCCTCCTTCGGTGGGAAGATCCATCCTCGCCCCAGATTTTCAGAGTCAGAGGTTTTTCTTCATGGCTTGGTTATTTTTCTACCTTTTTATTTACTCTTTATTTCTTTTTAAGAGGGTTCTGACCCTTCGGATGAGGAGGTACGGCGGGCGGGCTCTCCCCTCCCAACAAGCGGGGGGCCCTGGTAGTGGAGGGAGCAGGGTGGCCAAGGCATGATGGGGGGGAACAGGGCAAGGGCGGCATGGACCCCCCCCTTTAGTGGGGGTCACAAATCTCTGGGGGGGGGGGGAGAGAGCCAAGCCCCTTCAACATGCAGCAGGAGCAGCAAGGACAGAGATTTGAGCAGCCCCGCACAAGATTGTGAACAACCCAGGAAAACCACCTAAAGGGACAGCCACACCTCATGGCTGGTCACAGATCAGTTCAGCTTTAACCCTGCAGCATGAAGATTGGAGCTCTGCGGCCAAGGGGATGTCCTTTAGCCAGGAGACGGTGGAGTGGGGCACACAGCGCCGGGGGGCTGCCCCGAACTCCTGGCTGGATTTTATTTATCCAGATCCGGTGGCCACCACGACGGAGATCCTGGGTCGTGCGCCTACCGTATCCATGGCTAGCCCACAGAACTGGTCAGTTTCTCCAGGCGCAGCAACCCCCCCGCACCAGAAATGCAGAGGACTGGCCATCAAGCCCTCTACCAGCAAATGGGAGGGGACCCCCCTGGTTCTAAGAGGTGCACCCAGGCCACCATTGCTCACTGTTCCCACCCCCACAAAGCTGAGAAGTGAGCAGCTGCCCCCAAGCAATTGTGCACGCTCCCCAGCAGGGCCCTGACCTGATCCTGCGTTCTGTGCTGCTATCCTTCCCCACCAAAGCTGACCTTGAATTGATCCCCTCTAGGGCGGACATGGAACCTATGATCTGAAGAATTGAAAAACCTTCTGACAGGATCTAGAGGCTGTCCAACACAATGTAGTGGAAGACCGGGTTGCAGCCCTGGAGAATGCAAGAGAAGCGGCGGAAGATCACGAGGCGTCTGCCTGGAACAAACCGATGACTCACAAGCAGCACATATCTCCAATTTAAAGCTACAATACAATAATCTGGAAAACAGGAATAGGTGGAATAACCTGCATCTGTGAGGGCTACCTGAAACTCCCCAGTTTGCAAACTTGGACTGGAGAACTCCCCGGGTACCATCATTAAACTGGATAGGATCCACAGGATGCCCCTGGTGACGTGCTCTGCAGAGTCCATCACTTTAAAATCAAAGAAGAAATCCTAAAAGGCCTGGGAGGCAAGACAGGTTGTTCCATGACTCCAAACCAATAACCATCTTGCCGAACCTGGCCTGGTCTACGCTCTGGATGAGAAAGCAGCTGAAACCCCTCCTCCAGAAAATAAGGGACAGGGGAGTAGTCTAAGATGGAAAGAGTATCCCCACCTGCATTGTCGGGAAGAATGGGGGTTCCTTCACTCTCTCGGGCCCCAGGGGACCTGGACAATCTGTTCGTGTTTCTGGATACTATTCCCCAAATTGGCTGGATTTTCCATCATTCCAACCTTTGCCGCAGAGGATCCGGCGAAGAAGAGCTCTGGTCGGGGGAACCATAGAGATGTGGCAGACCTCCCCCCTTGGAGGAGTAACTAATGCATTGATCCCTGGCCTTAAACTTGCCTTAAGACGTTGCCCTACACCCCTGCCTGCCTAAGGCGGGTCATTATCAGGATCCCCAGTTTGGTTGGCTTTCTGGGCCCCTTCTCCCCCCCCTTCCCTACATGGACCATTGTTGATGACTGCATTCGGTTTTTGAAGTGCTGGGCCCCACTGACAGCTGCCCTGGGATGAGGTATGCGTTTTTGCCTGGCGTGTCCATGCGGGCACCTCTCTCGACTGCCGTGGGGCCCATGGCTAATTCATGGGTAATGGGATTGTGGTCTCGGCTGCTGGTCTGCAATGGGGGACCCAGGCTCTCCCCTCGCTGGGGACGGGCAGTGGCCCCCCACGGTAATAGTAATAGTACACATGTTATTTATCTCATAGATTGTACGCTGTGCAGAATACAATATATTGTATGCAAAAGTGTACATTTAAGAGGTGCATTGCAGAGCACATGGCGGATGCTAAGTCTAATAGGTTGGGTTCGATATCTTATTTATTCAAGCATTTTAGGGATATTCACAGGGGGGACTTAACATCTTTCAAATGTATGGCCATTAAAAAGGTTACTATAGGTCCAAAGGCATGTGATCTTTATAAGATGAGAGACAAAGTGGATCTTTGATATGGATACCAGGGTACCGAAAGGTTTGAATCACTGCTGGGATGTTGCTTTAAGTATGAGATAGTATTTTGTCCTTGCTTTATCCCAATATTTTTTTTATCTTTTCTATTTTTTATTTTTATTTTTTCATTCATTTACTTTCATTCAATCTTTAGTATGGTTTGTGTATATTAGTTGTTGAGATAGTAGGTGTAATAAATTATGCTTCATGGGTGACTGTTGTTTATGGGATTGTTATCCAGCATCTGTGAGTCAGGAAGTAGTTTATATTAGTATAATGTTGGTATTTATTGGTATAATGTTGGTTATTATTTAGCATTATATGAATTTATATGTATATTAAAAATGTATCTGTTTACCATATTTAGAATTCATATTATTGTAATGGCTGTAATTATTTATGATCGTATAAATCAATTGTCTCAATATGGTCATGTTAGGATTCATTTTTGGTGAAATATTTAAAATCATGTTATGTCATATGGTCACACATTCTTATCTAAGGTCTTCTGTATCTGACTTTTCGTCAGATACTTTCAATGTTACATAGGTCTATTTTTGTATCTTTTTTTGCCGGGGAACATAATATACTATTTCATTCAATGTTCCACTAGATTTGATTTGACTTTCAAGGGCGGGTGAATTTCTGCTTGGGATAGTTTACTTCATAGTTGGGATTCAGTCTAGGCTGTTTATCCCAGGCTGATCCATCTTAGGGTTCAATCAGCGTAAGTAAGCTGTGTTTATTTGTCTTCGAGTGGGTAAGGCTCCTCGCCGCTAGCCTAATAAGTGAGTTTTTTTTCTTTTTTGTCTTGATTTTCTGATGTAGTTAATTATGTTTTGATTAATTTATCTATGCTTTTTTATTAATTGATTGGCGCCACCCATTGTGGGGATGGGCTTTCAGGATATAAGCTTTTTCATTATGTATGTAAGATGTCATGATTAAGGACCTCTTTTAGGTCCGAAATGGTAGACGTGTTCAGTTTATTCTTCACTGGAAGTCTTTGCCTTTTTGGCATTTTAATACTTTTTGAAAATAAAGTTTGTGACAAATTTTTATTGGATCAACTGGCTGGTCTACTGCGAGGATTATTGGAGTGGAGTGCTCCTAGCTGCTGCCGCCGGTCTTTTGTCTCACCTGGGATAGCCACAGATTTAAGGTAGAGCTGACTGTTACCTAAGAGGTCTTGGAGGAGCCTATACCTGAACAAGAGTGGTCCCAATCATTCAAATATACGCAGCCAGGCAAATCTCTGGGCCCTGATGGGTTCACCCTGTCCTACTATAAATGGTTGGGAAACATCCTGACCCCGCAAGTAATTGCTGCGTTCAACTCTATCTCAGCCGAACCAGATATGTTGAGGGCCCAAGTCACTGTAATACCCAAGCAAGGCAAGGATCCCCTCCTTTGTTCCAATTATAGGCCAAAATCCTTGTTAAATGAGGACCCAAAATTATTCGCTAAAATCTTAGCCAACAGGCGAATATCAAACCTGAGCGAGCTGATGAGACACGGTTCAAGCGGGCTTTACCCCAAAGAGGGAGGCTAGGGATAATGTGACCAGAGTCCTCAACCTGATCCACTTAATCCACAATGAGGAGATTACGGCCATGTTACTTTCCACGGATGCGGAGAAAGCATTCGACAGGGTCCATTGGGACTTTATCCAGGCCGCACTGGAACATATATGCCTGAAGGAAAATATAAGGACCTGGATACTAGATTCCTCCACCTCGGCCTGCATCAGTGTCAATGGGTATTGTCAGAGCCACTTTCGATAACGAACAGAATGAGGAAGGGTTGTCCGCTGTCCCTAATCATTGTCCTCTTAATGCTGAAACCCTTTCTAAGTCGGGTAAGGGTGAATCTAGATATAAAAGGGGTGGTGGGCAGAGGCACAGAGAAAAAAGTGGCAGCTTTCACTGACGACTTGATCTTCTGCATTACCCAGCCAGTGACGACCATACATAATTTGTTGAGAGAGGTGAAAGCACCTGGAAAACATTAAAACCAATTTTCCCTTTTGATGGTTTGTCTGATCAATCCAATACTTGGGAGTGGAGATCACTGCTCAATTGAAGGACTTGTTCACGAAGAACTTCCTGCCGAGACCTCAGAGTATGGAAAGACAAAACATTGTCTTGGTTTGGCAGATGCAACGTCCTCAAAATGAACGTGTTGACGTGGCTACTCTATTCTATCCAGGTACTACCCATTCACTTACCATCCTCCTTTCTGAAAACAATCCGCTCAGAATTTATAAAATTTGCATGGGGGGGGGGGGAAAGGCCGAGAGTTGCATGCTTACTTTGCCGAAGATAAGGGGGGGGGGGGCTCCTGGATATTAAAATGTACTACGCACTGGCGCACCTAAACAGCATTGTGGACTAGAACCTCCACAGAAGGCACAAACGGTGGGTCCAGTTGGAGCAGATGTTCCCGGTCCCACTAGTGTGTCTCCCATTGTCCCCCGGCACTATTCCGAGTGCACTTAAGACTCACCCAACAATCGGCCCAACCCTGCAGGTGTGGGCCAGGCAAGCTATGAAAGAGAGCATAGCCCCTTCACTGTCCTCCCTCAGACCGATTATAGGGGCACTGGATTTGATTCCGAGCCAGCTCGACACAGGATTTGGAAAGTGGAAAGCACCTGGAAGGGGCACAGCCTGTCTGTCTGACTGGAGAGTGTTACAGATCACTCATTTCCTCGGGAGTTTGCCCCCCTGGAAAGTATTGTCGGGAACTAACGCCCTTTGAACGGATGTGCTCAGCAGCAGAGCTGGTCAGGGGGTCGCTGTCCACCGTGTACCAACTTTTAGTAAACCCGGGGAGGCCTTTGTGGCAAATTTTATTGGGGCGTGGGAAACGACCTCATAGTTACTTTCTCCCCCGAATCAATCAAAGAAAATCCCCAAGTTGGCACAACGAGCGTCAATCAGCAACTCATACCTGGATGCAGGATACAAAATCCTTAGCCGTTGGTACAGAACCCCCCAGACGCAGCATTGGTTTTACCCAACAGTCTCATCCCACTGTTGGAGGTGTGAGAATGCTCAAGCCACCATCCCTCATATCTTCTGGGAATGTGATAAAGTACAGAGATTCTGGAAGGACATCGTAGGGTGAGTACGTAAGATAGCGGAAGGGGACATCCTGCTGTCTCCAGAAGCCCTTCTTCTGCATTCCACTAGTGGTGCGATTGGGAAGTATACGAAATATTAGACTATTCATCTAATAAATGCAGCCAGGGTGTGCATTCAGGCCCAGTGGAAGATCTCCACTTTGTTGGGGTATGTACCCTGGGGTATCTTGAACCCCTCCTGGTTGAGCGTCTACCTCTGAGATGTCTCTGCATAGCCTGGCTAGGAACTCATATGATGCGCAAGGAGGCAGTGAATACAACAGCTTTCATCATGCAAGTTCAAAGTTTATTGTTTTGCTAAGAGTTTATATAGGGTATAGGAGGCCATAGGAGCATGCTCGGCCCCCACCTTCGGGGGAACAGTCAAGCCAGGCCTTCTCAAACAGACAGACAAATAGATAAGCAACATTTCTTAAGAAAACAGAAGGACGACCTTGTATCTGGGTACATCCTGCTCAGGGAGGAGAGATAACGTACAGAGAAAGGACAACCGGCACATTCCGTTACAACATGACCTAATAATAAAAAAGAATTTCTTCTGTTTTATGGTAAATAAATATCTTAAAGCATAACTCTCAGCCTCTATTCTAGGTTAAGCAAGCCTTGGCATATAGTGGGTTAGATTCCCCTCCCATTTCAGTGCCCTCTTTGAATCATTCTATTCACTTATAATGATTTACTATGAGTTTCCCCCTTTCCCTTAAACATCGGCTATATGGTCCCCCCGTTGGGAGGCTATGATACACATAAGGAGTTTGAAAACCACATATAGCGATAGGATAAGAATGATGATAGTACCTGTTTGTGTTAATAGTCCCCTCCATCCTGAGAATATATTCAGAAAATATCGATCCCAGGGGTCGATGACTCCTGCATTCTGTTTCATTCATTCTGGAACGCCATGGTGGACGTGGGGCCCAGTTGTTCCACCATTCCTTTAAGGCCATTTCGTGTAGCATTGACAAAACGCTGCTGATTGTAATGAATGTAACTTATCCAGTCAGCATTTTTATTTGCAGTGATGAGGGGAATAATGGACTAAAATCCTGTTTTTACTGGGTCCTGGGCTTTAAACCCATCAAGAACCCCCATTGGGACTCCTATAGCATCCAAGTATACGCGGGGGTCAAAATTTCCCCCCAGGTCTCTCTTTTGTCTTCCAGTGGTCTTGGAGGGGGAATCTACGTCCTTAGTCACACTATTCGAGGGGGTAATAAGGAAAGACATTATAACTTTCACTAAGGTACATTGGCCTCTCCATGATCTCCGAAGTTTATGTCTGATCTTCTTGAGTCAGGAGCAGTGGAACTACCGTTATTGGCACAGAACCCTGGATTGAAGATGCCTACATTCACATTACCACTAGCCCGAGAATGGCAGGTGTAGTTTCCGGGGTAGACTTCTATCCTGGGTCCCGGGGATACCGCCTGGGTCAGTACGGGATAGTTGTAGTTGCTGTATATGCTGAGGAAGAATTCTTCCTCCTCTCAGTGCCTAGATGAGGGCGGGCAGCCACACAAATGTAGCAGTCTGTCCTGTTCTGACTGTGCCGTATAATGAGCCCATTTAACCCAGAAATTGGTATTACTGTCAAACCCTGTCTCAGAGGCAAAAGCATCCTCTGGGGTAGGGTTGGTCGTGACCCTGATATCCTGCAGTAATTCTTTAATAATTCTATTTTCCAAGGGGTTGTTTGGTGGAGGGGTGGGGACCAGGGACTTACTTTTAAGATGGGAGATCACACAGGACGTCACACAGATGGAAGGTATAGGTCACTACACAAGCCGAAGTGTCAAACCAAAATGTGTTTTTTCCCTCTCCATCTCGTGTTACTGGGGCTGGGTCAGTTGTCCTCATGTCCCTTTTGTTTCGGGGCAATGGGTGTGTGTGTTTTGCCTAGCTGTCCTCCACATAAACTAGCCACCAGTCCTAGGATAGGCGTGGTCATATTGACAATGAGTCACTACCCAAATTACTGAAACAACAAAAAAGGAAATCAGCATCATTGTCCAAAAGTGGTTTGAGTCCAAAAACCAAGCTGAAATTTGGTCCCTTCTTTCCTTGCTCAGGGTCCCCGGAGGGAACAACATGTCCTTCTCCTGCTCCCCTTGGTGGGAGGTCTGCTTGTTGCTCTCTAGGTAGAGCGTCTGATCCTCCATGGTCATCAGGTATCTTTGTGTCCTAGGTAGAGGGTCAAGTAGTTTCTTTATCCTGGATGCGTGTATCCACGATTGGTAGTTTTCCACCCAGACTGCAGTCCTTGCCACAGCGATCACTCTTGTCTCAGGGCCGAAAGGAAACTCTTGCTTCCTATTCTGATTCAATTGTCTCACCACGACTTCGTCTCCCACTTGCAATGAATGCAATGGGCCCTGTGAAAAGAAAGGAGAAGTCAGAGAGATCTTTTGTTCCAATTTATCTAAGGTCTCAATCAACCGCCTGACATATTTATCTTGTATAATATCTAAATCTCCCTTCTCTATGATCCTGGGGGACCTACTCCAAGGGCTGGGGAAAGGCCTCCCCATGAGTACCTCGAAGGGTGACAATCCTGTCACCTTGTTTGAGGTCATTCTTATATCGGCCTTAATAGCGGGTAACATCCAATTTACAAATGTCCCTCCTGTAGCTTTCCTGATTTTGTCTTTGATTGTCCTGTTCATTCTTTCCACTGTCCCTGAACTTTGAGGGTGGTATGGAATTTGGAACTTCCACTCTATCCTGAGGGTTCTCAATTGGTCCTGACACACCCTAGCTATGAAGGGCGGGGCCGTTATCACTGTTGACCTCCAGAGGGCAGCCCCAACGGGGTATTATCTCAAGGGTAAGTATTTTTACCACAGTGGCTGCATCCTCCCTGGTTGTATGGAAACCCTCCACCCACCAAGAAAACATATCTACAATGACCAGGAGATATTTGTGCCTTGACCCCGTCTTGGGTATGTGTGAGAAGTCAATCTGCAGGTGGTCTCGTGTTTGGTTTTATTCTGGATGTTAGGGTTGTTCCTAATGCATGTTATGCATATATCCACGTACTGTTTTGTCAATTCTTTTCCATTAGTCACAAAAAAATCTCCTTGCATTAACTGGTAAGTGTTTTTCCATCCCTTATGCCCTACCTTGTGGTATTGTGCAATGAACAATAATGCACTAGCCTCAGGGATGCAAGGTTTCCCCTCTTTGCACAAAAGACCTATCAGGTTCTTTTGTGCACCTACTTTTTCCCAAACTAAAATGACATTTGCACTGGCATGGTCCTGTAATGTTTGTAAAGTGTACTCAAACAGGGATGGTTCAGTGGTTAGGACTGGGAGGGCCAGGGGGAATTCTTGGGGTGCCTGCAATGCGACCTGTTCAGCAACCCTATCAGCTAAGGCATTCCCCTGGGCTACCTCCTTCTGTTCACCTGTGTGATCTTTGCAGTGCATGACAGCAATTCTATTAGGCAATTGCAAAGCGGCCAACAGGTTTTGGATCAGTGTAGTATGTGAAATGGGTTTACCATCTGTGGCTACGAACCCTCTTCTACTCCATATTACCCCATAGCACTGCTTAGGGCTATGAGTTTTGCTGCCTGTGCTGACTTGTAGGGAATGGGTTTGGCCTCCAGGACTACGTCCGGTAATTGTACCACAGCGTAGCCTGCATGGAAGGCGCTGTCACTGGCGTGGGAGCATGAGCCATCTAAAAACACTTTTTCAGTGTCGGCAAGAGGGTGTAGAGGACAGGTCTGGGGCCAGCTGTATTGGTAGCGTATTTGACAGTCAACTGTGGGTCTGAAAGGAGGGTCACCTTATATCCACTCTTTGGGCTGACATGTACTGAGTGTCACATTATGTGAAGCATGCAAGGTGGTGGAGTGTCCCAGAGTCAACGTGGTGGTCTGTTCAACTACCATGGCACAAGCGGCCAATGCTCGCAGACAGACAGGCATTCCCTGAACCTGGGCCGGCATAACTTTAGAAAAAAATGCCACTGGAAAAAATTTAGCCTCCTGCTCCTGTGCTAGAACCCCCGCGAAAGTCTTACAATTTTTTCTGACATATGAATGAAACATTTTTCCATAATCTGGGATGCCCATCCCTGGTGCACAGGCTAAAGCATTCTTTAAATACACAAAGGCATTACACACCTCTTCAGCCCATTTTATGATGCCAGGCTGATCAACATGCGTGTGCGCCCTCAAAATGCTGTCATAGAGTGAACAATCAGGTATCCATTGGCGGCAGTAACCAATCATACCAAGGAAGGTTAGCATGTCCTTCTTGGTAAGTGGGTAGGGCAGACCCACAACAGCAGCAATTCTCTTGGGGCTCATTTCTCTCTGGCCCTTTGACAACACAAATTCCAAGTATTCAACTTTCTCCTGACACCATTGTAATTTCTCTTTTGACACTTTAAAACCACTTTCACCAAGAGCCTGTAGTAGGCTAATACCATCTTCCCGGGCAGCCTCCCTGGTGAGACTACTAATAAGCACGTCATCAGCATAAAGTAGTATGACGGGCCCTTGCCGGGCAGTCCAGGCCCTAAGCGTTTCCCTGAGGACAATGGCGAAAACTACAGGCGCGTTGACGAACCCCTGGGGTAATTGTGCGAACGTTAGCTGTGTAAACTGGTAGGTAAAAGTGAAAAGGGGACTGGTTTTGGGGTCTACGGTATACCAAAAATGCATTTTTAAGGTCTCGGACGGTAAATATTCCGTGGTCGTGTGGGAGGGCAGTGATCAGTGACACCACGTCGGGTACAATGGGAGCCAAAGGGACCACCAAGCTGTTTACGGCCCTTAAATCTTGGATGAAACTGTAAGTACCACCGGTCTTCTTGACTGGGTTAATCGGTGAGTTGCCTCTCTCCTTTTCTAGTGACAGTGGATACTGTTTGTGAAACATCGGGTTCACATCTGGTTTAAGAACAGCTTTGTATGGGGTTCAGTCTACAAGTCCCAACCTTTTGCCCAAACTCTGTCATCCACCTCCCGCAATTCCTCATATAGATAGTATTCAGATGTGGAATTCATGGCACCCATTCTGCTCTCTAGTTCTAAAACACTAGACAACACAACCATGCCTCCCTCCCGGTTCATCATCAGGGAAATATCCAATTTTCCCATAAGGTCTCTGCCCAATAGATTAATAGGGCTCTCAGGTAACACCCTGAAAGAGTGTAAAATCTGAGGGGCTTCTGATGTGAGGTCAGTGATAGTCAGTGGAGGGGAAGAAAAAGTCTTAGTCAGTATCCCGTTTATACCCATAGAAGGTGCAGCTTTTCCTAAAGGTCCCTTGTAGATATCCCCGCACAGCACACTACAAGTGGCCCCACTATCCACAAACATGGGCGTTATTTTCCCATCAATCTTAAAGCGGTCCTTCACTCTGAATAAGAGTCTATCTTATATGTTTCTCACACCCTGTACATACAGATTGCCCACATTAAAAATCATCCTACCTGCATCTACTGCATGTTATGAGACTTTAAACATCCAAGATGGCGGCTCATGGAACATCAGGCAGCCTGCAAACAGGAAGTGCCTTCTGACTGTGCTGCTCTGCATTCTGGGATTGCTGACCTTTTCCTGACCCCAGCTCTGATCTGTCTGAGCAAAGCACAGCTATAACCCGCCCCCTGTACTTCATCCAGAGTCAGGATGGCGGCGCCCGTATCCTAAAGTCCTGAACAAAGTTGCAGCCCAGTGGGGGAAAGAATAATAAGTGACTAAAAACTTAAAATATATTAACTTTAGATGCTGGGGAATCGTTTTTTTAAGGGTTTGGGCTTTTCAATAAATCATGGTGAAGGTCCGGTTTAAGTACTACATAGGGGGCTTGTGTGAAATTGGTGGACACTACGGGAAAAGCTGGGATACTCACCTCCGGGCCTCCTCATTGTCTTTTCTGCTGTGTCCCGTCTAGAGGGTACTTAACATTGGACTGGACATGTGGTGGGTTACCCCCTCTTCCTCCTTGTCCCCTCTTTTTCCATTGGCCCCCTCATCCTAAAGGGGACCCCATAGTGCCATCATCCCTGTGGGGGGCCTTGCAAGAGAATGGTATCCCATGTGTCTGTGGCTTGCCAGTTAACCTGTGCCACTCCACTCATTTTGTGACCTCAGAACAATCTGTGGAATCTCGGGTGAAAAGTACCTTCTTGAATTCATCTCCCCTTCTCCCCAGTTGGGAATTTGTTGTCTAATTTGTCGGGAGACCTTTGGGTCACAATTGTTAAAAATCGTCTGGATGCACAAATGTTACATTCCCTCCTTTATCCCCATACCACTGTCTTGTGCTCACACCTCCCAGAATCTCTTCCAGAAGTCTGTGTCAGCCTCCCCCCTCTTCTGTTTGCACGTGAGGACTATGGACAGTGAGCCTTTGTTTTTAAATGTTTTAGTGATCTGTATTTATATCTGTTCCCCAAACCCTTCTTTGTGTTCAAAGGGTAGTCTGATGTAGGGGTGGAGGGCCCTACTGGCTTTAGGGTGTCCATCATATCCCAATTCCAAGTTGGCCCGGTTCCCACTAATTGCTCCAATATGAGTCTTCCTGTGTGTAATTTCTCCCTCTCATGGCTCTCTTAAGGTATGTCAGGGCCCCACATGGAGATGTAGATATGTGTGTGTGGGCCAATGAGCCCTGAGTGTGTTTTTGGGCCAATGAGCCCAAGGTTGTTCTGGGCGGAACGCCCTATAGTTTGAATGGGGCAATCAGCCCAAAGCATGTTTTTGCACCAATCACTTGCCCCCTCATTGTCCAATCCCGTTCCGGTTAGCCCTATTAAGGTTTTACCCCTCCAGTGTATCATTGTCCGTGATAGTGTGCTGCTGGGTGTGATATTCTGTATTGATTCTTTCCGTTTGATCTTGCTGTGTATGACCATCCCGTGATTGCCGCCTGGACCGACCTTTGCCTGTTTCTGACTCCAAATTTTGCCTGCTCCCTTGTAATGCGTACCCGTGACCTTCCGGCTTGACCCTTGGCTCGACTTTGACTATTCTTCCGTCTTATCCTTTGGTGCCGCGCTTGATTGGACTCCCATGTATGACCCCTGCTTGCCCGACCTCACCCAGTCTTGTTCCTGGTTCATCCACCTTCCCCCCCGTAAGTCCGCATACTTTGTGCTACCAAGTCCTGGGGGCAACCGTGCCCGGTGAGGCGTGTAAAGCGTCCCGCCAGATGGGGGCTTGACTACAGGGGAAGCTAGCAGTGGCGATTGGGGGTTGCGGACTTCCTCAGAAGGCGAGTGTCCCACTGGACCTGACAACAATCATGTTCCCTGCTTTCATAAAAGGATAAGCTTCTCCTTTGGGGGGCATTTCTACTATTCTGCTCATCGTGGCGGCCCTGGCACCATGGGCGATGGGGTCTGCGTATTGGTCGGGCTGTGGGAGATTAGTAGCTTTCAACCAAGTGTTTGCTGGGCACTTCTCTTGCCTTTCTCTCCTCTTTTTTGCTTCTTCCATTAAACCCATTAGTCTGTCATGTTCCTTCCTCCCCGCTGGACTAGCCACCACTTACATGGTCTCCTCTAGGGAAGGGTAATAGGAAACCACTTTCATTCCCCGGGGGGCGGTAGAGTTGTCGGGCTCATAAGGAGGGGGCATCTGGCTGGGTGCGCTTGGTTGGGAAACCTTCTCTGTCTTCATTTACTTACCCATTTCAGTATTTTTGTGTCTGTCTTAATTTTCCTCTTCAATCCCCAGGACATTTTAGATGTTCTGGGGTACCACCCTGGGGCAACATCTAGCCATTTTTTGCCACATCTTTCCATATACCCCTTGTCCCAGTCTGGGTCACCCCCATACCAGGGAAAAGCGACTTGATCCCCTAATCAGAGGCCTTTTATCATGTCCGAGTGAAAAGGGTCATTTGCCCCTTCCCTAGGAAAAGGGCAACTACTCCTTTCTCCCTCAGTCCACCCCGCCAGACAGTATACAAAAGGTTGCACAAATAATCTACATACTGCACACACAACTCTCCTATCTGGGTGGTCTTAGATTCATGACTACCCATTATCAATCAATAAATGACAACGTCCGTGGTTTAAAGCGTGTTCACCTTCACCTTGAACCCTTCCTGGTTGAGCATCTACCTCTGAGATGTCTCTGCGTAGCCTGGCTAGGAACTCATATGATGCGTGAGAAGGAAGTGAATACAACCGCTTTCATCATACAAGTTCAAAGTTTATTGTTTTGCCAAGAGTTTATATAGGGTATAGGAGGCCATAGGAGCATGCTCGGCAGCCAGGCAGACACATAGATAAACAACATTTCTTAAGGAAACAAAAAAAAAATACAGAATGATGTGCGACCTTGTAGCTGGGCACATCCTTCTCAGGAAGTAGAGATAACATACAGAGAAAGAACAACAGGCACATTCCGTTACAACATGACCTAATAACAAAAAAGCATTTCTTCTATTTTATGGTAAATGAATATCTTAAAGCATAATTCTCAGCCTCTATTCTAAGTTAAGCAAGCTTTGGAATATAGTGGGTTAAATTTCCCTCCCCTTCCCTTTCACACACATGCCCTTATTTGTTCTTGGATCCAAAGGGTAGAGGACATCAGGCGTATGCATTTCTCCCTGATGCCTTGGGCACGCAATTGGACAAACGACTCCGGGTTCTGCAGCCAGGTCCATACCCAGTTCAAAACGTCCAATAGGGGAAAAACCCTTGCCTGCTGGACCATCTACTAGCACACAGCCAAGAATGGAGGCAATGCGGGGTACCATGTGAAACATCAGTGATTGTGTTGAACTTTTCCTCTTCTTTTTTTTTTTTTTTTTTTTTTTTTTAAGCTACAGCCACAAAGTATTCTAAAGTATAGATGAAGTATAAAGAAAAAATGTACATGCTTTTCCAGATAAAAAAAAAAACTTAAAAGTGTTGCGCGCCTATGTTCTCAGCCCCGCTAATGTGCAAGGCTTCCGGGCGCATCCCCTCAGGAGAGGAGGAGGGGATTCACCTCTTGGGGCGCCATATCTCTGGCATCCTGCCGCCACCACCTCTCCTCAGGCTTCTGTCCGCACCTCCTCGAGCCTCTGGCTGCACCTTGCAGGCCACTGCTCACTGCTGCTCTTCCACCTGTCCCTGCCTGCCTCCTCTGAGCCTCCTCAGTTTTAGGTCGCTAAAAGACCTGGGGTCTCTGTGGCGCATTTGTACTGCCCTCCTTCAATTGGCTCTGCTGTAGATCTGGTAGGTTCTTTAATTTTATTTTTTATTATATGCTATTGTATGTACTATTTTGAAATTTTTAGATCACCTAGGATCTTTTATAATAACCCGTGCGCTTAAAATAGCTTTTTTATAAACAATTTATTTGTAATATCAACAAACAAGCATAGAAATTAGTAGTGTATGTCTAAAACACATTAAGTTCACTAACAATCGTGTTAATGTTTCATTTTCATTTAATCCACCGCAATCTAAATGTCCTTTTTATCGGTTTTTAATCCTCAGGCAGGATTTTTTATTATCCCAGCGCAGTATTTAACATTGCACTTTAATGGTCTATTGTCATAAATATATACTTGTATATACGATTTATCCAACTTCAGAGATTTTGCATGGCATCTTTAAGATCCACCACGGCTACACATAGCGAGGGGTTTTCATGACCACAGTGGATATAAGGGACGCCTACTTACATATGTTTGCGTTTCACAGTATATGGCCTACACAGTTTGTGGCTCTGACTTTTGGCCTGTCTTTGGCTCCAATGGTTTTTACCAAGGCTCTGTCAGGCCTCATGGCTTTTCTAAGGCATCAGGGAATACAAATTACCCCATACGTAGGTTATCTTCTAATCGAAGCCCCATCCTTTCAGGAGGCTTTGAGAGATACAGAGACTTATCAACTCTAGAAAACGTCGGCTGTGTAGTCAACTAACCAAAGTCGCAGATCATTCCCTCGAGAGTTATCTCCCTTTTGGGAATAACATCAGACACAGCTCAGGTCAAAGTCTTTCTCCCGCAGCAAAAGAGACTCTCATTCTGGCCAGGGTACAGGCTCTCTTGATCTGCCCTCACCCTATGATCCATCAAGGAATGCATCTGTTGGGCCTTATGGTATCTTGCTTCGAGGCAGTGCCATTTGCACAATTCCACACAAGACCCATGCTGTTGGAATTGCTCTTGATTTGGGATTGAAACACAGAGACCCTGGATCACCCCCTTTACATCACACTAATCAAGGCAGTCTCTAGCCTGGTGACTGAATCCCCAAACACAGGCGGGCAAATCCTTTCTTTTGGTACAGTAGAAGATTGCCACAGATGCCAGCCTAATGGGCTGGGGTGGTGTCATGGGGTCACAAACGATCCAGGGACAGAGGACTAAAGGAAGACCAGACTTCCAATATATATCCTGGAGCTGAGAGCGATTCTATGGTCTCTCACACATTGGACCTCCAACCTTCAGGGTTAAAGCAGACAACATGAGGGTGGTGGCATATATCAAACACCAGGGGGGCACCAGCTCTCAAGGAGGTGAGCCAGATAATACTCTGGGCCGAGAAAAATGTTCCGTGCATCTCGGCGATCCACATACCAGCTGTAGACAACGTGCAAGCCGATCATCTAAGCAGGGCAACCGTGGAACAGGGAGAATGGTCCCTTAGTCAGGATTTTTGCATGCTCTGCAGATGTGTATCTCTTCGCATCCCACCACAATCAGAAAGTTCTGAGGCTTGTCTTCTGGTCCGAGGGACCCTCTGGTTATAGCAGTAGATGCCCTGACCCTACCTTGATCAGCATTCAGGCTTCTCTATGCATTCCCTCCATTTCCGCTCCTGGGTTAAGTATTAATGAGGATAGGTCGCTAGGGGATCCCAACGATCCTGATTGCACCCCATTGGTCGAGGAGAAATTGGTTTTCATAAATAGTACGAATGTTGGAAGTGCTGACTTCTTGACGCACTGGAGTGGAATTTGAGAGAAAATACAGTTCTGTGATTCTCAGCTGTAGAATTTATTTGCAAGAGAGCAATCAGTTCTACAGTTGAGAATCAAAGAATTGTATTTTACAGTCTTAGAGACTGGAGAAGCAGGCCTTACTTTATTTACACTTCACAAATACTTGCTCATTTGTGTTGCTCTATTGCATAAAATCTGAATAAGCTTAAAAAAATGTGGTAAAGTTTAAACAGAAACAATACCCGGGAGAGTGAAATTCCTCTCAGGTTTTTGGATGTATATCCCCCCAGGTCACTGTAAAAACTCACTTTCCTTTTGTCCTCACAGCACATATGTGGCCTGTTCAGCCAATCAGTGTGCTCGATTTTGCGCCGTTCCCTTCAGCTCTGCTAGCGACTGAACCGCAGCCGAAGGAAGTCACGTGGAGCCAAGCTTGCTGCTCCCTCTTTCAGTTTCTAGCTGTGGGCATGCTTGCGCCACCCATTCAGAAGGCCTGGCTCAGGTACGCGCACAGCTAGAGGTGAATGAGGATGCAGCCGAGACGTGGCGAGGGCTCCGGGAGCAGGTAAGTAAAAGATTAGGTGGGTTTCAAATCCCAGATTGTCATATAGTGGTTTTAGTCACCCAGAGACAAATAATCTGGCTTAAAAAATAGAATACGCCACAAAATGAAACTTTTTTATCATTGTTTTTGGTCACCTGTAGTATTGTTTTCTCTCTTCTTCCACTACAGGGCGTCAGGCCCACCCTATCTGCTAGGCTACTATATCTTTTCCTCGGACGCCATAGTCCCAGTGGAATATATATATATATATATATATATATATATATATATATATATATATTTGATCAGCATATTAAAAAAAATTAAATAAAAGAGGAAATATAAAGGGAAGAGATTAGCTTATGTTGTCTCTCCGTGTTTCCAGCTAAACGTGGGGCTTCTTTTGATGCCTTATCCTCCCGGGTGGCTATTGCTTTTCAATTACTGGATTGCTGAGAGCAGCCGGAAGTACATATATGCCGGGAAAAACCACACCTTTTATCCTGCAGTCCCCATCCTTCTTCCAAGAGAGTTAACTCATTTGTTTCTGAATTTCTGACACCCTGGAGTGAGAATCACTGACTACAGGTGAGAATCACTGAATTTTTGGGGGGAGATCAAAGAGTCAGTACATGTTTCTGGGGTAATGTCTCCAGAAAGTATGTAAGAATGTATTGTATTGTGACAATACTGAGGCCCACATGGGGGGGGGGCAGCTCTGAAAATGTCCACCTCCAGGGACTTTTGACATATGCCAGGATAAGGATCCGTTTTTTTTTGTTCAATTTTATAGGGCTATCATGAAGTTTCATAGCATGAAAATGGAAGAAATTAATAAGATTATTCGTGACCTTTGGCGCAGCACCTATCGAGGACAAGGTAAATTATCTTAATGTGTTGTTGTGTAATAAATATGTACATCTCCTTTCCCATCACACTTACCTAATGCTGTTTTCTATGTTTGTATATAGTAACATAGTATGTAAGGCTGTTTTTAGTCCATCCGGTTCAGCCTGTTTATTAGTGGTCTAGTAGCCATTGCTGGTAATGTTATTAAATGCAAGAAAGGTATCCAGGCCACTTTTGAATTTTTATTGTATTCTTCATGACTACCACCTCTGGCAGAGAGTTCATACTCTCACTGCTCTTACAGTAAAGAATCCCCCTATGCTGATTCAAGAAGAGTCTTTTCTCTAATCTTAGTGGATACACCCAAGTTTTACTTACAGTCCTGGCTTTGAATAGTTTGTGGGACAGATCTTTGTATTGACACTAGATATATTTATACGGTCATCCCTCAAGCGTCTTTTACAAGCTAAATAAATCTAACTTCGACAGTCTTTCAGGGGACTCTAGTTCCCTCATTCTGTTTGTTAATTTAGTGACTTGCACTGGTGCCCAGAACTGTACACAACATTCCATATGGGGTCTGCCCAGTGACTTATACAGGGTTAAAATTAGGTTCTGGTCATGGGTACCTATGCCCCTCTTGATGCATCCTATGATCCTGTTTGCCTTGGCAGCTGCTGCCATTGATCACTGCAGTTTAGTTTATTTACTAAAACCTTTAGGTCTTTTTCCATTGTTTGCTTATTTAGTGTGTATTTATGGCACCGATTTCTCCTGCCCATGTGCATAACCTTACATTTTACACAATTAACTTCAATTGGCATTTTTTTCTGCCCAAATATCCAGGTTTTCTAAATCCGATTGTAGCTGCATGTTATCCTCTTTTCCGTTAATTAATTTAAACAGCTTAGTATAATCCTCAAATATTGAGATTTCCCTGTTTAACCAATTACCTATATCAATAATATTATGTTGAGGAATCGTTTCATATGGGTTTGGGCTTTTTTAATAAATCATGGTGAAGGTCCGGTTTAACACAAGGGGACAATGGCTTTTTCTGCATTCCCCTCTATAGTTGCCCTCTTCTTGCTTTTCAGGGGGGCCACACTTTCAGATTTGTATCTTTTACTTTTTTGAGGTTAGTTATACCCTCTTTGGCAAACCTTCTTTCCGTCTCCAGATTTGCTGCCCTCATCTGTTTACATTATTTCCTTCTTTCTTTTTTTCTAATGTTATAATGCTGCCACAGTGCCTTTTCTCTTAAATGTTTAAATGCCATGTTTTTGTTATCTATCACCCTTAAAGCGGACCTTTACCCTGAATAAGTGCATATCTTATATGTTTCCCCCACCCTCACGTTAAAAATCATCCTACCTGCATCTACTGCATGTTATTAGCCTTTAAACATCCAAGATGGCTGCTCATAGAGCATCAGGCAGCCTGCAAACAGGAAGTGTTTTGGACTGTCACTCTGCATTCTGGGATTGCTGTCCTTTCCCCAACCCCAACTCTGCTCTGTCTGTGCAAAGCACAGCTATAACCCCACCCCCTGTACTTTATCCCCTGTCCTCTCCTCTGTATGTGTGATGGTGGCGCCCGTATCCTAGAGTCCTGAACAGAGTTGCAGCCCTGTGGGGGAAAGAAAATTAAGTAACTTACTAAAAACTTAAAATATATTAATTTTAGATGCTGGGGAATAGTTTTTAAGGGTTTGGGCTTTTCAATAAATCATGATGAAGGTCTGGTTTAACTCTTTTGTTTAGCATCATAGGTTTACTCTTGTTTCTACCCTTTTTATTCCTGTATTGCATATTAAGAATTTCTTTAAAAGTGTCCATGCTTTTGTTTTAAGGACATATTCAGGTTAGGGCATCTCTTAGCTGGTCCAATGTGTGAAAATAAATAATGAAATCAGTTTAACTTGCAAACATGGAAATGTGTGGCAGTTTTTCTTATCTTTCTGTTGGGGGTCCCACAATTACTTATTGAGTACAAGATACAAGCAAACCAGGAAATAAGATGCTCTTGGTATACCCTCCATTCTGGCATGGGAGAGGTCAGCTGCTCCCCCTGCCTTCTCCACTGCCATCTCAATGGAGGACAACAGCAGAGAGGTGAGAGAGCTGTGGGATTCTTGTGCTTAAGGGGGGACTCAGTGTAAGGTGTGGTGGTACTCACTGCAGCGGTCACTCCTCAGCCTAAACAATGCAGGGCATTCAGGGGTTGAGGTAGCACTTTGTTATTGGTCTTCTCACAAGTTCATATACAGCATTACATCCAGTACATTAACAGTTTCTCAATGTGGCACTTATTCCTCCATTAGATTATTAACATTACCTCTCCTGCCTCTGTCAGCAGCCTACAGGAATTTTCCTGAGCCTGCCTCCCTCTACTGGGGATCCCCTTTATACCCTCTGCTGGCTTTTTGTCTAATCAAATAGTCTAATCACAAGAGCTTACATGCCACTCTTTCTGACTGGCTCTCCCTGTATTGTGGCTTTCTATTCATAGACTAATTCAATTTGTTATGTTACACCCCCCTCTTGTGGCCATTTACTGTAACTACATCACTCTGCAGTTACTCTGTTTCCTGTCTTATTAAAGTGGACCAAAACCCAGGATTTTGACTATCCTGGTTTCTTGCTAGGGTATAATTTATCTACAAATTTTACAAGTATATTTGCAGCCCTCAAAATATGTAAGGCAACCTAAGAGCTCAACTACATGTATATCTCTAAAATTATGCCTTGTTTGTCTAATAAGTTCATTTGCCATTAATCTCCAAGGAAAATGATGCACATTTTATATACCTTGCAAAAATGTACAAAACAAAACTGCTACAATCCGTGTTATAACATAGAAAACCTAACAGGGCAAAAGCATATATAAAAACAGATTACTCATCTGTTTTAGCCTAGTCCAAGCAGAAATCGGAAGGCAACGTCCAATCTCCGAACAAGATGGCTGCTGTATTTGGCTTCACAATGCAGGTCTCTCTACTCCAAGGCAATCTCATCATCGTCTGCCTGTCCGTCATCTAGTCAGTCTTGCCAGCACATCCTTTCTGCAACTGCTCTCCAAGCAAAAATCTCCACTCTCTCTCCAGTCTACTGTTTATCAGGCTTTACCCTTTGTTCCATTTGAAATCCGCAGGTCATCTCTGATTGGCCCAGGCAGAACTCACCAAGGTGATACTCTGGCCCAGATTAATCTATCACAGGTAGCCAGCTTAGTTTGCATACAAATGCACACCTGAAACTAAAGCTACAGAAAACCAGTCTTCAAAGAACAAAGGGGGTTCCCCAGCATGCTGCATATTAATTAAGAGTCAAACTAAAGGGATCATCCTATATACAGTGATTGTATAAGATTTGTTACAATTTCTTTGGAATGAAATATATAAATAATATCATAGCTTTACACCTGGGTTTTGGTTCACTCCCCTGGGGCACCCCGATCGGTCCTATGGTGCACGGCCGCTCGTCCAATCAGCACGCTCGGAGCCGCTGAGCTATGCATGTCTTAGCGACGTCTTAGCTCAGCGGCTCGGGGCGCACTGGCGGCCGCATCTCCCGCTTCCCTCTAACACGCGCCCTGCTAGAGAGAAGCGCTAGATGCGGCCGTGGCCTGCGCATGCGCCATTGAACCGGGATTAGGGTAAGTGTAGCGGGCGTCCTGGGGGTTTCAAACAGCGGGGCATCCCAATTTTGGATGACCTGCACAGAGGGAATGGGCTGATCCAGCTGGGTTTTGGTCCACTTTAAACTACTGGCACTCACCTCTTTTTATAAGATTTTATTTAGTTGAACTGTAACTACCAATACGTGCCCTACATTCACACTGGGAGAACCCTAGGCGCTCAAGCCCAACCCCCCCCCCCAAACCCATCCCAAACCCAGGAACATCTGAGCATCCCAGCTCCCCACGTCTTGAGGAACCTGTCCAACCTGAGGTGGTTTAGCCCTCCCTGCTGTCAAGGGACTCCCGTGGTTCTGCGTCACTGGGGCGGCGAAGCCCCGCAAGCGTGCTATGACTGCCATCAAGACGTCCCCGCAGCACCATGGGAAAACTACCCACCTCCACCCCCACCAACCCAGGACCATGGCACCTGGGACAAAGCCCAGGGACTACTATGCCTCTGCCAAGGTTACACTACACTTTCGCTATCCCTCTACCAGACTAGGAAACCCACTGCACCCTCCTTACTCGGCTTTCTCACATTTATTCTGGAGGCAATAGTAATATGACACTACATGTAGATTTTCTTTCATATTCCACTCCAGGGCATCAGGATGTCACAAATGAATGGGTTAACTCTTGTCCAAAGGGTGGGGACTGCAAGATAAAAGGTGCGATTCCTTTTTCTTTCTTGCAGTTAGACTAGACTATGAAGGTGTTTCTGGAATTATTTTTCTCTTATTCATATATTTATTTTCTTCTTTTATAGGACTTTACTCAGGAAGCTGGGGATTTAACCTTGTCTGTCCTCCAGGCCCTTATGGTTCCACTGATCCAGTGAACCCACCTATGCCTCATAGATTTGGGTAAACTGCAGATCAGGGTGATTTAGGGGTTAGCTCCTGGGTCCTGTAGATACTATAAAAGCTGACCTCAAGGCCAGGAGTTTTCCACCTGAAGGGACGAGCAGCTGCAGGTTTTTGTCTGGTGAGCCTGCAGGGGGGATCATGGGGACCATGGACCATTCCCCCTATTGCCTTCCTTCCCACACTTTAAGGTGTTTTGCTTGTGTACTATGGCACTCTAAAATTGGATAGTGTACTGGTGGCGGACAGAGCGTCCTTCCAGCATGGACATGTAGGTCTTTTATCATGTTGGTTACTTTTATTTTGTAGTTTATCTCTTAATTCTGTTTTTTTTTTTTTTAAATTGTGGGTAAAGGATATTAGGTTGTGGTTCACCCCTAGGGTCTTAGAGTAGTCACTTGTGACTATCGGGAATCCTCAGACTTCGGTCTTAGGCCCTCAGGGATATTAGACTTAAATTCACCATGACTGAGGCATCAGTGGCATCTGGGACTGGAATGTTAGCAGAGAGGGTTGCCCTATGTCCTGTGTGCCTGCAGAGGCCTCTGGAGGCCCTATTTGTTCAGAATGAACCGCTGTTGTAGTACTCTCCAGCCACCTTCAGAGGTAATTCCCATGGAAGCCTCTGGAGCTTACAGCTCCTTCAGCAGCTCCACCTCTCCCTAATGACCCAGGATAACTTATCCAGCTTGATTTGCGGAGAGTTTGGCCCGCATAAAGATCCATTATTTACAACCTTGGGGTTCCTTAGGGCTCTCGGTCTCGAGGAAGGTGTCAGAGAAACCGAAACACTTAGTTTTCAGGGATTCTTCCAATTCCAAGGAGGAGGAGGATACTTATGCTACTATAGAATTTCGGGAAGATTTGTCAGAGGGGGAACTCTAATCCATTAGGGAGGAGAGAAATTTTGACTCGGGGTCATCTGAACCGGGATCTTCTCTGTTTAGAGAGCAGATAGAGAGTCTGTAACTTTTGGATATCCCAGTTCCAAAAATTCCTAAAAGGAAAAAGGGGGGATACATACAAACCAGAATGACAGAGGCGACTGTTTCCTGAGCAGTCTCATTTTACCAGACTTATTCAAAAGGAATTGGAAAAGCCATACAAGCTTCCCACCATTCCTAGAGTTCTAGATATTAAGTACCCTCTTCCCACAGACCTTATCAAGTTATGTCCCCCCCCCCCCCCCCCTTCCCGAGGTGGATGATCTAGTTTCAGGGCTATTTTATAAGACTATAAGACTATTTTTCCTGCTTGTGTCAGTGCCAACCTAAATGATCCAGTGGATAAGCTTTTGGATCGGGTGGCCAGGCATGCTTTTTTTATGGTAGGATTGGCTTAACGCCAGCCTGCACTGAGGCCAGAAAGTTGTTAAAGCAATTGAATTCTCAATCTCGTTCGAGTCATCCCCGTAATGTATGCTCTAAGAACCAAAGCAGGGCCAAAACGCTTCTAGCGAAATAAGGCTAAACCCCCACAGGCATGAAGGAATGTCCGCACCCTTTTGGGTGAGGGGACAGCTTCTGCATTTTGCACCCATTTGGGGGCTCCAGGTAACAGATGCTTGGATCCAGGGGTATCCTGAAACCTGAGATCTTGATATCTGCTGTAGCTCACTTGTAGGAGCAGTACAGGTAACCACACTCTAGGAGTAATCCAATATGTTCCCCTCTCAGAGAGAGGTCACAGATTTTACGCCATATTCATAATTTCCAAGAGGGATGGTTTTGTGTGGTCAATATTAGATCTTAAGGGCCTCAACAGTTTTGTCCTGCTTCGGAGATTTCACATTTCACATACAATGGTGACAATTCAGCCGGGGGAGTTTGACCACAGTGGATATAAAGGATGCCTACCTACATATCCCTATCTTCTCAGGCCATCAAAATTCTTGTGCTTTGCAGTCAATGGCTCTGAAAGGAGAAAGATCTCAGAACATGGAGAACAGCTCCATTACAAAGCAGGGCTATGTCCTCTCTCAGCTGGATCTCAAGCTGTATGCGAAAGTCAAGATCAAGTAGGGCCAAAAAAGGGAAGCAACATCAGAGCAATGATGCTCTATAAATATGCAGAGAAAGCATTTGATAGAGTGGGTTGGTGTGTGGAGTGTTCTCTCACATATTAGATGAAGCTAAAAATAGCATCTTGGCCCTGTATTCTAGGTCATCAGCCAGGTCAGAGCCAGCCAGTACCTCCTAAAAGACTTTTGAAATTAGTAATGGAATGAGACGAGCATGGCCCGTCTCCACTAATTTTTGTCTCTTGAACCCTTCCTGAGAAAGGTGAACCTTGCAGCGTATATAAAGGGGGTAAACGTAGGCCTGAAGGAGCAGAAAGTCTCAGTCTATGAGGACGACATGCTTTTTTTTCATTTTAAATCTAAGAATTACTAGCCTGTTACTGCTGAAGCATTTTGAGGTTTTCAGAGAATTCTGGAACCTAAAAATTTGCAGCTGAAGAGGTCCTTCTCTTTTCAGTGGAGTTCACTGGCATTAGATACTTGGGCATTCAATTACCCATGGAACTTTCTTATTTATTCAAGCTGGACTTCTCTCTTCTATGGCTACAACTAACAAAGGATGTATCTTATTGTACTAAGATCTGATTGCCTTGGTTAAGCAGAGTAGTGGTCCTGTGCTTCCAAGTGAATGTGCTTCCAAGATTACTCTGTCTGATTCAGTGCAGGCTATCAGGCTTCTTATAGAATTCTTAAGAGATGTGCACAAAACAGTCTCGAAATTTCTTTGGGAAGACAGGCCCAAAGAAATATAAAGACTGGCAAAATATAAAGACTTAGTTAGGGTAGAGAACGGGACCTCAGAAGGCAAGTTGACTTCATTAAGTGGTTTCGAACAAAAAAGACATGCCATTGGAATTGAAACCTCCTAAAACATCCTACAGTCAATGTACAAGCAAAAAAAGGGTACACCACCACTAAAAATCCAGCATTCCCACCAGTACTGGATAGATCCTTTCCTAAAAGATTGTCCCAAACTGCAACCACCAAGGATCCTCCATTTCCAAAAGGGTCAGGCCATACAAGATAAGTAGGACACCGAAACAACCTACAGGCTTTCTTTCACATTGCTAAACTTTTTTGAAATATGGCACTTTTTGAAGACTAAGCATGTACAGGAATTCTCCGGAAGGGAATTGACAGAATTTGAAAGAGCATGTCAAGGAAAGAGCCCAGGGAATGACATATATTCATGAGCATACTCCCATTTCTAGGGAGAGGTTTAAAATAACACCATGCCATGGGAGAAGAAATGGGAAAAGGAAGATAGGCTTCTCAATAATGAGTCAGGAATGGGAGAAGATATATCAGCTGGCATATAAGGGATTAACAAGCAGCTCCATCCAGTAAGTCAATTATAAAGCAACCAGGTAGTACAGGACCCCATCGGTTCTGCTCAGGATTTTTCCATCAGTAGCAAATAAATGCTGCAGATGCGGGTAAGATGGCTCCATGCTACACATTTGGTGGTCCTGCCTGGAGATACAGAGATTTTGTAGATGGATGAATGATATGCTGGATCAAATTATGGGTTTTAATATAGCTGGGACCCTGCAGTGTATTTGCTCCATCCTGCTCAAAAACCTGATGAATGCTATGAGAAGTCTCTTGGAGTCCACCTGGTGAATACAGCTAGAGTTCTGATCCCCAGACACTGGAGTTCAGTCAACCCACCCACTGTTGGGAAATAGTTTGTCCAGGTAAACCATATTGAGGAAATAGAAGAACTAGTCCAACTAAAACAGAACAGAATAGACCCATTCGCAAGAAATGGACTATATGGAATGTGTTCAAATATTCAGAACTGTATAAAACTACATCATCAACCTAGATGGCTGTAAGGTGCACTTATTGTCAGAGAAATTGGCCATTCCTTTTTTGATTACGCCACTGGTTGTTTGATTCAGGACACCCTCTGACCAAATATCACACAGACACTGCACAGTTTCTGTATCCTTCTAAGAGAGTCTGCTCTTATCTCTCTTTGAAGCTTTATTTTATAGTCAAGCAAAGGGGTGTTTGTTACATATACTTTAGACATATACATCTTTTTTAACCAATCACAAAGTACAAGCCTAATAGTACTCATGCTGCTTAGCTCAGCTGAGCAAGTTATATTTACAAACACCTGTTACACTTAAGGGAGTTCTCTGCAGTTTGGATTTTGCCAGGCTTTGAATTAAATTAAGATTTCCTTATTACATGCAGAGAACTTTTACTGAGTGAAAGTGGTGGGCGGGGGAAATCTGTCTTTTTTTTTTTTTTCTAATCCCCCCGCCCCTACTTATTGCTCCCTCTGGTCCTTTGAATTCTGGCATTCTGAAACATGGCAGACTGGTTGTGGTGATAAGTAGCATCGGCAAAACATTGCTGAACATAGAGCTCAGTTCTTAATTTAAGGCCACATACAACATATTACAGATTGTAATGGAAAGTCTGCTGAAGCTATACATATTTCTGTGGTTGTATGTACATGCTTATTTCTCAATAAAAGCTTTGTTTGGGAAAAAAAATCACATTACACTAAATATTTACACAACTGGGTTGCATAAAGGGGTCAATCAAGGAGTTCTGCTAATGTTAGGAGAGAAAGGCATCCCCTCCAGTACAGCATACATGATACCAGCTTACAACATGAAGGAACAAATTCCCAAACACACATTGCAACACTATTCAACCTACATTACCTTAAGAATAAATAAATAAAAATAATTGATATGATACTATTGATATGATACACTGTTCCTGCTGAATTTATACAAATCCAAGTTTAAGGCATGCACATATAAAAGCTCTCTGCGGGTTCAAGATTTTCTGCAAAAACAACCAACAAACACAATGTACTAACATTTTCTTCATTCATTTACTAGCACGGCAGACTGAGGGAGCTATGGATACTACCGTCTTTCTGGGTCAGAAACTTCGGCCACTTCATCCCTCTTGAACCTCTGCATCTAACTTAAAAATCCACTTGGGTTCTTCTCTTAATTGATTTTGTTTTAAGTCTCCTCCACATATGCCCATGCTAACCAATTGGATGCCTGACACTTTCAAATTTATGGGCAATCCAGTGTGCTTTTGCCAAAAATGTCACGCAACAGGTATCAGCTGCTGCATAACCCTGAGTAGTAAGTTGATTATTTGAAAGAAGCACCCTATTTTTCCAGTGATTTTTCATCTCGCCCACTTATGTCATTGGGCATGAACACTGCAACACATAAACAATAGAACATGTTTTACAGATCACAAATGACCCCAGAGAGAATTCCTGGCCTGTATGCATGTTAATCATCTCTTTGGTGGTCTACGTGAATGGATAGGCAGAGCATCTCCCACATAGTGCATCTCCCTTAGCATTGGGGCAATCATGACTGTCTGGGATATTTAAAGTGACTGTGGCAAATTGTATGTCAGTGTTCCATGCCCTTCAATATGCTTTGGACACCACCTTTTATAATAGCCACGGGCCAAATATCTATGTTAACATCAACTGTGTTTTTCTTCCAATCCATTCCAGGCCATCCCTTAATCATTACACCTGGGTAATTCCTGCCCGGAGGGTGTAGACTGCAAGATAAAAAAAGGTGCGGCCCCTCCCGGCCCCATAAGTAGCAGCTGCCTCTAATCAAAGACCAGTTTCATTTCTTGCAGTTGATGTAGACTGTGAAGATCGCTGGGATTTCTCTCTCTCAAGATTAGGTATTGGCCGTAAGCGGGGAATACAACCTGTCGGCTTACTGCATGACCTTATTCCCACGTATTCCTCTGACCCAACTTTATGCCTCCCCAGCTTTTGCTGTTTTGGGGTCCGTGAAGGTAAGGTGAAGCGCCGGGGTGTGGGGCGCTTTCTGAGTGTTAAACCCTCAGGTCTGCAGGCTTTCATTAAAAAGCAAGTCAGCAGCAGGTTTTTGTCTGATAAGCCTGATTGGGGGGACCAAGGGATTTTCCCTTTCTTATTGCTCTTTCCCATGTGTTTAAGCTGAGGTTGTTGGCCAGCAAAAAGGGGCTGCTCTGAGCCACTGCATGGCCACCCTCAAGTGGACCTAAACCTTTTGGCAGGTCATTTTGTTTGTTTTTTAATACTGTTTTTTATTGTTTTATGTTTAAATCTATACTATTATAGATTGGGAAAGGGCAAGTATAATATTACTATATAATTTATATATATGGTGGTTACCCCCGAGGGGACTCACAGTAGTATTGTGACTGTCAAGAACCTATATATACTTGGTCTCAGATCCCCAGGGTCATAGACTAGTATTATTAAATTCACCATGGCGGAGGCATCTGGGGTAGGGATCTGGTATTACCAGATTTACCCCATGTCCAGTATGCATGCAGTGGCACTGGACAAGGATAGCACGGTGTGCAGGGATTATGCTACGGTTGTAGTGGATAGGGAGACAGTTGTCTCCTCCCTGAAGGGGGCTCTGACCCCCGTCGCCGGTGCTTTCTGAGACTTAAAAACCCCCTTTGCAGCCTGCATGTGGACCTAAACCTTTAGTGAGGCTAATAAGAAGGTTTATAAAAAAAAAAATCTCTGAGTGTGTTGAAGAGGATATTGTGGCTGCCATGGTCTCCTTCTGAGTCTTTAAACTCGTTCGGCAGCCCTCAAGTGGTCCTAAACCTATAGAGTCATAATGGATTATTGGCTACTAAAAAGGTTTTAAAGAAAATCATTTTTCCTCTGAGTTGAAGAGGATATTGTGGCTGCCATAGTCTCCTTCTGAGTCTTTAAACTCTGTCGGCAGCCCTCAAATGGTCCTAAACCTAAAGAGTCATTATGGTGTATTGGCTACTAAAGAGGTAATAAATAAAAAAAAGAAATGTTTTTTCCTCTGAGGAAGGAGATATTGTGGCAGCCATAGTCTCTCAGGAAGTTATCCATTGGGAGAATTCATTGGACTTGGGATTCAGAGTCCTATACACAAGGGGGTGCTCAGTTAAGATGAGAAGATGGATTTATAGTTGATTTCCTCCATTCTGGAGGATGTTGCGGGGCATATGCTTTATTATAATCTGATCAATAGGGAATGGCAGAGGTCAGGTTGTCTTCCGACCATTCCTAAAGTACTAGATACTATGTATCCTTTTCCTCCAGATCAGATTGAATTATGGTCTCACCCTCGTGTGGTGGAGGCTCTGGGGCCAGGTCTCTTTAAGATTTTGGTTATGCCATCCTCTCATAGTGCTTCTCCAAAGGATCCAGCAGATAAGCGCGTGGATCAGGTGGCATGTCGTGCTTTTATGGGGTCGACCTTGCAGCCAGCCTGTGCTACATCCATAGCATTTTTTGTGAGCAGGAGGTTGTTAAAACAACTGGACTCTAAACTTGTATGGCTTGTTCACGAAAGCCATGCTCAAAGTTCATCAAAGCCAGTTGGCTCTAACAGGTATGTGATCCAGGCTATGGAGGTTTGATCTGGTTGTGGGCCAGAGGCCTAGCTCTGGTAGTCGCCTTAAGGCGTGCTTTATGGCTTAAGCAATGGCCAGCTGACATAGCCTCTAAAAAGGAACATGACGGGACTCCTCTTTTAAGGTGGGGCGTCTGTTTGGGGAGTGCTTGGTTGACTTGGTAAAGCATGCTACTAGTAGTAAGTCATTTAATCTGGCACAGAAGTTCCGGCTAGAGGTTCGGCCTCTTCGGGATACAGTAGATAATTTTTTTGGAATAAGACAAAATTCCAAACTAAGGTAACAGGTGTCTGCCAGACCCCCTTTGTAGCCGGCTCAGGCATGAAGGGATGCCCCCGCCCTTGAGGTGTGGGGAGAAAGCTTCTGCATTTGGCTCATATTTGCAGGCTTCATGTAACAGATATTTGGATACAGGAAGTTGTATCCTCAGGTTACAAAATCAAATTAGGAACCAGACCCCATCAGAGATCTCTGGTCAGGGGTATCCCGAATTCAGCAGAAAGCAGAAGCCTTGAGATCTGCCGTATCTCACCTTTTTAGAGATTGTATGTTTTTATAACCACAGTGTATATTTAAGGATGCATACCTACATTGTAGTAGGTGGCCTACTTCTTCAGTTTGTGGCGCTACCATTCGGTCTATCATCAGCACCAGGGGTGTTTACCAAGGTGTTGGCAGGTCTCATGTTTTTCTCTAAGAAGTCAGGGATACATATAATCCCTTACTGAGTCTATTGGTTGATATGGGCCCCATCATGTCAGGGGGCCCAGAAGGATATCTTTTCATAGCTTCAAGAGTTATTTTTTTCTGGGAATGTCATGATACGTCTCAGGCAAAAGTGATTTTCCAACACAGAAGTTACTCTTACTTCAGGCCAGGGTACAGGGTCTCTTGTCTTGCCCTCACCCGACGATTCATCAAGAAATATGTCTGTTGGGCCTGATGGTATATAGCTTGAGTCAGTACCTTTTGCACTGTTTTCACAAGACCCCTGCAGATGGAATTGCTCACAATCTGGGATCGAGACCCACACACTCTGGATCACTCTTTTTGCATGACACAGTCAGAAAGACAGTCTCTAACCTGGTCCTCAGGTGAGCTGGGTTTTTACTTTGGGCCGAGAAACCGGTTCCATGTCTTTTGGTGGTACACATACCTGGAGTGGACAACTTTTAGGTCGATCATCTCAGCAGAACGGTCCTGCATCAGAGGGAATGGTCTCTTAGCCAGAGGGTTTTTTAATCCCTATGTATGTGCTGGGAGATCCCAGACGTAGATCTCTAGCATCACGGCTCAGTCAGAAGTTTGTCTCAGCCCAGGGATCCTCTAACGATAGCAACTGATGCCCTGACTCTTCAGTGGTCAGCATTCAAGCTTCTTTATGCATTTCCCTCTGATTTCACTCCTGGGTCGAGTACTAAAAAAGGTTTAGCTCCTCGGTGACAAGAAGAAGCTGGTTCTCGGGCATAGTAAGGATGTCACAGGGCAACTTGTGGAGGCGACGATCCAGATCTTCTAACACAGGGGCCTCTAAGGCATCCCAAATCACAAGTTCTGGCTTGGAAGGCCTGGCTATTGAATCCTTTATCTTGGAAGAAAAGGTTCCAAGATCCAGACTATGATTCAGGCCAGGAAGAAATCTTTATTAAGTTATCTACTATACAGTCTGGCAAGCATTTATTGCTTGGTGTGAATCCAGGGGTTTGCTTGTAGTACTGTTCTGTTTACAGAATATATATTTTTTTTTTGCAGAAGTCTTAATGAAGGTCTTCAATTGAGGGCAAATATCTATCTATCTTCTTTCAGATACCCATAGCTGAGAGTGATTTTATCAGAACTTGTTTTACAAGAAGTTCATAATCCACTTCTGCCGGCTTGTGACCTGAACTTGTTTTTCAGGGTCCTCCTTTTTGAACCATGGTAGATGCGTCACTAAGGTATTATCTCACTACTACACAATCTTTCCATAGTTTGGACTTCTTATGTCATACCTGAGGGTCCACGGAAAGGTCTTCCACCAGCTAAGTCTGCCATCAGTCAATGGATTAGACAGACATTGGTAAGAGTCTATTCTGCCAAGGGGCTTTAGTCATAAGCATGCATTACTGACTGCAAGTACCTTGAAATTGTGTCTAATATCTATTTGGAGAGACGGGAATTTATTTTGAATCTTTTGAGATTCACCTCCCACACAACTATTTTTTGTTTGAAGGCTGACATTATAGACAGCGGGTGGTCATGGCTATGGGAGCATGCTGCGCACCCTCAGTCGCCAACTTACTTTTGGGTTGGTGGGCAGTAGGATAAACTAGTACCAGAGCCACATTGTTTATTGATGACATCTTAGTGTTGTGGGAGGGCTAAGGTCAGTTTGTGAAGAGTTCTTTGCAACATTGCCCAGAGGTTTGAAAGTGATGGACATCCAACGAGTTAGCACTGGCATTTGTGGAGAAGACTTGCAAGGTAAACAATTAAGAGAAGAATTCAAGTGGGTTTTTAAGTTAGATGCAGAAGCACCAAGCAAACAATATATCCTATGGCCGTTCTGGGTTAGGTACTGTATAGTCTGGATAATGTCTTTGAAGTCCCTTCCCTCTTGAGTTTAGCAGTAGGTTGGTCATAGCAGATATCGTACATACACATGTTGCACATTGGGGTATGGGTTTTAAGAGTTGTCTTGTGTTTATTTCGTAGGTGTTGGTTTGATTGCAGTATATGCGCCTCATTCTGCTCTTGCAGACTTCTTTCACTATATTTCTTATACAGGAGCAATGATTTGTTATTGGGAAGCACTGTTTGGCCGGTGCTCATTTGAGGAGCTTTGAAGAGGCTAAAGATGCTGAACCAGCGAGAGCGTAAAATCCATTATCTCCTTCAGTCTGCCGTGCTATAGTAAATGAAGGAAGAAAAATTGAATTTAACCCTCTTTACACTCATAGTGTTGAAAAAGCATGGACTCTCAGTTAACATAAAATGCAATGCATGTATAGCCGAGGCAGCCATGTCAAGGCCGTCCAATTTATGCCCCTGCCCTAACATTACTAAGCACAGTCCAATAGTTCTTTTGGAAACCACAGCACAATTGCTGTTATGGGAAGAGTTGCCAAACACCCCAAAGTAAAGCAAAGTAAGGGTAATTTCACTTGAAAAGTTCTGCTCTGTAGACAGAGAGTGCACCTTGCAACTTTTCAACCAAAACAACCCTTTACATTTGAAATACCCCCGCAAACCATATATGCCCTGAAAGTACACACACACTTTAGCTTGTTGTAGTGGTCGCATCTTTCTGGAAGTAATTCCTCGAAGAGTTATTTGGTTGTACAGGGTTTCCCTAAAAAAACATATAAAAAAGCAGAATAAAAACACCCTTTTCCAAAAATAGCAATATGCAAACAAGAAAAAAACAAGCTAAATCTGAAAGCGCAAGGTCCCCCAAACAGAACAATATCCAACATGCATAGCTACCTTTAACCCTTTTAACTGCTGGCCTACTTAAGATTTTGTCACCTATTGATAGGTCATTTTTCACCATTCTGCACTACGTTTAACTGTGATTTTTGCAGGAATTTCCAGGAAAATTATAAAAAACTAAATTCGGCAGAGTTTAGGCTTTAACATGAAATGTCTTTTGTACTTTTTCCAGTGGTTTTTCAAATATTTTCGAGTTAAAGAAAAAAAATATATATTTCCAAACTTTCTTCTTTTCAATAAAACATTTATATAAGAAAACCATATTGCATATAAAAGCCCCATTTCTCCTGATTATAACGGTACCACATATGTATCAGTTGCCCCCTGTTCCTGCCCAGGCCCCCCCCCCCCCCCCCAACCCCCAACCCGAAGAGAGCACTTTGGAACATTTACAAATAAAATACAACTACTTTCCACACTAATGAAGGATTACATTTAAAAAAATTACCCAGGGAGGAGGATCCCATGCTTTTTTTATTTTTAAGAGTTAAAAACCCTTAAAAATAAAAACAAATGTTGTGGGGCCCCCTACCCAGCATAACCAGCCCTGGGATCAGCTATACAGGGCCTGTAGAACATGGAGCAAGGGCCAGCCTTGGTGTTCCCCTGCCCTGCAGGCTACAAGCCTGCATAGCAGTCATGGTTCCTGGGCTCTTCTGCCCCCCCCCCCCAGGCTTTGGGGAGGCAGGTAATTGGGGAGGCTGGAGGTTAATGGTAAGTCATTCGCTAGCCACAGATGACTTGCCAGACTCGAGCCCTGTGAACTGGTTATCTCTCACGGATCCCTGATCTACCAGATCACAAATGGTTAAATGTAAAAAACACACACACACACTAGTAAAAGAAATATATATATTTTTTTATATTTACCTCCCTTCTATCCATGATCACTGTGTCCAGACTGTGTACTGTGTGGCCGGAAGGCTATTCCTCATATTTATAGTTCTTATGGTAAAAAAATGATTGTCGCCTCCAGAGATTAAATCTTTTTTTTTCCATTTAAAGGGAGTGCCTCCTTGTCTTTAGAGGATTTAGAGATTTCTACCTGAAATAGTGTTTACCCATAATGTTTGTATTGCCCATTTATATATCTATACAAGTTAATCATGTCCCCCCTTAGACATCTCCTCTCAAGACTAAACAGATTTAATTCCCATAATCTTTATTCATAACTATGATCCTTCATTCCTTTTATCAGTTTGGTGGCTCTCCTCTGCACCCTTTCCATATTTCCAATTGTCCATCAAAGCATCCTTTTTATGAACTGGTGCTCAGAACTGGACAGCATGTTCCAGAGACAAAAATACATCCCTATCCCTTAATACAATGCCTCTTTTAACCCTTTAAGTACCAGCCTACCTGCAGCTTTTGTCACCCTCTGTTGCCAGACCATGTTTCACTATTTTGCGCTACACATGTTCAACTGTGATTTTTGAAAGGATTTCCAGGGATTTCCCAGGAAAATTATATATTGTTTTTTTCAACAGAGTCTGGGCTTCAACATGAAATGTCTTGTTTGGCCTTTTTTTAGTGTATTCTCAATACTTTTTATAAAATAAAAAAAAATAAAATAAAATAAAAATAAATATTTTTTTGCAATTTGTAGTGTTTTTTTGTAATAAAAAAAAATGTAGGTTTGGCAATAAAATTTTATTGCGTGCGAAACCCCAATTTCTCCCGGTCACAGCGGTACCACATATGTATTGGTAGACACCCTTTCCTACCCAGGAGACTCCCCCAAACTGAAACAGAGCTTTAGGAGATTTTCAGCTAAAATACAACTGCGCTATGCGCACCTTGCAGATTTTCCAGAAAAACAACCCTTTACATTTGAAATACCCCCCACAAACTATATATACTCTGGAAGTACACGCCTCAAGCTTTCTAGGCGTACCAAGCTTGTTTACGTGGGCTTAGTTTTCTGGAAGTAATCTCTCAATGTATTCTTTGGCTGCACAAAGTTTCCCTAAAAAAATAATAAAAAGGAAGAATCAAGCCACATTTTCCTAAAAAAAAAAAAAAAAAAAAAAGTAAAATCTCAAAAAGCAACATTCCCCGAACAGAACGATATTCAACATGCATAGGTACTGTCAAGGGAAGAGTTGGCAAACACCACAAAGTAAAGCGTGTGCATAACAGTAATTTTACTTGAAAATTTCAGCTCTGCAGACAAAGTGCGCACCTTGCAATTTTTCAACCAAAACAACCCTTTACATTTGGACCCAGTTTGTTGTAGTAGGCTCACTTTTCTGGAAGTAATCCCTCGAAGAATTCTTAGGTTGCACAGGGTTTCCCTAAAAAAATGAATAAAAACTGAATAAAAAACATGTTTTCCTAAAACATAAATATGCAAACAAGAAAAAACAAGCTAAATCTGAAAGAGCAAGGTCCTCCGAGCAGAACAATACCCAACATGCATAGGTACTATTAACTATTTAATTGCCAGCCTACTTGAAGTTTTTTTTGTATAATATAAGTTTATTCACGTTTTCAGGGTTAACAGTGTACATTAAGACATAGCAAGATAACAATGACAGGAATGATAATCTAACATAGGCATGTCGGACTGCAGGTTCAACTATTACACATCAAGAACAGTAACGTTCAAAACGAAATCGACCCCCGCCCATCGCGGCCACCCCCATCTCCACACCACGGCATTTCAAACCGTACTCTAATCCCATGGGTAATAATAATCTCGCCAGCCTGGCCTTCAGCTGAAAGCTCCGGTCCTCCCATGGGGCCAGTCTGAGGGTCCAGTGAGACGCCCCAGTTACGGATCATCCGATCACATCAGAGCAGAAATGATGCGAGCGGGAGCGGGCAAAGCTTACCATGTCCCCTGCAGACCTCCAGTGTTAACGAAGAAGGAAATAGAGGTAGAGAAGAGATTAGAGAAAGAACTAAAGAGACTCTAGGAAGGGGAGGGAAGGAGCAAGGGGGAAAGGGGGGATTAGGGTAAGGGAAGCAGAAGCGCGTGGCCAATCACCGTCTATGGTGCTTCAGAGGATAGGCAATTATCTCTGTAATCAATCCACGCCGCCCAGGTCAGCGTGTGTGCCTCCTGCATGTCCCTGGCCTCCATAATCATCTCCTCCATTCTGCGTATGCCCTCAACCTCCTGGGCCCACTCCACGAACGTCGGCAGGACCGCAGACCTCCAATGTCTTGGAATGACTGTTCTCATTGCTGTGATGAAGTGCCGCAAGACCCCCTTTTTGTTCCTAGAAATGGACCCAGGAAGCAGAGACAACAATGCCAACTGCGGGGTGTTCTGCACTGACTCTCCCACAATGGAATTATAGGTTGACACGACCCTCTCCCAAAGGTTCCTGACAATAGGGCAACCCCACCAAATATGTAACATGGTGCCAAGCTCTTTCGAGCACCACCAACACCTATCAGAGCTGGACTTATTGTATTTATGAATATCCGCCGGGCATCTATACCACCGGGTCAAAACCTTATAATTCCGTTCCTGCGCTGCACATGGGGTCGAGAGTTTATGGGTGAATAAATAAATCTTATCTAAGTCCTCGTTGTCTAACTGTACACCCAGTTCCTTTTCCCATTTTCTAATAAATCTCGGCGGTGAACAATGTCTGATCCCCAGCATCGTGCGATACAGGACAGCGACCGCATGTTTATCCAGGGGGGGCTCGAGTCAGTGTGTGCTCCAACTGCGTTAAAGGCCTAACGCCTCGATTCGCAAGGCTCTGGGATTTTATAAAGGCACTCAACTGATTATACAGGAGCCAAGAAATACGCCGACCCGGTGCGCCTTGCCTCATCTCTTCCAACATGGGGAACCTGCCCGAGGCCATAATGTCCCCTATAGTAACATTAGATGACGCCTCCCACGCCAGGAAACTCCTGGCTTGTACGCCTGGAGCGAAGGAACAATTATCAAAAAGTGGAGTCAAAGGGCCGGGCCTATGAATCACCTCTCCCCGCCTAGTCAGGTTGTCCCACACCCTCAGGAATTGCCCTGCCAAAAATGGGAGGGTGTCTCTCCGTCGTTTGGGGAGAGAGCCACCCCACGGCAGAGAGATTGGGTTAACGGGAGACAGCGCCTTCTCTAGCTCTACCCACTGTTTTCTCTCCCCCCTCTCGGCCCAGTCCAGGATGCGGAGAGTCATAGCTGCTGCATGGTATGTTTTCAGATCGGGGAGCCCCACCCCACCGTTTGGTTTAAGCCTAGTCAGCTTGCTAAATCTTATCCGGGGTTTCCCCGTGCCCCACACAAATCTCAAAAATGCCGTCCTCAGCCTCCTGAAAAAGCAGTTGGGTAAATATATAGGGATCGTTCGAAAAAAATTGAGGAATTTGGGGAGAATATCCATTTTTAACACATTAATCCTCCCAAACCAAGAGAATTGCCTTTTATTATACGCAGTCAGCTCACTCAACGTCTTCAGGAGCAGGGGGAGTAGTTGAGTTCGTATAGGTGAGACAGGTCAGCAGGCACCTGTATGCCAAGGTATTTTATGGAGTGGGGCTGCCATTTAAATGAAAAGTCGGATTCCAACTGTCTTACCGCCTGCTGCGAGAGGGAGACATTCAGAGCCTCCGACTTCGAGTAATTAATTTTAAAATTACTCACACGCCCGAAGGTCTCCAATTCCTTGAGGGCCACTGGAAAGGAGGTCAAAGGGGCTCCCAAATGCAGCAGTAGGTCGTCGGCATACAAGGAGGCTTTATATTCACGATCCCCCACTACCACGCCCCTGATATCAGGATTCTGCCGTATGGCCACCGCTAGATGCTCCATTGTAATAACATACAGCAATGGAGAGAGCGGGCAACCTTGCCGCGTACCGTTACTAACCTTAAAGGCCGATGAGAGGAGACCATTCACCCTTACCCTCGCCGTGGGCCCGGAATATAGTGCCAATATCCTGGACAGGAGGGACGGACCAACACCAACCTGCTGGAGAGAGGCCTTAAGAAACATCCAATCTACTCTATCGAATGCCTTCTCCGCATCGCACGATAACAGGCACGCAGGTACCTTATTGGAGTTTGCATATGCAATCAGATTCAATACCTTATTGGTGTTGTCCCGTGCCTCCCGCCCCGGCACAAACCCCACCTGGTCCGGGCTTATCACTCCTGGGAGTAACGGCTGGAGCCTAGAAGATATAATTTTAGCGTATAGTTTAATATCTACATTAATTAGTGATATTGGTCTGTAACTGCTACACAAAGAGGGGTCCTTCCCTGGCTTGGGTAGGACCGTAATAATGGCCTCTAGAGACTGCCCCGGGAACCCGCATTTAGGGCCTATGGAATTAAACACTCTGACCAGGAAGGGAAGTAGCTCGGGAGCCAACTGCTTATAAAATTTGGGGGTGTAGCCATCTGCCCCCGGACTTTTACCTTGCGGCGTCTCTCTAATTGCCTTGGCCACCTCGTGCACCGAGAAAGGCTCCTCTAGTGCCTCCGCCTCCTCCTTAAGAATGGAGGGAAGAGAAGTATCGTATACATATTTAACCACATCTTCCGGAGGGTCTGCAGATATCGGGGTGGTCTGATCCTGCCTTAAATTATATAAGGATTGGTAGTAGTCCCTGAACGCGTCTACTATCTGGGAAGGCACCATAGTCATATGCCCCTGTGATCCCCTGACGTTGGGTATATAGGTGGTCACGTTTCTAGGGTGTAGCGCCCTGGCTAGTAGTCTCCCACTTTTGTCGGCTGATTCATAATAGATGGCCTTCTGACGTTCCCTAAACCTTAGGTACGCCTGACTATATAGTCCCTGCAGCTTCTCCCTAGCCTTCAACAAGTCGAGGAGCAAAACGTTTGTTGGGTTCCTTTTATGGTCCCGTTCCAAGGATTGAATGAGCAGTATAGTATCCCGGATTGAGGTGGCTCGCTGCTTTTTCAGCCTGGTCCCATGCTTAATAAACTCCCCCCGTACTACACATTTCAAGGCCTCCCATTGATATGGAAGGGGTGTAGGGTCTTGTGCATGATTCCTCAGGAATCCTTTGATCGTTTCTCTAACCCCCGACATGCAGACAGCGTCCCCCAGCAAATTATTATTGAGCTTTCAATTCCAGCACCTCGGGTAAAGCCCGGGTAGACACACAGAAAGGAATATCGGCGCATGGTCTGACCACACAATCTGGCCGATCCGCGCTTGCGGAGCCCAATCCATGGAGTGGTGACTCAAATATAAATAATCTATTCTGCTATAGTATTTTCTAGCAGAAGAGAAGAACGTAAAGTCCTTGTCTCGTCCATGCAGGACCCGCCACGAGTCCACCAACTGCATTTCAGCCAGCACTTTTTTCAGCTTGTTTCGTTTGCTTAGGGACACTGCCGACACCCCGGAGGAGGAATCCAACTCAGGCTGCATGGAGATATTAAAGTCCCCTCCCACTAGCAAAGTGCCTTCCGAGAACCCCTCCAACATCCTCAGAACTCTTACACAAAAGCCCACCTGGTCAGTGTTAGGGGCATAAATATTCACTATGGTGTATATTTTCGTATACAATTCCACTTTAAGGAATATGAATCGTCCGTTGGGGTCCGTCCTGACCTCTACGATCTTGTGGGGAAGAGACTTATGGATGGCAATCGAAACCCCTGTTGCCTTAATATTGGGATTATATCCTGATACCAATAGATGGGATTCCAGGGCTAACCCACCTTTTTGTCCTACTTTAAGAGGCTGCACACTGATATAAAAATCAAATCATTTATTATTCCAAAAATACATGTGATAACTAGTTCATGTGGTACACATATGAAGTATAAAACATAGAAAGCCACATATAACAATTACTTAACAACACATAACATTACATCATAAAATCAACACTCTAAAAACCTATAAAGTGGGGAGGACCTCACAGGGCTTGAGCCAATTTGGATACACTTTAATACTCCTGACACCAGGATCAATTATATATAATAGTCATGGCAAATAGCCTATGAAAAAAGCATACATATATAGCCGCTTAGCAGAGTAAAGTGCAAGTGCTTATTAAGTATATATTCCTCTAACTATAGCCTAATGGATCAATCATAAATAAAAATCAAAAATTGTGCCTAACAACATGCAATGCAAACTCTTAACTCAAACTACTCTCACATAAGTGTTTAAAAATAATCATGCAATTAATCCGTGCTCAAGGTGCTAAGTGCAATTGTGACTGAGAAATTACTATCTCCTAAGTGCCTTTGCTAAGCGTATATACATATATGCATAATAATCATCATCCTCAACATAGTTTAACCAAAGTCTATGAATAAACAATAACGCGCCCTTATCGTCCTCCCCACTTACCTCACCTACGCGCTGCGTGGTTTACAACCACTTCTCCTGGGTGCCTAAGTGCTGACTGTTTGTATCTACCTTTATATCTGTGAGGCGTGCCGACCGGATGAAATCGCTTTCACCTGTGTGCATTTGTGATAGGCCACATAGCGTTCGTGAGGGCGGAAGTGACGCGGATCCCTCCCGTCCCACTTCCGCCCTCTGGAACGCATCATACATCGGCTTCCTATACTGATGGTTGCGCATGCGCGCCCTCAGATCGTACTGGCGCCTGCGCACTGTCCCCTGTATGTGCCGGAATGTACTGCTAAGAATAGCAGTCCCTGTGACATAACTCGGCATAAATGTATTTATATATGCACCGTATTATTCCGTGTCTCCCATCTGATCTCATCATAAGCGGCACATATCTCAGGGGTAACACATGTTTTAGGAGCATGCCCCCAGCCTGTATATTATAGTCAGCTTTACTCAGCTGATGTTACCTTAAACCAACAGAATCACAGCTTAATCTTCTTGTAAACAAATTATAATTACCACATTCCTTCTATGTTGTATATTGCTACATGTCCACATCTCTATATTGTTTACAATGATCTATCATAGGGAGTAGCTAGTATCGCAGCTTGCATTGTACCTATGGCCGGCACATATACCTTGTCCAACATATTATTTATACTCAGATAGATTCATTACAAGCGACGATCTACATTTTTATCACCATGTTGACTCTTGTAATTTTGAATCTTCTTTCTTTAGAGAGCCTTCTATCTCAATCTGATCATCCTTCTTCCTTTCTATCTTTGGTGTATTGCTTCCCTCCTCCAATCTCATCGCTTATCCACTTCATCATCTTTATTCTTCTTTACCTTCCTATCTTTTTCAGTTTCATCATCTTTGTCCTCCTAGACTATGATTACATTGTTCCATTATATCACATTGCGCTTTACTATCCAAATTGGGGATAATGGAATGCTTGAAACAAAACTGTACCGTAAACCACTTTAACGCTTCCACTGTCTCTTCCTGCTTTAAACGTTTAAATGCCTTTTTTGTTGTTTTTGCGCCCTAACCATTTTTTTTGCCACATTGGTTTGCATGTGTTTTTAACCTATTTATTCCTGTAAGGTATATATCTATCACAATGAAAATTGAGGGTTTCTTTGAAAGTATCCTATTCACTGTCTATGCTTTTGTTTTTAAGAACATTTTCTCAGTCAATGCAGTTTAGGGCATCTCTAAGCTGGTCAAACGTTGCCTTTTTGAAGTTCCGCGTTTTTGTGGCTCCATGATGAGGCATCCTAGTGTCTGCTAAGTGGAAATCAATAATAATATGATCACTGTTTCCAAGGTGTCCCCCGACCTGTACCTTTGTTACTTTGTCTAGTACATTGGCTAGTATTAAGTCCAGTATGGCTCTCCCCCTTGTTGGAGCTTGTACTAGTTGGGAAAGGTAGCCATCTTTTGTTTTAGACAAAAAACATTTACCTTTATGGGATCCACAGGTTTTAGTGTCCCAGTCTATATCTGGCTAATTAGTCCCCCATAATAACTATTTCATTTAATTTAGCAGATATATCTATTTGCCTTAGCATCAAGTTTTTTGTGGATTCTGATTTATCTGGAGACTTGAAGAAAACCCCCATCAGTATTTTATTTTTGTTTCTCCCACCATGTATTTCTACCCATACAGACTCCACATGGTCATTTCCCTCACATATATCCTCCCGCAGAGCAGGCTGTAGAAAAGATTTTACAATTAAGCAGACTCTACCCCTTTGCATTTTTTTACATTCCCTCCTAAACACAGTAGCCCTGTAGGTTTACTGCCCAGTCCTAGCATTCATCCGGCCATGTCTCGGTTAGCCCCACTATGTCATATTGTTCTTCTGTTATTATCAGTTCTAGTTCATCCATTTTATTTCTCAAGCTTCTAGCATTTCTAAGCATGCATTTCAAATGCTTATGGTAATTTTGTATATTGCCCTTATTCCTGCTAAATGTGCTCCCCCACCCCCAGTTTCATGTCTACACCCACTGTAACTTTCTTTCCTAACTTCCCTTTTATAACTGCTTATACCCTTTCCCCCCAGTGATTAGTTTAAACCCTCCTCCAACCTTTTAGCCATCTTCTCCCGATGCACCCTCCCTATTAAGGTGTAGCCCACCCCTGCCAAAGCACTTGTAGCCCACTGTGAAGTTGGCCCAGTTCTCCAAGAACCCAAACCCCTCCTTTTTACTCCAATTTTTGAGCCACCTGTTTACATCCCTGCACTAACATCCTCCTCATTTGCCAACCAGGCAAACTTGTTAGGGTGGTGCCTGCTCAGGTCTAGCATCCCTGTAACTTTTACTGCTACTCAGCCAGTTATCCAGCTAGCTGCCTCATTATTCTGCTTTTCCTGCCACCCCCCCATACTACCACTTACAGCTTCAGCACTCCGGCTTGTAATTCCTGCTTAATTTAATTTACACTTACCAAGCACCAAGAAGTTTTGGCCTTCCTTATAAAACACCTGCTTCAATTAATCCAGGAGAGAGAAAAACATTTTGGTATAAATTTGTGCCAGCAGTAGCACACACTGATTCACAAAAATAAACCTACTATAGTTTATACTATTTTAATTACCTAGTGAGCCCAATTTCCCTGAATTAAATCTACTGTAAATAAAAAATGCAAACAAAATATGTTGCCAGAGAGAGAGAGCGCACACATGGCAGACCGGGAAGATTGTTCCAGGAGATATAACTTTCAGGAGAAAGGTCTACCCGAGTCGTTCACAGATCTTTGACCCTGTAATTCGTGAACAGTGTAGGTCCCTGTTACTAAATGGTAATGATAGCCAGTTCTTAATAGAGTACATAGAGCCTTGATGGCACCTAGACAGGATGGTGCCCCGAGAGACATTGTAGTGAAGCCACATTATTATTCTATCAGAGCAGATTCTGACAGCAGCAGGAGGGGTGCCAGAGATCAAATTAAGAGATTTGTTATACAGATTTGTACTGTGACTATTCAAAAGAGGAGGGAGATGTAACCATTGCTGGCCAAGCTCATCATGGAAAAATTAAATATCGGTGGGGCATTCCATTTAGCCTCTCCTTTAATTACAAGGGGAAAAAAAAACACAATTACAACATTTCAAGAGAATGAAGATTTATTTTTGGATCTATGTTTCATCACTACTAGCCCTAGTGAGATGATCTAGCAGACCATTGTTCCCCCCTTTGAAAGAAGAGAAAAAATAAGAGATCCCCTAAATGCTCTAAAGTGGATACCTGAAGATTTAGGAGTAACTGAACAATTGTTCTGCTTGTTGTTTAATGGGGTTCTTGATGGGCCCTCGCTGGTTTCCTGGTGGATTCAGGAGCCAGAAGTGAACAATCTCTCTCCTGGTTTAGGTCTTGGTGGGATCATTTTTCGAAATGTTTTTACTGTTATGGTGTCTTGATCCAGAATTCTGCTGTTATGCTTAATATGCTTATTTAGGCTTCATTAATTACTGTCATTACTGTGTCTGTTAGACTGGAGCTTTAGAATTTATTTTCTAGGATTCATGGCTCAAATATGTTTATTCTAGCCCCGCTATATGGGTAGATATGATGCCTTGTCGGTTATTAATATTTTTTTTACTATTTACTGGTCTAAAACGAGTGGAAAAACAAAAACCTTTTTTCTTCCATTGTCTCTGTTTGGCTGCACTGGTTTTCAAACAGTAACTGTGTTATCTTTTATTAGTGCGCATGTAGTCTGCACCGTCTGATGTTCTCCTCGTCTTCCATCTCGCTATGCAGATAGACCGCCCATTGCGGGATCTGCGCTGCGATCGTGGCGGGAGTAACGCAGGCGGTGCTCTGCTGGGGGAGGCCGTGTGTGTGGGGGGAGTGGGGGGGACCGTACCTCTGCCCTCCCGCCTGTGTCATTGGAGGTGCTGTTCTCGGGTGGCTCAGGCCTGTCTCCTTGCTATTCTCACAGGCGGCCCGTTACGTCATTTCCGGGCTTCCCCCGTGACGTCTCTTCTGACTTTGTGTGCTGGAGTGCAGATGCATTCCAACTTGGATTCTGGACTTGCGGTTGGCCAGAACACAGCTGTGGGTGAGTATAAAGGAGCAGTTTTTATTCTTTTCATTCCCCTCACCCAGGATAAGCGGCACGGGTAGCTGCGTGCGCAGGTGTTCCTGCTGCCTTTTTTCCGCTTCTTATGATCCTTGGAACGGTTGTGCTAATTCCCATGGCTTGGTAACAATGTGCTATTTTCATGTTGATTATGGCTCTTGCTTATGCACTAACCATGACCATATGTATTAGCACTGCTGTATATAGATAACATTTTTTTTTAATTTTTTTAATAGAGTTGTTTAATAATATGCCTTTATATAAATTGGGTCTTTGGATTTCATTGCACAGTTTTTGCACTGGTCACTTTATCAGATTGGTAATTTTGTGCCGGCACTAAAAAACTATTGATTTCCTCCCCCCTGCTTTCACAACGATTATTGGGGGCTCCCGTCCCTTGTATGTATGTATATATACTCCCAGATACACTGGTCTGTCTGTATTTTGGCAGCCCTGGATGCTATTCAGGGAAAATGCAGTTTTTAAATTTGTCTTGTATAGTATGATTGATTGTCTTGTGTGTATCCATTCTTTTTGTATAATAAACAGATATTTTTTGTATTGATACTATTGTTTGGTGCTCCTTTTTGGGGTATACAAATATACATTGTATAACAAGTGTTAATGCTGATTAAATGCATAAATTCCTGCATAAATTCCGGATGGAGGTGGGGGAGATTGAGGAGGTAGCCCGCTGGGTCCTCCCCCAGGTCAACCTCTGTCAGACGTAGCACCAGTTTCCGACCATTGCCCCAGAACTTAGTGAGGCTTGCGCACTCCCAAACCATTGTGCCCCTTGCATGTGAGCATCTCCAGCATAGCGGGGTGGAAGAGGGAAAAATCCCAGCCAGCTAAGATGGCTCATAATACCAACGTGTCAAGATTTTGTATGAGGCCTCTTGATACCTACTGGAGACTGAGGATTTGTGAGACAGCTGGAACATGGCCTGTCTCTGCTGAAAATTTCCTGTTCAGCTCCCTCTCCCATCTCTCCGCACACAGAGGCACAAGTGAGTCCGGAGGGCCAATGAGCAAAGAGTATGTGTATGATAACACCCCTCTAAAAGTGGCCTGTCCCATTACAGATTCGTTCAAAAGGGGTTAAAGATCTAGAAGCCCCGCCCAATTGGTCGACAGAGTTTTGCGTTACCCGCCAAAAATTGAGGGGCCACAAAGTGAGCCTTGTGGCTAGGTCCTCAACCTTGCACCATCCGCTCCCCTTGCGCATATGCAGGATTCTAAAACAGTTCTGTTTAGCTCAAGAACGGAAGACGCCATGCTCACTGGGAAATCCAGATGACCTATAACTGCGCATGTTCGTTGGGTACCCGGTGCTAAATCATTCGTAGACGACCTGATTCTGGGTCAGGGTTTCGTGCGTAGCAGAGCAGCTACCTCGCTGCGATCTATTGAAAGTCATCCCTCGAGCCAAGCTTTTGTCTAAAAAAAAAAACTTATCAGGAGAGACTTAAAGAACTTAATTTGTACAGTCTGGAGGAAAGAAGGGAGAGGGGGGACATGATTGAGACCTTTAAATATGTGAAAGGATTGAATAAGGTTCAGGAGGGAAGTGTTTTTAAGAAGAAGCTTAATGATAGAACAAGGGGGCACAACCTGAAGCTAGTCGGGGGGAAGAGCAGGAGCAGTGTTAGAAAATATTATTTTATAGAAAGAGTAGTAGATGCTTGGAACAAACTTCCAGCAGAGGTAGTTGAAAAATCAACAGTCACCGAATTTAAACATGCCTGGGATAAGCGCACATCTATCCTAAGATAAAGAGTACATACAGTATACACATAAGCGCAGACTAGATGGACCGCATGGTCTCCTTCTGCCGTCACCCTTCTATGTTTCTATGTTTCTATAACTGGGGCTAATAGCGACAGGGAGGGGAAGATGTCTGGTTTCGGAAAAACGTTTGCCACCACCCTCCGCATGGGGCCTATTGTGGGGTGCTTGTTGAGTATCGGGATCTTGCCCAGCGGGATCCAGGGGAATCCTGGAAGAAAAACAGGAGAGGCCTCCTGCTCTATGTGTGTCCACTATTTCTGATTGGATTGGCTACACGATTCTATAACTCTAAGTGCACCACAGCGTGATAAAGCTTCTAATCTGTCCGAAGACTATTGGTAGTTTATTTTATAACAACTTGTGAAAATACACAGATAAATACTCCGCGGGGATATACCGTCCCTTTAACTAGTGATAACATTTCCAGCGTCAACACCTTCTGTGCTTATAGAACAACTTGTGCGAATCCCACCAACAAGATATTTTAAATGACGTACCAGATTATTTCAGAACAAATGGCACATTAATTTAGGTCCTCTTGGGAGTCCACCTTCCTTTGCAATATGCAGGCAGTAGCCCCCCAAAACACATTCACTGCACAATCTAGAAAGTCAATGGTTCAATGTAGGTCCTCCTGAATGGCCGCCTCTCGTTATACAGGCAGATTGGGCTCATATAGATGGATTTCACATGAAATTAAGACAAAAAGCCACATAGTGTAAAACCTTTAAAATTTAGGCACCCGCCCCTGTTTATTGTGCTCACCAAAGTAAAAATACAAGCTCGCATATAAATCCCATAAACTCCTGGATCATGAAGACAAATCGGAAGACACGTCCATACGCTTACTCCTTAAATACCTTGAGTCTAGTATGTTTGTGTGTAGCAAAATCTACCAGCGCCGCATACTGTTTCCTCGGCCGTGGGTCATGGAAGTGCTCGCTGTCCTCTTTGTCACAAGTCCCGCCGAACACGTTTCATCATACCTCGACTTAGTCATGGGCTGCGTGTGTCAGAGAGCGTCCTGGTAACATACAAAAGGTGTGGTCATGTGATTTATCCATTTAACTGTGACAGGACTGAACTACAAAGAATCCAATTTAAAAGCATAGGAAGTATTTAAAAGACTTCCCCTGGGTCCACAAGCTTGCACAGCCCACAGAAATTAATACTTTACATTAAACATTAATGAAACTTATACATTCTAAAAGACAAATCATCACAACATTTAGTATCTTATAAAATAGCTATATCATAAATTCTTAAAACACAATTAGTACCATCAAAATTATACCAAAATGTATATAACAAACATGAATAAATAATACTATGATATATTATTATAAAAGAGAACTAAACTCATTAATAACACAATACTATCAGCAATTAATAACAAAATTTGTATATTAAACATGGATGAATAAAACGTTAGTATATTAATATAAAGGAGAACTAAACTCATTAGTGGCATAAATTAATGGTCCCCTATAAAACAATTAATGTCAAATTCTATATTGTGTCCTTGTGGGGCCATTGTTTTTAATTTAAAAATCCACTTTGACTCCAATTGGGAGAGTTTTCTAATCATATTACCACCTTTAAGATTTTTTATTGGACTATCAATGGCAAAACATTTTAAACTGCACAGGAATAGAACTTTTTAATTTTAAAAACCTCTCCCGTTACTTGAAATGTAAATTTATCACATTTTTTTAAGGGATGAACTAGCTGATAGCTTGCATGCCATACATCTCTTACAATTATTAAATCCTTCCATCTTATTTAAAAAAAACTCTCTCTTTTTTGGGAGGTGGGATATAACTGGTGGCCAATTCCGTAGCAAGTGTCGGAGGTCTACGGAAAATTATTTTGGGCTTATCTGGTAGAGACTTTCCTAGGATCTCTTCTCCCTTTATTAAATGCCAATGTTTATCAAGAATCCTCTTTACCCCCCTATAGTTTTCCCCATATTGGGTTATAAAGGCAAACTCACTAGGGTTATTTTCATTACTACTAGTGCCCCTACGAGATGCCCCTATTAGCTATTTCCTATCTCCTATTTGCTCTATGTCTCTCTGAATGGATGCTGGAGAGTATCCCTTTTTAACAAATCTATCTCCCAAAAGTGTTGCTTCTGAAAAGTAATCTTCATCTTTCCTACAATTCCTCTTAAGGCGGTGTAACTGCCCTTTAGGGATATTGTTTAACTAGTTCCGGTGGTGACAACTGGACCTTTTATAATTTATTTTATAATTTATTTATATAATTTATTCATTTAATTATTTTATAATTGTAGGAGATGTATGGCATGCAAGCTATCAGCTAGTTTATCCCTTCAAACATTTGATAAATGTACATCTAAAGTCACAGGAGAGGTTTTTAAAATTAAAACGTTTTATTCCTGTGCCAGCAGTAATGTTGTCTACATTCTTGAATGTGCCTGCAGTAAGCAATATGTTGGGAGAACTGTGAGACCATTAAAAATAAGGGTGAGGGAACATATTTATAATATTAGGAGGGGGTATTAAGCGCATAGTGTCTCACTCCATTTTAAACAGATGCATAACAGCGACCCGACTAGTTTAAAATTTTTTGCCATTGATAGTCCAATAAAAAATCTTAAAGGTGGTATTATGATTAGAAAGCTCTCCCAATTGGAGTTAAAATTGATTTTTAAATTAAAATCAAGGTCACAATATAGAATTTGACATTAATTGTTTTATAGGGGACCAATAATTTATGCCACTAAAGAGTTTAGCTCTCCTTTATATTAATATACTAAAGTTTTATTTATCCATGTTTAATATACAAATTTTGTTACTAATTTCTGATGGTATTATTGTGTTATTAATGAGTTTAGTTCTCTTTTATAATAATATATCATAGTATTATATATTCATGTTTGTTATATAAATGTTGGTATAATTTTGATGGTACTAATTGTGCTTTAAGAATTTATGATATAGCTATTTTATAAGATTCTAATTGTTGTGATGATTTGTCTTTTAGAATGTATGAGTTTCATTAATGTTTAAAGTAAAGTATTAATTTCTGTGGGCTGTGCAAGCTTTTGGACCCAGGGGAAGTCTTTAAATACTTCCTATGCTTTTAAATTGGATTCTTTGTAGCTCGGTCCTCTCACAGTTAAATGGATAAATCACATGACCATGCACCTTTTGTATATTACCAGGACGCTCTCTGACACACGTAGCCCATGAGGTACAAAGAAAGGTGTTGGGCGGGGCTTGTGTTCAAGAATGTCATTACTACTACGGAGACAAAGAGGAGACAGCGAGTGCTTCCGTGACCCGCGGCCGAGGAAACGGTATGCGGCGCTGGTAGATTTTGCTACGCACAAACATACTAGACTCAAGGTATTTAAGGAGTAAGAGTATGGACGTGTCTTCTGACTTGTCTTGATGATCCAGGAGTTTATGGAAATTATATGCGAGCTTGTATTTTTACTTTGGTGAGCACAATAAACAGGGGCGGGTGCCTACATTTTAAATGTTTTACACTATGTGTTTTTTGTTCTGTCTTAATTTCATATGCCTGCATATTGCATAAGAAGGTGGACTCCCAAGGAGACCTAAATTAATGTGCCATTTGTTCTGAAATTATCTGGTACATCATTTAAAATATCTTGTTGCTGGGATTCACACAAATTGTTGTTCTATAAGCACAGAAGGTGTCGACGCTAGAAATGTAATTAGTTAAAGGGACAGTATATCCCCGCGGAGTATTTATCTGTGTATTTTCACAAGTTGTTTTAGATGTTTTTGAGACCGCACCAATAAGTTTTTTGATTACTCCAGCGCTGGGAAAAAGCAAAAGCTATAAAGACTGCTGTTACAATATCATTGTGTATTAAGCATATAGCGCGGTGTTTGCGTGTAAAGGTTTTTTCCTTTCTTGCATTGCAAAAATCAAGTTTATTTTATAGTTCAACACTGTTTGGAAGAGCTCAGCTAGCAAAAGTAATTTCGGGTTTCAGGCACCCTATACAGCGGGCACTCCTGTTGCGCTCTGTTTGATTGATTGAACGGTCTATATGGGAGCCCAATTACCACGACGGACGCCGGATGTAATCCAATGGATCATGTTTTCCCCCAAACCAATGTCTAAGGGTTGTGAACAAAAAGCTGACCCTATCAATTGCCTTCTCGGCATGCGTCAAGAGGAGCGAGTCTGATGTATCAAATTGGTGACTCTTGTGGTAGGGGACGAAGCCTACTTGATCCCAGTGAACAAGCGAGGAGACAAGTGGTGCTAGTCTGTCCGCTATTATTTTATAGAAGAGATTTAGATCGCAATAAAGAAATGGGTCTATAGCCACCACCCTGCATTGGGTCCTTACCCATCTTCGGGATGATTGTGATATGATGCTCGTAGTGTATCTCTAGGCAGGGGTCAGCCGTCTTTTAGGGAACTGAAGGACACCATAAACTGAGGGCCCAGAGTCTCAGCAAACTCCCTATTATATCCCAGATTAAAACAGTCCAGGCCCAGTGCCTTTCCCGGCTTTGTATTTTTTCTTCCAATCCATTCCAGGCCGTCCTAATCATCACGATTGGGTAATTTCTACCCGAAGGGGCGTGACTGCAAGACAAAAGCGTGGCTCCGCCTCTCGGCCTATATCCTTCTGGCTGACTTCATAGATTCCAGTTTCATGCTTGCAGTTGGGATGACTGCATGGCTCTCTAGACTCCATTTACTCTAGATTCCATTTACTTTTTTGTTTCTCAGATTATACCTTTGAAGCAGGGGCAAGACCCTGTCTGTCTTCCTAGGTCCCTTATGCTGCCCTGATCTGGATTGACCCATTATGCCTCCTCAGCTAAGCTGTATCCAGGTCAGGATGGTAAGGTAAGCGCAGGGTCCAGTGTGCGCTTTGTAGTGCTTTGGCACTCTGGCTGAAGGCTTTCATTGAAAAGTATAAGCAGCCACAGGCAGGGGCGGACTGGGGTTAAAAAGCAGCCCGGGACTTTTATGGTCTCACCAGCCCTTCTGCAGCATGCCTGGCCCAGTATAGTAATATATATTACACACATCATATTTACTTAGCCCAAATAACTCCTAGGACAGGGAGGGGCATCAAGCGGGTAATTTTTTTTTATGGCGGAACAAAACCCGGTAATTCAACCTTTCTATGTTTTGTTCCAGCCCCCCCCCCCCCGTTTCGCCCCGTCAAACTTACCTCTCCTCGGTCCAATGTTGCATGCGCGGGCTCTCGTCCAATCAGAGTCCTTTGTCGTGTTTATAGCCTTCGGCAAAGGGCTCTGGTGGGCTTGTTTGGGGAGCATGAGCTGCAGAAAAACTCTAGTGCTACGAAACCAGGCATAAAGTTGTGTCCACATCACAGCCCTATTTGCTGCAGGAACACGCGCAGTGCAGGTATAGTGCATGGAAACAGTTCTGTGACGGTTTAGTATTCACCATTGCTGGTCCAGCTTTTATCATAGGTCTCCAGGTAATTATTTCTGCTGTCCTCCGGTTCCCTCTGGCTTCCCCTGTTCCTTCTGCTGTTGGTCCTGCCACATTCTGCACATCCAAGCTGCTTACTGCAGGACTACCTAGGAGGCTACTGCCGCAGTAATGATGCAAACGTACACAAATGTGACTGCACTGCACTACTGCAAGGTGTGGTGGGTAGAGATGGACAGAGTTGGGCATAGGTGAGATAGGTAGAAGAAGTAAGGAGGCAAGGAGGAAAGAAAGAAAATATGATAAATGGAAGGAAATAAAGATTAAAGAAAGAAAGGCAGTACATAAAGAAAGGAAGAAAGAAAGATGGGAGAAAGCAAAGGCATTATAAAAAAAGAAAGATGGAAAAAAGCAAAGAAGTAGGAAAAATGGAGGAAAGAAAATAAGAAGCAAGAAGGAAAGAAAAAAAAAGAGAAAAACATGGAATGAAAGAAATAAAAATTGATGGTAGGAATGAAAGGAAGATGGAAGGAAGAAAATAAGGAAAGAAAAATGGTAGAGGAAGGAAAGGAATATGTGAGGAACAAAGGCAGTATAAAAAGAAAAAAAGAAAGAAAGATGGAAAAAAGCGATAATGAAGCAGGAAGGAAAGACAAGGAAGAAAAAAAGAAAGATGGAATGAATGAAAGAGAAAGATGGTAGATACGAAAGAAAGATGGAAAGAAGAAAATACGGAAAGAAAAAAGAAAGAACTAGGGGAAATAAAGCAAGATATGAGGAACAAAGACAATATTAAAAGAGAGAAAGAAAAAGAAAAATGTAGGAAGAAAATAATGAAGTAGGAAGGAATGACAAGAAAAAAAGATGGAAGGAAAGCAAAAAAAGAAAGATGATAGGAATGAAAGGAAGATGGAAGGAATAAAAGAAGGAAACATAGAAATAGAGTCAGGGGTAGAAAACAGGCAATAGAAATAGAGATAGAAATAGGCAGGAAAAAATGTAGGCAAAAAAGATGTAAGGAGGGAAAGACACAGAGCGAAGACAGTTTCCTGGAGTCTTAAAGTATTCAGTGGCTGGGACAGGAGCTGGGCTACCTGCTGCCAACCCCTCCCTCCCCCTTTCACAGAAAACCCCTAACCTTCTTAGCTGCATGTTGGTGTTCGAGCCGCTGGTGTCGCTACCAGGGTCCTCACCCATGGCGGCGGCCATCTTGCCGTAGCCCAGCCAGGCAAGCGTGGTTCTGTTGCGACCCTCACCCAGGACACTGGGACGCCGGGCAAGCCCCGCTACCCACCATCTGTGCCCCGCTTTTGACCGCTCGGGCCTCGCTGTTGCCGACTGGGTGCCGCCATTGATCCAGGCCCTGTTACTGCCTGGTGGCCCACCAGAGGATCCTGCATAGCATTGCCACCGGCAGTCTACAACAGCTCCCTTTTCTCCGGCCATGCTTCTCAAGCCCATCGGCCTGGCTGCCAAGGGGGGAGGCTGCGGCCTACCGGGATTTGTCCCGGTGCGCCCTACGGCCAGTCCGCCCCTGGCCACAGGTGTTTGTCTGGTGAGCCTGATTGGAGGTGACCAAGGGAATTATTTTCCCTCTTTTATTGTTTGATATTGCTCTTTCCCATGTGTTTTCTTTGTTCTCTGGTTGAAAAATTCAAATTTTGCGCGCCTTTTCAAGGGGCGGAGCTAATGCGGCAGTGAAACAGCCCGTCGCCATGGAAAGATTTATGGCTTGGGGAAGTTCCGAGTACCGGGCGCAGAGCGGTTCCTCCGTCCGCCTCTGTGGAAAGATTTTCGGCTTGGCAAAGTTTTGTGTACCGGGCGCAGAGCGGTTCCTCCATCCACTTCTGTAGAAAGATTTTAGGCTTAGCGTAGCAGCTAGCTCCGCTGAGATCTCTGGTTCTTTTCAGCGGCACTGTACGTTTTCTCGGTCCGCCTCTGTGGAAAGATTTTCAGCTTAGCGTAGCGGCTAGCACCGCCAACGGCATCGGTTCTTTTCAGCGGCACTAAGCAGTTTTTGCAATCCGCCTCCGTGGAAAGATTTTCGGTCACTAGCTCCGCTGAAGCAGACGGTTCTCCTCCGCGACGGGCACGTTTTTCCCGCCGACCAAGCTTAAACATTTTTGGCTAGGCAAGGTGCCTAGCATCACCAGAGATCGCAATTCCCCTTTGGCTGCGCATAATTCTGGGGTAGTTGGCCAGCAAAAGGGCTGCTCTGAGCTGCTGCACGGGAAAGGGCAAGGGCAAGGTAATATATAATTTATATTGTTGTCTCCCCCTGAGGGGGCTCTGACCCCTATCGCCGGTGCTTTCTGAGAAACCCCTTGGCAGTTTTCATGTGCACCTAAACCTTTTGTGAGTCGTACCGGTTACTAAGAAGGTTTTTTGAAAAAAAAAAAAAACCTCTAAGTATATTGAAGAGAATATTGTGGCTGCCATAGTCTCCTTTTGAGTCTTTAACATCTGCCAGCAGCCCTCAAGTGGTCCTAAACCTATAGAGTCATTATGGTGTATTGGCTACTTTCCTCTGAGGAATAGGAGATTGTGGCTGCCATAGTCTCCCAGGAAGTTATCTGTTGGGGAGAATTCATCCAGTAGGGACTCGGATTCAGAGTCCTCTACACATGGGGTGTCCGGTTAAGGAGAAGTTGGATGGATGGTTGATTTCCTCCATTCTGGAGGATGTTGCGGAGCATATGCATTATTATAATCTGATCAATAGGGAATAGCAGAAGTCAGGTTGTCTTCCGACCATTCCTAAAGTACTAGATACTATGTATCCCTTTCCTCCAGATCAGATTGAATTATGGTCTCACCCTCCTGTGGTGGACGCTCTGGTGCCAGGTCTCTAAGATTTTGGTTTTGCCATCCTCTGATAGTGCTACTCCAAAGTATCCAGCGGATAAACGCGTGGATCAGGTGGCATGTCATGCTTTTTATTATGGGGTCGACCATGGGACCGGCTGGTGTTACATTCATAGAATTTTGGGAGCATCTGGTTTCTGACTCTTGGGTCATTCACGGAAGCCATGTTGTTCAAGATCGGTTTGACTCCAACAGGTAGTGTTCCTGGCTATGGAGGATTTGATGTGGTAAAGTGCCAGAGGCCTAGCTCTGGTGGTCGCCTTAAAGCATGCTTTATGGCTTAAGCAATGGCCAGCTGACATAGCCTCTAAAAGGAATATGACAGGACTCCTTTTTAAGGGGGGCGTCTGTTTGGGATAGCTTGGTTGACATGGTAAAGCATGCTACTAGTAATAAATTATCTAATCTGCCACAAAAGCCGAAGTCTAATACTGCTTCCGCAGGGCATCTAATACGCCAGGGTTCCAGCTAGAGTTTCGGCCTCCTCGGGATACCGAAGAGAATTTTTTTTTTTTGGAATAAGACAAGTTCCAAATTGAGGCAACAGAATAAAGCCAGCCCCCTTCGAAGTCGGCTCAGGCATGAAGGGATGCCCCCGCCCTTGAGGTGTGGGGGGGAAACTTCTGCATTTGGCTCATATTTGCAGGAAGCATTGAGATCTGCCGTATCTCACCTTTTTAAGGATTGGAGTTTTGATAACCACAATATATATATATACTACATAATCTTTCCATAAGTTTGGACTTCTTATTGTCATACTTGAGGGTCCACGGAATGGTCCACCAGCTAAGTCTGCCATCAGCCGATGGATTAGACAGACAGTGGTAAGAGTCTATTCTGCCGAGAGGAAGGAGTCCCTTGTTTGGGTCACAGCTCTTTCCACTAGGGCCATTGGTGCTTACTGGACCTTTCAGCATCAGACCTAGGTGGAACAGGTTTGTAAAGCTGCCACATGGGCTTCGATTCATACATTTACCAAATTTACAAGGTAGATGTTAAGGCCTCAGCTGACGCTGTATTTGGTCGAAAAGTTCTTCAGGCGGTAGTAAAATAACTACCTGCTGTTCCGCGTTGGGGATCCCGCCCATATATAGGCACTGCTTTTGGATGTCCCAATCATGATGATTAGGACGGCCTGGAATGGATTGAAAGAAAAAACACAATTCTGTGATACTCACCTGTAGAATTGGTTTTTCTGTTAATCCATTCCAGGCCGTCCGGCCCGCCGCCTTTTTGGAGGAATATAGGAAGTTACGATCTATCCTTGATACCCTTTTTTTGGTGTTCTTTTTTTATAACAATATTTCGCATTGAAAAGCATGCTAGGTTGATATATCCATGTCTTGGATGCCTAGTCTTGTGGAGTGATATAAAAAAAAAATAATTAATAGTACATATTTATAATCAGAGAGGAGTCTTGTATGTTGTCTCCATCCTTTTTGTCTCCAAGAGATATAGATATGCCTCCCTTATTACTATACCCATAGAAAAATCTCCGGCTCCTTACCGCCATGCTTTTAGTGTCCGTAAAGAATATGTCTCTGAGGGACTCCCGAAGGCTCAAATTAGCACCCAGAGCCCCATCCAGGGTTTGCTTGTGCTTGGATTCAATTTTTAATATAAAATTAAATATTGAGACTTATAGAGAGATATCCTCTGTGTTGTTTACCACAAAGAATTCAAAAATGGCTTTTTGGATGTCAGCCTAACCCCAGGGTCTTGCAGGAGTGAATTATTGAGCCTCCATTGGCCTCTGAGGGGAGGGGTGTCGGGGATGGAGAGGGTCAGGGAGATCGGAGCATGGTTATCTGGCCAATGTCCATGCTGACTATCAAGTGAAGGAACTTGTGCGGGACCAAAAACAAGTCAATGCATGAGTAAGAATTATGTGGGGCAGAGAAAAAACGTGTAATCTCTTTCTCTAGGGTTGAGTGTCCTCCAAGCATCCATCAATTGATTTTTGTGGGGCAGGGCCTTTATTTTCTTAAGTATAGAAAAGGGGGTATGTGAGGACCTTCTGGATGTATCCAGCACTGGATCCAGGATGATAAAGTCGCCACCCACCAAAATAACTCCCTCTGCAAAGGAGGTCAGTTTTTCTAGAGTGGAGTGCAGAAATTTATGCTGATTGGAGCAGTAACATGATATTTTTAGTGAGAAGAGGGTTCCCTTTACAAAGAGAAACCTTCCATCCAGATCCTGTAATGTCTCGTGGCAAGTCCAAGGTATAGACCTCACCAGTAGAATGGCGACTCCCTTAGATCTCGAATCCGGTGAGAGGCTGAGGTACTGGGTATTAAAAGAGTGGTCGTGAGATTATGGGACCTCCCTGTCTTGAGTTTCCTCAGTTCTCTGAGGATAAAGGATCTCTTGATGGGGGAAGTTAGACCCTTGACATTCAGGGACGAACATCTCACCTTCGACATCTCAGTAAACTGAGGGAATCCCCCCAATCAGCTTGCTATCAGCAGCGCGTTCCACGTGCGGGTGGCAGGGAGTCTCACATCGAAGGAGGGGGAGGGAAATGGAAACTTAGGAGAAGCGGGAAGGAAGATGAGAGAAGAAGCAGAGAGTAGGGAAAAAGAAAGATAAAGAGAAAAAACAGAATACTAAACACTAACACTACGCGTCTATGCATACAATTAAAAGATAGAACCTACAACTAAGCTGGAAATTCACTTTCTTTTCCCCAAACGTGAACCCCTCCTCGCCAGTCCTAAGCCGAGTGAGAGGGGATCAGGGCCTACTGTGGGTATGAAGCGGACCAAAAGGGTACGGGAGATCCCACCAGCCAACCACAACAGTAGTCTAGCTCCACACCAGTGGTATCCAAGGTGGAGCGCTGTAACATTGGGGTGTTACCCACCCATCCTGCAACAATATGAGATGCTCCTGGGCACCTCTGGCGCTGACCAGCCAGCCCAATGACAGCGAGCGGGGGTCTAATGTAGGCCTGATCAGATTACGGAGGAGCCAACAGGAGGAGGCCTCTACTAGAACAAACAACCCAGAACATGGCAAAACAATGGTCAAAGGATATCGAGAGGAAGCCCAGTTCTGAAATATGTCTCATTGTCCAAGGCCTGAGGGGCCATCAAAGGTCTCCTAGCCCAGCACGCCCCATGAGAGCACCCTCCGCTCACCAGCAGTGGAGGTGTGAGAAGAAGGGTCCAGCCAGTTCAGGAGTCCAGGAAGGCAAGAAACAGCTCAGGAAGGTCGGCTGAGGACCTTAAGGGAAAGATCCGCTGATTCCTCTGTACAAGCAGGTGGAACGGATATCCCCAGTGGTAAGATGCTCCACATTCCTGGATTCTCCCAAGCAGGGCTTTCTATAGACGCCTCATGTGAAGGGACTGTCTGGATACATCTGGGAAGACCTGCAACATTTCCCAGTCGAAGCTTATCTGATCTCTTTCCCAAGCTTCCCTGAGAATTTCTTCTTTTACTGAAAGAGAAATGTAAGTGGCAAATAACATCCTGCGGATGGCTGGGGTCGGCAGATCTGGGTCCGAGGGATCTGTGTAGATGGTCCGTCACGATTTCCGTGTCGGATGAGTGATCTAAAATCTCCTTAAAGATACCCGTCACCGTGTGCAGTAGTTGGTCTGGGCCCCGTCACCTCCAGAAGACCCATCAGTCTAATATTACGGCGGCTCCAATTTTCAAGATCGTCCACATGCAAGACAGCTGCTTGAGATATGGATCGCTGGAGCGCCATGCTTCTTTCTAAGGCCTCTATTCTTTGTATGGCCAAGAGGTGAGAATGTTCCAGACCTGACACCTTGGTATCCAGATTCTCCACTGAGCATTGCAGATCTGAAATATCCTTCTTGAAGGAGCTCTCGACTCTCAAAATAAAGGTTTCCAGGTCCGCTTTAGTGTGGAGGGCTTTCATTTCCACCCGAATATCTGCCAGCACCATGTCGTGAAAGTCTTGAGGGGAGACAACCCCGGGGATGGCTGAGGGTCCGTCTTGGTGATCTCTCGAAACGCCTAGGGCAACATCTTCAGACATCGTCGACTGAACAAATGCGGGCCCCGGAGTAACGGGTTAGACCTCTTTATGGTGTGTAGAGTCTGATTGTGGGGGAAGTCTGGGCTGCACGGGCCCGGGCCCCCTGGGTGCAGGAAGGGGACCCAGGACGGCACATGGGTTGCCATTCTGGTTGTCGCGCCAGGTATCGCCACTCGAGTCATGTCTGGGACGCCTCGTGGGGGAGTGGGGGGCTTGCGTGCATGCGCTGGAGAGAACCAGTCCTCGTCCGGGATCGATGAGACCTCCATAAATGCCAGGGAGTTTGGGCTAGGTGGGGCCACCCTATGAACGCCCTGGTTGTAACGCTGAGTTGGCGATGCTGAGGCTGGTCCCTCTCGCAAATCCCGGCGGTTCCCATCCCTGGCCGCGAGTGAGTGGTTTCCTCCTCTCTTTTGGAATCTGGAGTCTGAATGCCGTGGGGCTCCTGCCTCTCGCTGTCCCTCTAGTTCCTCATCCTCACCAGGTCACTCTCCGCCTCCTCCTGCACTCCTCACCTCCGTTCGGCGCTGCACTGGGGTGTCTCGCTGGTCCTCCCTCGCCCGCACTAGCTTACACTCCATCTGTTTCGGGTCCCGTCAGCTCCCCAGGGAAGTAGGGGCTTTAGTTTATTAGATATGATTTTGGAAAATAGTTTTGACATTCACATTTAGCAAAGAATGTGGTCACGTCCTGGTTTGGGGATTACTGGAACGTGAGCCTCCATTGATCTGTTGGGGAAACTACAATGGTTCGAGATTGCATTATAGGCCTTTAGTATGGAGGGGGGTAAACTGTTGTTTTAATTGTTTATAACATTTAACAGTGAAGCCTGTCTGGTCCTGGGTCTTTACCTGTTGGGGAGGTCATAACTCTTCAGCGGTAAAATGTTCTTCTAGGATTTCACTGTCCTAGGGAGGTCTATGTTCTGCAGTACACCCTTGTATGAGATCTGCTATTTGCACTGGGTTTTATACTGGTCTATCTGAATACCCTCTCATTAAGGGAATATGGGATCAAGTTTAGGGGGGCTCACATTTATTATCAAATTCATCAAATTCATATTCATATTATCAAATTCATATTGAATATTTACAAGATCAGGAGTATTCCACAACCACATGTTGTGACCATATGGGTCTTAATCACACCATAATCAAAATATCAACCCCAGACCCACTTATAATGCACAAAAATATATAATACAATATCCAGCAACATAATCCACATTTAATCCAACTGAACCCTTTAAGAAATTAGATACGATCCTGACTTATGCATTACAGATCAAGGTTATTGCTAATTCACAATATCGTTTCACAATATCAGTCTAAGAAGCTCTTGTACCAACTATATATTGGTCTTGCCAAAGATGATTTACAAGTGTTTGAATAAACCTCCGGCTTTTTTTTTTTTTCAATTATTTTTCCCTGCAGTCGCTAGGACTCCTATATCCATGATTCAGTGGATCTTCTTAAAGTGGACCAAACCCCAGGATTTTGACCATCCTGGGTTTTGGTCCACTCCCCCGGGGCACCCCGCTATGTGAAACCCCCCAGATCTTTCGAATAAACTCACCTCACACTGGTCCTATGGTGCAAGACCGGCCACTCGTCCAATCAGTGCGCATGGAGCTGCTGAACTATGCACGTCTAAGAGACGTCTTCGCTCAGCGGTTCCGAGAGCGCTGGCGGCCGCATCTCTCGCTTCCTTCTAACAGGGAGCACGCGCGCACTGGCCATTAACAAATGCACGGCACGGGCACGCGCCCTGCTAGAGGATGCCGGGGATGCGGCCGCCGTCGCGGTGAGGTGAGTTTATTTGGGAGATCTAGGGGGTTTCACATTGCAGGGCACCTCAATCGGGGGGGGGGGGGGTTTGTGGACCAAAACCGCTGGACCGGAATTCAGGTAAGTGTAGCCGGCGACCTGGGGGGGGGTTTCACACAGCGGGGCATCCCGATTTTGGATGCCCCGCGGGGAGGGGATGGATCGGCCCTGGGAATCTATAAGATCTAGCAGGGTTTTTGTCCACTTTAACAGGCTGCATACCAGGTTACATTAATTAGTTAATAGCTGGTGTAGCTATGGGACCTTGTGGTGCACCTTTGGTGGCAAATTTATTTTTAAGCAAATGGGAATGTGAAAAGGTTTTTTGGGGCACCTATGGAGCGGTTTTGACCTCACATACAACTCATAGATGATGTGCTCCTACTGCTGAGTGGAACAGAAGAAATTAATTTAGACTCTTAATGATAACACTCTTAAAATCAAACTGATAGCACAAGGATGCCAAAGATAATTTTGGATTTTTGGATCTTCTGCTCAGTGACACTGACCAGGGCACTATCATGAGTAATTTACATAGCAAAAGCACTGCAAACAACAGTCTCCTCCATCACAGCATTCATCATGAGGTAAAAGATCCATACCATATGGTCAATACTTACAGGTCAAGAGAAATTGCAGTACTAATACAGAATATGCAAGCAAGCTGGTATCCAGAGAGAAAGTCTATGAAAGGGGGTATCCCAAAAAAGTACTAAAAAATGTATATCAAAGCACTGCTAAAAAGCCACGTATGAACATTTTTTGAGTAAGAACAGAAATGATATTAAAGGATCAATCGGATTCATCACAGACTATCATTTACTAATTAAAGGACAAACTTACGCCCGGTAAGGATCCGTTGGTGTGTCAAAGCTACCGCCCCATCTCCCTTCTTGAATATACAATGAGGAAGGTCCCACTCCTACCTAAACACCCACCAAAACACAGCACCACTGCTATACTAAAAATATATTTATTTATTAATTAGTAGAAAAATCACGTACCTACAAACACTGAACATAGCTAAAAAACACTAAAGACAAAAAATATATACAATAAGGAAGGGAACAACACTTATGGGGGCAATGGGAGTGGCATTTTTAATTTGTCTGGTCACAATTCATGATATCATATTCCTGGCTAAAATCTAAAGTGCATCAGTGCACTGAGGAAGTGACGCGAAGGACGTCACGCAACCCTATACACTACCCCCTCTGCTAGGATTAGGGTGAACGGCCTCCTGTCCGAGCCGGTGCTCATTCGCAATGGCACCCGGCAGGGCTGCCCACTGTCACCCCTCCTCTTTACTCTCTGACTGGAACCTTTTTTACATAAGGTGCGGAGCAACAGGGACATCCAGGGGGTGGACGCCTCAGAGGGCTCACACAAAATAGCAGCTTACGCAGATGACCTGCTATTTTTCATCACTAATAATATCCCTTCCGGTGTTAATGAAAGAGTTTGAAGTATACGGAAGAATCTCCTTTTTCAAAATATACTTCAGTAAATCAGAAGCCCTAAACATGACACTCCCGGCAGGGCTGAGCGGGACCTTGATGCAGTCCTTTTCTTTCAGATGGGCTCGTACCTCCATTTCTTATCTGAGTACTCAACTGCCGAGTCAACTCCCGCTCATCTTTGCCTTAAACTTTGCACCCCTTGTGCGACGGATTAAGACAGATTTAGAGAAATGGGACCTGCTCACCTTTTCTTGGATGATTGAGTCAACATTCTCAAGATGTCGGTGTTGCCTCGCCTGCTGTTCCTCTTCCAATCCCTGCCAATCCACCTCCCTGAGCATTTCTTTAGGGATCTGAATCAGGCAATTAAAAAGATTTGTTTGGCAGAGGAGGGCAGCCAGGATAAAGTTCCAGATTTTATGTGGACCAAAGCGGCGGGGAGGGATGGCACTGCCGGATGTCAAACAATATTATGTAGCCTCACACTTGCAGCGGGTATGCGAATGGCAGCTAGGTGGTACTACAAAGAGGTGGGTAAACATGGAAGGAGCAATGACGCCAACTCCCCTTCACGTTGTCCCATGGAATAAAGAAATCCCCTTGTCTGATGTTAAGACACACCCCACGATATCAGTGACATTGTCCGCCTTTAGGAGGAATAGGGTTAGAGAGGGGATATCGCCCTGGCCAACTCCCTTGACTTCTCTTCTGAACAATCCTACACTCCCCCCAAGCAGTTCTAGAGCCACACTCAGGGGATGGGGAGACTTGCCACACCTGAGAAGCAGGGACCTAATAACTGCAAATGGCTGGTCCTCACTGAGTGAATTGAAAGATAAGTGGCCAGACAGGGACCTTGATTCCTGGAACCTCCTTTTCTTCCAATCTTACTTATCCCGCATGGGCTTTAGGAAGGATAGGTGCAGTAGCCTTACAGTTTTTGAAAAGATCTGCACAGGCGAGCTGGAACATTCCCACCTTATCTCTAAGATATACTCCCTGCTCTCTGGGAATCAAGAGACCACGCCAAAGTTCTGGGGGGACTGGGAAGCCGATTTGGGCAGACCCCTCTCAGACAAACAAAGAGAGAAGGTGGCGATGTTAGCGCACATATCCTCAGTTGCCACCAAGGTGCAAGTAAAGGAACTACAAACTATTAACGAGATGGTACTACAACCCGGATAGAATTAGCAAGATGTTCCCGGGGACGGACGGTTGCTGCTGGAGGTGTGGTTGGGAAAGGGGGACTCTATTCCATATTTTTTAGGAGTGCCCCAGGGTCCAGACATACTGGGGTAGAGTCATCCCCATAATCGAAAAAGATCACGGGATTTCAGACGCGGGGCGACCCTGCCGTCATACTCCTACATTTAGTAGATCGCCCTATCGGGAAATACAAGAGGTCTCTGCTGGTGCATCTACTAAACGCGGCTAAGCAAGTGGTCCCTCGACTGTGGAAACAAAAGGAGCCCCCGTCGATGAGGGACTGGTTGAGGGAAGTGTCCTCCATTAGAGAAATGGAGGACATGACCCTGTCCCTTCATGACAGGGACGAGCAGTTTGGGAACACTTGGCGGCCCTGGCTGGTCTTCCAGGAGTCGGAGGAATATAGATCCCTGATAGATGGCTGAGTCAATAAGGGTGGTTTGAATTGCCAACGCGATAAACGGGTGATTGTAGAGACTTAGATATTCAATAAGAGCTGGGGCGAGAGAGAATGATGGCTCTGCGAGTGATCTATGGGACCAGGTGCCCCACCCAACTCTGAGATGTCATGTCCCTAGTCCTCCCCCCCTCTTCCCCCTTCCCCTTATACCTTAGACACTTGTTTTATGCTGTCCTCACATGTAGAGCGGGATTCAAGGCATCACAGTGATGGGGGGCAGAAGAACGCATGGGAATAATAGAAAATCGCGATGTAGGGGAGACGCCTCCCTTTAGGCCCTCCCATCCCCCCCTGATGATAAAAGATTAGAACCAATAGACACCCGTGAAGCATGATGTGTGTACTGAGACTGTTTCACTTTTTTCTTTCTTCATATGACAATGTATTCGTTTGACAAATGTTATTGTATTAAAGGCTTGATCGTATTATATTTGAATAGTGAGCTACGGACAGCTGCATTTCCCTTGTGTGTATTGTATATCCTTTTACCTTGTAAAACAAAAATAAAGAATAATAATAAAAAAAAAACAAAAAAAAACAAAAAAGGATAAACTTGCTAAACATTGCTACATATTACACACGGAGCCTAAGATCACATGTTACTTGGACCCTAGGTCAGCTATAACAAGTCCTTTAGGCTTCAACGGTCTTGAAACTTGAAGGACATATTACAGTATGTTCAAGTTTATACAAGAGACCTATATTTAAGAGCACATGCGGCACCAAATTGCGTGGGAGTTACCCATGCGGGAGGTGCTCCATTAGGAACACACACGCAATAGATTTCAGTATCTGATTGTCAGTCCAAAGCTGTAATATACATGATAACATGCCCATGTGGCTTAAGGTATGGGGGGAAAAACAAACAGTGTAAGTGCATACAATAGCATCCAGTATATGAAAATCAGATAGAAACCACAGATTGGGTAAAATACTCACACCAATAGCGCAACATTTTTGTATACACCATGACAGAAAGGTGAGCAACCTTGTTGCAACGGCGCTTGAGCAGAACATGGGGAGAACATGTATATTGTCCACATGGGTACACTTTTGAGTATTATGTAGGGATTGGGATATGGATACTGCATAATTAACACATAGCAATTTTAATTAATCATTCACTATGATAATTTTATTCACCATTCATTTACATGAAATCATTTTATATTACATTTTTTTTAAAGAAAACCTTTTTACACATCATTGATCACATCAAACATTTGTTGTGTTGTTGGGCAATTAAGAGTGTTGTTATTGCTGCTGTTATACTTTTTTTGTTAGTCTAATCTTCCCTGATGCAGTCAGTCAAGGCCACTTAAACCAAAATATCAGGGAGCAGGTATATTCTGGACAATTGGAAATTCAGTTCAAGAGATCTCTCCTGATGCACATACAAAACGGTGGTTATCTTTTTGGACAAAGCATGCTGATAATTAAATCACAGGTATGGGGGCACAATCCTAACACACAGGTTTATTTTACATCCAAGAAGATGAAAACAATAAGGCAGAACACCAAAAAACTGACAAAAATTGAATTTTCCTTTAAATCATAGAAATCTAAGAATCTAGAATGTCACTGGGTAGTATAGTCGTATCACAATATACATATATTTTTCTGATTATTTGGATATATCTATAATCAAAATAAAATGTAGCCATCACCATATAATTATTAGATGAATTTAGTATTTATGTATTTTAGTATATCTTTCAAAATTATTATACATTAGGTTTCATAGGTTATTTATGTTGTGATTCTGGATTGATACCCATTATATTGTTATAATTTTTGCTGCCTGCTGTCCCTTTCTCAGTTTGCTCTTGTACAGGGTGCTTGCTGTGGCTTTGACTGACACAACGCTCTATCTTTCAGCATCTTCTATGGGGCAGGGCAACTCTCTCCTTTACCATCTGTAATCTGTCCAGAGCACTAATGCTACTAATAAAGATATGTCTCCTGTGTGAAGGTTACCCTTTTTGGGGTTAGACACAGTCATCACCTCATGCAAAGGGGGGGGGGCAATAGGTTTCAGATACAGCATGTAAGGTAATAGCCACAAGGTGCATCATAAATGGAGCTGGTTGGTGGGACACAGCAGGGCAACATCTTGTGGAAGCAGCATGCACAGCTGCAAGCACGCAGGCATAATAATGTTGTGAGCAATTTATCTCTGATCTTGTTGCTTAGCTGTGCCCTCTAAATGGATATCATCACCCTTTATGTGCCACCTACGTGCTTGCATGTCCAGGCGTTAAGTGCCAAGCACGTAGGTGTTACGTGCTTGACATTCCCCCCCGCTAGTAAAAAAAAAAAAAAAACTCACCTGACCCCTCGTTAGGCTCCAGGAGAGCCCCCGGAATAGCGCTTCCCCCCCCCCCCGCTTCGGCCGCAGCAGCTGCTAACTGTACAAAAAAAAATAAATTAAAAATGACATTTACTTACTGTGGCCGTGCTGTCTCCCGATGGGTCTCCTCTTCACTGGGGGGGCCTCCGATCGCCTCCCCCAGGCTCTTCAGTAGTGAGGAGAGGGCAGAAATCACCCCCCCCCCCCACTTCCTGGATCGTGACTGCTAGCCATCATTGTGATGTCACCAGCAGCCAGCTTCTTAATACTGGCACCCGAGACTCTGAATCAGTCTGGCCGGGTGCTTGGAGGAGAGAGGTGGGGAGGGGGAGAGGGCTGTGATCGCCCCCCCCCCCCCCAAGGCTCTCTCCTCCAAACTCCGGGCAGTCATCGCAGATCACCAGGGGACAGAGGATCGGAGGTGAGTAAAGTAAAAAATAAATAAATGTCATTTTTTTTCTTTTGTGTCAGTGTGTTTATTTTTGAGACATGAGACCCCTATACCAGTTCACAATGCTGGGGGCTGGCAAGTCACCTGCGGCTAGCAGGTGACTTGTCATTAACCCCTGCCACCCCTATTACCTGCCTCCCTAAAGCCCATGGGGGGCAGAAGAGCCCGGGCCCACATAGGCTATGTGGGCTTGTAGGCTGCAGGGTGGGGGGCCACAAAAGCTGGCCCCTCCACTCTGTTCCTACAAGCCCCCATAGCTGGGGGCCCTTAAAAATTCCCCCAAAAAATGGGGTCTCCCCCTGGGAGGGGGGACCCTATGTCATTTTTTTAAAATTAACCCCTTATGTTCTGTCGCCCAGCAGCTATAAAAGGCTTCCAGCTGCAGCAGGAGAGCAGAAGCCAGATTGATCAGCATGAGACACAGGGATGGATGGGAGGTAAGTATTAAAAAAAAAAATACCTGCCTCCCCAAAGACCGGGGGGGGGGGGCAGAAGAGCCTGGACCATGGCTATGTGAGCTTGTAGCCTGCAGGGTGGGGGGACCACCAAAGCTGGCCCCCTTGCACCCTGTTCTACAAGCCCCCATAGCTGGTGCAGGGCTGGTTATGATAGGTAAGGGGGACCCCATATTGTTTTGGGGAGTTTTAAGGGTTTTTAACTCTTAAAATTCACCAAAAAATGCCCCCCCCCCTATGAGGGGTGACCCTATGTCATTTTTTTTTAAAATTAACCCCTTATGTTTATAGTGTGGATAGTAGTAGTATTTTATTTGTAAATGTTAGAAAGTGCTATTTTCAGTTTGGGGGGTCTCCTGGGCAAGAATGGGGGGCTACCGATACATATGTGGTACCGTTGCAATCGGGAGAAATTGAGGTTTCACATGCAATATGGTTTTCTCTAATAAAGTAAATGTTTTATTTAAAATAAAGGAGACAATTGTCTAAAAAATATTTTTGTTTTTTGTTTTTTACACAAAAAAAAAAAAAAAAACTGTAGAAAAATTACAAACAAGACATTTCATGTTAAAGCCTAAACTCTGCTGCAAAATATATATCTATAATTTTCCTGGAAATTCCAGCAAAAATCACGGTTAAACATGGCACAGAATGGGGAAAAATGACCTGTCGACAGAGGGTGACAAAACTTCAAGTAGGCTGGGGGTGTGGCTTAGCAATGGCGGCGTGAGGGCGCGTTTTTGAGGAGCTCTGCAGAAGAGTTAAGCAAACGAGGGAATCTTAGCATCTTTTTGCCCACTGACGAGATGTCCAAGCGGCGGAAGAACAGGGTGACCCCTGGCAGTGACAAAGCTGGCAAGATCAGCAAGTTCCTGAGGGCGATACAGCCGGCCGGGAGCAGCAGAGGGGAAGACAAGATGGCGGCGGCGGAACGGAGAGATGTACCGCAGGCGACGGCGGAGAGCCCATCACCTGGCTCGGGGGGGCGGCCTGGAGGTCGCTCACCCTCTCAGACAGTGCGCCCGTGTGCCCGAATGGCAGGGGCAGAAGAGCCGGGAGTGACGGGTCCCGCGGCCGGAGGTGAGGCGCGGCCGGGAACACCACAGCGCACGTGTGCCGCCGAGTCCCTCGACGGCGATGTGGGAAACAAGAGCCGGGAGCCGTGGAGCGGGGCAGGCGAGATCTCCCCCCCGACAGACCAGGTACGGGGGCAGCAGCGCACCGGGACCGCCGTCCTCTGTGGCGGCGGTGGAGACAGCAGAGGACCGGCCGGGAGGACAGGGAGGCAGGGGCCCTCCCCCTGCCAGCTCAGATGAGCAGCTCTCACATCGGAGGTGCGGTGGCGGGTTGCCCGGGCAGGGAGTCGCGGTGCGGGGTGGAGGAGTCCCCCCCACCTACAGATCAGCTGCCCCACAGAACGGGGGTGAATCGGCTCCCACAGAGAACAGGAGCAGCATGGCCAGAGGGGCTCGGACTGGGCAACAGGGACTGGGGGGATCACCCGGCGGCAGAGATCATCATGGGGCCCCGGGAGGAAATTGGCACCAGCGATCCCCTGGAGACAAGACCCGGGGAACAGCAGTTGAGGCTGAGCCAGCACAAACATCCACTTAAACAGCAGGCTCAGTCCCTGGGCCAACCAGCAGCGCGCAGTGGAGCCCCTCCAGCAGAAGAGCCTTGGGCACCGCAGAATGGGGCAGGGAAGAGAAGAAGTGGCCCCGGCACAGGAGTGGCAACAGTGGAGATACATCCTCCTCCCCGTGGCATGAATATGTCTGAATTGGGCGACGAGGATGCCCGGGTGACGACGGTGTCCCTTGACAATAGAGCCTGCACAAATGGTCCCCATGAGAGCGGAAGGCATAGCGCCACACCCCGGGAGAGTGAAGGGGACGGTGAATGGCGGGGCATGCCCCGGGAGTGGAGCGCGTCGCCAGGCCTGGCTGGATTTGGGAGCCGCCCAAGTGGCGCAATGGAAGACCAGGGATTCAATGCATCGCCCCCGGCTAGTTTAATTTTTTTTTCTGATGGACCTGACAGCCCGGCCCAGCCTCGGTCACCCACCGGGTCTCAGTTACTGCCGGCCTCTCCAGACCTAGCACCTCAGGGACCCGTACCGAAGGAGCAATATAATCTCAACATATTATTGAAATTTTTGCCATCCAGACGGGACTTTGAGAATTACACTAATAGGATGGAATCTCTGCTGAGAAGGGAGCTTGAAGAGGTGACACGAGCGGTCTCGGAGGTCTCCGGCAGAGTAAGCTCCCTCGAACATCAACGGACCGACACGGATCAACGACTGGAGGCACTGGAGCGGGCGCAAGCAGCAATGCAACAGGTTCAAGCGGACTCTAACCAACAAACAATTAGGGCCCTGATGCATATAGATGATCTGGAGAACAGGAGCCGCAGGAATAACATACGGATACGCGGTCTCCCCGAGGCCCCGGAGAATAATAATCTAAATGAAGTGGTCTCCAGGATATTCAACATTGTACTGGACAGACCCCCTGAAGAGCATATCGAAATCGACAGAGCCCACAGGGCTCCTGGCCCGCGCTCCATGGATCCTGACAGGCCAAGGGACATAGTCTGTCGGGTTCACTTCTATAAAGTTAAGGACGATATTATGAGAAGGGCATGGGACAGGGGCCCTATCCCCTACAATGGTTCGCGGATTACCTTACTCCCGGATCTCGCCAGACGCACCCTCCACATGCGTAGCCTTATGAGACCGTTGTTGGAGTCATATCAAGTCGGTTGGAGCAGCATATAGATGGGGCCACCCATTCCATCTGGTGGTCACGAAGAGAGGGCGATCGTTTGTTCTGCGGTCGCACTCGCAGCTTCCGGACCTCTTCAGCTTCTTGGAGATTCCGAGTGTACCGGTGGACGACTGGCTGGCGCCCGATGTGGGGGTCCCTGGAGAACAGGGAAGACGTCCGCCTCCTAGAGGACCCAGGCCGCAGAGGAATAGAGTCAGGGATGGCGGTCGCCGACAAGTTATCTAGATCAGCTGAGGACATCATGGACGCGCTGCAGCCCCATCTGCCTTCGCCAGGTTTGCTTCCGGTCGGGGGTGCGCCCGTCGCCTTGGACCGGTTTCTTGTAGAGCCCTGTTCTCCTTCCCCCCTTGCCTGGGTCCCGTTGTGCGGGGGTCAAACCGTGGAGCTAAGCCCTGCGTACTGGACTGCAACCGCACAGAGCTGTGTGCGTGGTCAGCCATCCTTTCTTCATCCACGGATGCGATGCCGGGGGGCGCGGGTGCGCGGCGCCGGACATGGGTCAGCGTGAATGAGCGCCGTTGGCCCGTGGACGGCGTGGCCTACCCTGGCCCCTGTGGCTGGCCCCTGGGGTGGGCGGGGAGGGGGCTTGGGTGTGGATGGATGACCTGGTGGGGGTGGGAGGAGGCGACCTATCCTGCCGATGGACGGCGGTTACGTTGGCTTTCGCGTTTGGCGGGCCAGGGGATAGGAGCTTCCCGGTCTCCCGAAGCCGTCTAACCCCTCAGCCGGAGGGGAGTTGGCGGGAGGGGGTTGGGAACCTATTGTTGGTAACTGTTATGAATACAAAGATGTTTTTCTGCTCAGGTTAAAGTTTAATGTTGTTATTGAATGGTGAAGATGTTTACCGGAGGCTTGGGAAGTGGACTCCCATAGCGTGTGTATAAGATAGAAGCATCTCCTTGCCCGCGGCTATGGCTTTCCACTTCCCTCCAGTAGGCCAGAACGCTCGTCTCTTATAAAGAGGACCAAGGGAGCGTTATTGCTAACGTTAGCATTAGCACTTAGTACTTGTTTGTTTCTTATTGTTATTTGTTTCTGTAGTCTTTCCCCCCCTATTTAGAGACCCCTAGTGTCACAACCCCTCCTTCTCTCCCCTCTTCCTGGTCCATCTTCCCTATCCCCCAAGAGGCGCGTGGACAATGGCAGAGTTGGTGGTCGGCTCATTTAATGTTAAAGGGCTAAATGTCCCGGAGAAAAGGTCACAAGTGTTATACGATATGCATAAACACAAGGTTGCCATTCTGCTTCTCCAAGAGACGCATTTTAAAGAGGGACATATTCCAAACATTAGGAACAGATATTATCCTAACTGGCATCATGCACCTAATCCCAATATTACCTAAATCCAAAGAAAAGGGACTGCACTGCACTAACAATAACCTCTAACAGGTGCTAACCCCTAGGACCCTCATGACAATATCCTGATACCAATAGATGGGATTCCAGGGCTAACCCACCTTTTTGTCCTACTTTAAGAGGCTGCACACTGATATAAAAATCAAATCATTTATTATTCCAAAAATACATGTGATAACTAGTTCATGTGGTACACATATGAAGTATAAAACATAGAAAGCCACATATAACAATTACTTAACAACACATAACATTACATCATAAAATCAACACTCTAAAAACCTATAAAGTGGGGAGGACCTCACAGGGCTTGAGCCAATTTGGATACACTTTAATACTCCTGACACCAGGATCAATTATATATAATAGTCATGGCAAATAGCCTATGAAAAAAGCATACATATATAGCCGCTTAGCAGAGTAAAGTGCAAGTGCTTATTAAGTATATATTCCTCTAACTATAGCCTAATGGATCAATCATAAATAAAAATCAAAAATTGTGCCTAACAACATGCAATGCAAACTCTTAACTCAAACTACTCTCACATAAGTGTTTAAAAATAATCATGCAATTAATCCGTGCTCAAGGTGCTAAGTGCAATTGTGACTGAGAAATTACTATCTCCTAAGTGCCTTTGCTAAGCGTATATACATATATGCATAATAATCATCATCCTCAACATAGTTTAACCAAAGTCTATGAATAAACAATAACGCGCCCTTATCGTCCTCCCCACTTACCTCACCTACGCGCTGCGTGGTTTACAACCACTTCTCCTGGGTGCCTAAGTGCTGACTGTTTGTATCTACCTTTATATCTGTGAGGCGTGCCGACCGGATGAAATCGCTTTCACCTGTGTGCATTTGTGATAGGCCACATAGCGTTCGTGAGGGCGGAAGTGACGCGGATCCCTCCCGTCCCACTTCCGCCCTCTGGAACGCATCATACATCGGCTTCCTATACTGATGGTTGCGCATGCGCGCCCTCAGATCGTACTGGCGCCTGCGCACTGTCCCCTGTATGTGCCGGAATGTACTGCTAAGAATAGCAGTCCCTGTGACATAACTCGGCATAAATGTATTTATATATGCACCGTATTATTCCGTGTCTCCCATCTGATCTCATCATAAGCGGCACATATCTCAGGGGTAACACATGTTTTAGGAGCATGCCCCCAGCCTGTATATTATAGTCAGCTTTACTCAGCTGATGTTACCTTAAACCAACAGAATCACAGCTTAATCTTCTTGTAAACAAATTATAATTACCACATTCCTTCTATGTTGTATATTGCTACATGTCCACATCTCTATATTGTTTACAATGATCTATCATAGGGAGTAGCTAGTATCGCAGCTTGCATTGTACCTATGGCCGGCACATATACCTTGTCCAACATATTATTTATACTCAGATAGATTCATTACAAGCGACGATCTACATTTTTATCACCATGTTGACTCTTGTAATTTTGAATCTTCTTTCTTTAGAGAGCCTTCTATCTCAATCTGATCATCCTTCTTCCTTTCTATCTTTGGTGTATTGCTTCCCTCCTCCAATCTCATCGCTTATCCACTTCATCATCTTTATTCTTCTTTACCTTCCTATCTTTTTCAGTTTCATCATCTTTGTCCTCCTAGACTATGATTACATTGTTCCATTGTATCTAGAGATGGAGAGGAAAAAGAGAAAAGAGAAAAGCAAACAAACATATTACTGTCTGAATATCATTACCATGCCTAGACTCAATTTAGGGCCATGTAGCTTTCAATAAAGACTACTATCTAATCATATAAGCCTGAAAACAACCAATTGTCTATTCTGTCCACTGACAGCACCAACATAGAGCCAAACTTTGGCATTACATACTTACCACATTGCGCTTTACTTCAGCCTTCTGAAACAAAATATTATGTCATGCAAATATGTTCAAATATTGATGCCTGCCTCTTACATACCTAAGAGAATCTATAAGATTCCCGGGCCGATCACCTCCCTCCCTGCGGGACATCCGAGATCGGGATGTCCCGCGGGGTGAAACCCCCCCAAACCCCCTTACCTTGTCTTGCTCTAGACGTGCCCGCGCTGGCCGTCTGTGAATGGCCGGCGCGGGCGCGCGCGCGTCAAGAGTGACGCGCGGGAGGCGGCGGCGGAGGAGCCGCTTTCCGGACCTGTCAAAAGGCTTGTCCGTCGGCGCGGGGAGAGGTGAGTTGTTCGGGGGGGGTTCACACAGCGGGGCACCCCGATCGGGGGTGCCCTATCGAAGTGGACCAAGACCCAGGATAGTCAAAATCCTGGGTGTTGGTCCACTTTAAACTGTGAAGAAGAAAATGTATGTGTAATCTGTAAACAACAGATAAGGGCAGCAAAGCTGGAGACAGAAAGATGGTTTGCCAAAGAGAGTAAAAACAAAATGTTCTTTAGCTACATAAACCGATAAACGATACAAACCTGAGGGTGTTTGCCCCCTGAAAAGCAAGGAGGGGAGACCTATAGAGGGGAATGAGGAGAAAGCAAATTTACTAAACATCTTCTTTGCTTCCATATTCAAAACAACATGCCTGGTGAAATGCAGAGCAATGGCCTAAACTCTCCATTAAATGTCACTGGTCTAACCAAGGAATAAGTGCAGCACCATCTCAAGCAGATAAAAATCGACAAATCCCCGGGGCCAGATGGCATACATCCCTGTGTTTTTAGGGTGTTATGTACAGTAATAGACAAGCCATTATTTCTAATATTTGTAGATTCAATAATTACAGAGGCTGTTCCAAGGGATTGGCACTTATATATAATATATATATATATATATATATATATATATATATATATATATATGGATTAAACAGTAAAGTCTCAATCTTTGTAGATACTAAGCTGTGTAAAGTAATTAACACAAATGAGGACACCAGGCAGATACAAACAGATTTAGATAAATTGGAAGCATGGGCAGTTAAATGGCAAATGAAGTTTAACACAGATGAATGTAAGGTTATGCATGATTACACGCTGCCAACGCAAACAAGATCATGGGGTACATCAAAAGGGGCATAGGCCTGCCCCTGACCAGAGCATAATTTTCCTCCTGTACAAGTGACTGGTCAGACTCCATATGGAGTACTATGTACAGTTCTGGGCACCTGTGCATAGGAAGGACATATCAGAACTGGAGCATGTTCGAAGGAGGGCATCTACGTTAATAAAAGGAGTGCGGGGACTAGTGTACCCTAAAAGATTGTCAAAGTTAGGTTTATTTAGGTTGGAAGAGATGCCTGAGGAGTGATCTAATAACTATGTATAAATATATTCGGGTCAATACAAAGGTCTGTCCCACAATCTATACCTCAGAGCGTAACCAAAGCCCGAGGGCATCCCCTAAAGTTAAAGGAGAGGAGCTTTCTATGCCAGCATAGGAGTGGATTCTTCTCTGTAAGAGCAGTGAGACTATGGAACTCGCTGCCAAAGGAGGTAGTTATGAAGGATACTGTAAAAGCGTTCAACAGTGGCCTGGATGCCTTTCTGGCATGTAATAACATTTTCAGGTATGGCTACTAGACCACTGGAAGGAGATAAACTGGCTGAACTGGATGGACTAAAGTCTTTATATACTTTACATACTATGTAATTCTATACATATATTGTGTGCTTCTCTTTTTACAGATATAGAGTATATTGAGATAAGATCAGATGCTGATGAAACTGCATCAGCTACAGACAAAAGGAGGACATACAATTACAGGGTAGTAATGATCAAAGGAGATACTGCACTGGATATGAGGGGACGCTGCAGTGCTGGGCAAAAGGTACTACAAATCTATGTTCTTAAAGTGGCATATGTTTTAAAAAAATTGCAAATATTTAACTAAAGGCCCCCACGAACAAAGGACAGCCCTGAACAAAATAAAAAAAGTCAAAAGATTATACCCACCTCTTGTCTCCGCAGATGATTGCTCCTAATCTGGTGCTGTAAGCCTTACCTAATAAACAGACCAAGTCTTCTACTGCCCATGCCTGATCAGCAGACACAATCGCCTTCTAAGCAGTAGTCTGCCGGCAACATCTGTCACAGTTATGCTGGCCAGCCCCCTCCATTCACTGCAATGGTGGGAGTATACCAGGTCTTGTGCCAGCTTCACTGTGACTGTTAGCTTAGGGGACGGGGAGGCTGTCATTGTGAAGGCAGCTGTAACTGCCTTCACATGTAATATTGATCATCTGCAGGGGACAAATGGTGAGTATAGTGTTTTACCTCTTTTAGTCTGGACAATGACTTTAAGGGTGCTTCTCTTTCTTATGTGTTGTCCACATAATGTCAGACACTCAATGGTAAATGCCATCTTTCAGGCAGGACTGCAAGACATGACTAAAACTAAAGCTCCTCTGGTTACATATACACAGGCTGTGCTCACCTACCTCTCAGTAATCTGTTGCATGCTGACGCATAAGAAGACTGCAGAGCATATTTTCTATACTCTGCTCCACCTCGGATGGTAATCAGTTACACATGGGTTGCCTCTCAGCCTGCAGGCATGTCTGCAAATATTAAGGCTGTCGCTCTTCCCACCTAGCCTAAATAGGACTGGCCATCCCCTCAGGCTCAAGTTTAGTTCTTTGCCTGGTTAGTAGCTGAGAAGATTTTTGCAACAATTTTATTTCTTTTCACATTTTATGTAATCTTAATTTTCGGTCGATTAAGGGTCTCCAGGCACCTTCCCTGTGCTCCTCAACCTCACTCTAGGTTTCTTCCCAGTGGACCCACCAAAGATGACTTGCTGGCCAGTATTCAAACTGGGAAGCTAGGGAAGACTCTGTAACTGCTTTGCAAGGATGTGCAGTTGGGTCAGGTTAACCACGCAGGATGGATGTCCAGTTATTTTTGACATACCCTGTGCCTGCGGGTGGACCCTTATTTCGACAAGGGGCAGGGATTGACAGGGTGTCCCTGCCTTTTTGTGTGTGTGGACTGGAATTCCCTGGGGATGGTCTGGACAACTAAGTGCATAGGTTGCTTTGCTCCTCCCCCCATGCCTTCCTATTTGGAAAAAATATATAGTCTGCTTATTTTTTTTTAGGGAGTTCCCCTGATATCCCCTTCCGACCAGTCCACCACTGCCATGCTGTGGCAGGTTTTTCGACTAATTTTGGGTGTCGGGCCTGGGGGAGGACACTGACCACCTGTCCTTTTTGTTTCTTGTTTTCCTTGTAGGGTTTCTTGCCAACAGTTTGCTCGAGGAAGGGGGGTGGGGCAGGACGTCGCTCACACTTCTTACTCGCGTCTGGGCTCCTCCACTTCCTTCTCATGGTTCTAAGGGTTGGCTTCATGTTCTTCCCTTTACTGTGCAGCTCCTTCAGAGGTTTCCTTGGACGCTGCCCTTACGCTCCCTCCTGCTGGCCATCTCTGCTTCTACTTGGGCTCTACTCTGCTGCTGTAAACTCTGGCCCAGGTAGGGCCCTGTTGAGCTTTCTCTACTTCAGTCTCTATGCTTATGTTTTTTCCATCGCTAGAGTGTATTTGCTAGGCTGGTCTTTGTGGGGCGACTTATTCTTTCCCACTATTGTATTTATGTACTGTTATTGCCTTTTATTGCAGCTTATGTTGATATAGGGTTTTTTGTCTGCTTAGTTTTGCCCTTCTTTCTGTCTATCTATGTGCAGAGCCAGAATCTTAGCTTCTAGGGGAACTTAATTTAGGTGTTCTTAGAGTAGGAGTAACAGGAGGCATCCTGTATCCACACCAGGGATTTTATTATCCCTGATTGTCCACTCAGGCTTTTAGGTCCTCGGATGTCAATTAACCATGACAGAAGCATTGGGGTCTCACGATGCCATGTGTTTAATGTGCCATGAACAGACTCTCTGTGCAGGATATGTCGCTGTACTGTGGGGGCGTTCTCTTTCTCCGCCAGACCTGATGCCTGGTTCCGGGGGTTGGTGAATTTGGATCAGGTATCCCATCTGGAACTCGTGACCCTGCACAGCGCATCTTGCAGTACCCACAGATGTGGTGGCAGGACTAGAACCCCTGGAGCAGGAGGCTTTTGATTTATTGGTTTTCTTTGCTGGCTCAGAGAAAGATTCACTTGGGTGCTGGCAAGCACCTGTGGGAGGTGTCTGACTTGGTGCAGTAAGATGCAAAGTATGTATTGGACTCCGTCAGGGACACAGTCGTTGTTTTCATCTGCCCCAACGGCGCTCTACATCAAGGGATCGCTCCCTGTGAAATACAAGTGATAGGAAGGAGCAGTGGGGCATGTCCTCTTGGCCGCGGGGCCCCCAGCCATGATGGGATGCCGTTACCCTGCTGGGTGGAGGAACAGCTACTTCAGTTTGCACCAGTTTGGTTAAAATCAGTCCAAGATGCCTGGGTTCAGGAGGTGGTCACCACATGCTACAAAATCACATTTTTGATCAAGCCTGTAAGAGGACAAATATGATTTATTAATATTTGCTGCATATTAATCACCAACATTCCGATTAGAGATTAATATTATAAATATCAAAAATACCATTAATCATATCAGCCCGACAGCCATCAATCTGATACAAACTAGGCTCTTCTTACACATTCAGTGAAGTATCCCCTGAAGCAATATTCCCTCAAATGTCTTGCACATACACACACAGTAAAATGTATAAATTAAAACAGATTTAATTCACTAGCATGACAAATACTTAAATATAAATCCCTTTACTAATACAATACGTTCCCAAAGTTTCCCCAAAAAGAACTTAAATGTTAGTCAGTTTTTACATTTGCAATGTATAAGTTATGATAAGTCACAGTTCAATATGTTATAATGGTGAAAGTGATCATCGGTAGATGCCCGTTATGCTTCATCGTCTCCATTCCCCTGCAACCAGACTCCTAATCCCAGCCTCCTGGGTGTGTCTAGAGGATCTGCACTATACCGCCTACAACCCGGATCTATGAGATTAGATACAAATTCTATAATGTAATATAATTTCCACAATATGCATGTTATCAAATTGTAACTAAGAAATGTATGATCCCCATTAATTCCTTAGTTGACACTAGATACTTATTTTCCAGAGTCTGTTACTAAGCAGATCATCATTCTCTGGCCAATACATATAGGATATGTTTAATATCATATGAAAGATCTTATAATCCTGTATAAGACACTCTCATTAATATAGTCACCTGCACCTCAGAGCACAGGATATTTAGAATACTTGGCAGCTAAGTGTATATATACAACTCATTACTATGCCGCCTGGTCTTTTGTATTCCTAGGGCATGGCCTATTTACTATTAGGATATTTCAGGATGTGAGGAATAATGGTATCAGCCTGAAACTATACTTTCAGCCATCCTTTAACAATCACTATGACAGAATAATAACTATAGACGATTAATTCTGACACATTCAGCCTTAAAGGAAGTGTTGTTTGATCATTCTAACCCTATTGGTCGCTTTACAATTTACAATCAATTATAAAACACCATTGTTAAACTTTGAGCAGGAAACAGTCTGCCAAGAGATTGCTAATGAGAAGCGGTAAAAACAGGATATTTTTTTTCATGGTATGAATTATAGACTATTTAAAAAAAAGTCTAGTTCAGTGGTTTCTGGTGTGGAATTCTTGCTGATCCAATCGCCAAAATGCATTCTCATCACGTTCCAGCATTCTCATGGTAAGGTGACTTGGAGACTTGTTGGTCAAGCAACACATTCCTCCTCCGCCCATGTACGAAAATGAGTCCTGGACTTAAATGCCTGTGAAAATAGGAAACACAGCAAGTGAACTGTCCACGCCAAATCATTCAAAATCATAAACATTAGTAATTCCACCTGAGCCTGCTTCCATGGCTCTCTCTTCTCAAAGTTCCCATCTAATAGTTTATTTGAAACACCCTCCCCCATTACCCCACTATAGTGGTTCTGAATGGACTACACAGACCAGCTCTTAAAGTTATGTGTGGATCTTGTAATTGAAAAAGGCACACAATCTGTTGGCACACATCTGTGGGAGTTGACACCAAATCTGTATAGACTACAGTATCCCATTTATGTGTGCACTGGGGCCAACTTTCAGGGTTTGCTATTTGCAATGCCTTATAGAAACTAGACACATTCCTTACTTCCCCACAGGAAAAACATTTTTTCTCTCCTAATGCACTCCAGGCCATTGGAAATCAGTCACAAATGGGTTAACTCTCGACCGAAGGGCATGGACTGCAAGAAAGAAAGTTGTGGCTCCTCCCGGCCTCTATGTACTTTCGGCTGTACCTCCACAATCCAGTTTCATTCTTGCAGTTGGACTGGACTGTGAATGTTGTGCATGGATTTATTTCTATTTTTGTAATTTTTATAAGATTTTTACCTATGAACCTGCCACCTCAGCCGCATTGTGCTGGGGAAAAAGTAAATCTTCATCCACCTCTGCTCCAGGTTCACCATGACAGAGGCATCTGGGGTAAGCAGGTCTGGAACCTTAGCAGACAGGGTCACCCCATGTCCGGTATGCCTGCAAAGACCTCTGGACAGGGACAGTACTGTTTGTCCTGAATGTGCTATGATGGTACTCGCTACATTTAGGAGGTACAATTTCTACTGCTGCTGGGCCCTCAGAACCTAGAGCTCCTTCCAAAACGCAGCCTCGCCTGGATAACCAGGATAGTGTCCAGCGGATTTTGCGGAGAGGTTCGCCCGCAGAGAGAGCCACTTAACACTAGCGGTCCCCAAGAAGGCATTAGAGAAAAGGAAGCATTTAGTTTCCTCTGATTCTGAAAAGGACATGTATGTTTCCATAATTCCTGATGATGAGTTATCTGAGGGTAAACTTCCTTCTAGTAGGGAAGGGAGTATTTCAGATATAGGATCCTCTACACAAGTGGGCTCTCTGTTTAAGGATCAGATGGAAGATCTGATTGGTTCCATTTTAGAGATTTTGTATATCTCTACTCAAGAGGAAAAAGGAAGATTTGTTCGAGGCAGGGGCAACAGTACACTGAGCAAACTCATTCTCCCAATATCGGCTGCAAAGTATGGGAGAAGCTGGATAGGCTCCCTTCCATTCCTAAAGTGTTGGATACTAAGTATCCTTTTCCCTCTTTAATTTATGGTCTCTCCCTCCTGTGGTAGAAGCTCCAGTTTCAGGTCTCTCTACTACTACTGTTATGCCTTCCTCTGATGCATGCTTAAAGGATCTAGCAGATAAGCGCATAGATCAGGTGGCATGTCATGCTTTTTCTATTGAAGGTTTAACTTTACTTCCATGGCATCCTTTGGCGAACAGAAAGTTGTTAAAACAGCAGGATTTCAAGACTTGTTCCAGGAGTTGGTCACAGAATTCATGCTCCCAGTTAATTAAGACCAGTATAAATATTAAAGGAGCACTATCACGAAATTGTGTAATTTTAAAAATCCATATAAACACGTTGGCTAATGAGAAGAGGGGTCACTTATAAACCTGAACTCAATAAAACTTCCACCAAAGCATGTGGTTTATTCTCTCATGGTAGGAATAATATCCAGGAGGTGACAGGTTTAGTGTATCAGGGGTGACAGAGCCCATCACCCCGATGTCTTCTTTCCTTCCATTAAAATAAAAAAAAACAAGCCTGGCTGGATATTTCATGATGCTGAGGTGTATAAGTGACCTCTCCTCCCGCCATCCAGCATATTTCAATGGCATTTTATCATTGGGCCATTTTTCGTGATAGTGCTCCTTTATGTCAGTATGTAATTTCTGCTATGGATAATTTGGTTAGATTAAGCACCAGTTAGCTTTGTTAATAGCTTTTAGGCATTCGTTATGGCTAAAGCAATAGTCAGCTGATGCGACCTCCAAGAAGACCCTTACCGAACTCCCATTTCAGGGGTGACGTCTGTTTGGGGAGTGTTTGGATGATATGGTATTGGAGGTACGTCTAATAAGTTTCCACAATGAAAGAAGTCTACCCCCTTTTTTCGCAGGTCCGCTAAACCCTGGCAATTTCGTGGGGGGATATTGAAAATAACAGACCAAAGTCCCAAAATCAGTCAAGATCTTCTTGGCGGAACAGTGCAAAGCCCCCTCAGGCATGAAGGGAACTGCAAATGTTTTTTCAGTTATGTTTAATCTGATTATCTTTTTTTATTATTTATTATAGATTGGGGAAAAGGGACAGTTGTGGTTGTAGTTCACCCCTAAGGTCTCTGAGTAGTCACTTGTGACTATCAAGTACTTGATATACTTCTGTGTTAGGCCCTCAGAGACATTGAGACTGTTTTGTTCACCATGACTGAGGCATCTGAAATTCCAAAGATACGGGAGCGGCCCAGACACCCAGACCCTTATTTATGCCAGAACAACCGCAGGTGAGGAGCACGTGAGCGGCGGGTTCATGGCGGCACCTCCTTCACCTGCATCTGAAGCGTCTGTGAGCGGCGAGGAAGGACACCTGCGCAACAGCATGCCGGGAGACACATCATCAGGCTCACTGTGAGAGCACGGGAGCCAGATGACAGGCGAAGTAGCGGCGAGGGGAGCGGCGGCCACCGCAGCTCAGACATCCAAGGTGGCGGGCGTAACTGAGGAGAGTCGGGTGCGCTCGCCCCCCCCAATCATGTCAGCGGCGAAGGGTCAGCCCCGTGAGCACATCGGGGAGAGAAACTCACGGTCGCAGTGGCTGGAGGCGGCTGTCAGGCTGCAGAGCTGCAGAGAACCAGCACCGGGACACTCCGGAAACAACCTCGGTGAGATAGCTGGCCTGTGGTGCGCTGGGGGGACCCTGGAGGACAGTTCGGGGGGGCACCAGTTAATCCCCCGGGAGACGCCAAGAAAGGAGGAAATGGGGAGGGTTCTCGGCCCCCTTCTGAGAAATTTGTTGATCTCACCCAAGGGGCCCCATATTCATATTCGCCCAACCTGCAGCAGGAGTCGAAGGCCCAGGCCCTGCAGGGAATGGCTAGGGGGGGGTGGATGCTGCTCTGAATGCCCCAGCTAAAGGGGAACCGATTGCAGACCCACGATTTCCCACCCATGGGCTTAAGGGGAGACAAGCTGCCTGGGGAAGCCTTGGCAGATTTGCCTACACTCCCACCACTGAAAATGCGGGACCTCCAGATGCCTCAAATCCCCTTCATGTGGTGGTTTCCTCTGCCTCTATACCCCCCGTGAGTGGTCTCCCACAAAGAATCCCACGGTCCAGAAGCCTCCCGAGACCTGGGGGAATGATGTGGAATGCTGGGAACCGAGAAGCGTCGGGTGCTACAGCCTCCCAGCCAACAAATCTGACCCATCCACCCCACGATCTCTCTATGGAATGGTCTTCCTCAGAGGACGCCGGCGTCCCCAACCCCCCGCCCCTGCTAACTCTCTCACAGGAGGAAATCCTCCCCCCTAATATGCAGTTCTCGCCTGCGAATGAGGTTACTCTCCCTTCTCCAATGCGTCCAAGTACTCCAACTTCACCTCAGAGCACTGGAGCGATACGAGTCAGCCCAGCGCCAGCTGGCAACATCCATAGTGAAACTCTCTCCTTCCTAAAAGCTATCCCCACAAGAGCAGATTTTGAGTCGCTTATAGCTAGATATGAGATGATGTATAAGAAAGACATCGCGGAGGTGCGGGGCCAGCTTCAGGCACTTGATTCCAGAGTTACGTCTCACCGGGCGGCAAACGGATCCGCTATTGCAGACCTAACGGCGCAGGTGGAGGCCCAAAACTCACAAATCCTACAGCTTCAACTTATGCACGACGACTTGGAAAACAGACATAGGAGGAACAACCTTCGGCTTAGAGGAATACCAGAGGCGTCGTCCGGAGAGGATGTGAAACAAATTATTACCTCCATTTTTAACACCCTCCTGGACAATTGAGATCGATAGGGCGCATAGAGCCCTGGGTCTGCGCAATCCTGATCCGGCGTTCCCACGCGGTGTTATATGCAGGGTACATTTCTATAGAGAAAAAGAAGAGATATCACGGAGGGTGTGGAGACATGGCCCTGTGGAATTTGATGGAGCCAGAATCCACATCCTCCCGGACCTCTCCAGGCGTACGCTGCAAATGAGACGGGTGATGAGGCCGGCACTAGATTCAATACGGAACACAGGCGCCACGTACTGATGGGGCTTCCCATTCCACCTGATAGTCTCTAAGGGGCGAAAACCTACCAGGACTTGAAAAACCTCTTCTCCTTCCTGGGGTGCCACCCGGTGATGGTGCCTAATTGGCTATTATCTACATCTGAACCTCTCTCACAGCGGCAACGCAGAGGCTACTCCCGTCACCCTAGATCGGTAAGACCAAGAAGCCGTAACAACGGAAGGCCCCGACCAACTGACAACAAACTTTGATCTCCCCTACCGCTGTATTGGACTACATTTCCAGTTCTCTCTCTAGTCTTAGTTTTCAGTTAAACCCGTCGTTTTGTTCCTGTTGTTCCGCGGGCGCAGCCAAGTCTTGCGATGACCGCCGGCGGTGAGAGGTTCTCTGTGAATCTGTCTAGCCTTGGGGGGCCGGTAGCCCTATATAGGCCCCGGCCTGCCCCAATGAGAGCGACTTTTCGCCTTGCTCTGCGTAATCCCATCTACAGTTGTTTATTGTTTGTTGCTGCCCATTTCTCTTTTAGATTAGTAGCCCAGTAGACCAAACTGCCCTAATATTTCGGGAGAATTTACCCCCAAGTTCGTTGCTAGACACAGTCCCCCACTTAGGCCAAGCTCTGCTCTCCTCTTATTAGAGGAGGCTTGAAGCTAAGAGCATTTGCTACATAGTTTTGGTTCCCCCTGGTCCTTTAGTTGGGCATGTGATTTGACCTTTATTTGTGCCCCTTCGCTCCCACCCTTTTTGTTCTCTACCCCTTTCCCCTACTCTCCCTGTCTTCTAGTCCCTTCCTACTAACTCTTGCCTGTCCCCCTATCCGTTTCTCTATTTTCTTATTGCGGTCGGCGGAGGGAAGGGAGAGTTCCCCAGCACAAGACAGGCAGCGCCTCCTGTCTGATACCTGGGCACCAACCTCTCCTTACTTGGTATCCGTCTTCCCTGCTGAGGTCTTTCCATACGTGTTATAATGGGTGAAACTAACCTGGTCTCCTTTAATGTGAAAGACTTGAACACCCCTGAAAACAGAACGACGATTTTGAACAACCTCAAGGCCCTGAAGGCTCAAGTGGCTTTCCTGCAGGAGACACACTTCAAGGCCTCCAACCCCCCGTCCCTGCGGAGTAAGGTATTTCCAATTTCTTACCATAGTTACTCCCCGGACTTGAGGTCAAGTGGTATGTGTATATTGCTTTCCAGAGCGACTCCTTGGGAGGAGGTGGGCTCTCTGGGTGGTGGGGAGGGAAGGTGGCCCTTTGTAAAGGGTAGGATTAGGTCAGAGGTAATATATATGCACCTGACACTGGGCAAATCTCATTCCTGGAGGAGGTGTTTGGCAAGATGGCGGACTTTGCAGAGGGCAAATTAATAGTGGGGGGTGACTTTAACCTCTATTTAGAACCCCTGATTGATACTTCCAAAGGGCATTCATACATCTCCTACCCCAAACTCCGGAGGATCAAGAAACTCCTACATACTCACCAATTGATTGACCCATGGCGCATACTTAACCCTGAAGCTCGAGACTACTCTTTTTTCTCTGCCCCACATAACATGTACTCGAGGATAGACTTCTTGATGCAGCACTACCTGCTTCCACAGGTAACGGCAGTGTCAATAGGAAACATCACTCTCTCAGATCATGCCCCAATCACGCTTAAGCTGGCAGCACAGGCACAGGTTCCAAGTCCTTGGTCCTGGAGACTGAATAGTGCCCTTATCCAAAACCCGATAATTTAAGAGGATGTGACAAAAAACCTACAAGAATTCTTTTCAACCAACTCCACCCCTGACGTCAGCCCGCCCGTGATCTGGGAAGCACATAAATGCGTATTACGGGGTCTGATGATTCAACACGGGACCAGGGTTAAAAAGGAAAAAAGCAAACAGATTCTGGAACTGCTTGGGGAGATTCGGAAATTTGAAACTGTCCACAAGCAGTCATTGGCCCTTTCACATCTGGCTACCCTGACCGCCCTCAGGGAGAGGTTAAGGACGATATACAGTGACAGAACCAAACTCCAGCTCATTAAGAGCAGGAAAATCTTTTATGAAACTGGAGACAAATGTGGTCGTTTGTTGGCCTCAGTTCTGAGGGGGGAAAGAGCCAAAACCTATATCCCCAAAATTCGTGATCTGGAGGGAAACATGGTTCACACAGACAAAGACCTGGTGAGAGTGTTTAGGGAGTTTTACCAGTCCTTATACAATATCCCTCCAGGCCAACCAAACCGTAGGGGGGCAGAGATAGGTGAATATATCAGAAAATCGGGATTGCCCAGGCTCCCCTGAGCCGTGCTGCAGGATCTAGAAGCCCCAATTACAAAGGAAGAGCTGGAGCTAGCCGTTAAAGGGTCAGCCAACGGGAAAATTCCAGGGCCGGACGGACTCCCCCTATTATACTATAAAGAATTCGGGGCAATCCTATTGCCTAGACTCCTTGAGGTCCTCAACTCCTTGAAGACGGACATCGCACTCCCCATAGATGGTCTCCGTGCCCACATATCGGTCATACCGAAGGAGGGGAAAGGCCCGGCAGTCTGCTCTAGCTATAGACCGATCTCTCTCCTTAACCTTGACATCAAACTCTTCGCCAAAATTCTTGCTACTCGCCTGGCTCCCCACCTTCATCAGGTAATACACCTGGATCAGATAGGGTTCATGCCCCATAGGGAGGCACGCGATAATACCGCAAAGGCGCTTAACCTACTTCAGGCTGCCCTAGAAGGGCCCCCCCCCTCGATCTTTCTCGCGACTGATGCCGAAAAGGCCTTTGACAGAGTAAGCTGGGATTTTATGTTCGACTGCATGCAGTCCTGGATAGAGAGCCTTTACCAACATCCCACTGCTTCAGTAAGGGTGAACGGTTTTCTGTCGGGGCCCTTCGGCATCGGGAACGGGACTAGGCAGGGATGCCCCCTTTCCCCCCTAATCTTTATCCTGACATTGGAGCCCTTCCTCTGTAGAGTGAGAAAAAACCCTAATGTACAGGGGATCTCTCTCCCCTCTGGTCAATACAAGATTGCGGCCTTCGCCGACGACCTGCTCTTTTTTGTAACTAGCCCAGAAGTGACTCTCCCGAATCTCATAAAAGAGCTAGAGATCTATAAGAACATATCAAACTATAAAGTAAACATGCAAAAATCTGAAGCGCTTAACATTAACATTGCGTCAACTAGGGAAATTAATCTCCAGAAAGCCTTTCCCTTTAGATGGGCTAAGGAATGCATCACCTATCTGGGCACGAAGTTGGGCAGGTCCCTCGACAAGATTTTCTCGCTGAACTTCCCTCCGCTTCTCCGAGCATTCTCTAGAGATCTAGAGGCATGGTCACTTAAAAAGCTTTCCTGGTTTGGAAGGTGTAATGCACTGAAAATGAATATACTTCCATGCCTGCTATATGTGATGCAGGCCTTGCCAATTCGTATCCCCAACACGTTTCTACAAAGAATGGGGGCCCTTTTCTTCATTTGGATGGGAAAGAACCAGAGGATTAACAGGAGGTTGCTGGTCAGGGCCTCCTATATGTGATGCAGGCCTTGCCAATTCGTATCCCCAACACGTTTCTACAAAGAATGGGGGCCCTTTTCTTTAAATTCATTTGGATGGGAAAGAACCCGAGGATTAACAGGGGGTTGCTGGTCAGGGTGAAGGACAAGGGGGAATAGGCCTTCCCGACCCAGGCCTCTACTATGCTGCCACACACCTGATGAGAATAGTGGATTGGTGTAGACACAAGCAACACAAACAATGGGTCCAGATAGATTCTCCGTTGGCTCCCAAGACAGGCTCTAGGTGCGGAATTGAAACACCCTACAATCGGAGCCTTGCTAAAAGTCTGTCTTAAGTACTTTCCTCTGGAGGGCGTGTCACCGACATTCTTCCCCCTGTTCCCTGTATTGAGGAATCCCGCGTTTGCACCAGGCATGGAGAGGGGGAAGGCAGAGAGGTGGAGGGGTGAGGGGATAGGCAGGGTCAGACACTTCTACATACAAGGGAGATGGGAATCGCTGGATGCAATTGTGCAATCAAGGAACCTCCCTCGTTGGGACAGTTGGCAGAAATTGCAATTAAACCATTTCCTATCATCCCTTAAGCAACAGGTCAGAGGGCTCAGGGAACTTACCCCGTACGAGAGGCTATGTGAAGAGAGGGGGCCCATACAACATGTTCTTTCCTACGCTTACAGAATTCTTGTGAGCCCCCAAGACCTAGACCCCTTGCCTTCCTTTGTGAAATGGGAGAGGGACCTGGATGTCGTCCTCACGCCAAAACAGAAAGATAGGATTGTTCGCTTGGCGCATAAAACAGCTACCTGCACTAAATACCAGGAGTGTAATTATAAAATTCTTACTCGGTGGTATAGAGTCCCAACCCTATTGCACAAGTGGTTCCCAGACGCTTCCCCCCCCCTATGCTGGCGTTGTAACAGAGAGAGGGGAGATTTCCTCCACATATTTTGGTCGTGCCCTAAACTGACGGGATTTTGGGAGAAAGTTAGGAACACAATGCAGCGTATGACTGAGAAGGTGGTCCCATGGGATCCGGCCTTCTTCCTCCTCCACCACTCGGAGATTCCCACCAAAATATATCAGCGATCTGTCCAGAGCCAGATGGCAAATGCGGCAAAGGCTTGCATCCCCGCACTTTGGAAGACCCCAGCAACCCCAACTATCTCTTCTTGACTAATTAGAGTGGCAGAGATAGAGAGATTTGAGGGCCTGATTGCAGCGCAAACCGAATCCTCCGAGAGCCACCGCCTCAAGTGGTTCAGTTGGGAGGAGTTCACAACCACACAGGACTATAGGACCCTACTGGAGGATGTCCTTTGATGGGTGGGGGTGCTTCCCTCCTTCTGCCGTGCCGTTTGCTCTCTCCCATTTCTCCCCTTCCCCACTGCCTTTCCCTTTTGTTCCTCACTAGGCCAACCCTCCCTTCCTCCTCCCCCCTTTTTCTCTCCCTTCCCCATTGCCCTCATCCACCATTTTCCTACCTTTTTCTATAAGATATCTAACGTGTCGAGCTTTCATTATTACACTGGGGTCTTGGTTCGGCCGGGGGGGATTCTCCGTCGGCGCCTCCATAGTTGTTCTGGGAGACGACGGAGGGCTGTCCCCTATGGGGCCCCCTCCGAAAGAGGCTCTTGGGGGATGGGGTGGCGCCGGGGGGGCTCCCTCCCATCCCGGAAGGCAGAAATTGTCCCCCCTGCCCCAAATGGGATGGCTCCAGCACATTGCTGGTGGGGGCATGTGGCACAAACATAATCACATATCATATATGTGTCCCTATGTGGAATTAGCTGAGTCCCATTTAACCTCCAAACATAAAGTGCAAAGTGTAATATATGTGAAAACATACAATAAATACAAAATATTAAGAAATCTAAGGCTCTTACATAAGAGATGGATGGGCTGACAGCACCCCTCCCCGACCTGCGCGTTACGTGACGTCGCGTCACTTCTTCAGAGCTGAGTAATGTCCAGGAGACCCCCATACACTATGAATGTCCTTTTATGGGTGGGGGGAAGTATAAAAGGGACATTCATGGTGTATGGGGGTCTCCTGGACATTACTCAGCCCTGAAGAAGTGACGTGACGTAACGGTCGGGGGGTGCTGTTGGCCCATCCATCTCTTATGTAGAAGCCTTTTATGTGTGCTTGTCCCTCTTGTTGATCCCGCTGTGTCTTTATCAAGTATTTGCTGCTATTTAAGTTTGCTAATCAATTGCACTTAGTCACTTTGTTACATTTCTTGCACATTTCTTAATATTTTGTATTTATCGTATGTTTTCACATATATTGCACTTTGCACTTTATGTTTGGAGGTTAAATGGGACTCAGCTAATTCCACATAGGGATACATATATGAGATGTGATTATGTGCCACGAGCGCCTTCTAGTGTTATGTTCATATATCAATTGGTTTTAATCTATGAGTTTAATTAATCTAATTCATTTAGTGCTTAATGCCCAAAACAATCCCACCAATACCAACCTATATAACCCACTGTCAAGTAAATGGAAGATAACCAGGGAGAAGAAATAAAAACAAGAGGGTAAATGAAAGATACATCACCAGCAGGCCAGGTTCCATAGCAGCACCCCTAACTAGCCCACGCGCTCTGTGACGGTAGAGACCCATCACTTCCTCAGGCTAGTATGTCCTACACTAATGCCCCAACCTCTTTATACTCACCCAAAAGAGTCTGCCATACTGACACCAGCCGCTGCACGCCCCCCCCCCCCCCGGCCGGAAGTGCGTCAGCGGTTTCCCAGAAAGCGGAAGACAGCGGTAGAACTGCCAAGGAGAGGCGGCTTGTGCTCCAGCGTGGATCGCGTGCACACCACCTGTCCCGCCCGCAGGCCGTGTTTTCCCCCTGCAGAATGGGAGGTGCATAGCCCTGTGAGGACAAGGGAGCGTGCCAGCACCAACAAGCCATGTGTGCAAAAAGTAAGTATAAAGCCAGGGGAAAAAACTACAAAATGTACATAACGATTATTACTAAACATTGGCCCATCATTCAAAATAATCCTGAAGAATAGTACTACATGCTCTTGTCACCAACTAAATTTAGCTACATGGAACTATACCCAGTAACTTATTACCATAACCCAGGGTATCCCAGATCTAATCATACTAAATAAAATTGTACACTGTGCATATTAAGGTATTAATGAAGTTTTGTATTATCCTTAAAATTCAGGAAGAATATGACAACGCAAATTACAACCCTAGCACCAAACCTATATGGGATGAACCATTTTCCTTCAAAGGGGACCTAAATCTTATCCATCAACTGTGCCCCCCAGCAACTTTACTACCATACCCCAGCGCATCCCACATCTAGTCATACTAGATACAAATATAAGCTGTGCTCATTAAGGAATTAATGACGTTTGGTAATTATCCTTAATATTAAGGGAGAATATACAAAGCAAATAACCACCCTGGCACCAAACCTATATAGGATGAACCATTTACCTTCAAAGGGGAACTTAACCCTGAACACAATCCTGAAACAAACATTTGTGCAAATTATAGTCCCAAACACAATATAGAGTGTGAAGAAAGTGCTTATATGGATCCCAAGTTTAAACTTCTAGCAGAGAAGACACCAAACTGTTTAGAACCTTCTCTGGACTCTTCACTGGCTCCTGCTTAGACTGTTCTCCATGGCGGGTAGTCACACTCAGCCTTGGTCTAACGCACCTCCAGGGCTTCACCATCAATAGTGAAACAAAATAATGAACAATTGTGTACTAACCTATAACCCCAATAGAGTTCCAAAGGTGCACACACCCACATACCAACATACCATTGTACCAAACAACCAAAAACATATATTCATAATAATAATAAACCACACCACCCAACCAACAGTGTAAGGCCCCTAACTAAGCAAGGGCAACCTTTCCATATAACCACCAGCAGATGTCATATCTTCTCCGATGATATGTGTGGTGACCTGTAAGGTGCTAGATTCCCATTATGAACCCTCAAGGGGGCACTTTTTTACCAAGGAAAGGTGTGAATACTAGATCTTCATTAGGTCCCCCCAGAGCCTGGAAGTCCAGATTATATCCTTCCTATATATACCTTCCTGAGGGCCTTTACTCACCTTCTCCAACACAATCACTCTAAGGCTCCCATAATCCCCACCATGTACTTGTAAAAAGTGTAAGGCCACAGGTGGTACCAACTTACCCTGTTCCAGATTTATCTTCACCAGCCGAATGCTGGATTTATGAGCTTGTATACAGGCTTTTAGGGTGTTCTTTGTCTCACCAACATAATATTTGGTCATCCACATTAAATAGATAGTACTGAATACCTGTGATCGAATTAGTAATCTCCTTTTCTTTCTTCATAAATTAAGCACCCACCACAAGGGAGCTCCCAAACTTCGGTGTGCTACCCAATAACCAATCAGGGGGTCTGGAGAAGTGACTCCTACATATCCTGTCTCTCATGTTAGGGGCTCTTTGTGCCACCATTTGTGGACCTTTCCATGTCCATCTAGCCAGATAGGGGTCACTTCTCAAGATCCCCTAATGTTTTGCCAAGATTTTGTGTATCGACCCCCAATCACTGTTATATTGAAGATTTGTTGATCTTGTCTCCACAACAAAGATATAGAAATGCCTTGCGGGCGTCTGGTTCCACTGCTTTCAAGTAACTGGATTGCGGGAATACAGTTGGAAGTATATATTCTGGGAGGAGCCACACCTTTGTCTTGCAGACCACACCCTTTGGTCAAGAGCTAACCCAATCATTACTGAATTCTGCGCCCTAAAGTAGAAATGGAAAAGAAAGCAATTCTACAGGTTTCACTGAATTGTGTTATTATGACCTATCCAGTCATAGTGTAATAAGTTCGATTTGTAATTATATTTCTGTACTCTACTATTTATTTTAGAAAAATTAGCAAAGCAGATGTGGTTCTGTAACAGATGTGGGCATAATTCTTATATCTAATTTAAAGAGGAACTTCGGGGGCACCTTCTCCCAAAGCCCCTGCTGCATTTGCTCTACGGCCGCATCTCCGCTCACCTCTAGCCATGCCTGGCTAGGGAGGTGCAGGCACACCATGGCTCGAAGGTGAGCGGGGGATGTGGCTGGCAGCATACTCAGTTCCCTTTGGCACCACTCAACTGCTTAGCCGTAAGCAGAGCCGAGTGAAAGTGAGCGTGCTCACCCGAGTCTGAGCTGTGGGAGCAAAAGGTAGGTGAGTGTATGGGGCACATGAGGGGAAGACGCACAGGGGGAACCCAAAGGAGCGACACACAAGAAAGTGAAATTCCTTTGTGTTATTCTTCTTTAAAGAAGATATAACAGGCAAAGACAATTGGGCCATTGTGTCCATTTGTAAATTTAAGAAGAAATGATTTCTCCTCTGAAACATGTGGGCATGGCTATTGAAGCTGTAATGAAGCATAATAATCAGCATAATGGGTGTGGTCTGAAAGAGCCCAAGATTATGCTTCAGACACAGGCATTCTCATTACCCTTTGACCTGTTTTATCTCTCTTATTCTGAACAGCAACTGAGGGTAAATCGTGTTCCCTTTTACTAAGGATACATTTTGGAGAAAGTTAGGATGACCGTGGCCCGTTCACCCACCCCCCTTGTTTTTTCTCCCCCCCCCCCTACTGCGGGAGTTGGTATTGGATTCCCCCCTTCTGTCTCTCTTCCTCCCTCCCATTCCTCTCTGCCACATGGGGTGTGCTCATCGGTCAGGTGGCGGGCGGGAGAGAAGAGAGGAGGTGTTGTGGTGGCTGCTGGAGCATTTTTGGTGATGGCGTCGGAGCACTTGAGGCTTCGCCACTTTGGGTGTGAGCAGAATTTGTTTTTTTGTGTTAGGGTTGGAGCACTTAAGGCTCTGACGCTAAGTGTGTGTGGCAGTGAAGAAGGGCAGGAGGACAGACACGGCTCTCTCCTCTTACCGACGGACGCTCACCTGTCCCGTCGGCTGCTTGGTGCACGCTTCCATTATTTCTCTTCCATTTTGCTTCAGGCCATCAGTAGAATCCTGTAATGATAGGGTTAACCTCTCGGCCGAAGGGAGTGGACTGCAAGACAAAGGCGTAGCCCGTCCTCCCGGCCCATATCTTCTGGCTGACTTCCTCCAATCCAGTTTTCGTTCTTACAGTTGGAACGGGACTGCAAGGGTGTATCTGAACTCATCTCCCATTTACTTCTTGTTTTTAAGAATTATACCTTGAAAACAGGGGTATTCTAAGCATACAGCACGTCCTGCTCCCGAATAGTAATAACATGTGGATAATCCTCCGCCTCAGGCGCCGTGCACTGCAGACATGTAGAAAACAAGCTCCTCCCGGCCCTACATATACCGAGGGACCTCCCACAAATCCCCAGATTTCTCTGCAGTGCTGGAACTGCGAAGACATGAAGTATCACGCTCTCGCAGGCGAGCGGGCCTTACGGCCCAAGGTCCTGTGGGACTATTTCCACCCGTCCTCTTCAGAAGAAATATGCCTCCCAGCCTAGGCTGCGCGGGTCGGGTGAAGGTAGGTAGCACCCGGTGTGCTGAACGGAGCCATGCTCCACCGCAATCCCCCTCCATAGGGTAGGCGGTCAGGCCGATGGTGAGCCTCTAGAGGATGCCCCTCCCTCAACTTTGCCCGTGCCCCTCACAGAATTAGTCCATGGACACCGTCAGCTTCCTCCGGTAACTTGGGGGAAAAGAAGGGGAGGGGGTGTGGCAGCCATAGTGCTAATTCGCCTTAGACCTTGGTTCTTGAGTTAGGGGGTCAGTGTCGCGCCTCGCTATACAGCGTGTGCTGTCTTTTTTACTAACAATCTGCTGCTCGGCAGCATCATTTCAGCGTGTCAGCATTAGATGTATACTTATTCTCCGCTGTTCTACCTTTTCCGTTGGTTAGAGCTTTGCGCTCTTTGGGGGAGGCGGAGACTCGGCATGACGCGCCTCATGTCACAGCCCGCCCTGGCCCACCCCTCGAGGTTCGCTGGCGCCATTTTCTCTATCTTAGCGCGCGCGCGTGTGGTGTGGTTCGCCTCTTCCCTCGGTCATGTAAGTGCCCTCCGGGGCGGCATGGTTCTATGTTTTTCAGGCTGCGCATGGCACTGACTCCACTCTCCTTGTCCCTTTGTCTTTCAGACGCCAAGACTTCGCTGCCTTTCCCCCTAGCCCAACATATATTACAGCGGGTCCTCTTTACAAATTCTCCCACATTACTAGCGGGTTTTGGGGCATCCAGGGTTGCTGATTGCATAAATCCCTGCGTAATACTGCTTAATAATCACCATATGGAGGCATTTCAGAATTATGGAACCGGGGTCCCTCCGGGACGTGACCGGCTGTGTGCAGTGTGTGGCCAGCCCTTGGCTGAGGCTGACAGGGCACAGGTCTGCGGACAGTGTGCAGAACAGGCAGGTTTGCTAACAGTGGAACCTCCCTTCCTTACTCCCGTCTCCCCACTCCCAAATATCACTCATGACGAGTCCCACTCCAGCGGGAATGACCTGCAATAAGTGCCGCGAGCGTTGCCCACGGCGGAGCAGGTGCTTTCTGGATTAGCGGAGCGTATGGGCCCTGGTAAAAAGCGGTCCCTGACGCCTCCAGGCTCCCCGGGTACTGACGATACCGATGACTCTGCTGATATGCAGGACCCTGACCCTTCTGAGGAAGGTGAGCTATTCTCAGACTCGGGCTCCTCACATGGGATGCCCGGGGGCTGTGATGATTCTGAGCCCGGGTCCTGGGGTCTGTGTGACACAGATGAAATCCTTATCAAAATTTTTGAGGTTTTGTCAATCTCCCCTCCTGGGGAGATCCCCAAGCCGAGAAGGGAAAGTTTCCATACAGCGCCGCCGCGCTTGGAGTTCCTGGAACAGGAACATTTCCAGAATCTTATATCCCAAGAATGGGAATCGCCTTGTAAGCTTAAAGGGATTCCAGGGGCCTGGGAATGGAAGTACCCTTTCCCTCCTGATGTGGTTAATTTATGGTCAGCTCCCCTGGTGGTGGACGCACCGGTTATAGGGGTCACAAACCCCCCTTTTATGACTGCTCCTTTTTACCGTACCCTTCGGGATGCCGAGGACCGGCGCATTGACAGACTGGCTTCACACGCCTTCTCGTGTGCTGGGACGGCCCTGCGCCCGGTATGTGCCGCGGCCATCACTGCGGTGGCCGCCAGGACTCTTGTCAGAAAAATACTAGATCACCGCCCTGAGGACCTCCCTTGGGGGGTGTTTAATGCGCTATCAGACTGTGAAGCGTTTGTGAAGTTTATTCTATCGGCACTGGATGACACCATTAAGATGTGTGCTAGAAACTCAGCCCTTGCCGTTGCTATTCGCCGCCTGGTCTGGCTGCGAAAGTGGGGTGCTGACAGAGCTACGAAAAAGGCTCTCACTTGCCTCCCCTTCAGAAGACGGCGGATATTAGGGGCCCGCTTGGACCTTTTTGGAAAAAAGGCTATAGCACCCTCGCGCAGAAGGCCGCTCCGGCCTCCACGCGGCAGGGTCACCCCTCCACCTCCCTACGTTAGTGTCAAACGTGAATCTGAGGTGTGTTTTCAGCTGTTCGGTGTGGATTTCCAACATGGGGTGGGCAGGCAGCGCCCTGGGCCTTCTGGCAGGACCAAGCCCAAATCTGCCCAAACCTCTCAAGCATGAAGGGACGACTGCCGCAGCTGTCTCACATCCAGGAAGATTCCTTTTCCTTCTGGTGGTTCAGGGATGTAATCCCCCTGGACACAGGATGGGTTTTTGCTGGGCGGTCCCCCTCAGTGATTATCAGGGTGCTTCCAGCCCCTGTTTTGCCTTCTGAAATTGGCGCAGGCCGGACTGGGCCTACAGTGTTGGGCGCACTTGCTGATTGCCCTTAACGGCATGGGGCTATGGCCCCTATATTATCTTTCCTCCCCCCTCCACAGTATGAGGTAGTCTGGACCGCGTTGGCCTATGGCAGGCTTAGCAATTCTACCTTCACAGGTAGTACAATATGACAACTCTGTCTTAGGTCACGGGCCCCCTGTGCGGGGGAGGCTTTCGGCCTCTGGCGAAGTACTAGATCTTCTTAGTCTCCCCTGGGTCTGCTGGACGCCAAGACTATTTCTAGACAGTGTCGCAGGATCAACCCTGCGGATTGAGGCATTACTTGGGGCCTCTCTCTCGTTCCCAGGCTTCTCGCCTGGCGCGACTGGGGACACGCCGGGGGGGGGCGTCTGCGTTAGGACCTACCGGGGCGTCTTCCTTACTCCCCAGTCTCTGCATCAGACCGAAGTGGATCGGTTGGCCGGCAGTGTCCCCTGGGAGCTACTGGATGGTTACTCAGTCTCCTCATTCCCTCATGGTCCCTTATCCGCTATCCCCCATCCCTGGGGATCGGTTCAGGCTTGCAGCCTTCTTCTCTGGCAATAGGGGACCCCTGGTTACGTGGGCTCTGCCCCCCTTTACTGACGCCTTACCTTTACCAGGCGGGATGGCAGCTGGTGGGCCCTTGGCGGCACATCAAGATGATGTCACGTACATACTGAGCCCTTGGGCTCTTCGGCGCAGTAGGTTGCCGAATCTACATATGTCCCAGCACCCCGGTGCTTGGTCTGTGCTCATGCCTCCTTGGTAAGGTGGTTCCTTCTGAGCTTCCCATATGCAAGGGCCCCGTCAGGTTTAACGGGGGAAGGGAAAATTCTTCCACAATCCCCGTGGTTTTTAGGTAGGCCCCTAGAGGGTCCATCTTGCCTGCTGGGGTTATTGAAATGGTGGTCCCTCGTTGACTCTATGGTTGGCATTCTCCTCCTTCAGGACCGGTCGGTTTATTGGGGGACTCCTGGTCTGTTGAACGACAGTGGCCTGTTTTTAATACTGGTCTAAAGATTGTGGCAGGTTGCTACCTCTGGAGGGTCCCTGATCTTGCCTTGGGCGGGGGTCTACTCCCCCTGCTTCTCAATGGATGCCCTTAGCGGCAGGTTATACTATCCCGGTGTTGCCCGGGGAGCCTAGCGTGGCTCTGTGGGTCTCCCTCCTTGACACAGGGGCTCTGCCCTTGTTTCTACTGTCCCAGAATATTCTGACTCCGGTCAGGGGGGCTGAGTATTTAGGCATAGCCTTGTTATTTAATATGCCTTCTCTTCATCACCCCACTTGTGGGTTCTGCGCACGGTTGGCCTGATAGAGAGTCCCATGGGATCTATGGCCTGGGCGGCCTTGGGAGTAGTGGTTCGCAGATGCCTCTCTGAAGGCTGCTGAATTGTGATATCTCCTTCTGGAGTGCGGTTCTGCCCTTATCAGGTCTCTTCCTGTTTCCAATATAGGGTCTCCTGTTGAGGTTTGACAGCTGATTCATTCACCCCTTGGTGAAGGCCCTTATCTTCTGGGTGACTTAGTATGAGAGGGGGCTGGGAGCTAGCTCCCCAGCTTCCCCTTCCTCCGTCTATGGGGGCTTTGTGGCATCTCATATTGATTGGCATGGGCCTTAGTCCCTTCCCTGTTAGATGTTCTCGGTTCCCAGGACCTTTAAAGTCATTACAGCGTAAGTTGGGGTTGGCTCCCCATCTGGGGACTCTGAAGGTGTAGGTTTTGTCCTGGCCTTCCTGCAGGAGTCTGGTTCTGTCGCCCTTGTAGGGAATTCTGTTGGGGATTGCTTAGCTGCATCTCCCCAGTAGTTCCATGGCCCCCGTGGGGATCAATTTTCAGTTGTACCCTGCTGACTTCCTGGGGACCCTGCCTGGATGCTGCCTCAACTGCCCTGTAGTCCAGCTCATTTCTCTGGGGCCTCCTGACTCCGTCAGGTACGTGCCTGAGACGATGGATCTGGTTACTTAACCCTGGCTCGTGGATATATATATATATATATATATATATATATATATATATATATATATATATATTTTTACAGATATATACGGCTACAAACACCCCATGCTTGGGGGTGTTTCCTCTTACGCGGGGCCTCCAGTCCAGGTGGTCTGTAGGATCTTTGCTTCAGTCCCTTAGTCTAGCCATGGGCTTATTCTTAATAACGCTAATATGAGGGCCTACATCCCTCTACAGGTATTGCACTTCTCCCCACGTGGGCCTTCTTGGCCTTTAGGGGGACTGCTGTTCTTGGAGTCTACAGGCACCTCTTTATGTATGCGCCTGCTATTTATTTCCAGTGCCATTGTGCCTTTGGATTAATCCTTCTGGATGTCCCCTGATTCTGGGGAAGCCTTGGCTTCCTGATAATTAGAAGTCTGTATTCCCGCCTTGGTCGGGTGACCTGTTTTCTGTTTTCCTTTGGGGGTGTTACGAGTGTTGCCACAAGGCTTCCTTGCCTGTGTGCTGGTTGGGTCATTACACTGACCTCTGTTTCTTTCAGGGGAGCGAATCTTCCCTTTTGCTGTTTACTCCGTTATCTGGGTGCTTGGGTACCACTGGCCCTTCAGCACCAGGGTTTTTTCTCTGTTAATTCAGTTACTAGTCTTATGGCCTGTCTCTGTTCATGCCTTCATGGTCCTGTTATGAGACTGACGTTAGAGCCTTTGCTCATGTCATGCCTGTTGCAAGTTTTGCAGGTGACAGCGCCTTTACTTTCCACTGTGCCTTGTTTTTTTCTGGGGATCCCACCCTGCTTATGGACACTGCTATTGGATGTCCCACATGTTATTACTATTAGGGAGCAGGACGTGCTGTATGCTTAGAATAATACAACTCTGTGAAGTACTCACCTGTAGAGTTGGTATTATACGCATACAGCACGTCCTGCTCCACCCCACCCTGGTTTCACTTATTCTGGATCCCCTGTATGGTGATTGTTATCATTAGATATTGTTACCAGTTATTCTGGGTGGTTTGTTCCTCCCGGCTTCTCTTCTCACTGCTTTTCAATGCTGGGGATTTGTGGGAGGTCCCTCGGTATATGTAGGGCCGGGAGGAGCTTGTTTTCTACATGTCTGCAGTGCACGGCTCCTGAGGCGGAGGATTACCCACATGTTATTACTATTCGGGAGCAGGACGTGCTGTATGCGTATAATACCAACTCTACAGGTGAGTACTTCACAGAGTTGTATTATTGGAAACCCTCTTCTTGGGCCCTTATACTCACTCCTCTGATCTGGTTGACCCACAATGCCTCCTCAGCTAAGCTATATCGGGATCAGGGTGGTAAGGGTAAGCGCCAGGGTCCTGGGGTGCTTTGGGGTGTCATTGGCACTGCAGGATTTTGTCTGGTGAGCCTGATTGGGGGTGACCAGGGAAATTATTTTCCCTTTTTATTGTTCTTTTCCTTGTGTTTATGGTGTGTGTTACTTCACTCGCCTTTAAGGCATGGAGCTAGGGCTGCAGCTTCCTTCCACTGGCAGCGAGGAAAGATCATTGTCCCGGACATCGCCTTCGGGGATTTTCGGCTAGGCTGATCGGTTCTCCTCCGGCTCACATTGCTTCTTGCCGGCCGCTGCCTTTGGATGATATTCGGCTTGGCTGAGCGGTTCTCCTCTGGTGGCAGCTTTAAAGTGTACTTTATGGCTAAAGCAGTGATCAGCTGACGCAGCTTCTAAAAGGCAGCGGACAGGACTCCTCTTTAAGGAAGGACATGGTAAAGGTAGGTAGTATCCTCAAGTTACAAGATTGAATTAGGAGCCAGACATCCTTGGAGATTCTTTTGATCAGAGGTATCCTGAATTCCACAGAAAGCAAGCAATGAGATCAGCTCTTTTTAGAGTCAAGGGCCTCAACAAGTTCGTCCTTCTGAAGAAATTACGCATGGAATCTTTAAGATCCACAGTGATGTCACACCCGCCTGGAGATTTAATGACCACAGTGGATATAAAGGATGCGTAACTGCACATTCTGATCATTCTGGGTCATCAGAAATGTCTGCGGCTGCCTCTTCAGTTTGTGGCTCTGCCCTTTAACCTATCGTCAGCACCAAGGTTGTTTACCAAGGTGTTGGCAGGTCTCTTGGCTTTCTATGTAGTCAGGGGATACGTATAATCCCCTACTTAGACAATCTGTTGATAAAGGCCCCATCTTTTCAGGGGCTGGATAGTCTGCTATCAAAGATCGAATAGCATTCCTTCCAGAGTTTTTTTTTTTTTTCTTTTCTGGGTATGTCATTGGACACTTCTCAGGTCAAGTGTTTCTCCTGGAAGAGAAGAGACTTTTACTTCAGGCCAGGGTACAGGGTCTCTTGACCCGCCCTCACCCGACGATTCGTCAAGGAATGCATCTTGCTGCGAGGCAGTGCTCTTGCACAGTTTCACACGTGACACCTGCAGATGGAATTGCTCTCGATTTGGGATCAGGACTCTTACACTCTGGATCACTCTTTTTGACACAGCCAACAAGACAGTCCCTAACCTGGTGGCTGGGTTCTCAGCCTTTTCAGATAGGCAAATTCTTCCTTCCAGTACAGTGGAAGATCATCACTAAGGACGCCAGTCTAACAGGTTGGGGGGTGTCATCACAAGCAATCCAGGGACAGTGGAGTCCGGAGGAGAGCAGGCTCCCCATAAATATTTTGAATTGAATTGAGAGAGATTCTATTGTGTCTCAGGCATTGGACACCCCATCTGAGGGGGCATCCCATCTGGATTCAAACAATCGGAGGTGGTTGCAGCGGGGGGGGGGGGGGGGGGGCACCAGAAGCAGGTTACATGCATCTCGGCAGTACACATACCAGGAATGGACAACTTGCAGGCCAATCATCTCAGCAGAGTGGTCCTGCATCAGGGGGAATAGTCTCTCAGTCAGAGGGTCTTTCAATCCCTATGCATGCACTGGGGGATCTCAGATGTAGATCTCTTTGCATCATGGCACAATCGAAAAGTTCAGAAGTTTGTGTCCCTGTCCAGGGATCCTCTAGCAATAGCAACAGCTGCTCTGAATGTGGTCAGCATTCAAGCTTCTTTATACATTCCTACCAATTCCACTTCTGGGTCGAGTTCTACAAAAGGATAGCTCGCGAGGGAGTTCCTTTCTGGTAGATCCTTGGTGGTCAAGGAGAAGCTGGTTCTCAGACTTAAAGCGGACCTTCACTCTGAATAAGAGTCTATCTTATATGTTTCCCACACCCTGTACATACAGATTGTCCACATTAAAAATCATCCTACCTGCATCTACTGCATGTTATGAGCCTTTAAACATCCAAGATGGCGGCTTATGGAAGCCGCCATCTTATCAGGCAGCCTGCAAACAGGAAGTGCCTCCTGACTGTGCTGCTCTGCATTCTGGGACTGCTGACCTTTACCTGACCCCAGCTCTGCTCTGTCTGAGCAAAGCACAGCTATAACCAAGAGTCAAGATGGCGGCGCCCGTATCCAGAGTTGCAGCCCAGTGGGGGAAAGAATAATAAGTTAGTGACTAAAAACGTAAAATATATTAATTTTAGATGCCGGGGAACCGTGTTTTAAGAGTTTGGGCTTTTCATTAAATCACGCTGAAGGTCCGGTTTAAAAAGGATGTCAGAATGTGACCCGTGGAGGTTACCCGATGATACAGATCTTTTTACACAGGGGCTTCTAAGGCATCCCAATTCTTGAGTGCTGGCTTTGATGGCCTGGCTATTGAAACCTCTATCTTGGCAGTTTTTTTCTGCCAGAGTTATCCAGACTATAATTCAGGCCAGGAAGAGGTCTTCATCAATGATCTACTAAATAGTCTGGCAAGCATTTATCGCTTGGTGCGAATAGAGAATTTGTTTGTAGAACCTTTCTGTTGCCAGAATATTGAGCTTGTTGGAGAAAGGTTTTGATGAAGGTCTGCAATAGAGTGCTTAAAAGGACAGATACATGGTTATCTATCTTTTTTCAAAAACCCATAGCTGTGAATACATTTATCAAAACTTTTTTTTTTAGAGGAAGTCGCTCATGTGCAGCCTCCTCTTAAGCCACTTCTGCCAGTTTGGGACCTGATCTTAGTTTATCAGCTCTTTAGTGTCCTCCCTTTGAGCCAGTGGCAGATGTGTCATTAGGTTAATGACTCTTAAAGTTATCTTTTTAGTGGCAAGCACCTCAGTAAAGTGGGTTTCTGAATTGGCAGCTTTATCGATCATATTTCCTTATTTAGTACAAGGATGCCGCTTTTGGTAGGAAGATATTACATTAGTAAACTAAATGGTTTTGGAATGTCTTATTCCTGATAGAAAGGGATAAGGTTTTTGAGGATTCCACCTGAATTCAGGGTAATGCTTTTGGAGATCCCTATCATTACTGAATTCTCCTGCTGGCCTGAAGTAAAATGGAAGAGAAAATATAATACTGTGAGAACGCCTCCCTGGCGGCTGGTTATACTGCTTTTCAATTAAACTGGATTGGAGGAAGTTGGCCAGAAGGATATTGGCCGGGAGGATGGGCCACGCCTTTTGTCTTGCAGTCCACGCCCTTCAGCCGAGAGGTTAATCCTATTGTTACTGAATTCTCCTGATGTCCTGAAGTAATAATGGAAGAGAAATCAATTCTACAAGTTAGTTCTCACAGAATTATCTTATTCTTAGTATACAGTATGTCCTGCTCCAGATAGAATACTTACTATCGGGTATTACTCCGCCAGATGGCGCTGGACTGCAGAGACATCGAAAATAGGCCCCTCCCGGCCCCTCAAATACCCGGGACCTCCCACAAATCCCCAGATTTTCTCTGCAGTCTGGACTGAGAAGGACTAGAGATGGCTCTCTCTATTCGCAGGTGAGCGGGGCTATTAGCCTGCGGCCCTGTAGGACTATTCCCACCAGTTCCTGTTCTCGTTCCCACCCAGCCTTGGCTGCGCTGGTCGGGTGATGGTAGGCAGCACCGCTGTCAGGTGCTTAGGAGCGCTGCTCCACCGAAATCCCCCACCAAAGGGTAGGCGGTACAGGCATATGGTGAGCCTCTATGGGATGCCCCTACCGCACTATTGCCCCTGCGCAGTGGGCCCTATGTTAAGTGGCCGCTGTCCTCCCTCACTCTCCTTGTAGCCTTCGGGGAGAAAGGGGGGGTGTGTGTATGTATATACGTGTATTGGCTTTGTGCTTTATTTCATTATGTTTTGTGTCAGCCGAAACGCTGACTTGCTTTACTATTCTGTACTTAAAATTGCCGCCGCGCGCCTTTTGTCACTGTTCCACGCTTGGCGGTGGCGTTACCTCAGGCGCCGGCGCGCCATCATTGGCTGGTTGTCACGTGTTGGCTTTTGCGCTCTTCGGGGGGGGCGGGGCCCGTCTCTTGCGCGTTCCGCGTCAATGCTTGTGCGGGCCCGCCCCTCGAGGTATACCGACGCCATTTTGTCTGCTTGGTCGACTTATGGCTTCTCCCGGCCCTCTATTGGTTGGTTGACTTGTGAGGCCTAGTGTAATTACTCCCACTTCCCTAGCGGGTTATTGGGGCATACAAGGTTGCTGTATAGCGTTAATCCCTATCGGCCTATAGTGCCGCTATAATCACCATATGGAGGCATCTCAGGATAATGTGACCGGGGGTTCCTTCGGGACAAGCCCGGCTGTGTGTAGCGTGTGGGGAGTCTCATGTTGACGCTGGCAAGGCGCGGGTCTGCGTACCCTGTGCTGAGCAGGTGCTTGCGCTGCAATCTGGCCTTCCAGTGGCTGGGCCTGCACCTCGTTTCACTTCACCTACCCCCCCAAGCTTAAGTCTCACTCCTACTGAGTTGCATACAAGTGGGGATTCTCAGCCTGATGTGTCTTCTAGATTGGCTACTGTTGAGAAGTTAATTGCTAATACCTTGGTGCTTAAGGCCCCTGCAAAAAAGCGGCACTTAACGCCTAATGTCACTTTTTTCCCTATGGAAACTGATGAGTTTTGGCATCTTTGTGGCTATACCCCTTCGGACGAAGGGGAGCTATTCTCCGACTCAGGGTCATCTGATGAGAGGCCCCAGGGGTCATGACGATTCTGGCTCTGACCCCTGGGCCCCGGATGATACTGATAGATTGCTGACCCAGATTTTTGAGGTTCTGTCTATTTCTCCCCCTGTTGCGGCTCCCAGGCAAAGGGGAGAACTTTTCCATACCGCTAAGTCACGTTTGGAATTTCCTGAGCAAGCACATTTCAATAACCTTGTGCTCAAGGAATGGGAACGCCCCAGTAGACTTCCTGGTGTACCTAAGAGTTGGGATAGGATAGGAAGTATCCCTTTCCTGCTGATGTGGTAAGTGTTGGTCATCCCCTCCCGAAGTGGATGCCCCGGTCCTAGGGTTATCTAACACCTCTGTAATGCACTCCCCTGATTCTACTACCCTGAGGGATGCTGAGGACCGGCGCATGGACCAGCTGGCGTCCCATGCCTTTGCATGTGTGGGGACGGCGCTGCGCTCGGTCTGTGCCTCGGCCATTACTGCTGTGGCCATTAAGACCCTGATCAGAAGTATACTTGATGGTGCCCCTGAATATTTGCCTTGTGAGGTGTTTAATGCACTCTCCAGTTGTGATGTTTTTGTAAATTTTGTCCTCTCTGCCTTGGATGACACCATTAGAATGTGTGCCAGGACGTCTGCCCTTGTGGTGGCTATACGCTGCTCGGTTTGACTACGCCAGTGGGCTGCTGACAATGCTTCCAAGAAGGCTCTCGCTGGTTTTCCCTTCAAAGGACTTCGCCTGTTTGGGGACCGCCTGGACCTTTTTGCTAAGAGAGGCAGGTTACCCCAGCGCAGCCGGCAGCCTCGGCCCTTTCGGGGTCAGGGCTCCCTCTCCTCCCCCTACCGTGGTGCCAGACAAGGGAGGAGGGTTTCCTTAACTGGGGCCCGAGGAGACTTCTGGGGTAGGGGCAGAGGACGTGGATGTCCTGGCTCCTTCTGGGGCTCCAAGCCTAAGTCCTCTCCCAAGCCCCCTCAGGCATGATGGGGCGCCCTCACCCATCCGTGTGGGGGGACGGCTTCAGCACTTTGCTCACGTCTGGAGGCTTCATGTCTCAGACCGGTGGATTCAGGAGGTAGTGTCCTCCGGTTACAAGATAGTTTGCTGCCTGGACGCTCCCAAGATTCATCAGATCCCGGATGTCTCAGGACCCTGTGTTAGCTCAGGAGCTAGTGCAGGCAGTGCAAGGCCTCCTGGAGCTGGGGGTCATCTGCAAGGTCCCTTTTAGAGAAAAAGGCAAGGGCTTCTATTCCAACCTATTCACAGTACCCAAAAAAGATGGGTCACTCAGGCCCATCCTGGACATCAAGGATGCTTACCTTCATATTCCTGTATTTCCAGGTCATCAAAGGTCCCTCAGGTTCGCTCTGGAGGATCAACACTACCAGTTTGTGGCATTGCCCTTTGGTCTCACCTCAGCTCCCAGGGTGTTCACCAAGGTGCTGGCTGGCGTGATGTCTCTGCTCAGGTATCAGGGCATCCACGTGCTGCCTTATATGGACGACATTCTCATCACCTCCCAATCTCTACATCAGGCAGAATTGGATACTCAGCTGGTGGTGTCCACCCTGGAGTCATTTGGATGGGTGATCAACCACCCCAAGTCCTCACTGTCCCCCTCCTTGGTGACTCCATTCCTAGGAATGATTCTGGATACAGTTCAGGCAAGGATTTTCCTTCCTCAGCAGAAGGTGGACAGTCTGATTGCACAGGTCCAGTTCCTGCTATCTTGTCATCCCTCCATCAGGCAGGGAATGCAGCTGGTGGGCCTGATGGTGGTGTGCTTCGAGGCGGTCCCTTATGCTCAGTTACACTTGAGGCTTCTGCAACTCCACCTCTTGTCAGAATGGGACAAAGATCCAGCGTCCCTGGACAGGGTCTGTGTGCTTTCCCCCCTGGTCAGGAGGTCCCTCTCGTGGTGGATGGACTCAAGGAACCAGTTAGGGGGCAGATCCTTTCTTACCCCTGCCTGGGAGACGGTCACCACGGATGCCAGTCTGTCAGGTTGGGGGGGGGGGGGTTCTGGAAGTTCCTGCGGTTCCAGGGGAGGAGGCCCACACACCTATCAACGTCTTGGAACTGCGGGCGATCAGGTTAGTTCTGGCTCAATTGACTCCTCACCTTCAGGGCCTGCCTGTTCAGGTGCGCTCGGACAACCAGATGGCAGTTGCCTACATCAATCATCAGGGAGGGACCCGGAGCAAGAGGGCCCTCCAGGAAGTGTCTCTGATCCTGACCTGGGCGGAGACCAATGTTCCCTGCATATCAGCCGTGTACATTCCGGGGGTGGAAAATCTCCTGGCAGACTCTCTGAGCAGGACCTCTCGCCAGGGAGAATGGTCCCTATGCAGCAGGGTGTTCCAATCTCAGTGTCACTGTTGGGGCCAACCAGATGTGTTTTGATCTGTTTGCGTCCCGTCACAATCTACCGGCCTTTGTCTCCCTGTCCCAGGATCCTCTGGCCTTGACCACGGATGCTCTAGCAATGTCATGGCAGGACTTTCAGTTTCTGTATGTCTTCCCTCCATTCCCCCTGCTGGGCAGGGTTCTGCGCAAGATTGCTCTGGAGGGGGTGTCAGCAATTCTGGTGGCCCCCAAGTGGCCAAGAAGAGTGTGGTTCGCAGACGTGGTGCAGCTGGCAGTAGATCAGTACACTCTGCCCATGGTGCCAGATCTGCTCACTCAGGGCTCCCTACGCCATCCCAATTTACAAACCTGGCTGCTGAAACCTCCATCTTGATGGAGAAGGGGCTGTCTTCCTCGGTTGTTGATTCCTTGATAAAGGCTAGGAAGAAGTCTTCTTCTTCTATTTATTACAGGGTTTGGCGTGCCTACATTGACTGGTGTGAGTCTAAGTCCCTATCGTGTGTTCTCTATTCCCAGGATTCTGGAGCTCCTACAGCATGGGTTGGAGATAGGGCTCCAACTGAGTACTCTGAAGGGTCAGGTTTCTGCCCTGGCTGTTTTCTTCCAGAAGTCCTTTGCTCAGCATTCTCTGATAAGGACTTTTTTCCAGGGGGTGACTCATGTGCATCCCCCACGTAAGCCTATGGTGCCTGTTTGGGATTTGAACTCGGTCTTGTCAGCCTTGCAGGGTGCTCCTTTTGAGCCTGTGCAGGATGCTACCCTGGCCATTCTTACTCTCAAATTTGTCTTTCTGGTGGCTATCACCTCTGTTAGGCGTGTGTCTGAGTTAGCGGCACTTTCCATTCAGCCCCCTTACTATGAGAGACACCAGGACAAGGTAGTGTTTTGTTTCAAGCCAGATTTTCTGCCTAAGGTGGTGTCTGCCTTTCATTTGAATCAGGACATTGTTCTTCCTTCATTGCGCCTTAATCCTAGTAATGCTAAGGAGAGGGTCTTGCATTCTTTGGATGTGGTTAGGTGTCTGAAGTACTATCTGGTGGCTACTGCACCTTTCAGAAAAACTGATGCTCTTTTTGTGGTCCCTTCTGGTCCAAGGAAGGGTTTGGCTCCTGCCAAGTCTACTATCAGCAAATGGATCCGTCAGGCTGTTATTCAGGCCTACTCTGCTAAGGGGAAGAATCCTCCCTTCCACCTTACTGCTCATTCTACTAGTGCTATTGGGCTTTTCAGCACCAGGCTTCTGTTGAACAAGTTTGCAAGGCCGCTACTTGGTCCTCTGTTCATACCTTTTCTAAGTTTTGCAAGGCTGATGTTAGGGCCTCAGCTTTTGCTGCTTTTGGCCGCAAGGTTCTGCAGGTGGCAGTGGTTTAAACTGTCTGTTGTTACCTTTTTGGGGATCCCACCCTACTTTATTGACACTGCTATTGGATGTCCTGATAGTAAGTATTCTATCTGGAGCAGGACGTACTGTATACTAAGAATAATACAATTCTGTGATTACTTACCTGTAGAATTGGTATTATGAGTATACAGTACGTCCTGCTCCACCCCACCCTTGGTTTTGCATTATCTTGGATCCCCTGTATGGTAATTGTTATCATTGTTATAGTTACTAGTTTGGGTTGTTTTAAATTCTCCCGGCTTCTCGTTAACTGCTTTTCAATGCTGGGGATTTGTGGGAGGTTCCCTGGGTATTTGAGGGGCCGGGAGGAGCCTATTTTTGATGTCTCTGCAGTCCAGCGCCATCTGGCATAGTAATACCCGATAGTAAGTATTCTATCTGGATCAGGACGTACTGTATACTCATAATACCAATTCTACAGGGGAGTAATCACAGAATTGTATTTTTATGCTGGTCAGAGAAGGGGGTGGCAGTTTCCCTGATTGGTGCTTTCTCTGCCTGGCGGTGATGAAGCTGCGGGTTTTCCTGCTTAGTGCATGTGTTTAGCTGTTTAACATGCACTATTTTAAAGCTATACAAGATTTAAATTTTCTGGACTCCCTCTATTGGATACTACAGAGGGTTAAATGATTAACAACTTAATAATATCCCAGACTTTAAGGATGAATTGTGGGATAATCCTTTACCTCACTCCAGACATGGCGGACCAGGCAAAGGAGGTTGTATTTATTTCTGCCCCTTTATATAATTGGAAAGCTTTGCTTTGGATCAATGTAATCCAGATCTCAATCCTTCGGTAATTCTGTCGTCCGTACACTCTGGGAAGAAGAGGTCAAACTCTGCTCCGGTAAGTCCCTTTTTATTATCTTTATAAGTCATGATTCGAAGACAGGTGCTGATGCCTAGGCTTCTGTGGTCTCATTGATTGGAAGCTCTGCAGGTGAACTGACACATATGCTGCACTGATTACAGGGCTGATTGCACCTGTACAAAGCCTGGCTGGGTTACACCTTGTTGTGAGTTTTACAACAGGCTAAGCAATTTTGTTACCTGGCTGAATGCAGAGATGGTAAAACATTATTGTATGAGATTTTGCTTTACAATGAATGCAAGTTTGTGGAGCCCATCATACCATATTGCTATACACTATATGCTGCTCCATCAGGAAGGATAATTTGATAATTTGCAGGAGTTAGGGAATCCTTACACTCGCATACATAGGCTACAGTATATATATATATATATATATATATATATATATATATATATATATATATATATATATATATATATATTATCTTTTTGTTGCACTTCTGGCTTGTATACAAGATTTAATAGTGTATTACTTGTTGTGCGCTTATGTAAAGTCTACCTCGTACAACACCATATTACCTAAATAATGGCGCTCTCTAATAAGGCACATAATGATAATCTTTATTTTTATAGGTTAGATCCAGCTTTACATTTAAACCGGAACAGCAGCTGGCACAGGGGAGAAAGAAAAATCCCCGAAACTCACTTACCCCATCAGCATGCATAATACTGTTGCATTATCAGCACTTATTTTTTCTCTGTTGTTAGTCATGTGTGACTGTTGGTCTGCTTTAACTTTATTTTTTCCTATCCCGGGAAGGGCAGGTTATATATAATATTTAGCATATATGCAGCAGATCAGGTACAGGTAAAGCTACAGTCCTGTTGGAAGACCTTAGGTTCCACCAGTGTTATATTTACCACTGGTTAAGAACCCCTGATTTAAGGCATTTCTTTGGTAATGCTGGTAGTTCATTCTCTTTTCATTATACAGTCAGGATGAGAATCTGGTTTGGCCTGCATCTGACTTGAGGTGTATTATGTTTTTTTGTTCTTTTTTACCCTTATAAGGGAACATAACTTGGGAGTGGCATTATTTTGGCAAGTCATGTGGCTGTAGTATCTTACTGTACATCAACAAGGGAAGGATAAGGTTATCCATCTGGTTCTTCCGGTTTGTCTGTCTTCCCTTTGGCCTTGTATCTCCCTTGGAGCTCCCAGGCTCTTCGCCAAGGTTCTGTCAGATCCTCTGGCAGATTTTAGGCATAGAGGGATCGGGATCATAGCTTATTTGGACGATCTGCAACTCTTTACCCTAAGCCAAGATACATTTCCTTAGGATCCTTATGTAACAAAGGGGTTGTTGCTCTGTCTAGGGTAGGTCCTGAATTACGAGAATCCAGTCTAGTTCCGTCTCGGGTCAGGACTTGCCTAGGGTTCGAGATCAATTCGATCCTACAGAATATTGTCTTGCCTTCCCAGAAATATGGACCCTCCAGGAAGCATTTCAGGGATGGCCCTGTTGCATCCGGTTCATGAGCGTCTTGGGGTTTTTTGAACCCCAATCTTTCCAGTAGTAAGGTGGGGTCAGCTACTCTCAAGGTCTCTCCAGCATCATATCTTGAGCACCTGGGACAAATCTCCAGAATCCCCAGAAGATGTGAAATTCTCAAACCTGGTGAAGAAGTCACTGGAGTGGTGGGTGTGCGAGGACAGATTTTGTCAGCAGTAGGCCTTGGAAAGATCCCATGGACCAAACTGTAACAACAGACGTCTCCTTGTGGATTTGGGGAGCCCATTTTGGGCAGATGGTCCAAGAAAGCTGAGTCAGTTTTTTCTCAAACCTAAGGTAATTGATAGCAGTTAAAGAAGCCTTATTCACCGTCTCACACCATCCGAGGGGTCGACATGTTCAGATCAGAACAGACAAGACAATGACCTTGTCCTATTTTTAATCAACAGGGAAAGACAAGATCGCCCCAACTCCTGGCAACGGAAATTCTGCTTTGAGTAGAACAGAACCTGCTTTATTTGTCAGCCATTCATTTGAATCAATTGGCGGACTTTCTAATTCGCTCTCCTCCACAAGGCAGGATGGTCTCTGAACCAGGCAGTGTTTGATCAAGTTTGTGTCCTGATGGGGACCCCAGAAGTGGTTCTCTTTGCTTCAGGGAAGAACCACAAAACTGAAAAAGTTTTTTTCTCTAAATCCCTCTGACCCGGCTCCGGGAGTAGGTGCTCTGGCACATGAGTGGTCATTCATTTTTTGGGGGGGTGTTTCTTCCATTTAAAAAGCTTTCTAAAGTATTAAACAAATTAGCAAGCCAGTCAGCCAGACACATATCTGCTTCTGGCCCCCTGGTGTCTAATAGAACATGGTTCACAACCCTGTCCATACAGGAGCCTTGGAGGCTTCCAGCGAGTTCGGATCTGCTATCTCGGGGACCAGTGCTTTGCTCGGATCTCCAGAAGTGGTGTATGATCCTGTGGACCGTGAAGTCGCTTTGCTTCTTAAGATAGGGTTTTCAAATAAGGTTATCAAGACCCTTCAATCATCAAGTAAGAAAGAGGGGACAAGGAAAATGTATTCGAAGGTTTGGAACATCTTTGGAATATGGAAGATTCAAAACAGTAAGCCTGCATCTAACCTTCTGGATGTCCTCAATTTCCTCCAGAGGGGAATTGATTTGGGTCTCAGTGTCAGTACTTTAAAAGTACAACTGGCAGCTCTGTCAGTTTTCTTGGATAAAAGACTATCATTTTTGTTACTGGTCAGACGTGTTCTCCTAGCTGTAGGGAGATCTAAGCTGGTCCGCATGATGATAGCACCTCAATGGGACCTAGCTAAAGTCCTGACAGCAATTACGGCTCCTGCTTTTGAACTGATTTAGGACTCCCCTATTAAATTCCTCACTTGGAAGGTACTATTTTTGGGGGCTATTACCTTAGCATGCAGAGTCAGTGATATTCAGGCGTTATCCTGTCGTCACCTCTTTCTTCAGATTTTTTAGGATCAGGCAGAATTAAGGGTGGACCCCTGCTACCTAAGCAGATATTTTCTGACTTTCATAGAATTCAGGAGATTGTTCTTCCATCTGCAAACAGTAAAGATTCTTCGTTGGATAAATATTTTGTCAGAGCAAGTCTTCTGGAATACCTTTGTCAAACCGAGGATTGGAGGAAGGCAGATTCTCCGGTTTTTCTCAGGTTTGAGAAAGGGCCATAAAGTACCAACCAGTACCAGTAGTCAACTTTGGCGTCTTGGATGAAGAGCACTATCGGTATGGCCTATAATGGATTCCAGGTTCCAGGGGAGATTACAGTTCACTCTGCGAGAAGTGTTTCTACATTTTGGGCGGAACAAGCGGGGGCCTCTATTGAACAGATTTGAAAAGTGGCCATCTAGGTCTTCAGCCAAGATTTTTGTGAGGCATTATCATTTGGACTTTATAGGATCAGTCCTTTGGCAGAATTGTTCTTTGAGCTGCATTACCCACCCAATAGAGCTAGATCTCGGTTAACTCTCATGTGTATGCTACCTGGAGTATGTTTCGAGAAAAAGAGTTAGTTATCTTTTAACTTCTTTTCTAAACATCCAAACGGGCAGCTTACAGGGTTTCCCTCCCTTAAGTTATCATTGAATGTATTTTCATGCCTATTTAACCAGTACTGTTTTGTTCTGTCTTTTTATCTTTTTCTCTATAACAACTGGGGACTGGGAGGAGGAGTCAAAGTTTTATCTAATTCTGGTGGTCAGGTGTTCCATCTTGAAGGGCGGAGACACGAGGTCTCATGTGTATGCTGCCCAGAGGATGTTTAGAAAGAAATTACTAGGTAAAGGTTTTTTTACCTTTTGCATGAAAAATCCCTTTATGTCAAAGCAACAGAACTTTTTTGAAGATTATTATTATTATTGTTTATTTATATAGCGCCATCATCTTCCGTATCGCTTTACAAAGTAGTAATTACAGACAGGGCAGAAACATACGGTACATATACTAATTCAAATGCAGTTGTACAGAGTTGACAATGGATATTCTGAATACAGGATACAATTGGGGAGAGAGCCCTGCCCTTGCGAGCTTACAGTCTAAAGGAAGAGGGGTGAAGACGAGGGGGAAGGATCACAAACAGTCAGTATTGAGCTTTGTGCAAATGTATCCATATTGCTTTCAAAATTCATTTTCATATTGAATTGAGAAAGTCATTTGGATGTTTTCAATAAATTTCTTCAATCAAAACACAAGAGTCAAAGTCAGCGTTGAGTCAAAGCAAGTCCATTTGTTTTTCTACAGATATACCTTGACCAGTCTGAATGAGTACCTTCACAGATGAGATGTATATCAGGTTTTAATAAATCACTTTGGCTTTACAGGTTCTAGCCTCTCTTATTATACGTTTGGCATTGGCAGAGACATTTTGTCTGAACTGTGGAATATTGGCACTGGATGAACCTACCACTAATTTGGATCGGGAAAATATTGAGTCTCTAGCTCATGCATTGGTTGAGTAAGTCTAAAAATGCAATTTTTTTCTTATGTTATTCCAACAGTAGATTTAAGACAATTGGAAAGACAATGAACTATGCCAAAACCTGTTTTTACACAAAGCAGATTTCAACAGGAATTCAGTTTCCTAAATGTCCTTCAGTGAAATAAGATTGTTGGGTCTATTAAAGTGGACCAACGCCCTCCTCGGCAAGGGTGTTGGTGGCCACCACTATGTGACAGCCTGGAGGGGCATCCAGAATGCTAGAGCCCCCCCTTGTGCTGCCCATGTGAGCGTTGGCAGGCAAATGTGGTGCTGGATTCCCGGCGGGGAGTGAGAGGTAAGATTTATGGGGGTCCTGGGAGGATTAAGTGCCCTGCATTTTGGATGCCTCCATCAGCCTGTCAGATAGCTGCGAAGCTGGTGGCTATCAACACCCCAACCGTGGAGGGTGTTGGTTCACTTTAAAATGTTAGGGACGACATAATTAATGATGCCTTGCTTAGCAGCGCTGAAAGGCTGAACACGGAGTAAGGTGAGTTCTTGGACGAGGGGTTCTCTATGTTCCCATTCAGCATTGCATCTCCTTGTTACCCCTAGCAGCCAATGAGGTTCACAGGGTGGTCTGGTTCACAGTGAAATTCACAGCCAGGTGAGATTTCTCACTCCTATTTTAGGAGAGAAAACTGCCATTCACTTTCATTGTTTACTTTCAAATTCAGAGCCAGGTGAACATTTACACCTGTTAGACATAGAAAGTCAATGGCAGTTTTCACTCCTAAAATAGGAGTTAGAATTCTCACCTAGCTCTGAATCTGATCTGAATCAGATTTGTGTTGAGATGGGAGTAATGGAAATAAACGACTATCACCAGGTGGCGCATTAACATAAGTGCTCAACAGGAGGCTCTTGTACATACATCCCTGTCCCGCTTCATTCATTTCATAGGGCAGTTTTTACTCACTATTCCTTCATGAGGAGCCAGAAATGATGCCAGTGCAATGAAACATGCCTCCTATTGGAGCAGGCACAGGTGCTACACATGTGTGCAGATCTGTCCTGTCTCCTGTTGGCTGGAGTTCTACTAGGAAAAGGTGAGAATCTTTTTAATGCAAGGATTAGTTATGGCGTAAGAGGATTCATTGTGGTAGCTCCCCTCCCTTAGTCAGATGGCGAATGAATCCAAGTTTTTTGGGGGCTCTAGGGATTCCCCACACACAGAAATAAAGTCTGCACTCACCACAACCAAATGTCATAAAAATATCAAATTTATTGAGACTCACAAAAAAGCTATAGTACAGTGAGGTTGATTCAGCATCAGGTGCAAAAAAAACACCTGGTGTTTGATGTACCTTTGGTGTAAAAAGTGTACTTTAAATAAAAAATGAAATAAAAGTGCTCGCTTTGCATCGAGTGCTAAAATGAGCCTTGTGTCATTGACCACAGTGTCAAATGGCTGCCCCTCGGCATCATTCAGAGGAACTATCTCGTCCAGTCACCGAACAGGGACTTTGAGCTGATTAGACAGAAATATTAACTGTTAATATTAAATGGTTGGAATTGTGTATTGTTGTATTGTTTAAAGTACAAAAAAATCAGTTCTGCAATTTTATTACAGGATAATTAAAAGCCGGTCAAGACAGCATAATTTCCAGTTGCTTGTGATTACACATGATGAAGACTTTGTAGAGCTCTTAGGACGCTCAGAATATGTGGAACACTTCTACAGGATTAAAAAAAATATGAATCAATGTTCTGAGATTGTTAAGTGCAGTGTTAGCTCGTTGGGATCTTATGTTCATTAAACATATTTTTAGGATTACAGTTTTTCTGTTTATAAAAAGTTTTATTTGGGTTTTGCAAATTACGGGGCACCCATGCCAGAGTTCACATTTTAAATGCACAATAAAATAAGAACATGTTATAAATGTGTGTTTTTTCTAATGATTTAACATTACAACAGACGTCATTGGGGTTATTAAATGCAGGGGTCCATCTACGGGAAAACCTGCAAAAAGCCTGGATCCCCCAGGTCAAGCTTCATAAAATTGTCACCTATGATTGGCTGATGAGGTCACTTGGTGCCACTGGCCAATTGTGGGTGCCATTTTCTCTTTGGTAAGTGGACACCTGTAATGTGACCTCTCCATCCAGTGTCTATTTGCTGGAGATAGTGTGGAGAAAAAGGTGAGTTTACTCCCCCATAGCTCTCCTGACCCTTGCACTTGTGTATGTCTATTCTTGGTGTGCCACACACCCCGCTTCACCTTTAATATTCTTCACTTATTGGGTTAACTCACCGCCAGGTGACGCTGTGCAGAGAGGAAGTCTTGTAACGAGCCCCCTTCCGGCCTATATATACCTGGTACCTCCCATTTATCACCAGTATTTTTCTCTCTGCTTGACGACAAGACAGAAGATTGAAGTCTCCTGCTTACAGGTAGCCGGGGTCTTACCCCGGCACCCCCTTTTGGTCTATTTCTGCCCGGTTTTGATTGTTTATTACCTTTGTGGTTTAATGGAAGCCTCCCAGCCTAGGCTGCTCACTGGGCAATTGGTAGGCGGCACTATAGGTGCCTAGGAGCTTATCTCCTCCGCTCGACCCCCTCTTTTGGGGGCAATGCGGCTATCCGGCATGGTGATCCGGAAATGGGATGCCCCTGTCCCGAGGGGCCCCTTACTCTCCCGTTACGGTCCCTTCACTGGGGGGGGGGGGGGGGGGGGTAGAGGGATGTGTATTGTGTGTATGATTTACTGTATGTTCATGTGTTTTGCTTATTTCAACGTTGTCAGGCTGCACTGCAAGTGAGTGTGCATATGGCCTGACTTTGATTCCTCCTTATATGGCAGTCTCTGTTTTGCGGGCTGCTGCTGCTGGCCTGTAGAGCCAGAGCTTTGGGTCAGCTTTAGCGGTGACCGGGGCGGGCTGTATGGTGTCAGGCTTGCTTTTGGCTGCCTGCGCTTTTCTCACTTTATCCAGCTCCCCTCCCCCCTCCGCTTTTCTCCTTTGTTTTAATCGGCCACTCCCGCCTTCGCTGACATTTTCTGCCTGTCTCCACCGCCTCTTTGGTCGGGTGCTGGGCTTTTGTAACCCTTACTGGGGCAGGTAAGCGGCCTCACCTGGTGTGGGTTTGACTGTTTATTAAAAAGTAATATATTTAATGGAAATATACTTTTGTTTAAAAAAAAAAAAAAAAAAAAAAAGGAAAAATATATAAGGAGGAAAATCAGAGGCCAGTTTTATTGCCTCTTCAAAGCACTTGGTGCTGTGTATGTATGTTATATTGCATGTTGCCATTGGTTTCTGGGGGTTTTTACTGTTGGTTTGTTTTTTCCCCACAGATCCTGGGATTCCTTCAATTAGTAGCCTCCCAGTTCTTTATTGCCTGGCTAGTCTCTTTTTCTCCTAAATTGGGACATATTTATTTATATATACTTGCGTATATATATTTAAAAAAAAAAAAATAATAATAAACATTTTTTTATACTATTATTTTTTAAGGGGGACCTTTATTATCATTAATTAAATCCTCCCTCCCGGGACATTAACATAAAGGGGCATCCCGGGTGGCTTATGCCTTAAACCCAAAATTTTGCGAATACTGTAAATCACCACATGGAGGCTTCCGATATTACCTGAAATGGTTCTTCTGGGCCATCTAGGGTGTGTGGAGGCTGTGGGACTCCGCTCCCAGCTGATGATGTTGTGTATGCATTCCTTGTGCAAAGCAGAGTATTGCGCGTCAGTTCCATTGCTCCGGCTGCTGGCCCTTTGCAATTCCCATCATCCCCTACCCCTCCCTCCCTATTCCGGACCCCGCGTGACATTGTCAAGAGTGGGGATTCGCAATCCGAGGTGACGGCATGGTGGCCAACCTCGAGAGAATAGTTTCCGTTACAGCAGGGTTAAATGCCACTGCGAAACGGAAGCACCTGACTCCTGTACCTCCGGCTTCACAGGATGATGTATGTGAGCCTGTGGTTTGGTCCGATTGCTCCCTGGACGAGGAGGGAGAATTGTTGGTGGAGTCAGATGAGCCTGCAGATCAGCTTGAGGTTGATGCTTTGTCTGCAGGGGGTTATCGTGACACCCCCTCCATTCCTGCTCAAATGTTTGAAATTTTGAATTTAGATCCACCTGAGCCTGTCACCCTGCCAAAGGGTCAGTGCTTTAATGTCCCTCAGCCGCCTTTGGTTTTTCCCAGGCAACACCACTTTGAGAAAATTGTGCTCAAGGAATGGGAACATCCCATGTGGTTAACTGGAATTCCTTCCAGTTGGGAGAAACGTTATCCTTTTCCGCCAGAATTGGTGAAGCTTTGGTCGGCTTCTCCTGGCGTCGGTACCCCTGTACTAGGGCTCTTCAGCACGGCTATGGTGCAGTCTGCTGAGACTACTGCCCTTAAGGATGGTGAGGATCGTCGGATTGACCAATACGCTCGCCATGGTTTTAGTTACGCCGGGTCAGCGATGCGCCCGGTGTGTGCTTCAGCGCTTCTTCTATTGGCGGTTAGATCTGTAATTCAGGGTCTGTGTGTGTGGATCTTGATCCCACTTGCAAGGAGCTTATTGCTCTCAGGCAGTGTGAGTCTTTTGTTTCCTATGTTCTGTCCGCTCAGGTCGATACGCTGGCTATGTGTAGCAAGACAGCTGCAATGCTGGTGTCTATTCGTCGGGCAGTATGGCTGCGTCAGTGGTCGGCGGACGCAGCTTCTAAAAAGGTGCTCGCAGCTCTCCCCTTTTTGGGGTTGCGGCTGTTTGGTGATAAAATTGATTCAGTTGCCAAAGGTGGTAAAATGGCCCAACGTAAGAAGCCTCGTCGTCCCTTTTGGGGGGCAAGTTCTGGTAGACCTTCCTTTCGGGGATTCAGAGCGGGTAGGGGGGTTTCCTTTCCCGCTACCAGAGGTGCAGGTTGGACTCGTGGGAAGGGCCGTGGCCATCCCACTCAGTCCTGGGGCACCAAGCCCAAACCTGCTGATAAGCCCGCTCAGCAATGAGGGGCTGCCCTCACCCGTGCGGGTGGGGGGATGATTGCGACACTTCTCCCAGGTTTGGAACCAGAAGATTCCAGACAGATGGATCCGGGAGGTAGTGTCATCCGGTTACAAACTGGAGTTCGAGTCTCGCCCTCCTTCAAGGTTCTTTCGCTAAAGAATCTGTTAGAAATGGCGGTCATCCGGCCGGTACCACGCTTAGAGATGGGCCTCGGTGTGACAGACTCTATGCCTTTGGACTTTAAAGGCACTGTTTTTGCATAGACCCATTACTTTCATTTTCTTAAGCAGGTTACAGACTGCCATTGTGTTGATTGATTACGTCACAGACAATGGCATTGTTCTGATTGATTGTATTACAGAGTTCATCTTCACCCTCAATACTGAGTTCTGTCTCTTATTGGGGGAAACGCTATATTACAATTCACTAGCCCTTGTAAGGGCTGTTCCTGTTTCCCTCACGGATGACTCTGGAATTCCTGCAGCACCTCTCACCATTGGAAAAGGACGTCTCGGGCGGTGAAGCCCTCCGGCGATAAGGGTTATCGCTACACTCGGTTTCTACTCCAATCTTTTCGCAGTCCCCAAGAAAGACGGGTCAATTCGTCCCGTCCTGGACCTGAAATTACTCAACAAGTTCATCCGTTTTAGGATGCTTATCTTCATGTTCCCATCTGCCACGTTCATCAACGTTTTCTTCGATTCGTGATGAAGGATCAGCATTTTCAATTCGTGGCACTTCCGTTTGGCCTTACCTCGGCTCCAAGAGTGTTCACCAAGGTGCTGGCAGGGGTGATGGCCATTTTTCAGATCTCGGGGCATTCGTGTCGTACCTTATTTGGACGACCTTCTCATCATGGCTCCGTCACTCGATCAATCGGAGACAGACACCAGGATGGTGGTCTCCACGCTGGAAAGCTTTGGTTGGGTGATCAACTTCTCCAAGTCCTCCCTCGCTCCGGCTAGGGTGGTGTCCTTTCTGGGGATGCAGTTGGACTCTCATCAACACAGAGTGTTTCTCCCCCAGTCCAAAATTCATCTGATTCAGGAGTTGGCTCGGGTCCTACTCTCCAATCCTCGGCCGGCCGTCCGTCTGGGGATAAGGCTGGTAGGGTTGATGGTTGCCTCCTTCGAGGCAGTTCCTTTTGCTCAATTTCACACGAGGACGCTTCAGCTTTATCTGTTGGCGTCTTGGGACCGGCAGCCTCGTCGCTGGAACAGCCCTTCCAGTTGTCCTCCCGGGTCCGGCAGTCCCTCCAGTGGTGGTTGGTCTCGACCAATCTCGTGAAGGGCAGGTCTTTCCTGACCCCCCTTTTGGAAATTGTCACCACGGACGCCAGACTGTCGGGATGGGGCGGATTCAGGAAGGAGCTGCAGTTCCAGGGGCAGTGGGGGCCTCAAGAGGCCCACTTACCCATCAATATTCTGGAACTGAGAGCCATCCGTCGGGTTCTTGCTCTCCTGACTCAACACGTTCTGGGCCTTCCGGTCCAGGTGCGTGCAGACAATCGAACAGCGGTTGCTTACATCAATCATCAGGGAGGGACTCGCAGTCTGAGTACTCTCAGAGAAGTGTCCCTGATCCTGACCTGGGCAGAGGCCCATGTTCCTTGTCTCTCTGCGGTATACATTCCAGGAGTGGAGAGCCAGGAAGCGAACCGCTTGAGCAGGGGCTCTCCCCGTCTGGGAGAATGGGCTCTCCATCCTCAGGTGTTTCGCTCACTGTGTCTCCGATGGGGGACACCGGAGGTGGACCTGTTTGCCTCTTGTCACAATCCCAGGCTCCCGAACTTCGTGTCGCTCTCCCAGGAACCTCTGGCTCTGGCAGTGGACGCCATGTCCCTGAGCGGGGGGGGATCTGGGATTTCTATACCTGTTTCCTCCGATACCCATGTTGGGCAGGGTGCTTCGGAAGTTGGCTCTGGAAAGGGTGTCCGCCGTTCTCGTGGCCCCAAGCTGGCCAAGGCGAGTGTGGTTCGCAGACATCGTTCGGCTGGCAGTGGACCAGTTCGTTCTGCCTCTTCGGCCCGATCTGCTCACTCAGGGTCGGTTGTGTTACCCCAATTTACCAGCGCTGGTTTTGACGGCCTGGCTGCTGAAACCTCCATCTTGAAGGAGGAGGGGCTTTCTGACTCAGTTGTCAAGACTCTGATCAGTGCCCGGAAGAGGTCTTCTTCTATCATCTACTATAGGACTTGGAAAGCCTATATCGCTTGGTGCGAGATGAGATCTTTTCCTTGTAGGGTCTTTTCGGTCTCCAGGATTCTGGAGTTTTTACAATCAGGGCTGGACTCTGGTCTTCAGCTAAGTACGTTGAAAGGGCAAGTTTCTGCTTTATCTATCTTTTTTTCAGAAGCGTTTTGCGCTTCAGCCTTTAGTTAAAACTTTTTTCCAGGGGGTTACGCATGTGCCGCCTCCCAGGAAACCATTACTCCCGGTTTGGGATTTGAATTTGGTTCTTTCTGCTCTTCAGGCTCCTCCTTTTGAGCCTTTGCAAGATATTGCTTTGTCTACCCTGACTCAGAATATTGTCTTCTTGGTAGCGATCACTTCGGTCCGGCGTGTCTCGGAGTTGGCGGCCTTGTCTATCCAGGCGCCTTACTTTGAGAGGCATCAGGATAAAGTGGTCTTTCGGTTCAAGCCAGACTTTCTTCCTAAGGTTGTTTCTGCTTTTCATTTGAACCAAGATATTGTTCTTCCCTCCTTGTGTCCTAATCCTAAGAATGACATAGAGAGGGTTTTACATTGTTTGGCTGTAGTACGCTGTGTTAAGTACTACTTGATAATCACGTCTCCTTTTCATAAGATGGATTCCTTTTTTTTTTATGCCCCATGGGCCTAAGAAGGGTTTGGCACCAGCCAAATCTGCCATTAGCAAGTGGATACGTCAGGCCGTTACTGCGGCCTATTCTGCTAAGGGGAAAGTTCCCCCTTTTCGTATCACTGCTCATTCTACTCGCGCCATTGGGGCGTCTTGGGCTTTTCAGCACCAAGCTTCTGTTGAACAAGTTTGTAAGGCCGCCACTTGGTCTTCTGTTCACACTTTTTCTAAGTTTTACAAAGTTGATGTGCGGGCCTCAGCGGATGCTGTTTTTGGCCGCAAAGTTCTGCAGACTGCAGTCATTTAAGTTATGCTTCACCTGGCCTTGAGATGCCCATCCCTTGTGGACACTGCTTTTGGATGTCGTGAAGAATATTAAAGGTGAAGCGGGGTGTGTGGCACACCAAGAATAATACCATTTTGTGAGTACTCACCTGAAAAATGGATATTGTTGGTGTGCCACACACCCCGCTTCACTCCCACCCTTTTCGGTATTCCGAATCCTTTATATGGTGAAGCTTTTATTTATATTGATTTATTTTGAGGTTACCGTTAAAATACTGGTACCTTGTCTTTCTGCTTTTTAATATACTGGTGATAAATGGGAGGTACCAGGTATATATAGGCCGGAAGGGGGCTCGTTACAAGACTTCCTCTCTGCACAGCGTCACCTGACGGTGAGTTAACCCAATAAGTGAAGAATATTAAAGGTGAAGCGGGGTGTGTGGCACACCAACAATATCCATTTTTCAGGTGAGTACTCACAAAATGGTATTTTGTGCCTGCTGCTCTGGCTGGGCTGCCTTTCTCACCCTTGCCTGCACAGGGCTGACATCGGAGGACCCATCACGAGGGGGCCCTGGTTGCTGGCAGCACCACACAGTTTTTTGATTTATCATGCAGCTGTTCGCTACTGCAGCATCACGGCATACTGCAAGCTGCAAACTTTTTCCACTTATTTTTATACACTTAGAGTTTGAAAAGGGATGTTCTGTCCTCCAGACATGATGTTTTTTCTTTTACAAAATCTTTATTGACGTTTGCACATATCAAACAATACATATGAAAACATTTGTACTGGTATACAAAGGCTAGCACGTAGGCTGCTGATATTTTCGTGTACATTTAGACGTAGTAACTCTCATCACAGATCAATAACAGGGTAAAATTATTTCTTGGTGTTTGATAAAACATGTGTTCAACAGTAGCTAATGAAGCAATTATTATGCAATTATAGCATGAAACATTATGAAACTGAGTATCTGCAAGGAGCTTATTATATATTCTCATGGGGACAGAATGTACTATTATTTGCCATACCAAGCACATACGCGTGCGTCAGCAAACATCAGTTTAGGGAACTTGAAGAGGAGGATTAGGGTTGGATGCACGAGGAGGGAGGGGAATGAGGGGGAGGGGGGGATTAGGACACCTGGAAATATAGTCGTGTGATATCATGACAATAAGTTCGGGGGGCAGGGGTGTGATTAGGGGAAGGGTGTAACCCCTAAATTCCTGAATGTCATACAGGGAACACAGGGTCCGTCTGACCTATCGGCAGTTCTAGGTAACTCAGCCAAGGGTCCCAAATCTTCCGAAAGTTATCATATCTATCCTCAGAAATTGCCGTGATCTTTTCATTGCACATAATATCTGAGATTCTGCCCAGAATCTCAGGCCAGGAAATGTTGGGGGACTTCCAGCTCCTAGCTATCGTGGACCGTACCACTGATAACATATGTTGGACTAGTCGCCATTCTGACTTAGAAAACGGGCCAGATTTAAGTGAAAGGAGGGCCTCCCATGGGGTTCCCACTACCGGGGAGTCCAAAATGTCCGATATAAGTTTATAAATTTTATCCCAGGTATTTCGGGCAATCGGACAGTTCCACCACACATGGAGCATTGTGCCCTTATCCGGACATCCTCTAAAACATGAGGGGGAACTGGATGGAGAGAATCTATGCACTCGGTCCGGAGTAAGGTACCATCTAAACATAAGCTTATAGGCACCCTCCTGAATCAAGGCATTGCGGGATGTTTTGCTTGTATGCCGCCATATAGTTTCCCAGTGTTCTATCTCTCTCTCCAGTCCCAGCTCTCCCTCCCACTTGACCACATATCCATGTTTCATTGATGGGGGGGGGATATTAGCACCGCATATATGCTAGAGATTAGACTCCCTGCAAAGTGATCCAGAAGGCATCTGCTCTCAAAATCTGTTGTCTTATAAGGTGGAAGTGCTCTCTTCAATATGCTTTTTACAAAATGTTGCACCTGTAATAGCCTGAATGTTTCAGAGGGTGGGAGGTTTTCCCCAGGCGTCAAGTCTTGAGCAGATTTTATGCCATAAGGGGTACAGAGTTTGTCTATCGTTGTGAGCCCTCTCTGCTTCCACCATTTGTATCGCGGTTGATGTGAAAGGCCCGGGGGGAATGTCGGGTTACCTAACAGTGGGGAGGCCGGTAAGTGTGGGGAAGTGAAGATGTGATTTATTTTGTCCCAGATGGATAGGGAAAAATCAAGGATCCTGGGTGTAATTCTGGGCCTTTTGTTTTTAGGGATCCATAGGAGTGAGGCTGGCGATACTGGGTTACAGCTAGCTATATCGTTATTAACCCACAGTGGTTTGGAGCATGGGGTGTGTAGCAGTACTAGAGGTGCTACCTGGGCTGCAATATAATACTTATGAAGAGAGGGAAAGGATAGGCCTCCAACTTCTTTCCTACAGTATAAGGTGGTCTTCTTAATCCTGGGTCTAGTTTTATCCCAGGCAAAGGCCAACATTTTCTTTTGGAGGGTATCTAACACTCGCTTCGGGACCTGAACAGGGAGCACCCGGAAAAGGTATAAGATTTTAGGGAGGAAAGTCATTTTTAGAGCGGATATGCGGCCCAGCCATGTCATGCGGATATGCCTCCAGGACTGTAATAAATTATCTAACGATTTAATCATTTCCGGATAGTTAGCACCATAAATTCCATCATAATTGTCCGTCAAATTAATTCCTAGATATGGTAACTTTTGTGCCCATGTCCAGGAAAAGTTCTGTGATAAGGTCTGTCTAGTCATAGCCGATAGTGACACGTCCAGGGCCATAGATTTGGATGAGTTGAGCTTAAGTCCAGAGATTTTAATGAAGGAAGATAGTATCCTAAGGGCATTAGGGACAGAGGTATGCGGAGATGTAAACATAAGCAACATATCATCAGCAAAAAGGGACAATTTGTTCTCCATTCCTCCCCCTTGTATACCCTTGATTGAGGGGTCCTGTCTCAACTTCTCAGCAAGTGGTTCGAGTGCTAGGACAAACAAGAGTGGGGACAGCGGGCAACCCTGTCTGGTACCCCTTTTAATTTGAAAATCTGGAGAGCTGTAGCCTAAATATTTAACATGAGCTCGTGGATTGGCGTAAAGGGCCGAAATCCACGATAGTAACCCTGGACCGAACCCCCATCTCTGCAGGGAGAAACATAGGTACTGCCAAGACAAGGAGTCAAATGCCTTCTCTATATCTAGAGAGAGGAGCATTCCTTCCAGTTTGCGGGCATGGACCCCTTCCAGAAGTTGCCGAATTCTCCGGACTCCGTCGCCTGCCTGTCTTCTAGGGACAAATCCCACCTGGTCCCCATGTATGATGTCCCCCAAAAACACATTTATTCTATTAGCCAGGACCTTCGTCAGAATTTTCAGGTCTATATTTAACAGAGAGATAGGTCTGTAGTTTATCCAGTTTTGGGAATCTTTCCCCAGTTTAGGAATCATTACTATAGATGCTCTCAGCATCTCCGGATCCATAGGGTTACCTTTCTTTATGTAATTGAATATCCTTGCCAAACTAGGGGCGATAATGGGGGCTAATTTCTTATAAAAGAGGGGGGTAAAACCATCAGGCCCTGGCCTTTTACCAACTTTCAGGGTCTTTATTGCTTTCAGGATCTCTTCCACCGTGATATCCTCATCTACCTCCTGGCTATGTGCATCAGAGAGAGGAGGGATGTTGACATCCGTAAAGAAGGCCCGAAGCTGATGTTCATCTAAAGAGGGGGGGGGCATCATATAATTTAGCTAATCCAGTTGAAAATTCTCCCACTATTAAAGCAGGTTTGTTTGTAATCACACCCTTCCCTGTCTTTAGTCTTATCGGTTTAATTACTTGGCTCTGGCATTTTAGTTGTGAAGCTAGCAGAGATCCAGGTTTGTTTGCTGAAATGTAGAACTTCTGCTTGGATCTTCTGTATCTACCTTCAGCCTGTTCTGACTGCAGGAGGTTTAGCTTCCTTCTGGACAGCTCCAGGAGGCGTAGGTTATTTTGAGTAGGACGAGACTTAAAGTCACCTACGGCCTTTTCATATTGGACCTGAAGTTGCCTGGACATGGCTGTCCTCTCTTTCTTTTTCCTGGAGGCCAGGTCTATAAAGTATCCTCTCATCACAGACGTGAAGGCCATGGTTGGAGCTACCCCTGAGTTTTCGTTCTGACGAAAGTACTCTGTAGCCACCTTGTTGGACTCTTCCACCAATTGCTTAGAAGAGAGCAGGGAGTCGTTCAGGAGCCATGAGGAGGGTTTGGGTTTAAAGATCAAGGACCTGCAGGTGATAGCAACTAGGTCATGGCCAGACCAAGGTATTGGGTGTATACTGGCATGCTCCACCTGTGGGAGGAAGGCGGACTGTATGAATATGTGGTCTATTCTGGTTGAGAGCTTATGCGGAGCCCAATAGTGAGTATAATCTCTTGAGTGTGGATGTAATTCCCTCCAGGCATCCGACAACATATTTTTTCCCATCAAACTCGCAAAGGTTCCGCTATCCTTCACAACCTGGGTACCAGGGGGAAGGGACCTATCTAGGTGGGGATGTAATGTTAGGTTAGAGTCTCCACACAAGAACGTCACCCCTTTTTGATGATCACTCAACAGGGAGCATATGAACCTCAAGAAGGGAAGTTGTCCAGTATTGGGGGCATAGTAGGTAAGGAATGTTACATCATCGTCCTCTGGGTCTGCTATCTGTTTATGACACGTGAACGGGATGCTGTTACGAATTGCGACAAGGACCCCTCTCTGTTTACTTTTGCTAGTGGCTTGGAAGAACTGGGAATATTTATAATGGACCCTTTTCGGGGATGATTTAGTTGTAAAATGAGTTTCTTGAAGGCAGACTACATCTGCATGTATAGAATCAAAAAATTTGAAGGCTCTAGACCTTTTGTTAGGGGAGTTGAGGCCCTGGACATTCACCGAAGCTATCTTAAGTGCCATGGTCTATAAGAAGTGGTGTAAGATACCATAAGCAGGATGATACAGAGAACCAGGTGGACCTTTCCCACGGGGGATAAAGGCACATAGGGGGGTAAATAGGTACAGTGGAAGGAGGGGGTGGGAGGGGGGGATAGTAAAAAAAAAAAAAAAAAAAAAAACTGTAAGATGAAACATCATAAACGATGAGCATACACAAAACAATTTGTGAGAAGTCTTCCAGACCTCTGGTAGGAGTAATTCCTCCATACTGGAAGGTTTGGAGTACGCTGGGCCTGATGGGAGGCCATACTGATATCGACTCTAAAGATGGTGAGTATTTAGCATTACATTTTTAAGAGAAACAGTAAACTGTGGTGTCACAAGGGGGGGGGGGGGACACAAAAAATGGGCTGGGTATGAACAGCCAGTTCCAAAGAGAACGGAGTTCAATCCTGTGAGAGAAAACCACCCCCACAGTGCAACACCTTTCAATCGGAGAAAATCAACAGGTTGTATAACAGTTATAAAACAGCTAAGGGAAACATATTACCAGCCAGCGGGCAAACTAGGAGATAGAGGCACCGGTATAAGTTGGAGTTCAACCGACGTTTCTAGGTGATAAACTTGAAATTTCAAATGTTCAGCTCAAACATAAGCTAGAGAAGCCAGCCTAACGGGTGACCCCTAGGCCTCTCAAATCTGGAGGTGGTGTTTAGCCTGGAACAAAACAGGAAGGTCATCCCAAACCGGCACGGGACAACCCAAGGGGCGCTGGGTCACCAGGATGGCCCTCCAGTCCCGGACCCGACAAAAACAGCTGCACATGAGGAAGTCTCATCCATTCTGGACCGGGTGAAACATCTGGGATAGGAGGCGCTTCATCGCCTGGGAGTCGGCTGTTTGTTTGCTCTGCTTCGAGGAGGGGGTAGCTTGTGTGTTGCTGCGGCGAGCTGGTTTAGGCGTTCTGGGCGTAGTGGGGAGCGAATGGGCAGTGGTGTCCACTTCAGGGAGGTGGAAGTCCAGTGATTTGAACTTGTCTGCTAGCTCGGAAATCGAGGAAGCCTGGATAAGCCTGCCTTGTGCTGTAAAAGAAATTCTGAAGGGGAAACCCCATCGATAACGTATACCTCGGGCTTGAAGGACTTGGAGGTATGGTCTAAAGGATCTTCGCTTGAGAATGGTAATCTGAGAGAGGTCTGCGAAAATTTGGTAATTGTGACCTTGGAATGAGAGGGGTGCCTTATCTCTAGAGGCAGCCAGCACCGCTTCCTTTGTGTGGAAATAGTGAAACCTCACTATGATGTCACGGGGGGGGCGTCGGTGGGTCTTTTCGTGAGGGCCCTGTGTGCCCTATCAAGTTCCAGGCGTTCCACTGGAATGTCCGGGACAAGCTCTTGTAGGAGTGCAGTTATAGATCCCATTCCATCCTCCCTGGTCTCGGGTAGGCCTCTGAACTGCAGGTTTGATCTTTTATTACGATTCTCAAGTTCCTCGTTCTGGCCCTTTAAGACCATTATCTCTTCCTGCATGTTCTCTAATAGGGAAGCCTGGGCGCTTAAAACTGTCGTTGCATCATCCATCCTGGTCTCCAGAGCATCAGTTCTGCCCCCCAGGTCTCTGATTTCTTTCAAGACAGCCTCCGTTTGCTTAACCGGCACCGCTGTTATCTCCTCTCTGACTATGCTTCTGAGCTACGTGAGGATGTCAGAGGTGATGGGGCTCTGCTGGGCCTGCTGAGGTAAGTGCTGAACTGTCGTGGGAGATCTGGGCCAGCTGTCTGCTGAGTCCAGGGAGAGCTCTTCGGCTATGTGTCTTCCCCTGCATTCCTCCTTGTCAGATTCATCAGGGTCACGCTCCATAGTCTTGTGACAGGGCGCGCTCTGCAGCGAGAGCCGCCATCTTGCCACCTGCGGCCATTGATTTACGACCTTCTTTCGGCCCCTTCCTCCGCCCGCCAAGTGCCTGCATCTTGTCTCCCCGCTTGCCTGGGGGGGTGCGCCGTCCTCCGGAGCTGTCACGCCGCAGCCCGGGCTGTATTTTATGCTTTTATAAAGCTCTTGGCCTCCCGTCTGTGCGGAGCTGAGGAGCTACACGTCCATTACCCTCAGCTGCGCATGCGCACTCCATGATAATGTTTTTTCAACATCATTCATTCCATTGAATTCTATTGTGAATAATGGTTTAATGCATTTCTTATAACTTGGCGCCATCTACTGCCCATTTCTTATATCCGGTAGGTCAGTATGTGTTTTAAGGTGTTTCTGATTATTTAGATTTAACTCTGATTAGGAAGTTCCCTTTCCTGCCTGAGCAAAGACTTATGGGAAGGGGAAGCCCATTTCCTCCATTTTCTACATGAGACTCAGAGACTATCCACCTCCGTCTCACCTTGTAGAGAGCATTGCAGGTAAGATACTCAATCTACTGACAATGTATTGTTCCCAGCAGATGTGGGGACGTGTTATTTGTTTATATTCTAGTTTAGATTACCTTTTGATAGCTAGGCACAATGTAAGGTGACACGTCCATGCCGTGCCATGCTGCAAAAGCCTGATTATTGCTTATGCTATGTTGTATTGCAATTCATGTATATTAATGCTGGATTGTGTTGTGTTTGTTCTAGTTTTACCCCATCTCATACAACCCGTTTGTTAAAGCTACAAACTTCAAAATGGTCTCCTTATTAACCTGTAAGGGGGTGTTGGACTGACTTTAAAGTTGCACATAGATTCCGGGAATACATCGTAGTAGAAACAGGACAGTAAATTCATGGCTTCTAGCATGAAAATTCGAGTATTGGATACCGATCAGTAAAACCGCAGCTCCTAGCAAGACGGGTGCATCTTTGACTACACAGAAGATCACTTCAGGAAATGCAGTCACCTGTATACGATACCACAGTGAACAGCCTAGCGCAGCTTGTAGATTCCAGTTCTAGTAAGAGGAGGGCATAACTGATGACAGTATCACTACTACCGAAGCAGCACCCAGCATACAGCCACCACAGCGAACCCCTAAACAGTCAAATGCCTCCGGTAACCGAGCAACTCCCAGCAAGTAGTGGGGAGAGGAAGAGACTATACAGAGACCCTGCTACAGTCAGCGAAGCCATCTGAAAATGACTTAATGTGACCTCTACACAGTTGAGCCACACAAGATCCCAAATCAGTGGCTCTACCAAGTCTTCTATTAACAATGCTGCTACAATTGAAAAAGCTCTAGCTGTCTGGGCACGCAAAGGCAGAAATTGTGCCAAGGGAGAAATGTTGTTGAAAAAGGAGAAAGCTTGTCTTGAGGTTGAAAGAGAGCAAGAGAATGTATGCCTAGAATCAAAGCTAGAGAGAATTTAGAAGCAGACCTAGAGGGATGGCACTGCTGCTGCTGTAGCAGAAGCAGGCTATCTGGAACTTGCTGCATGCAAGAGAGAGAACTGCCGAAGAGGCCAGGTGCTCGGCATAGAAGAAGACTCACTCAAAATTCACTGCAACGAACATTGCCTCTTAACACTCCAGTCCACTTAGCAAATGCTCACTCTGCACTAGTGACAACAAATGTATTCTGTAAAACCAGCCAAGTACAACAGACGAAGGAAGCCAACCTTGAACCCAAGCACTCCAAGCAGGAAAACTTATACCAACGCAACCCTGATATAGTGATTTGCAAAGTAAGCAACCCAGCCTACATTTCAGCATCTGGAAATGTCCACGCCAAGAAGGTATGACACCAGCTGGCTGCAACCAGAGACTTTTGCCACCTGTGATTGCACACCACACACACCAGAACTCAATGAACTTAGCAATTAGCTCACGCCATGAGAGGAACTTGGCAAAGTGACTGGCGCTCTACCTTTCAGAATGTGACCAGAGACTTGGACTTGTCAAGGAAGTAGATGTCTGGCTTGGAAATGAGTCTGCGGAGCATGCTAACAGAATCGGAACCATAAACCTAAAATTCCCCCAAAAATCTAACCGGGGTTATCAGAAACTTGGAGAACGAAGAGACCTCTTAATGGAACTGCAAGTAGCCATTCACTGTGTTTTTTTACTTTGTTTGCACAGCAAGCAACAATTAGGAATCATCCTAGCTTCGATTTTAAACAGTCATATGCAAATCCTCCTGGTCTCAAGCCCCATAAAGCATTGGTGGCTGTTCATAAAACAAATTTTTCTCTTCCATCCAGTCCAGGCCGTCCCGATATTTTCACGGATGTTCGCCCCTAGGGGGCGCTTGACTGCAAGATCAAAGATGTAGCTCCTCCCGGCCGCTCTATCATTCCCCAGTTGTTCATCTTGCAGTTGGCTGCATAAGATCGTTAGTCACTCTCTCTCAGAAATTGGCAGCAGAGCGGGGCACCTAGCCTGTCGGCCGCTGCAAGACCCTATTCCCATGGATCTCGTCTGACCCATTCCTGCCTCCCAGCCCTTGGCTGCTACAGGGATCCGTGATGGTAGGGTGAATGCTGGGGTCTGTGGCGTTCAGCAGAGCACATGCTCTGGGCCGCAGACCTTCTTATCAAGGTAGCCGGCCACAGGCTTATGGTGAGCCTGAGGGAGAACCACTAATATGTATTTTCATATATATATCCCTCCCTGCCCACTGCTTTATTTTATGTGTGTGCATGTGTTTGGTGCGACTTGTCAGTGCGCTCCTCGCTGGCTGTGCAGCGAGGAGCGGTCTCGGAGCTTCTTACTCACCTCCCTGCGTTCCCCCGTTGGTGTGTCCGGGCCGCGGGCCTCCTCCGCACCGCTGTGTGCGGCGCTGGCTGAGATGGAGACGAGGGGAGGGCACTTGCACCAGAGGGGCCGCCGCCATGACAGGTGGTGTTTCTTGCTGCTGACGCGCCGATGGGGGGGCGGGGCCGGCGTCGTAGCTGACGTCACGCCGGTGACGCCCCCCGAGGATCCTTCCGGATTGCGCTGTTGGTGAGACGTGCTGCTGCTGTGCTGGGAGACAGGCGCTCTGGCCTTCCTTGTTGCGGAATGCTGGCTGTGATCCCTCTTCTCGGTTGTGGTGTCGTGAGTCCCTCTTTTGATTATTGTTGCACCTATGCCATATGTCTTCTATGTTAGGGCTTTTAAAGGTAATTGCTCTTTCTCTCTCTTTTTGTTTTAGATAGTGGGCTAAGGTTGAGGGTTGTGGTTCCTCCCGGTCCCCTTTATTAATTCGAGGGAGCCTTATTGAATATTACTATTCATAATCCCCATACTGGAGGCATCAGGGGATAGTGAGCCGGGGGCCCCATTTGGGCAGGACAGGCTCTGCCCCTTGTGCAGAAGGAATCCTCTGGGCGGATTCAGCACTATTTGTCCCACTTGCGCCAGAGGCATTGCTTTGGACCATGAGCGCGGGCGGTCGTTCCTGACCCCAGCCCTGTATTACCATCGGCCTCTCCGGACCCTCCGCTGCTGCGGTCGGCCCCTAGTGAAGGGGTAGTCAGCAAGGGGTCTCATACTGATTTTGCGCACAGGCTGGCTAGTCTCGAGAAGCAGATCTCGTTGACAGCCCCTAAGAAGGCCTCGAGTAAGAAGTGGTACCTGGAGCCGATTTACTCGGATGATGATTTTTATGATTTCTTGGGATCTGCGGAGGAAGGTGAGTTGCCAGATGATTCTCTTTCAACGGTGGAGTTTTCCGCTGGTGACAGCATCTCTGGTTCCTCCTCAGACAAGGATTCTTGCCTCCCAGACGATACGCAGAGTTTGCTCTCTTCCGTGTTTGATACCCTACACATTGTTCCTCCCAGAGCGGCTAAGAGGAAGCAGGGTAACTTATTTCGGCCTGAGAGGCAAAGTTAGGTCTTCCCTGAGCAGCCTCATTTTTCTAATGATCCTTAGGGAATGGGAAAGGCCCAAAAATTACCGTCGGTCCCTAAGGGCCTGGATAGGCGGTACACCTTTCCTGCTGAATTGGTTCGGTTATGGTGTCACCCTCCCAGGTGGATCCTCCCGTGTCAGGCTTGTCCAATACCACTGTTATGCCGTCACCTGACAGTGCTTCATTACGTGACCCGGCAGACAAGCGCATGGATCAGCTGGTATGCCATGGTTTAACCTTTGCTGGTGCTCTCTTTCACCCTGCGTGTGCCTCGGCAATCGTTTCAGTAGCCAACAGAAGAAAGGTTGAGACACCTTGTGGCTAGAGCTAAGGCTCGCAAGTGGGCGGAGGAGTATAAGGAACTCACGGCCTGCTTGGATTTCATTGGCTTTGTTGTTACTGCCATGGATGATGTGGTCAGGCTTGGCGCCAGAATCTCGGCCTTGCTTGTTGCTTTACGCCGCTCGCTCTGGTTGAAGCAGTGGTCGGCTGATGCAGCTGCCAAGAAGTCCCTCACAAGTCTACCGTTTGTGGGAAGCTGGCTGTTTGGGGAGCACCTGGACCTTCTGGTCAAGGATGGAAAGCTCCCTCAGAGAAGAAAGCCTGCTCGTCCTTTCGGAACCCCTCCTCTTATCGGTCCTTTTGAGGAGGAAGAGGATCTTCGTTTCCAGGTGGCCGCAGAGATGCCTGGGGCAGAGGTAGGTCCCGCATCCGGCCCAACTCCTACTGGGGAGCTAAGTCCAAACCCCCAGCCAAGCCTACTCAGGCATGAGGGGGCGCCCTCACCCATACGGGTGGGGGGGGCGGCTTCTGCTGTTTGCTCTCATCTGGAGGCATCACGTCTCGGATCGGTGGATTCAGGAGGTGGCGTCCTCTGGTTACAAGATAGAGCTGGCAGCCAGGCCACCCCCAAAATCCCTCCGTTCAAGGATATCACGAAATCCGCTAAAAGCTCAAGCTTTGAGAATGGCTGTTCAACACCTCCTGCGGATAGGTGTGATTTTCCTGTACCCCGGCAGGAACAGGGTTGGGGATTCTACTCCAACCTGTTCACAGTTCCCAAGAAGGACGGAACGCTACGGCCGATCTTGGACCTGAAGGGTTTCAACAGGTTTGTAAGAGTCAGGCATTTCCGCATGGTTGCGGTCGGCGGTGAGATGGCTTCGGCCCGGCGACTTCATGACCACGGTGGACATTAGGGACGCTTATCTGCACATCCCAATTTTCCAAGGACATCAGAAATTCTTGAGGTTTGCACTGGAGGATCAATATTACCAGTTTGTAGCACTCCCATTCGGCATATCCTCAGCCCCCCGTGTGTTCACCAAGGTGCTGGCGGGCATCATGGCCATCTTGAGGAGTCGGGGTATTCGTGTGTTACCCTATCTGGACGACTTGCTGATCTCGGCCCGGTCCCTTCAGGAGGTCGAGAGCGATACTCGGATGGTGTTGTCAACCCTGTAAGCCTTCGGTTGGGTAATCAATTACGCCAAGTCGTTTATCACGCCTTCAACAGTGAGATCCTTCCTGGGAATGACGATAGACACTGCTCAGGTCAAGGTTTTCCTGCCACAGCAGAAGGTTCTGGTTCTCCAGACGCGCAGTGCAGGCCTTGCTGTCTTGTCAACAGCCGTCGGTACGTCTGGGGATGAGATTGGTGGGCCTTATGGTGTCATGCTTCGAGGCAGTGCCCTTCGCCCAATTACACATGAGACCTCTACATTTGAACCTGCTGTCCGGCTGGAATCGGACGCAGGAATCTCTGGAACAAGGATTTTCACTGCCTCCCCTAGCCAAGCAGTCCCTCTTGTGGTGGTTGGACTCCCGGAATCTGCTGGTGGGCAAGTCCTTTCTAACTCCCCATTGGGAGATAGTCACCACGGATGCCAGTCTGACTGGCTGGGGAGGCATTTGGCAGACCCAGAAGATCCAGCGTCAGTGGGGTCCGCAGGAGAACCGGTTACCCATAAATCTCTTGGAGCTGAGAGCAATCCGGTTGGTTCTTCTACGCTTGACTCCCCATTTAAGAGGTTATGCGATCCAGGTCCGCTCGGACAATCAGACAGCTGTGGCCTACATCAACCACCAGGGCGGGACTCGGAGCAAGAGATCTCTCAAGGAGGTGACCCAGATTCTGACTCTGGCAAAGGAGAATGTTCCCTGCATCTCAGCAGTCTACATCCCCGGGGTGGAAAACCAGGAGGCAGACTCCCTGAGCAGGAGTTCATTGCGCCTGGGGGAGTGGTCCCTCAGCAGCGAGACTTTTCAGACTCCGTTGAGGTCAACCAGACGTGAACCTGTTTGCGTTCAGACACAATCACAAGCTTCCAAGGTTCGTCTCTCTCTCAAGAGATCCTCTGGCCATAGCAACAGATGATCCCTTGGATGGAGTTCAAGCTTCTGTATGCATTCCCTCCGTTTCCGCTCCTGGGCAGAGTGCTGCGCAAGATAGCCCAGGAGGGGGTACCAGCCATCCTGGTGGCTCCTCGCTGGCCGAGAAGGAGTTGGTTTGCAGACATAGCTCAGATGTCAATAGATCATTACGTCATGCCCGACGACCCAGGCCTTCTCAGTCCGGGGTCGCTGCGGCACCCCAATTTACGGACGCTGGCTTTGACAGCCTGGCTATTGAAACCTCAATCCTGACGGAGAAAATGTTATCGGCCATGGTTGTTCATACAATGATTCAGGCAGGGAAGAAGTCTTCTTCGATGATATACTACAGAGTTTGGTGGGCCTATATCGCTTTATGCGAGGCCAAGAGCCTTCCTTGCTGAAAATTTTCTATTTCTAGGATTCTGGAGTTTTTACAACACGGCTTAGACTTGGGTCTCCAGCTGAGCACTCTCAAGGGTCAGGTCTCGGCTTTAGCCATTTTTTTTCTAGAGATCCATTGCCAACCATAGGTTGGTCAAGACTTTTTTCCAGGGAGCTACTCATGTCCGGCCACCATATAAGTCAGTATTACCGGTGTGGGACTTGAATCTAGTGCTGTCTGCTCTCCAGGGTTCTCCCTTCAAGCCATTGAGCAATGCTGACTCTCAAAGTCAGTAGTCCTCAAACTTCCTCCTCAAGGGCCGAGACAGGCCAGGTTTTGCAGCTCTCCATGCTACTCCACAGGTGAATTAACTGGTGCTCAGACAGAGCTATAGCCCTAATTATTACATCTGTGCATCAGCATAGAGAGCTGCAAAACCTGGCCTGTCTCGGCCCTTGAGGAGGAAGTTTGAGGACTACTGCTCAAAGTGGTCTTTCTGGTGGTGATCACCTCGGTGCGTTGTGTATCAGAGCTGGCCGCGCTTTGTATGAAACCACCCTACTTTGAGTTGCACAGTGATGAGGTGATTTTTCGTTTTAAACCTGGTTTTCTGCCTAAGGTCGTTTCTCCCTTTCACCTTAATGAAGAAGTTGTTTTACCTTCCTTGTGTCCAGCACCGGCTAATTCCAAAGAACGGATCCTCGTGCTTTGGCTGTGGTCAGAGCCATAAGGTATTACCTGGCTGCGACTGAATCCTTCAGGAAATCAGATTTGCTTTTTGTCCTGACAGAGGGTTCTAGGAAAGGATTGCCACCAGCCAAGTCCACTCTCAGTAAGTGGATTAGACAGGCGGTGGTACAAGCATATTCTGCCAGGGGGAAGGAACCCCCTTTTCGCATCACAGCTCATTTTACCAGAGCTATTGGTGCCTCTTGGGCTTTTCAGGCATTGGTGGAACAAGTTTGTAAGGCCGCAACTTGGTCTTCTGTTTATACTTTTACAACGTTTTACAAGGTGGATGTCAGGGCCTCAGCTGACACTGTTTTTGGCTGAAAGGTGCTTCAGGCGGTAGTGAAATGAACTACATGCTGGGGATCTGCACTGGGGATCCCGCCCATATGGACACTGCTTTTGGATGTCCCAATTGTGAAGATATCAGGACGGCCTGGACTGGATGGAAGAGAAAAATACAATTCTGTGAAATTCACCTGTAGAATTGTTTTTGTATCCATCCAACCCAGGCTGTCCCACCACACCCTTGTGTTCATTATGTCCTGCATGCCTGTTATGGGGATGAACCATTTTTGTTCTTAGGACACTAGTTATACAAGTTTTTTGCCTTAGAGAGAGTACAAGCTGAAGCTATGTGAGGTAACATGGTTTCTTTTTCTTAGGCCTCCCGGCCTGCCCTCTTTATTGGATACTGCTTTTAAACCACTGGGGAATGATAGAGGGGCAGCTGCCTTTATAGGGGGCCGGGAGGAGCTACATCTTTGATCTTGCTGTCAAGAGCCCCCTAGGGGGCGAACACCCAATCGTGAAGATATCGGGACGGACTGGACTGGATGGATACAAGAACAATTCTACAGGTGAGTTTCACAGAATTTTATTTTTCCTCCACATGGCCTTCTCTCGCGTTTTGGGACAGAAGTCTGAACAGAAAGTCCTCTGCACAGAAAGCCACTGCTCTACTGAAACCCAGAGGCTTCAGGCAAAGGCAGAACTTTCCTCAGAGAGAACATCTGCTACAAGTGCTGCTCATCCATGTTGCACTTCGCCAGGGACTGTAAGTTTGATGTAAAAATGCTCAGAATGTGACAGCACAGACCACAACACATCTCTACATCCAGGGCCAGCCCCATGGACACTTACACCTCCAGTTCAGGCTTCACAGCATGGCAGGGAGCCAGATGAAGGGTTAGAACCCATAGGTAAAGGCATACCACTTTCTACTCATTACAATAGTAAACAGTCGATCCAAACCTTAAGCATTGTGTCTTTTTATTACTTTGACAAAACAAAAACAGCAAAACCATAAACCTCAAGAACCTGTTCTGGATTCAAGAAGATCCATGGTTGAATGACTGATGAATTCATAGTTTTATCACTTGAGGGAAATGTACAATTAACTCTGCTAAGATTGATCAAATGTGATCAGCAACAACAACAGGAAATCTCTAAACCGGAGGCTGCACATTGCTATCCTCTCTTAAAATGGATTGCTCACATGATTCCTGAATTGGATGAAAGCGCTACATGTTACACTATCCTGAACCTCAATACATTTTCAAAAAGACCCTGTAGTTCCTTAGATATATTTAACCCATTAACTGCCAGCCTACCTAGAGTTTTTGTTAGCCTTTGTTGCCAGACAGTTTTTCACTATTTTATGCTACATGTTCAACTGTGATTTTTGAGGGGCTTTCCCAGGAGAATTATATATTGGGCTTTAACATGAAATGTCTTGTTTGTCATTTATTTTTAGTGTATCCTTAATATTCTTGGTTGAAATATGTGCAACATAAAAAAAAAAAAAAAACAGTTAGACTCTTAGGCCGGTAACAGATGTATCCAGAATCCTTCAGTGCGACCACATGGAGAGAGATAAGCTCAACCCCCTGGGAGGAAACACAAACAGAAACAGTGGTTAAAAGCCCCACCCCTTTCTCCTCACCTCAGTCTTTGTAAAGTAACCTAAATAACCCTTGGACTATGGTCACGCTGAAGGATTCCTGAAAAATCAGTTACCGTTAAGTCTAACGGTGGTTTTTCCAAGTCATCCTTCAGCGTGACCACAGTGGAAAGGATTAGGCAAGTAATTATACCTTAGGGTTAAGAAGCTGCAAGTATTACCCTTCTACCAAAGGCCTGGCATAAACCAAAGTCTATAATGTCTGAGGAAGGTGTGGGGCGAAGACCACATTGCTGCTTTGCAGATCTCTTCCAAAGGGACGCCAGTCCTCTTTGCCCAAGATGCTGAATGGCCCTTGTAGAATAAGCAGACGCCTCTGGGGGAAAGACTCCCCTAGTAGAATAAGCTTGTGCAATAGTGTTTTATCAATCTGGCTATAGTAGATTTCAAGGCTGCTAAGCGAAGAAGTTTTTTCCACTGAAAGTTACTAAGAGTTGTTCCGCTATACACCATTCTTTGGATCTTTCCAATAAATGATCAGGTCTCTTCTAAGGGTAGTTCCATTAACACAATTGACAAGTCCCAGGTAGAGAAGCCCTTAACTGGTGCAGGTGTTTTGCGTATAACTGACTTGAAAATACAATTCTGTGATTACTCGCCTGTAGAATTGGTATTATGAGGAGCCACTGTTTCGCATCTATCTCAAATGGGGGTCATCTGTCTGGTTCCCCTCCCAGAGAGGGGCTAGGGATTTTACTCCAATTTATTCACTGTCCCCAAGGAGGACGGATCGGTGTGACGCATTTTAGATCTGAAGGGTCTAACCAAGTTCGCCCGTCAAAGACACTTTCGCAGTGATGTCATGTCAGCCGGGAGATTGGATGTCAACAGTGGATATAAAGGATGCGTATTTTCACGTCCCCATTTTTTCGGGTCATCAGAAGTACCTGTGTTTTTCACTGGATGACCTACATTTTCAGTTTGTGGCTCTGCCTTTTAGGCCTATCCTCAGCTCCAATGGTGTTTATCAAGGTTTTAGCAGGATTCATGGTCTTTCTGAGGGCACAGGGGATACATATAATCTATCACTTAGACGACTTATTGATCAGGGCTCCATCCTTTCAGGAGGCCGAGAAGGATACACAGTGTTGTCAACACTAGAGGCGGATAGTCAATTATCCAAAGTCAAACATAAGGGTTGATTCAGAGCCTTCTAAAATCCATTTAGTTGTTAGCTCTAAGTGTGTAATTTCCACAAAGTATTCTTAGCTATTCGTGTGTATGCATGATGCAGAGCCTCCATCGTGAGTGTACCATTTTGTTGCCATAGCCGGGTAAGCCGCCGTGAAGGGCTGTGTATGGCTCTCGTGGCGTAGGCAAGAGGACAAGGTTTTCATTTATGTTGAATTGTAATCCTCGTCTATAGTACCTTGCAACGTAAAATTTCCGTGTCCCGCGATATTCTACTTGTATGTGTCTCCAAAAATATGTTGATATTACATTGTAACATGATTTTTATGTAGAAGTCCCTTGTCATTGATATTCTTTCTTTTTATTAATGTCTTAATGCTTACCTTAACTCCCTTTCCTCTTTACATTGTTTATATTCCTAGTATGTCACACACCCCACTTCCAAATATTCATGACACTTGGGAACCCGGCCTGTAGAGGGCAATCTTGCAGAGATGACATGGAAAAGGAGCCCATCCTGGTCCATAAGTACTGGGTTCCTCCCACTATTCCTCAGTCTTTTCGTCTCTGCAGTCGGCGAAGCATTCAGAAGATGACTCTCCTTCAAGCTGCAGGTAGCCGGGTTTGCTCCCGGCCCCTTTTTTTTCTCTATTTCTGTCTGATACTCTTTAAACCTGTTTGGTTATATTGTATGCCTCCCAGCCCTGGCTGTATAGTTCAGGCAAAGGTAGATACATACACCTTCTGGTGTATACAGGAGTTTTACTCCTCCGTGAGACCGTGAGATGTGGGTAGGCGGTGTCCAGGTTGGTGATCCCCAGCTTTAGATGCCCTGTCCCTCTAGCCCTTTCTCCCATAATAAAGCTAAATAATCACATGGGAAAAGTGTGTGTGTGTCTGTGTGTGTTTTAGCACTGTTCAACAGCACAAGTATCGCAGGAAGCTCAGCTTGTGGCAAGTCTTTGCTTTTAAAATAGATGGTGTAATCTTCAAATTCGGCCATTGTTGATTTTCAGCTGGTTATTCACTCAATGGTATTTTTCAGTAGCTAGCTCCAGCTCTGTCTAGAGAGACACCACTTTGATTGCACAGGCTGGAGTTTCTTTGTAAACACTCCCCTGTGCTGAGCTGCCTCACCTACGCTTGTGTGCAAGCCTAACTGCTGCTAAAGCCATTACTTGTGGCTGGAGCAGCTGGCCTGTTGTCCAGCCTTCTTTGGAGCCTTGACTCTGGATATGCTGGGTATTCTCAGTGTGCCACACACCCCGCTTCCCCTTTAATTCTTACGATCAGGTTACTCCACCAGCAGGTAGCGACGTTGCAGGGAGAAGTCTTGAAAACGAGCCCCTTCCGGCCTATACATACCTGGGACCTCCCACTTAACACCAAGCGACAAGACAGAAGAAAGAAGTCTCCTGCTTGCAGGTAGCCGAGGTCAAACCCGGCATCCCCTTTTGGTCTATTTCTGCCCAGTTCTATTGTGTTGTTTATGCCTAGTTAAACGGAAGCCTCCCAGCCTAGGCTGCTGGCTGGGCAAAGGTAGATGGCACTTTAGGTGCCTAGGAGCTTATCTCCTCCGCTCGGCCCCACTTGTGGGGCAATGCGGCTATCCGGCATGGTGATCCGGATTTGGGATGCCCCTGTCCCGATGTTCCCTTTAGGTCACCTTCTCCCGCTCGGTCCCTTCTCCCTTCGCTAAATGGGTGATCAAGGGGGCGTGGCCGGGGCGCGCTGTGTCCGGGCCCGCCCTTCACTTCCCCTGTCTCATTAGAGACAGGTGGGCTGCAGCCGGTGGGCTGAAGCTGTAGAGGTAAACGGTCCCCACCATTGCGCACGTGGGGCCGTCCTTGTACTGTGTATTGCCTGCCATGTATAGCGTTTTTTCCTGGGGCGCTTCTGCTTATATATTTGGGGATGTTTGTGTATGTGTGGTTATATGTATGTATATTTATGTATATATATATATATATATATATATATATAGGCATATATTTATACAGGTATATGCTCTGATTTTTTATTGATGCACTCTCTGGCTTTGCCTTGAAATAGCATGTGTCATGTATATTTTATTCAGGATGTTTAAACTATTCATATATGTTTGCCTTGTTGGTTATGTATGAATGTGGTGCATTCTGGCTGGGGGACTGACTGTGGTCTCTTTTCCCCCACAGATTCTGGGATCCCCTCACTGCAGTGGCTCTCCCGGTCTGTTATACCTGGCTAGTCTCTAAATTGGGATTTCCCTAGGCTTAAAAAATCCTCCCACTTCCGGGACTTTAATTACAAAGGGGCATCCCGGGTTGCTTAATGCGTAAAACCCTGGGTTGTTGCGAATACCACAAATTCACCATATGGAGGCTTCCAACGTTACCGGAAATGGTTCTTCGGGGCTATCCATGCTGTGTGGGGGTTGTGGGGCTCCGCTCCCAGGCGATGATGTCATATTATGCGTTCCATGTGCAAGGCAGAACATTGCGCACCAGTCCGTTGCTCCGGCTTCTGGCTCCTCGCAACTTCCGTCATCTCCTATCCCCCCCAACCTAGTCCGGACCCCGTGTGACATTGTCAAAAATGGGGATTCGCATTCCGGTGTGCATGCGCGGTTGGCCAACCTCGAGAAAATAATTTCCGCTTCAGTGGCTCAGAAGGCTACGGCAAAGCGGAAGCACCTTTCTTGGCAGTGCCTGCTTCGGAGGGTGAGGTACCTGAATTTTTGGATTGGTCCGATTGTCCCCCTGTTGAGGAGGGGGAACTCCTTGAGGAGTCGGATGAGCCTGCAGACCAGCTATTGTTTGACACTGCTGGCGATCAGGCTGTGGGGGTGTCCATTGACACTCCTTCCATTTTGGCTCAAATGTTTAAAGTTTTGGCCTTGGATCTGCCTGCGGTGGTCCCTCTGCCAAAGGGTGAGTTGTTTGACGTACCCCAGACGCGTCTGGTGTTTCCCAGGCAACAGCACTTTGAGAGGGTTGTCCTTAAGGAATGGGAACAACCCGCACGCCTGGTGGGAACTCCTCCTAATTGAGATAAGCGTTATCCCTTTCCGGAGGACTTGGTGAAGCTTTGGTCAGTGCCCCCCAACATCGATACCCCGGTGTTAGCGTTGACTGGCTCGGCTGCATTGCACTTTTCTGGCACCACTACCATTAAGGATGGTGAGGATCGTCGGGTTGATCAATTGGCTCGCCATGGTTTTATCAGTGCCGGGTCGACACTACGGCCAATTTGTGCTTCGGCGCTTCTTCTGCTGGCAGTTAGATCCATTATTAGGGATCTGCTCGCAGATCTTGATCCCGCTTGTGATATGTTTAGTTCTCTCAAGCAGTGTGAGTCATTTGTTTCTTTTGTCCTGACTGCTTAGGACGATGCTCTTGCGACGAGTAGCAGGACAGCGGCATTGCTGGTGGCTATTCGTCGGTCTATATGGCTGCGCCAGTGGACGGTGGACCTTAACTTAGCTTACAGCGCTACCCTTCTTAGGTTTACGCCTTTTTGGCGAGAAATTGGATGCTGTTAACAAGGATTGTAAGTTGCCTCAATTCAAGAAGCCTCGACGCTCCTTTCGGGGTGCGAGTTCCTTTAGTCCCTCCTTTCGAGGAGCCAGAGTGGGCAGAGGGGCTTCCCTTCCCCTTACCGGGGGTGTAGGTTGGTCCCGGGGAAGAGGTCGTGGCCGTCCCTGCCAGTCCTGGGGCGCCAAGCCCAATCCTACTGCTAAGCCCACTCAGCAATGAGGGGCTGCCCTCACCCGTGCGGGGGGGAGACGATTGCGACACTTCTCCCTGGTTTAAGGCCGCGAGATTCCGGACACATGGATCTGGGAGGGGGTGTCGCCCGGTTTCAAACCGGAGTTCGAGTCTCGCCCTCCTTCACGGTTTTTCCTGGAAATGGCGGGCATCCGGCCGGTGCCGCGCTTAGAGGTGGGCCTCGGTTTTTGCTCCATTCTCTTCGCAGCCCCCAAGAAGGACGGGTCGGCTTGCCCCGTCCTGCATCTGAAGTTTTTCAACCATCCCAGGTCCTCCCCTGCTCCGGCCAGGGTGGTGTCCTTTCTGGGAATGCGGTCGGATTCCGGTCAACACAGGGTGTTTCTCACTCAGTCCAAAATTTGTCTGATTCAGGAGTTGGCTTGGGTCCTTCTTGCCAACCCTCGGCCGTCTGTTCTGGAGCTGAGAGCCTTCCGTCTGGTTCTTGCTCTTTTGTCTCATCAGGGTCTGGTTCTGGAAAGGGTGTCCGCCATTCTCGTGGCCCCAAGATGGCCAAGACGAGTATGGTGCGCAGACATCGTTTGGCTGACAGTGAATCCACTCATTCTGCCTCTTCGGCCCGTTCTGCTCACTCAGGGTCGGCTGTCTTACCCCAATTTACCAACACTGGTTTTGATGGCTTGGCCGCTGATACCTCCATCTTGAAGGAGGAGGGTCTTTCTGACTCGGTTATTAAGATTCTGATCGGTGCCTGAAAGAGGTCTTCTTCTATCACCTACTATAGGACTTGGAAAGCCTATATTGCTTGGTGTGAGGTTAGGTCCTTGCCTTGTAGGGTCTTTTCGTTCTCCAGGATTCTGGAGTTTTTACAATCAGGGCTGGACTCCGGTCTTCAGCCGAGTACTTTGAAAGGGCAGGTTTCTGCCTTATCTATCTTTTTTCAGAAGCGTTTTGCGCTTCTTCCTTTAGTTAAAACTTTTTTCCAGGGGGTTACGCATGTGCTGCCTCCCAGGAAACCATTACTCCCTGTTTGGGACTTGAATTTGGTTCTTTCTGCTCTTCAGGCTCCTCTCTTTGAGCCTTTGCAAGATATTGCTTTGTCTACCCTGACCCCTGAAGAAGATTGTCTTCTTGGTAGCTATCACTTCGGTTCGGCGTGTCTCGGAGTTGGCGGCATTGTCTATTCAGGCGCCCTACTTTGAGAGGCATCAGGACAAAGTGGTCTTTCGGTTCAAACCGGACTTTCTTCCTAAGGTTGTTTCTGCTTTTCATTTGAATCAGGATATTGTTCTTCCCTCCCTGTGTCCTAAGCCTAAGAATGACAAGGAGAGGGTTTTGCATTGTTTGGATGTAGTACGCTGTGTTAAGTACTATTTGATTATTACTTCTCCTTTTCGTAAAACTGATGCCTTTTTTGTTGTGCCCTGTGGGCCTAGGAAGGGTTTGTCGCCGGCCAAATCTTCCATTAGCAAATGGATACGTCAGGCCATTATTGCGGCCTATTCTGCTAAGGGGAAAGTTCCCCCTTTTCGTATCACTGCTCATTCTACTCGCGCCATTGGGGCGTCTTGGGCTTTTCAGCACCAAGCTTCTGTTGAACAAGTTTGTAAGGCTGCTACTTGGTCTTCTGTCATACTTTTACAAGGTTGATGTGCGGGCCTCAGCGGATGCTGTGTTTGGCCGCAAAGTTCTGCAGACTGCAGTCATTTAAGTTATGCTTCACTTTGCCTTCGGATAACCATCCCTTGTGGACACTGCTTTTGGATGTCCCGATCGTAAGCATTAAAGGGGAAGCGGGGTGTGTGGCACACTGAGAATAATACCATTTTGTGAGTACTCACCTGAAAAATGGATATTGTCAGTGTGCCACACACCCCGCTTCACCCGCCCTTTTTGGTATCCTGGATCCTTTATATGGTGAAGCTTTTCTTTATTTTGAGGTTACCATTGGATTTCCTGGTACCTTGTCTTTCTGCTTTTTAAATCACTGGTGTTAAGTGGGAGGTCCCAGGTATATATAGGCCGGAAGGGGCTCGTTTTCAAGACTTCTCCCTGCAACTTCGCCACCTGCTGGTGGAGTAACCCGATCGTAAGAATTAAAGGGGAAGCGGGGTGTGTGGCACACTGACAATATCCATTTTTCAGGTGAGTACTCACAAAATGGTATTTTTGACTACTGAAGAAAATCTGTCTTATAGATACACAGATATATGTATTGGTTTTGAGTGATGTGTATGTTTGGCTTATGTCCTCCTGCCCTTATGTTCAGGTTTTGTGTTCCACTTTAAGGTGGACCTGGATTCATGTTACTTGGCTCTATGTGTTAAAGACCAACAACATAGAAACATAGAAGGTTGACGGCAGAAAGAGACCTTATGCTCCATCTAGCCTGCCCTTAAATAGTCCTAAAGGATTTAAAAAAAAAATAAAAATCCTCCCACTTGGGACTTGAAGGGGCATCCCGGGTAGCTTTAACAGCGTAATTCCCTCTGGTCATTGCGACTACCTTAAAGATCACCATATGGAGGCTTCCCAGGATACCGGGCTTGGGCTCCCCTCGGGGCAGTCCCGGCAGTGTGTGGATTGTGGGGTATCCCTTGTGGGGGATAATGTACTTGTTTGCATACCTTGTGCTCAGCAGGCCATAACGCAGCAGTTGGGGGCCCAGGCCTCTGGTTCTGTGGCCCTGGCCTTTTCTCCTGCCCCACCCCGCCTTATCCGTACCCCATATGATGTTGTCACAGTTGGGGAGTCGCAATCTGATGTGTGTGCCAGATGGCTAATATTCAGAAAGTTATTTCTAGCTCTGTGGCCAGAAAGGCCTCGGCTAAAAAAAAAAAAAACCCCACTTGGGACTTGAAGGGGCATCCCGGGTAGCAATTGCGTAAAACCCAGATATACTTGGCGACTATAATCAATTATAGGTATAATACTAAGCATCATATGGAGGCATTTCAGGTTAATGGGCTTGCAATTCCCTTGGCACAGACTTGGGAATGTTTTGGATGTGGGGCATCCCTTGTTGGCGCTTCGGTGCTTATGTCGGTGGCTATTAGGTCTGTTGTGAGAGACCTAATGAATAACTCAGGGCTTGATCCGGCCTCTGATGAGTACGCCGCTCTTAAGCGTTGTGAGATGTTTGCATCTTTTGTACTTTCTGCTTTAGATAATACTCTGCTCATGTGCAGCAGAACCTTTGCCTTGTTAATCGCCATTCGGCGGTCAGTATGGTTGCGGCAGTGGGCGGCGGATGTTGTAGCCAAGAAATCGCTTACAGCTCTTCCGTTTGTGGGATTGCGCCTATTTGGAGAAAAATTGGGTTCTGGAAGTAGTCTCTTCCGGTTACTAACTGGAATTCGAGTCCCGGTCTCCTCCCAGATTTTTCATGTCCCGGATGCCGTTAGATCTGGCAATTGCGCAAGGACTGTGGGCAGCAGTAGCGAATCTGTTAAACATGGCTGTCATCTGCCTAGTGCCTCCGGCGGAAAGGGGTTTGGGGTTTTACTCCAACCTATTCACGGTACCCAAGAAGGACGGCTCTGTTCGGCCTATCCTAGACTTAAGGAGACTCGATCAATTTATCCATTTCAGAAGATTCCGCATGGAGTCTTTGCGATCAACGATCGATGCTCTCCGTCAGGGGGACTTCATGACATCCATAGACATCAAGGATGCTTATTTGCACATTCCTATTTTCCGGGTCACCAGAGATTTCTCAGGTTCTCGATAGAAGACCAGCATTATCAATTTGTGGCCCTGCCATTCGGCCTTACCTCGGCCCCAAGAGTCTTTACCAAAATGCTGGCAGGAGTGATGGCTATATTCAGGGTCCAGGGCATCCGCATTATGCCTTTTCTTATCGCGGCCTCCTCCCTCGAACAATCAGAGTTGGACACCAGGATGGTGGTCTCTACGCTAGAGAGGTTTGGATGGGTAATAAGTTACCCCAAATCCTCTCTATGTCCGTCCAGGGAAATTCCCTTCCTGGGCCTGATTCTGGAATGGTTCTGATTCAGGACTTGAATCGTCTATTCTTGTCCAACCCTCGTCAGTCTATCTGTCTAGGGATGAGACTAGTGGGATTGATGGTAGCTGCATTCGAGGCAGTCCCGTTTGCCCAGTTTCACATAAGGACGCTTCAGCTCTTCCTCTTGGCAAAGTGGGACAGGTGCCCACTATTATTAAATCAGACTTGTCTATTGTCTCCCCACGTTTTGCAGTCCCTTCAGTGGTGGTTAATATCGCACAACCTCCAGAAGGGCAAGTCATTTCTGACTCCGCGTTGGGAACTGGTTACCACGGATACCAGCCTGGTAGGCTGGGGGGGGGGGGCTTCTGGAAGAAGCATCAGTTCCAAGGATTGTGGGGGCCTCAGGAGGCTCATTCTCCAATCTATGTATTAGAGCTTCGGGCCATACGTCTTGTTCTACTTCGACTGACCCATTTTTTACAGGGTCTGCCAGTTTAGATTCGGTCAGACAACCGAACAGCTGTTGCATACATCAATCACCAGGGAGGGACTCGCAGTTGGGTTGCCCTCCGGGAAGTGTCTCTGATCCTTCAGTGGGCAGAGATCAATGTTCCCTGCATATCAGCAGTTTACATTCCGGGGATAGAGAATGTGGAGGCAGACTCCCTGAGCAGGGGATGTTCTCGCCAGGGAGAATGGTCTCTCAATCCAAGGGTCTTTCAGTTCCTCTGTCACAAGTGGGGGACTCCACAGTTGGACCCGTTTGCTTCTCGCCACAATCACAAGCTGCCAGCTTTTGTGTCTCTATCCCAGGATCCTCTGGCAGTGGCAGCGGATGCCATGTCTCTGGCCTGGAAGGATCTGGGTTTCCTATATCTGTTTCCCCCATTCTCCATGATCAGCAAGGTGGTGCGCAAGTTAGCACTGGAGGAGGCGCCAGCAATTCTGGTGGCGCCAAGGTGGCCAAGGCGTCTGTGGTACGCAGACGTCGTAAGGCTGGCAGTGGATCGTTTCCATCTGCCTCTTCTTCCAGATCTCATCACTCAGGGTCAACTTTGTTACCCCAATTTACAAACGCTGGCTTTGACGGCATGGCTGCTGAAGTCTCCATCTTGAAAGAAGAAGGTCTTTCTGATGTGGTTATTCAGACTCTTATTAGAGCTAGGAAGAAGTCTTCCTCTGTCATTTATTACAGGACTTGGAGGTCCTATATTGATTGGTGTGAATCCAGTGCTTTGCCCTGTAGAGTATTTTCTATTCCTAGAATTCTGGAATATCTGCAACGAGGTCTGGATATGGGATTCCAGATTAGTACTTTGAAAGGGCAAGTCTCTGCCTTGGCTATTTTCTTTCAAAGGTCGTTTGCTCTTCATCCTTTGATTAAGACTTTTTTCCAAGGAGTCGCACATGTGCGGCCTCCCAGAAAGCCTATACTTCCTGTTTGTGACCTTAACCTAGTGCTTTCAGCTATGCAGGCCGCTCCCTTTGAGCCTTTGCAGGATATTCCTCTACCTATTCTTACTCAGAAGGTTGCCTTTTTGGTTGCTATTACTTCTGCCCGCCGAGTTTCTGAACTGGCGGCTTTGTCTATTCTTGCCCCTTATTTTGAGGGGCATCAAGATAAGGTTGCTTTCCGTTTTAAGCCGGATTTCCTTCCTAAGGTGGTGTCTGCTTTCCACCTAAATCAGGATATAGTTCTTCCTTCCTTGTGTCCTAAACCTAGTAACGACAAGGAAAGGGTCTTACATTCTTTGGATGTAGTTCGTTGTGTTAAGTATTATTTAGTTACTACTTCGGCCTTCCGCAAGATGGATGCCTTTTTTGTTGTGCCTTCTGGGCCCAAGAAGGGTTTTGCTCCTGCCAAATCTTCCCTTAGTAAGTGGATACGTCAGGCCATCATTGGGGCCTATATGGCTATGTGGAAGGTTCCCCCTTTTCGTGTCCCCGCTCATTCTACTCGTGCTATTGGAGCTTCCTGGGCTTTTCAGCACCAGGCTTCTGTTGAACAGGTTTGCAAGGCTGCGACTTGGTCTTCTGTGCATACTTTTTCTAAGTTTTACAAGGTTGATGTGCGGGCCTCAGCGGATGCTGCTTTTGGCCGCAAAATTCTGCAAGCTGCAGTAATTTAAGTTATGCATTAATCCTTGGGGATCCCCACCCATTATAGGCACTGCTATTGGATGTCCCAAGTGTCATGAATATTTGGAAGTGGGGTGTGTGACATACTAGGAATAATACCATTTTGTGAGTACTCACCTGTAAAATGGTTATTACGAGTATGTCACACACCCCACTTCCCCCGCCCTTTTTTGTTCTAAGGGATCCTTTATATGGTGATTATTTTCAAACTATTTTTCAATTATCGAATATAATTTGCTCTTCCTGGTTCTTCACTGCTTTTTAAAAAGACTGAGGAATAGTGGGAGGAACCCAGTACTTATGGGCCAGGAGGGGCTCCTTTTTCCATGTCATCTCTGCAAGATCGCCCTCTACAGGCCGGGTTCCCAAGTGTCATGAATATTTGGAAGTGGGGTGTGTGACATACTCGTAATAACCATTTTACAGGTGAGTACTCACAAAATGGTATTTTTTCTCCTTGTGCCTTCTATAGTAGTTATGGGCAGATATGTATTTCTGAACACATTACTATGATTGTAATGAACCATAAATGACTGACATCACAAGCGTTTTAAACTTTTGTGTTTTTATATCTAAAGATTGTTTTCATTTTATACTAGAAATTTATTTTAAATTTTTTTTCAATTTTGTATTAAATAAAAAAAATGAAAACATTTTTAGATAAAACTATATACAAATATTTTGTGGCAGGCTCCCAGTGTGTTATTTATTTGGGGTCCTCATCAATGCTGCCAGCTCCTCTATTTCTCCCACCAGCCTATGCACAGCAGTAGTCAATTGTTGCAGGCACTGCTGTGCATCTTGTGTGAGGCCTGTAAAAGGAAAATAAAAATTAATTTCTAGCCTATGCATTGTGATTACATGTTGAAGAAGGCATGTTAACTTAAGAATAATAACTTGTCTTTAAACTTACTGGGCTGGTGGGCGAACTGTTGTTGGGGGACCACCCTCCGCACTGGTGCCTGCCACTCCAGTCTGTAGAATTTTTTTTTTTTAACTTAGCTTAGATTGTGTGTGTGTGTCACATCACCCACCTTCTCCTTACACCTCAGGTGCTTGCTCTGGACTCTTCTGTCCTCGCTTCTCACCCGCATCCTCAGCATCTAAAAGTATAGATGTAAACAATTAGTGTGTGTTTACTGTGCATGTTCCTGTGTGTGCTTCTATGAGATATCCATACCTGAGTGCTGCTGGACCTCATCCTTTGATTGCCTGCCCAACGGCTGTGGCTCCTCCTCTGCAGGTTGGTCCAGGGGTGGTTGTGGCTGACTAGCAGAGGAGTTTGAGGCCATTGGCACCACCTCCCTGTCCACCAGATCTCTCCAGCTTCTGGGTGGGCCGCACTCGATATGCAAACTCTGACACTAGAAGAGAATACCATTGGTATAAACACAGGCCTGCTTAAGGTCATTGTATAATTGAAATGTAATGTGAAGTAACTTGGGAAGAGTTTGCAGAAAAACGTCCTTACCCGGGGCTTCTGCCTCCGTTTAAGGTCCGACCAATGCTGGATGATCTGGATGAATGTAACATAGTAACATAGTATATAAGGCTGAATAAAGACTTAGTACATCCAGTTCAGCCTATTTATAACTTTCCAGTGGTCTAGTAGCCATAGCTGGAAATGTTATTACATGCCAGGAAGGCATCAAGGCCACTTTTGAACATTTTTACTGTATCCTTCCATTACTACTTCCACTGGCAGCGATTTCCATAGTCTCCCTGCTCTTACAGAGAAGAATCCCCTCCTATGTCGGTGGAAAAAGCACCTTTCCTCTAACCTTAGTGGATGCCCTCGGGTTATAGTTACACTCCGGCGTATAAATAGTTTGTAGGGCAGATCTTTGTAATGACCCCGAATATATTTATACAAAGTTATTAGATCACCCCCAAGCTTTTTTTTTTCTAAACTAAATAAACCTAACTTTGACAATCTTTTAGGATACTCTAGCCCCCGCACTCCTTTTATTAACTTTGTTGCTCTTCCTTGAACGAGCTCCAGTTCTGATATGTCCTTTTTAAGCACAGGTGCCCAGAACTTTACTCCATATGGGGTCTGACCAGTGGTAAAAGGATGCTCTGGTCATGATGCACCCCATGATCCTATTTGCTTTGGCAGCTGCTGCCTGGCATTGATTACTACATTTGAGCTTATTGTTAACTAAAACCCCTAGGTCCTTTTCCATTGTTTTTTTTTAACCAAGTGTTTCTTTATTTAGTATGTAATCATGATACAGATTTCTCCTTTCCATGTGCATAACCTTACATTTATCTGTGTTAAACTTCATTTGCCATTTAACTGCCTATGCTTCCAATGTATCTAAATCTGTTTGTAGCTGCCTGCTGTTTTGTTTCAATTACTTTACACAGCTTAGTATCATCTGCAAAAATTTGACTGTTTAATCTGACCCAATGTCATTTATATATATATATTGAAGAGAATTGGTCCCAGAACTGAACCTTGTGGTACTCCACTAGTAACAGTGACCCAATCTGAGCCAATTTCTCACCCATCTGCACACTTTTTCACCCAGTCCAAGAATTCTCATCTTTTGTACCAGCCTTTTATGTGGCACAGTATCAAATGCTTTAGAAAAGTCAAGATATATGATATCCAATGATTCCCTCTGATCCAATCTTGAACTTACCTCCTCATAAAAGTTGATTAGGTTTGTCTGGCAGGAGCGATTCCTCATAAATCCACGCTGATATGGAGTAATAAGGTCATACCTTAAAGTGGACCAACACCCAGGGGGTATAAGATTCCCGGGCCGATCAGATCCCTCCCCGCGGGGCATCCGAAATTGGGATGCCCCGCTGTGTGAAACCCCGCAGGACGCCCAGAAACCTTACCTTATCCCTGTTCCAACGGCACATGCGCGAGCCGCGGCCGCGGCCGCATCTCGCGCTTCTCTCTAGCAGGTCCCGCACCCGCCGTTTGTGAATGGCCGGTGTGGGCGCCCTCCCTGTTAGAGGGAAGCGCGAGATGCGCCTCCAGTGTGCTCAGAGCTGCTGTGGTTGTCTGTCGCTTGTCCGTACATACCACAGCGGCTCTGAGCGCTCTGATTGGACGAGCGCTCGCGTAGGAGCGGGGTGAGGTGAGTTTTTTAGGACGATCTGGGGGGTTTCACGCAGCGGGGCACCCCCGATCGTGCCCCCCCCCCCCGCGGAAGTGGACCAAAACCCAGGATAGAGAAAATCCTGGGTGTTGGTCCACTTTAAGAAACCTTCAAAAAGCTTGCCCATCACAGATGTTAAGCTTACCGGGCTGTAGTTCCCAGGTTCCCCCCTAGATTCCTTTTTGAATATTGCCACCACATTTGCCAATTCCTCGGAACAGCCCCTGTAGTTGAATCCACAAATTTTAGAAATAATGGCTTGTCTATTACTGTACATAACTCCCTTAAAACACGAGGATGTATGTCATCTGTTCCTGGTGATTTATATCTGCTTGAGACGGCGCTGGACTTCTTCCTTGGTTCGACCAGTGACATTTAATGGAGGGTTTCGGTTATTCCCCTGCATTTCACACAGTATGTCACATTATTTTGTGAATATCGAAGCAAAGAAGTTGTTTAGTAAATTTGCTTTCTCCTCATTCCCCTCTATAGGTGTCCCCTCCTTGCTTTTCTGGGGGCCCTACCCTCAGGTTTGTACCTTTTTACGGTTTATGTAGCTAAAGAATAATTTGGGGTTAGTTTTACTCTCTTTCGCGATAAATCTTTCTGTCTTCAGCTTAGCTGCCCTTATTTGTTGTTTAAATTTTTTTTCCTTCCTGCTTTAAACGTTTAAATGCCTTTTTTTGTTTATTGCCCACTTAACCTTTTTGTTTAGCCACATCGGTTTACATGTGTGTCTAACAGTTTTATTCCTGTAAGGTATATATCTATCACAATGAAACTTAAGGAAAGTATCCCATTTAGTGTCCATGCTTTTGTTTAAAGGACATTTTCCCAGTCAATGCAGGTCTAAGTTGCTCAAACTTTGCCTTTTTGAAGTTCCACGTTTTTGTGGCTCCTTGATAAGGCACCCTAGGGACTGCTAAGTGGAAATTAACAGTATTATGATCACTGTTTCCAAGATGTCCCCCAACCTGTACCTTTTGGTACATTGGTTAGTATTAGGTTCAATATGGCTCTCTCCCTTGCTGGAGCTTGTATTTGTTGGGAAAGGTAGCCATCTATTCTTGGTGTGCCACACACCCCGCTTCACCTTTAATATTCTTCACGATTGGGTTAACTCACCGCCAGGTGACGCTGTGCAGAGAGGAAGTCTTGTAACGAGCCCCCTTCCGGCCTATATATACCTGGTACCTCCCATTTATCACCAGTGTTTTTCTCTCTGCTTGACGACAAGACAGAAGATTGAAGTCTCCTGCTTACAGGTAGCCGGGGTCTTACCCCGGCACCCCCTTTTGATCTATTTCTGCCCGGTTTTTATTGTTTATACCTTTATGGTGGAATGGAAGCTTCCCAGCCTAGGCTGCTCACTGGGCAATTGGTAGACGGCACTATAGGTGCCTAGGAGCTTATCTCCTCTGCTCGACCCCCTCTTTTGGGGGCAATGCGGCTATCCGGCATGGTGATCCGGAAATGGGATGCCCCTGTCCCGAGGGTCCCCTTAGCCCCTTACTCTCCCGTTACGGTCCCTTCTCCCTTCACTATGGGGGGGGGGGTTAGAGGGATGTATATTGTGTGTGTATTTCACTGTATGGCATGTGTGTTTACTTTTGTGCACTTTTCAGACTGCACCGCAAGAGTGCACTGGGTCTGATTATTCCTCTTAGAGCTTCTTTTGGCAGGTCTTTAAATAGTGCTGGCCGGCTTGGCCAGTGTTCAGGTCAGCTTTAGGGGGCGGGCCGCGCTGTGGCAGGCTGGCTTGCTGCCTGAGCCTTTGGTGTATTACAGCCCCCCTCCCCCTGCTGGTCTCCTTTCTGTTCAGCCGCCGTTGGGCAGGCCGCATTGTCAGCGTCGGCTGCGCTGTTACTTCCCCCCCCTCCCCCTCCTCCCCCCTCCTCCTGCCTTTGTTTTTGGTGCCCGTTGTAGTGGCTCATCTGGTAGTAATCCCTTGATGAATTGGCCGCACTGATCGGGCTTGAGGGGGGCGGGCCCCGGTGACGTGGAAACGGGGGCGTGGCACCGGCGGCAGCATCATGCGGCCGGCCCCAGCCCCACTTCCTTCCTTCCTGTCTTAAAGGAAGACACGTGGGGGGAGGCTCACTGCCGCACATGGGTCTATTTACTTTTCTACTACTACTGCTGCTGCTGGCTGCTGTGTCGTCTATGCTGTTGCTGCTGCTGCTCCCAGATCTTTGCAGGTAAGCGGCCCCACCTTGTGTTGAGTGTTATTTAAAATCTATAATATTTATAGTTTTTTAGACATAGGGGTGAGAGATTTTTAAGAGGATGTTTTATTATTATTATTATGTATTAAATAGAGGGCAAGGTTTTTTCCTTTGCTTATTTAAAGGCACCTTGGTGCTGTGCATAAATATGTTTGCATGTTGCCACATGTTTGGGGGTCTGACTGTTGGTTTTTTTCTTCCCCTACAGATCCCGGGAATCCCTGATTAAAGCGGCCTCCCGGTTCTATATTACTTGGCTAGTCTTTCTTTTAAAAAAAAAAAATAAAAAGAAAGGAAAATCGGGACATATTTATATATATATATATATATATATATATATATATATATTGATATATTAAAAAAAAAAATAAATAAATATATATATAATCTATATCTATATATAGATTATTAAGGGGATCTTCATTATAAATTAAATCCTCCCTTCTGGGACATTTACAATAAGGGGGCATCCCGGGTGGCTTATGCCTTAAAACCCAAAAGTTTGCGAATACCATAAATCACCATATGGAGGCTTCCGATATTACCGGAAATGGTTCTTCTGGGCCATCTAGGGGGTGCGCAAGATGTGGGACTCCGCTCCCAGCTGATGATGTCTTTGTATGCATTCCTTGTGCAAAGCAGAGTATTGCGCGTCAGTCCGTCGCTCCGGCTGCTGGCCCGTCGCAACTTCCATCATCTCCTACCTCTCCCTCCCTGTTCCGGACCCCGCGTGACACTGTCAAGAGTGGGGATTCGCAATCCGAGGCGGCGGCACGGTTGGCCAGCCTCGAGAAAATAGTGTCCGTTAAAGCAGGGTCAAAAGCCACTGCAAAACGTAAGCACCTGACTCCGATACCTCCGGCTTCACAGGACGAGGTATGTGAGCCTGTTGAATGGTCCGATGGAGGGAGAATTCCTGTTGGAGTCAGATGAGCCTGCAGATCAGCTTGAGGCTGATGCTATTGGCGATTGGTCGGCGGGGGTTTCCCTTGACACCCCCTCCATTCTGGCTCAAATGTTTGAAATTTTGAATTTAGATCCGCCTGAGGCTGTCACCCTGCCAAAGGGTCAGTTGTTTAAAGAGCCTCAGCCGCATTGGGTTTTTCCCAGACAACATCACTTTGAGAGGGTGGTGCTTAAGGAATGGGAACATCCCACGCGGTTATCTGGAATCCCTTCCAGTTGGGAAAAGCGTTATCCTTTTCCGCCAGAATTGGTGAAGCTTTGGTCCGTCCCTCCTGACGTCGATACCCCTGTGCTAGGGCTCTCCAGCACGGCTATGGTACAGTCTGCTGAGACCACTGCCCCTAAAGATGGGGAGGATCGTCGGATTGACCAGTACGCTCGCCATGGTTTTATTTATGCTGGGTCAACGATGCGCCCGGTGTGTGCTTCGGCGCTTCTTCTATTGGCGGTTAGGTCTGTAATTCAGGAGCTGTGTGGGGATCTCGATCCCACTTGTAAAGAGTTTACTGCGCTCAAGCAGTGTGAATCTTTTGTTTCCTATGTTCTATCCGCTCAGGACGATGCGCTGGCTATGAGTAGCAAGACAGCTGCAATGCTGGTGGCTATTCGTCGGTCAGTGTGGCTGCGTCAGTGGTCGGCGGACTCAGCTTCTAAAAAGGTGCTCACAGCTCTCCCCTTTTTGGGCTTGCGTCTGTTTGGTGAGAAAATTGATTCAGTCGCAAAAGGTGGTAAAATGCCACAACGCAAGAGGCCTCGTCGTCCCTTTAAGGGGGCAAGTTCTGGTAGGCCTTCATTTCGGGGATTCAGAGCGGGTAGGGGGGCTTCCTTTCCCGCTACCAGAGGTGCAGGTTGGACTCGGGGGAGGGGCCGTGGCCGTCCCGCTCAGTCCTGGGGCACCAAGCCCAAGCCTGCTGGTAAACCCGCTCAGCAATGAGGGGCTGCCCTCACCCGTGCGGGTGGGGGGACGATTACGACACTTCTCCCAGGTTTGGGACCAGGAGATTCCGGACAGATGGATCCGGGAGGTAGTGTCGTCCGGTTACAAACTGGAATTCGACTCTCGCCCTCCTTCACGGTTCTTTCGGTCTCGGGTGCCCATCGATCCTTTGGCCGCACAGGGGCTCCTGGCATCGGTAAAGAATCTGTTAGAGATGGCGGTCATCCGGCCGGTACCGTGCTTATAGATGGGCCTCGGGTTTTATTCCAATCTTTTCGCAGTCCCCAAGAAAGACGGGTCAGTCCGTCCCGTCCTGGACCTGAAATTACTCAACAGGTTCATCCGTGTTCGGAAGTTTCGCATGGAAACCTTGCGTACGGCCGTCGGTTCCCTTCGGCAAGGGGACTTCATGACGTCCATAGACATCAAGGATGCTTATCTTCATGTTCCCATCTGCCACGCTCATCAACGTTTTCTTCGATTCGTGATGGAAAATCAACATTATCAATTCGTGGCACTTCCGTCTGGCCTTACCTCAGCTCCAAGAGTGTTCACCAAGGTGCTGGCAGGGGTCATGGCCATTTTCAGATCTCGGGGCATTCGTGTCGTACCTTATTTGGACGACCTTCTCATCATGGCTCTGTCGCTCAATCAATCGGAGACAGACACCAGGTTGGTAGTCTCCACGCTGGAAAGCTTTGGTTGGGTGATCAACTTCCCCAAGTCCTCCCTCGCTCCGGCCAGGGTGGTGTCCTTTCTGGTGATGCAGTTGGACTCTCTTCAACACAGAGTGTTTCTCCCCCAGTCCAAAATTCATCTGATTCAGGAATTGGCTTGGGTCCTACTTTCCGATCCTCGGCCGTCCATCCGTCTGGGGATGAGGCTGATAGTGTTGACGGTCGCCTCTTTCGAGGCAGTTCCTTTTGCTCAATTTCACACGAGGACGCTTCAGCTTTATCTGTTGGCGTCCTGGGACCAGCAGCCTCGGTCGCTGGATCAGCCCTTCCAGTTGTCCTCCCGGGTCCGGCAGTCCCTCCAGTGGTGGTTGGTCTCGACCAATCTTGTGAAGGGCAGGTCTTTCCTGACCCCTCTTTGGGAAATTGTCACCACGGACGCCAGTCTGTCGGGTTGGGGCGGATTCAGGAAGGAGCTGCAGTTCCAGGGGCAGTGGGGACCTCAAGAGACCCACTTACCCATCAATGTGCTGGAACTGAGAGCCGTCCGTCGGGTGCTTGCTCTCCTGACACATCACGTTCTGGGCCTTCCGGTCCAGGTGCGTTCAGACAATCGAACAGCGGTTGCTTACATCAATCATCAGGGAGGGACTCGCAGTCTGAGTGCTCTCAGAGAGGTGTCCCTGATCCTGACCTGGGCAGAGGCCCATGTTCCTTGTCTCTCGGCGGTATACATTCCAGGAGTGGAGAACCAGGAAGCGGACCGGTTGAGCAGGGGCTCTCCCCATCTGGGAGAATGGGCTCTCCATCCTCAGGTTTTTCGCTCACTGTGTCTCCGATGGGGGACACCGGAGGTGGACCTGTTTGCCTCGCGTCACAATCACAGGCTCCCGAACTTCGTGTCGTTCTCCCGGGATCCTCTGGCTCTGGCAGTGGACGCCATGTCCCTGAGCTGGGGGGATCTGGGATTTCTATACCTGTTTCCTCCGATACCCATGCTGGGCAGGGTGGTTCGGAAGTTGGCTCTGGAAAGGGTGTCCGCCGTTCTTGTGGCCCCAAGATGGCCAAGGCGAGTGTGGTTCGCAGACATCGTTCGGCTGGCAGTGGACCAGTTCGTTCTGCCTCTTCGGTGTGATCTGTTCACTCAGGGTCGGTTGTGTTACCCCAATTTACCAGCGCTGGGTTTGACGGCCTGGCTGCTGAAACCTCCATCTTGAAGGAGGAGGGTCTTTCTGACTCAGTTGTCAAGACTCTAATCAGTGCCCGGAAGAGGTCTTCTTCTATCATCTACTATAGGACTTGGAAAGCCTATATCGCTTGGTGCGAGATTAGATCTTTTCCTTGTAGGGTTTTCTCGGTCTCCAGGATTCTGGAGTTTTTACAATCTGGGCTGGACTCTGGTCTTCAGCTAAGTACTTTGAAAGGGCAAGTTTCTGCCTTATCTATCTTTTTTCAGAAGCGTTTTGCGCTTCATTCTTTAGTTAAAACCTTTTTCCAGGGGGTTACGCATGTGCGGCCTCCCAGGAAACCATTACTCCCGGTTTGGGATTTGAATTTGGTTCTTTCTGCTCTACAGGCTCCTCCTTTTGAGCCTTTGCAAGATATTGCTTTGTCTACCCTGACTCAGAAGATTGTCTTCTTGGTAGCGATCACTTCGGTCCGGCGTGTCTCAGAGTTGGCGGCCTTGTCTATCCAGGCGCCTTACTTTGAGAGGCATCAGGATAAAGTGGTCTTTCGGTTCAAGCCAGACTTTCTTCCTAAGGTTGTTTCTGCTTTTCATTTGAATCAGGATATTGTTCTTCCCTCCTTGTGTCCTAATCCTAAGAATGACAAAGAGAGGGTTTTGCATTGTTTGGATGTAGTACGCTGTGTTAAGTACTACTTGATTATCACATCTCCCTTTCGTAAGACGGATTCTACTCGCGCCATTGGGGCGTCTTGTTCAACAGAAGCTTGGTGCTGAAAAGCCCAAGTTTGTAAGGCCGCCACTTGGTCTTCTGTTCATACTTTTTCTAAGTTTTACAAAGTTGATGTGCGAGCCTCAGTGGATGCTGTTTTTGGCCGCAAAGTTCTGCAGACTGCAGTCATTTAAGTTATGCTTCACCTGGCCTTGAGATGCCCATCCCTTGTGGACACTGCTTTTGGATGTCGTGAAGAATATTAAAGGTGAAGCGGGGTGTGTGGCACACCAAGAATAATACCATTTTGTGAGTACTCACCTGAAAAATGGATATTGTTGGTGTGCCACACACCCCGCTTCACTCCCACCCTTTTCGGTATTTCCGAATCCTTTATATGGTGAAGCTTTTGTTTATATTGATTTATTTTGAGGTTACCGTTAAAATACTGGTACCTTGTCTTTCTGCTTTTTAATACACTGGTGATAAATGGGAGGTACCAGGTATATATAGGCCGGAAGAGGGCTCGTTACAAGACTTCCTCTCTGCACAGCATCACCTGGCGGTGAGTTAACCCAATCGTGAAGAATATTAAAGGTGAAGCGGGGTGTGTGGCACACCAACAATATCCATTTTTCAGGTGAGTACTCACAAAATGGTATTTTTGTTCTAGATAAAAAACTGTTTTATGAGAACCACATGCTTCAGTGTCCCAGTCTATATCTGGGTAATTAAAGTCCCCCATAATAACTACCTAATTTAGTTTAGCGGCTATGTCTATTTGCCTTAGCATCTTGTTTTCTGTGGATTCAGATATATCTGGAGGTTTGTAACAAACCTCCATCAGTATTTTATTTTTGTTTCTCCCTCCATGTATTTCTACCCATACAGACTCCACATGGTCATTCCCCTTGCATATATCCTCCCGCAGAGCGGGTTGTAGAGAGGATTTTACAATTAAGCAGACTCCACCCCCTGCGTTTCTTACGGTCTTTCCTAAACACACAGTAGCCCTGTAGATTTACTGCCCAGTCATAGCGTTCATCCAGCCTGGTCTCTATTTCCCCCACTATGTCATATTGTTCTTCTGTTTAATATAATTTCTAGTTCATCCATTTTATTTGTCAAGCTTCTAGAATTTGTAGGCATGCATTGCAAATGCTTATAATTTTGTATATTGCCCTTACTCCTGCTAGATGTGTTAACCCCTCCCCACCCCCAGTTTCATGTCTACACCCACTGTCACTTTTTCCTAACTTCCCCTTTGTAACTGCTTTTACCCTCCCCCCCCAGTGCTTAGTTTAAACACTCCTCCAACCTTTTAGCCATCCTCCCCCCTAGAACAGATGCACCCTCCCCATTGAGGAGCAATCTATCCCTGCCAAAGAACCTGTAGCCCACTGTGAAGTCAGCCCAGTTTTATAGGAACCCAAACCCCTCCTTTTTACTCCAATTTCTGAGCCACCTGTTTACCCCTCTAATCTCCAGCTGCCTCTCTGGTGTTGCTCTTGGCACTGGTAGTATTTCTGAGGATACTACAGTTGAGGTCCTTGCCTTAAGCTTACTGCCTAAATCCCTAAAATAATTTTTAAAGACTTTCCACCTACTTCCTCCTATGTTATTTGTGCCAATATGCACCATGACTGCTGGGTTCACGCCAGCCCCTCCCAATAATCTGTCAGCTTACTCTGCGACATGCCATACTCTTGCCCCAAGAAGGCAACACACTGTTCGGCGATCCCGGTCTTTGTGACAGATTGCCCTATCTGTTCCCCTAATAATAGTCACCCACTACCAGCACCTGTCTTGCCTGCCCTGTCCCCCCCCCCCCTCCCCTGACCCAGAGAGTGCCAGCTCAGTGAGATCCAGACTCTTTTGCATGACAACAATATCTCTCAGTGTTGCCAACTACTTCTTTAGATTGTGAATCCAAATCTGCAATTCACACACATCCGGGCCACAAGTATACACCATCGACTGATTGTTCAAGAAGTGCATACATAGCACAAGATGTACACTGGACAGCATTGCTCGATGAGGGATATGTCCTCCTAAAGGAAAAAAAGAGGAAAACCCAGTAGCCCACCAGTGTTTGCATCCCATACCCCCACCAGCGAACACACAAAAAGGCAGGGTGCGAGTGCAGATGACATCATCCCCGGCAGGCGAGCCGGGGCCACCGTCTGAGAATGTGCCAGGATAAGGGACACCAAGAGAGCACCACCCCCTGCTCCTCGCCAGAATCCCCCTGAGTGTGGGACGGTAGCTTATGGCTGCTAGGGTAATCAACATGGACTCGGATTCTGGATAAAGATTATCATGTTCCTATGGTCCCAGGACCCTGATGTGGGAAGGCTAACCCTCCGGAAGACAGGCACACGGGGAAGGGGAGGACTAAATCACAAACTGGGGGAAGGATGCCAGGGGATTAAACATAGAGTCATTAAGAAAGAGCAAGGGTGGGGGAAATATGGAGGGGCATGAGAGGATGGAAGATGTGGAGGAGTGTAAAAAAAAAAAAGGAGGGGAGAAAAAAGGGGGGAGGGTGAAACAAAAGGTGAGGGCGACGGCTGCACCCCGGTGCTTATGATGCTGCTGGGGAGGGTCGCGAGAAGAGGGTGGCAAGTCTCCTCACGGTGCCACATCAAAGGAAGTGTACCTCAATACCGATGCCTTAGGACCTACTTCCCCTGCCCCTGGGTTGCCACCATTGCCAGGTAGGCCTTCACCTCCGTCGACTTCCTATATGTGATCCAATGCGCCCAGGTCGCCAAAAACGCCTCGTTTTTTGCCCTAGCTATGGGACCCGGGATCAGAAACAGGAGGGCCAACCCCGGAGGGTGTGGCACAGCAACGCCTTCCACATCTATGTGAATATTAAAGACCACATCCCAGAGCGCATGGATCCGGGGGCACTCCCACCATATATGTAAGATACCACTTGGGGCCTTACCACATCTCCAGCATGCTCCTGTTTCCATTTAAGAGAATGCTGTTATATCTGATGGGCATCTATACCACCTTGTAATTTTTCTCCTGCGCCCAACTGGCACTGGAAAGTCTGTGTGTTAGCGTGAATATTTTGAGGGCCTCGTCTCCCGTGATTGAGATCCCCAGGTCCCTCTCCTATTTTGACAGGAATTCCAGTCTCAATATGTGCCTGGAGGTTACCAGCAAGCTGTAAAGCTTTGAGATCGCATGTTCCAGAGGTACATCCTGTGTGAGGTGCTCCTCTAGGGGGATTAGGGGGAGGGATGCCCTCTCAAGGCATCCCCCGCAACCGAGGGACGTCTTAAGTTGCCTATGTAGGAGCCAAGAAAGGTGGCGCCCCGGGCTTTGTGCTTTAAGATCGGACAGAGTAGGCAGCCTCCCCCAACTAAGATGTCTCGCAGCCTAGTATCTTCCGTCTCCCTCCAGATCAAGAATCAAGGGGTTTGCTGCCCAGGCGCAAAATTGGGGTTGTGAAATATCGGGGTGAGAGGGCCCAGTCTGCTCACCAACTCACCCTGCTTCTGAAGTCTAATCCAGCAAGAAAGGAAGTGCTGTGTCAGGAAGGGGAGCCCACTTCTGTCTGCGGCACCCGGGGCAGACCACCACGGGATAACACGCGGGTTGAAGCCTACTAGGTCTTGCTCCATCTGGACCCAGAGTTTGTTCCCCTCCCTATACGTCCAGTCCAACAGCCTCATGAGGACCGCCGCCACATGGTAAAGTTTCAAGTCCTGGTGCCCGGACTTCTTTGCTCTGGCCAGTACATCAAACCTGACCCGGGGTTTTCCGGTTCCCCAAATAAATTTCAGGAACGCTGACTGGATAGTTTTAAAGAAATGTTTAGGGAGGAGGATAGGAATTGTTTGGAACAGGTACAGGAAATGAGGAAGGATATCCACCTTCAATATGTGGATCCTCCCAAACCAAGAGTATTGCCATCTGTTGTATTTTGCAAGATCAAGGATGATTTGGGATTTGAGCTCTTGGAAATTGAGCTCGTATAGGCTGCAAAGATTAGCTGGAATATGTATTCCAGTGTATTTTATTGCAGTGGGTTGCCACCTAAAGGGAAAGCTTTGCCTAAGATTATCCACCAGATGCTGTGGAAGGGTGAGGTTCAAGGCCTCAAGTTGGACACCTGGCTGAAGCGTTCAAACTCCCGGAGGGCAACTGGAAAGGACACAGCCGGGTATGTCAAGTGAAGGAGCAGATCAACAGCAAAAAATGAAATCTTATACTGGTGTCCCCCACACTCAATACCCCTGATATCTGGGTTATTTCTGATCGCTATCGTGAGATGTTCCATCGTTAAGCTGTACAGTAGGGGTGATAGGGGGCAGCCCTGATGAGTGCCGTTCGAGATTGTGAAAGGTTCCGATAGGACGCCGTTGGCCCTAACCCGTTGGTCTTTGGGTCTTTGTACAGCGCCAAGATCCTGAAGGTGATGTTAGGCCCCAGACCGATTTGAGAGAGGGTAGCCCTTAGGAAGTTCCAACTTTTTCCTGACGAATGCTTTTTCAGCGTTGCAGGAGAGAATGCATGCCAGGATTCCTTTGTCGTGTACGAACACAATAAGATCCAGCAATTTGTTCGTATTGTCTCTGGCCTCCCGACCCAGATGAGTCAGGTTGGGAATCAAAGGTTGGATCCTAGTGGCTATGATTTTGGCGAATATTTTCAGCCCCAAGTTGATTAAAGAAATGGGCCTATAGCTGCCGCAGACCGATGGGTCCTTCCCCGGCTTCAGGAGCACGACAATAGTGGCTTCTAGGACCTGCTTTGGGAAGGTGTTGTACTCCCCAATGTGATTATAGGCCCTTTCTAAAAAAAAAAAAAAAAAAAAAAAAAAAAAAGGGGCGATCTGCTAAGCCAGGGTCTTGTAGAATTTAGGAGTAAAGCCGTCTGGTCCTGAGCTCTTCCCTGAGGAAGAGTCTTTTATGGCTTTCCAGATCTCTTGTACAGTAAACAGAGTCTCTTGCTCAGCAGAGGCCTCCTCCGAGATCATCGGGAGTGGGGTCTCTGTTACGTAGTCCTGTATTTTTGCCTCTAGAGCCTCAACCGAGGCCTGGGGCATGCTGGGATGGATATTGTAGAGGTCTTCGTAGAATCTCTTGAATGCATCAGGGATTTTAACAATAAATCTTTATTGAGAAGAGCAGAGGCAGTAAGACAGATCACAGTTATCGATTAAACATGGTATTCACAACTCTTTAGTATTGCAGACATACTCTTTCACCATGACAATTGGTATCTATATATTAGTCCGATGCCTGTCCACCACCTATAGGCAGGCATGAAATCGTGTCCCACCGCCCTCCGCCCCCAGTTTTTCTGATACTGAGCAGATAGAGCGAAAAAAGAGCAAAGAGGGGTATGGAGGGGAGGAGAGCAGCAGAGGGAAGGAGGTTGGTACAGGGGAAGGAAGACTTTATGATAGAAAGGGCAGGGTTGGGGGAGGGAGGGAGGGGGGAAAGGAGAGGGAGGAGGGGAGGAGGAATAGGACAGGGGGCACAGAACACAAAAGGCGGGCAGCCCTCGAGCCCTGGCCAGGCCCCCCCCGCCCCACCCCATCGACAGAGGGAGGAGTCCCCCGTCCACGACCCCACGTGGTACATCTGCGTCCACAACCCCGGACAGGGCATGGAAAGCGGGCCGGGGAGGGGCCAGAGGGGGGCAGGGGTGGGGGGGAAGACCACTGCCTCCCCACAGCAGGCGGCAAGAGCTAGCCCCGTAGTAGAAGGACATCGCCACCCAGTCTGGACCAGGCATCGCAGACAAACACCGATCCCCAGTCATCCCCCGACCAATCAGGTCCCGTCTCGCAGAGTTTTGCCTTCATCTGATTCTATGAACATCGACCATGGCATCCACCGGCGTCTATTTTTTTTCCTCTGTGCGCTGGAGGAGAGCCGTCAAGTCCTCCATTCGACTGATGTCCTCCACCCTCCGCATCCACGAACCGATTGTAGGCGCTACAGGCGACTTCCATCTGGAGGGTATGCATGCCCTAGCTGCGTTTATCAAATGTATTGTCAAGGATTTCCTGTATTTTCCAACCGAACTTTTGGTGGAATGCAAAAGAAGAACTTCCGGGGAGAGTTCGACAGGCTCCCCTGTTATCTTGAGAATCTATTTTACAACCTCCTCCCAGAAGCCTTTTATTTTTTCGCAGCCCCAGAAGATGTGTGCGAGAGATCCCGGGGCCCTCTCGCATCTCCAACAGAAGGATGGTACGGACAGGTAGAAACGATGTAATACCTGAGGCAATCTATACCATTGACTCAATATTTTATACCCCGCCTCCTGGTACCAGTTGCTTATTGAAGCCTGCTGCGCCAACTCCAGGACCTTCTTTACTTGAGCCGGTGCCAATGTGATTTTGAGTTTCGTCTCCCATGCCTTTATGAAGCTAGGAACGTGGGTTTCTCCTGGGTCTACCAGCAATTTGTATATTGTGGATAGCGTGCCCTTGGTTGTTTCACCCGTCGCACACATACGCTCGAATGGTGTCAGCTCTCTACCGAACTCCCCAGGCGGGGGCAAGCTTGCCAAGAAGTGCGACACCTGTAATGCCCTCCATTGAGACAAATGGGGAGGATCACCCCAGCTTCGCAATTCCTGCAAGGACCTCCAACTAGTGCCACTCAGGAAATCCCGGGCCGCCTCTCGTCCAGGGGCCCTCCATCTTGCAAAGCCCACGTCCAGCCGGTTTGGCATGAAGTCCAGTGCACCCATGACGCGGGGCCATGTTCTCTTTGGTTGCGTATCTTGCCCATACCTTGAGGGTCTGGCCTATTGTGGGGTGAGACTTAAGCACACACGGTACTTTGCCTGGAGACCAAGGGATACCCGCCAGTGGAACCGGGGCCCATGATTGCTCTAATTGTACCTATCTTTTGCTTCCCCTGTGTCTGTTCCAGTCCACGATTCTGTTGAGATGCGCCGCTGCATAGTACATCCTGATATCCGGGAGTCCCACTCCCCCCCTCATCTTCGGTAATGTGAGCGTTTGTTGCACGATTCTTGGGCTCCTGCCCCCCCATATAAATTTGATGAATTCAGAACGAATGTCCCTCAGATAGGCGGACGGGATGTGGATGGGCAGCACCTGGAATGGATAGAGCAGCCGAGGTAAAACGTTCATCTTCAGTATATTACATCTCCCGAACCAGGACAGTGCTCTGTCCTTCCATGCACAGAGATCCCTTTTGATGATACTCAGGAGGGGTGGAAAGTTCTTAGTGAACAGGTCTTTAATCTGAGGCGTTATCTGTACTCCCAAATATTTGATCGCTTCGGATCCCCAACGGAAGGGAAAATTAGCTTGTATGTCGACCATGTGTCTCTGTGGTAGAGAGACATTCAGTGCTTCAGACTTCTGAAGGTTAATTTTGAAGTTGGACAGCTCCGCATATTCTCTCACTTCTCTTAGTAAATTGGGGATGGTCATCACTGGTTGGGTGATGCAGAAAAGCAGGTCATCCGCAAATGCGGCCACCTTGTGTTCCGCACCTCCCCCCACCAACAGGCCCTTTATGTCCGGGTTCGCCCTGATCTTCCTGAGGAAGGGTTCCAGCGTCAAGATGAATATGATCGGAGACAATGGGCATCCCTGTCTTGTGCCGTTCGTTATCGGGAAAGGGTCAGACAAAATTCCGTTGGCTTTGACGCACGCCGAGGGAGAGGAGTAGAGGGACAACATCCAAGACCTCATGTTCTCTTGTAAACCTATATGCTCCACCGTGGCCCGTATAAGGTCCCAATGGACCCTATCGAATGCTTTCTCAGCATCCGTGGAGAGCATCATGGCGGGGATACCTCTCTCATGTGACAGGTGGATCAGGTTGATGATTCTGGTCACGTTGTCCCTTGCCCCCCTGCCTGGAGTGAACCCCACCTGGTCCATGTCTATGAGGTTGCCCAGGTATGGTAGGAGCCTCGTCGCCAGAACCTTAGCGAATAACTTGAGGTCCACATTTAGGAGCGATATCGGCCTGTAATTGGAGCAGAGGAGTGGATCTCTTCCCTGCTTGGGTATTATCGCTATTTGTGCCCTCAGCATATCCGTAGGTATAGCCTGTTCGGGGGATATAGAGTTGAAAGCCGCAACTGCTCTTGGGGTCAGGACGTCCGCCATCCATTTGTAGTAAGATAAGGTGAAACCGTCGGGACCCGGGGATTTTCCCGCCTCGGAGGACTTTATTGCCTGTGACCATTCCTGTGCAGTTATGGGTTCTTCCATGGCTTCCGCCACCTCACGACGCAGTGTGGGCAAGCCTGACGCCGCGACGTACCTCTGAGTCTCCCGCATCCCGTCCAATCGGCCCCCCTCCACGCTCCTCAGATTATAAAGCTTGTGATAGAATTCTCTAAAGGCCCCAGCAATGTCCGCCGGTCTAGAAAGTAGACGACCTCCGCTCCCCAGCACCTGTGGGATAAAATTACTGGCTCTCTGCTCTCTTATTGCCCTAGCCAACATGCGGCCGCATTTGTTCCCGTATTCATAAAAGGAGCGCCTGGCCTTTAGGAGCCTAATCTTGGCCTTGGTTAACAAGATGTCACATAGTTTTTCCCGCGCCGCCGCCAATTCCTGCTTAACCTTTTCCGCTGCTTCTTGTGTTCTGAGTCCAGCCGAGTAATTTCCTGCACCAGGTCTCCGATACGTTTTTCTCTTTCCCTCTTCCTTCTGGAGGCCATCTTCAGAATAATACCTCTAATATAACATTTGTGCGCTGCCCAGAGGTTTAGGGGAGTCGTCTCTTGGTTAGCGTTGAGTTCGAAGTATGTCTTCAACTCTCTTCTGATCTCCTCTTTTAGAACCTGGTTCTGGAGTATCGACTCGTTGAGCACCCAGGTGCCCGGTCTAGCCAACAGCTCGGGAAGCCTCACAGATAGTGAGATCAGTGCATGGTCCGAGATCATGATGGGGTCAATCTCCGCTTTCTGGACGATCTGCAGGTGTCTATGTTCTATTAGGAGGTAATCTATCCTCGAGTAAGAATCGTGAGGTGCTGAGTAAAAGGTATAGTCTCGGCCTCGAGGGTTCTGTAGGCGCCACGGGTCCATCAGTTGAGAGAGTCGCAGCATTTTTCAGTTTTTTGAGAGCTGAGAATGACAGGTGCGAGGCCTTCCTGGAGGTGTCTAGCAGTGGGTCCAGGGCCACATTAAGGTCCCCGCCAAAGATCAGGATGCCCTCCGAGAACGTCTGGAGAGCATCCAAGGTGCGTTCTATGAAGTTGATTTGATCCGAGTTGGGAGCATAAATATTGGCGAACGTGAATACCTGATTACCCACTCTCCCCTTAACAAAGATGGAACGACCCTCCTCATCCTGTCTATTGTCCATCAAGGTCCATGGGAGGGTGGCTGAAATCAGAATACCCACACCTCTGAATTTTGAGTCAGGTGAGACAGGAAAGCGCCTGTCTTGGAATTTTAGGGCTCTCCCTTTCTGAAAATGCGTTTCCTGCACGAACACTATTTGCGCTCTATGTTTCCAGAATAGGTTCAGGCATATTCTCAGTTTCTCAGGGACGTTGAGACCCTTGGTGTTCAGGGAGACGATCTTGAGATCCATCGCGCCACCGATGCCCGATCCAGACCGCGCGCGACACCCGGGAAGGGGGTGGACCCAGTCAACTAAAGCCGAAAGCCAGGGACCAGCAAATCACAGAAAATGGGGGGAGTGCGGCCTCGATCAAAAGGAGCGAGAGGGAGGCCAGGCAAGGGCCGGTTCCCCAGGACCCGAGAGAAGACGCGCTGAAAAAGGGGGGGGGGGGAGGGGAAAAGATCTGAAAGGGAAGGAGTGGGGAAAGAGCAGAAACAAGTACGAAAGGGAATAAGAAAAAACACCCGCCTTGGGCTAAATTAGCCTTGGCGCGCTAGCCTACGTGGGGTAAAGAAACTGTGGCGCTGCAAGGCTACAGAGGTCAACCGCCTCCCCAGCTCGATTCAGCCCCTCTTTCAAGGGACGGTCCAAGACTTATTTCCCCCTAGGGGAACAAGAAGAAAACAACGTAGAAAGAAACCCGAGTATTTCTTAACTGCAAAGTGGAACTCAACAATCTTGTTATCCTATGGCTTTCCAAAGCAACCCATAATACATTTTATACAACACATTTTGTATAATACACAGCCCTGCCCCTCCCAAACAATCACCCCGCCGGCCCACCTCTCCCCGGTCCCCACCCTCAGTCCCCACCCCGGAGAGGCGGATGCCGGGCAGCGAGAGGCCCAAGCGTCCAATCACCCATTTGGCCGTGTAGCCCAAGCACCCCAGGGGATCGGCCCCACGCCAGAGCCCATCAGCACCCATTGACGCGAGGGGCAGGATACACATCACCCCCTGTTTTCCCCTCTAGCTTCCCCCCCCTCCCCCCGGACCCACACCTACCGGGGGCTCCCCACGGGCCCCGCGGCGGTCCCCGGCCACCATCCAGGAAGTACAGCGTCAACTCCGATCATGTCAGAAAGCATGGCCACCACCGCCTCGGCGGTCTCGGCGACCCACCAAGGCCCAGAGGGGGAGGAGGGGGCCCCAAGGGGACCATAATCATCAATAAATTCAAGACACATTGTGCACATCCTGAAGCAGAAAGTATTGGTCCACGCTGGTCATAGGCGCGGGACCGCTTCCACAGGGCGCGTCCACCGGGTAAGACCCCCCAACAAGGCCCGTGCAGTCTAGGGCTATCACCCGTCCATCCGTCCCCCCACCCCGCCCCCCACAGCCGGGCCACAAGACCGCCCGGGCAAGCGTCACTGCACCCCCTCCAGAGCAAGGTGAAGGGAGGGACCCAAAAGAAAAAAAAAAGATGCATTATGCAAACCCGAAGGCAAGAAGCACTGGTCCATGTTTGTCCCAGGTACGAGAGCGGTCCCATAGGAGAGGGGGAGAGAGATCGGCAGGGAACCGCCCAAGGAGGGGAGACCGATCACTCAGGGAGGTCGAGTCCACTCCATTGCGTTAAAAGTAGATCCAGGTATTACTCAGCCGCAGGAGGGGGGGCGTCCCCCCGCCGCAGTCTAGCGTGAACATTCAGGGGTCTCCGGCGCCCGATTCTCTGTGGAAGAGGCTGGAAGGTGGGGAAGTCAAGCCAGTTCAGGACCTCCAGGGGGGCAGTGTCCAAAAACGCAAAGAGGTTGTCCAGGTCCTCAGGGACCCGAAGTGTAAAGGAGCCTCCGTTCTTCCTAACGATGAGATGGAACGGGTATCCCCATCTATAAGCTGCGCCGCTGTCCTTTATCTTCTGTAGAAGTGGTTTCAGTTGTCTTCGCATCCAGAGCGTGGACCGGGCTAAGTCCGGTAGGATGGTTATATGCGCCGAGTCGTGTATAATTTGTCTTGCCTCCCACGCCTTCTTTAGAATCTCCTCCTTTATCTTGAAGTGATGTATTCTGCATAGGACGTCTCGGGGGCCGCCCGGGATGCCCGGCGGTCAGCCCGCTACTCTATGTGCTCTGTCCATCTTTATGACAGTATCCGGAGGGTTCCCCAAGAGCCCATTGAAGACAGAGGTGGCCACAGAGTCCAAGTCCAGGAATTGCGGCGTTTCAGGGATCCCTCTGAGGCGCAAATTGTTTCGCCTGTTTCTGTTTTCCAAATCATCGTAGTGTAATTTCAAGTTGGCGATCTGGGCAGCATGTGCATCATTCGCCCGCTCCAGGCGGGTTAGGCGCTCCTCCGTCGAGGCGCCTGCGTTCTCCAGAGCCGAGACCCGGTCCTCCACCGCCGCCACGTTGTGTTGAACAGCTTCCAGATCTTTCCGAAAGGTTTTCTCTATCCTAGAGATCATAGCTTCCATATCTGCTTTGGTGGGGATAGCTTCCAGGTCAGCTTTAGTGGGGAGGGAGAGAAGGACCGAGCGCAGATCAAGGTCCGGGCCCTGCCAAGGAGCGTGTATCATTGCCTGGTGTACCACCTCTCTGCCTCCCGTACTCATGGAATCAGACCTTGGTTCTGAGTTAGCTGGAGAGACGGGCATCCCGTGTGAGGGTCGGGGGCGAGGCGCCTGACCGGGAAGCAGCCGCCCGAAAGTGGCATCTGTCGTGTCGGGGTTGTTGAGGAAGATTGGCCCTCCCCTCTCCCGTCCTGACTTGGTGCTGGAGTGGCCCGCTCCAGTGAGGACCACGGGTTCAGGACGCCCTCCCGGTCCGGCTGTGCCCCCCAGTCCACCCGCTCTTGGTTTCCAGGGGGTCCCCCCGAACACTCGTCCCGTACTGCGTGGTCTGCGGGGGAGGGATGGTGGACATGGGCCCCGCATAGGAGGGCCTCCAGCCCTTAAAATGATAGCTTCATGGGGGGCAGGTTGCTGTTCCACTCTGGGCTTTGTAGACTAGGCTCCCACCTGATTGGGCTTCTTTGTGGGCCAGGGAGCAAACCAACCTCCATCTCCTCCTCACATACTGAGCCCTCTGTGCTGTGAGGGGAGCACACACTGGAAGCTCCCAGGCTAGGGGGGTGTGAGCTGAGCCCCCATTCAGTTCCCGGGGCCCGCCTCCCGCAGTACCTCAACGCGGGTTGCTGAGCACAGGTCCTCATCTGCCCGCTGCTCCCGTCCACCGCATTCCGGCCTCTGTGCGGCCGCCATCTTGCTGTCTCCGCGAGCGTCAGTCCCCTCTCCTCTGCTCCACACCCGCTCACCAGATTCGGGCCGCCGCTGATTTTGCCAGCGGTGTTGCGGAGAGTGGGCGCCGACCCTTTCCTCCTCGCTGTGACGCGCTGCTGCAGCTGCGAGCGGCGGACATCTCTCCTCTGCTCCCTGCCCACTCGCTTGATACGGACCGCCGCTGGCCATGTTGGGGGCGTCGTGGGGTAGCGCCGACCCCCACCTCCTCGCGCTGATGGTTCCCCTCAGCAGGTGGTTCAGTCATCTTCGGCGGCGCGTTCGGCCGCTCACCATGCTCCCCCTCCCTGACCTGAGCCGGCGCCATTTTGGCCAGGTGCTTGGTCCCGGGGTCCTCCTTCCTCAGAAAGCGGACGATCGCATGCCCCTCGCCGGCTCTGGAGATCTTCTGGGATCCTCCACGTTTTCCCATCTCCTAGGGGGATTTGATGGGGGTTGTAGTCCCAAAACAGACACGTTTTAGGCTGGGGTTGTGCAGGAGCCTCCGATATGAGCGTCTCTATTCTGCCATGCTGCGGCCACGCCCCCCCTGCATCAGGGATTTTAGCCGGGTCCAAGACACTCTCTCCTCCTCCTGATTTAATGGATGGAATGAATGGCGCTGCCGACCTTTGATGTAATGATCTCGCCAGAAGCTTGCCACACTTATTTGCATGCTCATATAGGTAGGCATGTTGCCATTCCCTGTGCCTGAGATGGGCCTGCTTGTATAGTTTCAGAAGCTTATTCCTATGCAGTGAAAGCTCTGAGAACAGTTCCGGAGACACATCCTGTTTATGTCTGGACTCTAAATCATGGATCTTCTGTAGCGTGTTGGTGATTAGCACTGCTCTTTCATGTTTCAGCTGTGAGCCCTCTTGGATGAAAATCCTCCTTAGTACACACTACAGTGCTTCCCACTGAGTTGTTGGGGAGCACTCGTCTTGCTCGTGATCAGCCATGAAGTTCGTGATAGCCTCTTTGATTCTGTTCAGGCACACCAAGTCCCTCAAAAGGTTGTCATTCAGACGCTAGCTCCAGCACTTTTATGTAGCACCGGGTACGTCCAAGGACAGGAAGATTAGCGCGTGGTCCGACCATAGAGAGGGCCCAATGTTAGTCTTGGGGTTCCATTGCAAGGCATGGTGGCTCAGTAAGATATAATCTTTGCGGCTATATGACCCGTGCACGGATGAATAGAACGTGTAATATTTGGATTGCCCATGCTCCAGCCTCCATACATCCATCAGCTGCAGGCTGTGGAGAGTTTTCCGAGGTGCCCTAAGGGCACCGAGGACCTCCCCGAGGATGTGTCTAAGGAGGGGTTCAACGGGAGGTTGAAGTCTCCGCTATCAGGATCCCCTCTGCGAAATCCTCCAACTTTCTGAGGTACCTTCGAAAGACAGGAACCTTGGCAGATAGGCGTTGGCTACCGTGAATATTTTTTGGTGGATAGAAAGTTTGAGGAAGAGAAATCTCCCCTCAGGGGTTGGCCAATTGATCCAGTGTTGTGTGGGGCGTGGATTTATGGATAACCTCGTGATTTACTTGATGTGTTGGTGCTGTGGTACCAAGAGGAAAAGTATCTATTGTGCAAGATCGGTGTATGTCCTTCCTGGAAGTGGGTCTCTTGTAGCAAGAGAATATTTATTATAGGCTTATGGAGATTGTACAGGACTTTTGAGCTTTTCTCCAGGACATTGAAGCCCTTGATGTTCAGGGAGCAGACCACCAGCCGGCCATTGTGAGCGAAAGGAAACAATGAGCCGCTTTCAAGACCAGACTGAATCAGGCAGGAGGAGCCCATGAGCAACCCAAATCATAGCAGGGCCTACAAAATTTGGGGAGCAGGGGTCTAAGGAAGAGAGGTGAGCAAGAGAGAAAAAAAAAAGAAAAAAGAGGAAAAAAAAGTAGGGAGTCAAGGGGGTAAAGCAGGGAGAAAGGAGCAAGAGGCGCAGGAGATGGTAGGAAAGGGGTGCAGTATTCACTTTCCAAGTAGATGGAGGGGCACAGTGCAGGGAC